>OY728155.1:113471079-114721079 GCA_963277665.1 Viscum album | reverse complement strand
CTCATTGAAATTTTATAAATTTTATCTTTCAAAACAGACTTCGTTTTTGGATTTGGAATATCGAAATTAGCCTAGGGTGATTTTTTTGTATTTTTTTGAAAACTTTAAATTTTTGATGAATAGTGAAAACACTGGATTACTATTTAAAAACCGACTTTTTATTTAAATAATTATTTATTTAAATTTATTTTAGGTCAAAATTGATACATAATACCTATATAAGTTCAATGTAATTCATTGGAGTCATTTTATAATAATTTTAGATATATAAAAATTTTATTGAACTTTTCACCATCTTTTACCCACCTACTAGGAGCATTTGCAATTGTACATAAAACTTAATTTTACCACTTCTGTGAGTTGAATTTTGAAAATCTGAGAGACACAGTTAATATCAAGGAGTAAAATGTGGTTCAATAAGACAAAAATAATAGTTGGTGAATAGTAACTTTTTACTTTTTATTTTCCATGGTTAAAAGTAAATAGGGTAATTAAGGGTAAAAATGATATTATTATCACCCTAACACATGTCCTAATTCTATTGGATAAGTGTAATTCGACCAAAAACAACCTTATGAATAAAATATTACCCTTTAGGTCTACTTGTATTAGATTAGTACATTTATTATTATTTTATTTAAAGAAGAGTTAAAATAGTTAAAATCAAAGTTTAATAACTAAAACTTTTTTAATATAGGGTTATACATAAGATATATTCGACTATAAATATTCATTATAAAGATAAAAATATTTCCTACATAATGGTAGTTTATTTAAAAATTTTAGACATTAAAAAATTTAATTTATCTATGACACAATGATGATGCAGTAATTACCTTATTAATGAAATATTAACATAATTGATGTTATAAATACCCAAATAAATGTAATTTTAGACATTTTATGAATTCCACTAATTTTTATGTTAACATTACATGTTGGTATTGATTCAATTAACTTTGTTCGAACTAATAATGATGTTATGATTTTCACAAAAAGCAATTACCAAATAGTGTCAAAATTGACATAAAATAGTTTTTCAAACAAATATTATATTATTAATTGTTATTATATTCCAAAAAATATACGGTTTGGAAAAATGACTTAGATATGGTTAAATATATGAATAATGAACCACTTGGGGTTTGTTTGTCTTGTTATAGTAAGTTTATTAACCTTATAGTGTAAGAAAACAAGAAGACACGGTAAAAGTTAAATTATTTAACTTAGAGTTAAATCTAAATAATAAGGTTAAAATGGTAACCTAAACTTGTCTAAAACCTATTGGTTGAGAGGACTTAGATTAATACCTACTTTATATTATAAAGAAGTCACTTTGGATCCATTATAAACTGAATATGACTTTATTATACAATAATATTTTATGTTTTTTCCTAAAGTGCCCCTCTCCTCCCTTATAAAAGGGCACATCCTCCCTATTCTCTGTACACAATTTTGAGCCTTCAATCTTGGCCAAACCCTGCCCATTTCCCTTCTCAACTTCCCTAGAAACATTATAGAGGTTCTGGTCTCCTCAAAATACCAACTCTAGTGCCTTAAGAGGAATCTTAAAAGAGGTGCATCGAAGAAGAGGAAATATCTTCTACCGATTCTTTCAAGTTTCTTTCTTCTTCAAATTATTCTTATATAGTTTTTTCATTATAAATAAATAACATAAGTATCAAGAATATACGGATATGTTATTATAAATATGAAACAATCACATTTCACCTTCTATCCATCCTACGGAAAACGAAATCACCGCGCATGCGTACATACGGAATACTGTCTCCATGTCGTAGTGTAATCTGTTTTTCCACCACCAACTTACTTGGACGGTTATAATGGTGTAAAGAATAACTATATATGGTTATTATAACATCATAATGATTCTAATATATTATATCATCCACTCCAATTCTAGTCAATAATTATGGGAATGATATCATCGCTCGTGCGTACGTACGGATTACCGTCTCCACGACGTGATGAGATTCATTCTCTAGGTTAACCATTCAAGAATGATTATAAAGTATATATAATGAATAGTAATTAAATATATGAAATAATGAAGATAATATATTTATATATATATATATATATATATATATCATCTACTTACTTCCATTCAAGTCAATAAGGAATGTAAAACAGCGTTCATTCGTACGTACGGCCTATCGTCTCCATGAACGGTGTATTTCATTTCATTCATCTATATTATATATATATATATGCTGGATATATATGATATATAAATCATGATTTACATTCTGGAAGTAATTAAGTCATGATATAAGTAATAATAATATCAAGAACAACATGTCCAAACACGTACGATAAATAAAACGATTTTACCCAAAATGCTGCTTTAACATGGAATTTACAAAAGAACAGTTAATATAAAGTCATTAGTGAACCATATATGATATCATAACAATGAATATGATTCTATAATAAGTAAATGACATTATTTAAATCATTATAAAGGAGGTTTGGATATGTATGAATCATATCAGACCTAAGGTAAGGGACAATTTTTTAATCTCATTTTTATCCAAGATTTCTTATACGTAAGTATTTACTAGGGTTATATTGTTCATCCTTGTCCACAAAATGTTTTTCATAAAGTGTTTAATATTATTCCATTTATAGGTTTAAATTCATGTTTACAATGTTTTTACTTTTACTTTTTGTTATGGAAGGAATCTTTCTTTTGTTTACCATACGTGGTACTTTTTTAATTTTCCGACAAAAGTACGCGGAGAATGTTTTTTTAACTTATACGACAAGAACGGATTTTTACTGTTTCATAACGCCTAATTTTCATGAATATTATTCTATAAGTTTTCATGATTATTTTCAAAAAAATCCATTTCTTGTAAAATTTCATGGCATTTTGAGAAAAGAAAATGATTTTGAAGAAGAAAGGATATTTTCCTCACAAATTCATTTCAAGTGTTTTATCAAAACTATTTTCCATCTAAGATGAAATTATTAAGTATGTTTATGTTTCAAGTATAATGTATCTGTTATTTACATGGTTTGATTTTTCTTATGATGAAATGATATCCATTTCGTTTATATGGATTATGTTATGATGGGATGATGTTTATGATTTTTTTCATTGAGTTATTATCAATGATGTATGTTTATTTTGTGGCACACGAAATAATGATTACATTATGAGATGGGTGGGACCTATATCTCCATCAAATGCATTAGGTAAATTTTTATATCTCATGAGATAGCCATGGCTAGAATGGTAATTTAATCTAGTTCAGTGATACAAGACTGGCATGAGGAGTGAACTCAATTCAGTTAGGGACTTTGTCCACTAAGATGGTCTTGGCAGCAATGCCTTGGATACTATGGAAATAATATCATGTGCTTAATGGTTTTCCACAATTACATGTTTTATTCGCATTCTATTTTACCATGATTGATTTTCCTTTATGATATATTCCTTATATACTTCCAAGATTTATGTCTTTTCTCACGATTTTGATGTTTAGATTCTATGTTCGAGTTTCTTTTTGCATTCAAATGTTTATGGATTGTTTTATGTTCTATATGTTTACCCTTACTGAGAATTTGAGCTCACCCTTTTTATGTTTTCTTTTCCACAAGATATAAATAATGGTTTTAGGTAAGAAAAACAAAAAGGGAAGATCTTTATGGAAGATTTTGAAGATATTTCACCATGATTAGAAGATTATGTTCCGAGTTTCAAAAGACTCTAAAATATTACAGTCCTTGAGTGTTGGTTCTTTTTATGTATTAATTATTCTGCAAAAGTAATGTAATGTCCATGTACTTCAAGATTGGTTCTCTACAGTAAACCTGGTGAAGGGAAATCGATGTTAATGTCGTAATTTGGTGCGGGAAAGCTTAATAACACCAAGCAATTTCAAGGAAAATATTTTTTGAAGGGGGGTAATGTGACACCCCGAACCTATTTCATGTGTAATGCTAATATTTTATGGTTTTTCATCATTTAATTACATTACTATCCAAAAAAATTGTTTGAAAATAAAAAAAGACATATTTTATTTTATTAAACATTGAAATAGTTACATTACAACCAGGCCAAATGACCCTAGCTATCCTTGGAAACTAATGTAAAATCCTAGAATCCCCACTGGGAGACATCCTAACACCATGATGAGACCAAGCAGGTAGCCCTCATTCCTTGGACTGAATGTATTAGAGAATAAAATTTATAGAAGAATGCCACAATTACTAATAATCATAGGAATGTACAAAACCATTTTTATAAGCAAAACATTTTTAAAATGGAATACCCTAAAAATATATTTTTAAGTGTCTTTTTGACCATTGTAAATAAATATGACCGTTGTTTTCTATTTATATACATTAGAGTCTTTAGGGTACCATTGGTTTTTTAACAGTCATAAGGTTTTGTAATCGTTGGGAATATTATGTATCTTGATTATTTTTAAACATAATTAATATAAAGGCACTATAAGTATACTAAATATTTTAAGTGCCATAATTATTTTAAGAACATTAGAGTTTTAAATATTTGAAAATAATATTTTATTTATATGTTTTCAAGAAAATGTAATGTTTTAAAAGAATATCTCTCTATGATTAATTATCGAGCATCTTGATAAAAGTGATATGTAATCTATTATTATGTGAAGAAATAAAATCATTTATAATATTTTAAAGTTATAACATATGTTAAATACTAACATGGTTTTAAATATGTGTGTACTTTATTATAAACAACTATAACCATGATGATTATCCTAAAATGTATAAAATCAATGATGTTGTATTAAATCTTAAAATGGATTTGAAATCATGTCATTAAATTATGTTAATGGTAGAAAGGTTTGGATTTTAGTGATGACATAGTATAGTTTATATGATGGTTTTTGAATTTTAATGTTTAAAGTGTAAAAAGAAGTTGAAATTATGTTGTAATGAAATAAAATTAATGATATTTTTATGGTTTATATGAAAATACATTCTTATTTTTAATAATTATATTGATTAATTTTTTTGATAAAAATTTATGTGAAACCCTTGCAGGCCATCCTATTATCCAGCAAGAGGATACATCTCGCACCAAATCCCTAAGGATTCGGAAACCGAACCTAAACCCCTCAGATAGGGTGGGCCAGCCTTAAAGAAGCATGCACCCTCAGGTTAATGAATGACCTGAGCATAGGATGGAGAGGACCTGTGAGCACACCTCCGTGTGGGGCGAAACGATGGCAGGGTTGGGCGCAGAAGAGTGTGCATAGAGAACTGGTATGGGGTGGTACTAGGGAGGTTGTGAGTGAGTAATCTAACTGGTTTATAGGAGCTCGAGTCGTATATAGAAGACCTGAAAATCCATTCCTTTCGATGTGGGATGAATTTTTTTTACAGAAATCAAATATTGACCATTTGATATCGCCGCACAGGATCTTGACCATTCGATCATTATATCCCTTGAATCCCCATAGTTTCAGCTGGTCCTCTATGTTTTCTAAAGTCGTCCTATCGGGACATGGATGAATATCAGCTGCTCTTTCCATTTTAAATCTTACATTCCACCACAATCGTTCGATCAGAACTGCGTTATAATTTTAATTGATCGTCCCTTTTTTAAAACCCTGAGCGCCTCTCAGTCATCCGATCATATATTGGATGATCACAATCGTCCATGCTTTTCCACTTCTTTTTCTTCCTCGTGCCTTCCTCCTCGCGTCGCACAGTTTTGCACCCGTTGTAGTTACACCCTCCTTTTCTCCACTATTGTTCTTTCTCCTGTGACGCACCTTTCTCAATTCACAGCCCCTCTTCTCTACTTTTCACCAAACCTGACATGTCGGTTTTGTTTTAAAACTAAACTTCCTTTGTTATACATGAAATATTACCATATATATATATATATATATTACACCTTATCAATGGAAGTTTTATTTATGTTTACATTTATTGGAGTGTTTTTCCCCTGATTAAGTCTTTTTATGAGTCATTATATACTTTTTTTTTGTCAAAACCATGTTGTATAAAACATATATTTATTTTTTATATAAACACTCTCTTGCACCCAATAAGCCTATGGGTTCTCCTCTCCTAATTCATCTCCAACATATGCTCGAATCCACTCAACCTTTGAAGCTTAGTTAAGGGTTTATTATTTCTTTTCTTCATTATGAAAAAACTTATATACACACTTTTTTATATGGGTTTTTGTGTATATAATAATATAGTATAAATATGTCCCCTTTTGAACCAATTTTTAAGTCTTTTAATTGATTTTTATCATTGTTTAACTCATGTTTCTAAAAAATGCATGGAAATAGATTTTTTTATTTTTTCAGTTTGGGTTTTTTATATAAAACCCATATATATATATACTTTGTGTATATATTATTATATGTATATATATTTGTTCATTATGAGACAAACCAATTTTGTTTTTTTGTTTTTAAAATGGTTAAAATATACTTTTTTATATACATGTTAATCACGTAAGTGTCCTTTATTATTTTGTTTAACTGTATAATATAAGAATATATATACGGTTATATGTATACACTTATGGGTTTTAATCCATTTATGAATTAATTTTTCTTAAAACCCATTTTATTTGTAATTAAATTATTTTGAGAGGTCTATAATAAATTTAATAATTTATTAAACCTTTATCTGTTTGTGAAAATTTCCAGGTATAAACATTGTGTTTTCATGGTTTTATATAATTTTTAAACCCACATGTATATGTAAAAGAATCTCAATCACACAAAGGCATGAATTCTTATTTTTAGAAGGTTGGAATAGTTTTTTTATTATGAATTAATACTTATACAGGCCTAATCACATGTAGAGAAATATGTTTAATTATATTCTTATACATGAATAATTCAAACGAAATAATTTTTTTCCATCTAACCTATTTCACATCAATTCAAAAAGAACCTTCCACTATAAATCCATTCACTTTAGTTTTGTTTGGCATGCCTGTTTATCAAAATATATTTTAAATATAAATGATAGAAATCTTTCATTCAAAATTTTTCATTTTGAAATATGAAATGTTTATTTTCATGATATAAGGATTTTAAAAATTAAGGGTGATCATTTTTTTGTGAAAAATCCCAAATAATCATTTAGGTTAATTTGTTATCATCACAAGTTCTAATGTGTGTCTTCATTTCCATACATTTCATTGATTTATTTTTTATAACAATACAATTGTTCGTATTGATATTTAATGCATGATTCACATTATATATGTAATTTCTAAAGAATTAAATTTAAGTAATATAATCATTTTTGGATTGAGAACTAAATTACTCAAAGAGGTATGAGACACTTTGAATAATATGAAATGAGAAGTTAAATATTCATAGTGGTATGGGGAACATTGAATATATGACCTTACAGGACATATGAGGAATTTATTAGACTTAGTATATAACAGGTTGGGGACTGGTTGTAATGAAAGGATTATGGGTAGGGGACTGGTTAATGAAATCCCTACATATTAGGGACCGATTAATGAATCCCCACGATGCATCGGTGGTTCTTAAGAGAGAAATTAGGTCATGGAACGAGGCCTTGACTCAGTCTGACATTATACAATTCCATATTATGGTTTATTATATGTCCAACCAAGTGATTATTTGACTAGTATTATATAATTTGTTAAGATACTTACTAACGAGTATTAGAAGAAGTAAATGCACATGGCATGAGGTTTATTCAATACTCATCTTCTGAACATTAATAGAAATGATAGTATATTACCAGTTATTTAATGATGCGTATTTTATTTGATAAATTAATTGTGACATTGAGTATGCGTAACTCAAATCATGTACAATTTCAATTAACAAATTATATTCATGCACCCTTGCATGTAACACATAGTATATTTTGATAAACTCTTGATTTATAGGTTTTACACCATACATTATGTATAAATATGTACAAGATTGTAATTTGTTTCATGCTTAGTCATTTTAATTCTCCCTAAAAAATTTACTGGTAACTTTGAAAAGCTGTTAATGTTGAAAAGAATATATTTCAGTTTAATTATAAGAAAATGTAATACGATTATTTTAAAAAGGAATGTTTATAAAAGGTTTTACATGAAATATTATATTTTTTTTAAAACCCCCTTATTGGAAATTCTTTTTCTCACACTAAGTTTTCAATATATTTTTCAGGTTTAGTAGATTTGAGTTACTCTAAGTGGTGGATACTTTTTGGATTCTTTTCTTTTCATTATTAAAGGATTTTAATATTTATATATGGTTTTCTAGAACCTAAAATGAAAATATTCTCTGTATGGAACATGATGTGTAATTCTTCATCATTTCTTTTATTTTTAAAAAATTTATACACCATGTTTAATAATGCACCGACTCTAGGACTTCTGATGTCTGGGCGTGATAGTTGGTATTAGAGGTTCGGTTTAGACAACTCTAGAAAATTAGAACAACAGAAAATAATTTATTATGTCTTACTAAGTATAATTATTTCTTAAAATTTTCAGATGGTAGACGAAATAGGTCTTTTGTCTCTCCCCATCGAATTACAAGACTTCATATTGGTCGAGTCATGTTTAGAGACATACCACCCATTTTTGAACCAGCACCAAACCTATAAACACCTTTATCAAGTGTCTAACATCCCAAAGATCCTTTGACTTTATCAAGGACTGAGTCATGCTTACTTTCTCATGTCTCAAGCACAACTAGATTTTTATGAACACAATGGAAGGTACTACAAAGGCCTCTTCTTGTGTTTCACCCTATTAAAGGGTTATGTGGACCGAGAGATGTTTTGAGAAGTCATAGAGCCGGGAAACGCCATGCATCATATATGTTTCATGTATTGAGTTTCAGCAGGTATGGGAGGCTTTATATCATCTGGTTTTTAGGAAACCATGTCATCTGATTGGCCTATCATATCCATGTTCATTCCGATATCTCTGAACTCTACACCTCACATGCCACACTCTCAAGAAACTATTGATGCTCGTATGAGTTTTAATCTAGCTATGAGAGGATTATCTAAGAGAAAAAAATGTAGGAGTTTAAAAACGTTTTGGGGATCAACCTAATCGGAAGATCCTACTAAGAATGTATCTTCCGATTGTGGACCTGGTGAAGGGACCTCAAATTTAATGTTATATGTTAGTCCAAGAAAGCTAAATAACATGAAGGAATTGTGAGGATACAATTATTTTAAGGGGGATTATTTGACACCCTAAACCTATTTCATATGTAATAATAATATTTAATGGTTTTTCTTTGTTTAATTTACATACTATCCAAAACAATGTTTTCAAATAAACACAAGATATACTTTTTCAATTAAACACTGAAACTATTACATTACAATTGAGACAAATGACTATAGTTGTCCTAGGAAACTAATGGAATATCGGAAAAGCACCACTCAGAGACCTCCCAGAACTATGATGAGACCAAGAAGTAGCCCTCATCCCCTGGACCGACTATAGTA
Organism: Viscum album; assembly: GCA_963277665.1. Classification (NCBI taxonomy): domain Eukaryota; kingdom Viridiplantae; phylum Streptophyta; class Magnoliopsida; order Santalales; family Viscaceae; genus Viscum; species Viscum album. The sequence continues at coordinate 114,711,584 of OY728155.1, read as the reverse complement.
AAGAATAAAATTGCTTGAAGACTGTAACATGTACTCACCATCATAGGAATGTAGAGAACCAAAATTACATTACCAACTGTTTTAATATGGAATACCCTAAAAATATATTTATAAGGTCCTTCTTGACCATTAGAAATACATATGACCGTTAATTTATTTTTATAGTTTTTAGAGCCTTTAGGGGAACACTGATGTTTTAACGGTCTTATGGTCTTTCAACTGTTGTTCATATTAAATATCTTGATTATTTTTAAGCATACTTAATATGAAAGTACTATAAGAATGCTTGATATTTTATGTACCTTAATTATTTTATGAACATAACAGTTTTATATATTTGAAAAAATGATTTTAGTAATACGTTTTCATGAAAATGTAATGTTTTGAAAGAATATTTCTCTACAAATAATTATCTATCCTCTTGATAAAAAAGAGATGTGAACAATTTTTTTATTAAAAAATCACATGATTTATAATATTTTAATGTTATAACCTATGGTAAATACTAACATGGTTTAAATAAGGTTGTACTTTATCATAAACAGCTATATCTATGATGATTATCTTAAAATGTTTAAAAGCAATGAATTTGAATTAAATCAGAAAATGTATTTGAAATCATGTTTTTTAAAATTAAGATAAGGATATAATGGGTAGGATATTAGTGATGGCATTGTATAGTTTATATGATGGATTTTGAATTGTAATGTTTTAAAGTGTAAAAAGAAGTTGAAATCAGGTTGTGATGTAATAAAAATTAATGACATTGTTATTTTTGAAATGAAAATAAATTCTTATTTTTAATACATAATTTTTAATAATATGTTTTGATAATAATTTATGTGCAACCCATGAAAGACATCCCATATTCTATCCAGGGGAGGCAGCTCACACCATCTCCCAAATGAGTGGGTAGTCGAGCCTGAACCCCTTAGCCAACACGGTCCATCCTTAAGGGAGAAAACACCCTTAGTTTCGTGAGAGACTCGAGCACTGGATCGAGAGGACCGGTGAGGGAGCTTCCATCAGCGGCAGCATGGTGGCTGAGGTGGGTGCATAATAGTGTCCATAGATAACTATTATGAGGCGGTAATGGGTAGGGTGAGATGGAGTAATCTAGTGGGTTTATGAGAGCACGAGCCTTATAAGACGGACTCGTAAATTTGTTCTTTTCAACATGGGACACAAATTTTTAGTGTAAATCAAATCTCAATCATTCGATCTCACCATGTGGGATCTGGGCCATTTTATCAGTCTGGCATTCACATCCCCATTACTATGGTGTTTCTTCTGTGTTTTCCTATGCCGTCCGATCGGGATGCGGATAAATCGTGTCCGACTATTCCATTTTAAATCCTACTTTCCATCGGAGTCATTCGATAAGACTTGTGTTATTATCTCGACTAATCATTTGTTTTTAAAAACATCGAGAATGTCTCAATCTTCCGATCATATCCTGTATGATCACAACCATCCATGCTTTTCCACTTCTTCATCTTCATCACGTATTCTGTAACATCCCAGGTAAATAAAGAATATGACATTTTTATATTTATTAATATTTTTGAATAAAATATTAATATTACTTTAAAGGGAATGCTATGTTTTATGGCGTACCCAATACGCAACAACAAGTTTCTTTGAAATCTTACGTTGCACACTAATAATATAATAATATTATTTAAATGGTAGTTAACGCCTAACCGTTGTAATGGCTGGAATGAACTGAACTAACTATAAAATGATCATATTTTTTGTTATATATTTTTACATTTCTCCAATAAAAGTTATAGGCTTAAAATAAGAAAAGAATTCGATTTTAAGCATAAATATTCTAATATTCTTTAAAAGGTCGATTAACCGCCTTTTGATGGTGAACCCTTTTTTAAAAATACTTTTTGTAAATTTTATATGTTATATTTGACAAAATAAAATCCTTCATTATAATCATGACATAAAAATTTACTTTGTGTAAATTTTTGTTATTTTTCTAATAAAGATCATTTTTTAATGAATAGTGAAAATGTTGTATTTTAATTCAAAACCTTGTTTTAATCTAATTTATTTATATGAATAGATTATCTTTTTAATTAGATTTAAATTTATTTGAAATATATTTTTACCATTTAATCCAATGGTGGTCATTGAAATTAATTTCACTTTAAAATTTGACCTAAACAAGTGTCAATCTTTTGATAGATATTGTTTCTTAAAAACACGATATTTGTTTTAACAGTGGGAATTAATTATAAAATTAATTAATGTAACTTCTATGTTTTGAATTTGGTAAAATGGAAATCATTTTTTAATTCGGAATATCAAATATATCTTAGGGTGAATTTTTAGTATTTTTCTGAAAAACATCAATTTTTTAAGAATAGTGAAACCACTAAGTAGTAGTTCAAAAACTGATTTTTCATTTAAATGAAATTTTACCGCTTCTGTGAATTGAATTTCAAAAATCCAACATGCATGATTTTCATTAGTATGTAAAATTTGGTTCAATGGGATGAAAATAATTTGTGATGAATAGTAACTTTTGTGTTTTATTAACCGCGATTAAAGGTAATTAGTGTAATTTAAGGTAAAAATAATGTTATAATAATATGAAATTATCTTTACACTTTTCCTAGAATTATTGGATGAGTCATGGATGACCACAGAAATCCATGGGTCAATTTCGGGGCCCATGGAGCCACTTGGGTAAGATAATGACATTAAAAACTTTTTATTTAATGTTAAAATAAAAATGTCACAAACATGTATTATTTTACCAAACCAATTTTTACATGGGGTTATATATGTTATATTTTTTACAATAAATATTAATTATAAATATAAAATTATTTCCTACATCATAGTAATTGTTTTATAATTTTTAGACATTATATAAACAAATTTATTTAAGACACCATGATGATACAGTGATTACCTCATTAACGACCGATTTGAATAAAATGAAATGTTAAGGTAAAATATAAGACTTACACTTGTCTAAAAGCTATTGGATGGGTGGATTTTGAACCCTTATCACCTTATCCTCGAAATATGTCATTTTTGGACCTTTAAAACCTGAAAATCATTTTATAATAAAGTAACATTTCAAGACTTTCCAAAAGTGACCCTCCTCCCTCTTATAAAAGGCCCACATCTCTACCCCCTTACCCACACCTATCAAGCCCTAGGATCATCCAAAATCTACTCATATTATCTATCCACATCCCTCTCTCACTCTTATAAACCTCACATTGGGAAGAAGTCTTTTCAAGGAAGTTTTTGGCTCAAATCAAAAAGAGTTTCCTGATTTAGAGGTAATGTCTTCTCTCGAGTTTCTTCCTTTTATTTTCCTTCTTCACTCACCAAAATCATCTTATTATTTGATCCCATAATAACACAAGTATCCTAAATATACTAGGATGTTGTTATGATAATGATTCTACATACACTTACACACACCCCCGTCTAATGGTTAAAGAACATACTGTTTCTGTGGGTGGCGAATTACTGCCTCACGAAACGATGATTGTTCAATCTTCTTTTAACACCTTTCATGATGGAAATTATGATAGAACTATATTTATATATGATATATATTATATTTATTTATTATATATGCTTCTATATTTTATATTTGAAACACACTTTTATGCTTTTCATGTTGTTCAAATGCGATAATGTCATATGAGAAAGTGTGGACTACCGCCCCCTCAAGTGATGTGACTCGTTCATTCCAAACATGGTATTTATAAAGAATGTAATTAATGAACTTAAGTTACCTATATAACATATATATTATACTGGAGTTATAATATATCTATGTCTAATTTCTTTTTATAAAGTCCATTAATATGACAAAAAAATGAAATTAGTGTTCATGCGTACGTACGACCTACCGTCTCCCTGAACGGTGCATTTCATTTTTTATATCAAAATGTTATGGAATATTATTAAATACATATATACTGGATATATATGATATTTAAACCATTAACACCATTCCATAGAAGATGTATTTATAACTATATGGACAATTCTGTTCAAACAAGTTCATTGTTGACTCATGTTACGAACATCGACAAAATGTATGATATGAACTCACATAATTAACTAATTATTATTACATGATAATATGTTATATTTATTTAATAATAAACATTAAAGTAAGTCCTTAAGAAATTATAATTGACCAATGTTTATTATTAAATAATTTAAATAAATGGAAAAAACAAGTCAGACTTGAGGTAAGGGGATTTCTTATCTCACTTTTAATTCCGTGAGATTTCCATTGTTCACCACTTATTTGTTGCATGTGGTGTATTATGGAATTGAATTTCATATATTTTATCATTATTATATTTATATTCATAGTATTATGTGATTCATTTGATTTTTACTATCTTTTGGTCATACAACTCGATTGATTACAATGATGTAAGGGGTTTTTATCTCACTTTTTATTCCTTTGAGATTCATGCTACATTTGCCACTATTTCCTTTTGTGTTGTGTATGTACTGCCTATGATTGTATTATTTCTGTAATATAATTTAATTTATGGGTATTTAGATCTTAAATGTATGACCCTTCTTTCAGGAGTTTTACATTCTGAAAGTCACCCAAATCGGTAAGGGAACGTTTCACCCTCCACATTTTAAAAATACTTCTTTTTGTTGGGTCTTTTTAATTTACATCTTCTTATGTTGGGATATGTTCTTATATATCCTTATTTCTGTAAATTTTATTTCCAAGTGATGAGATACCATTTCCAACTCTCATCAAATCGTTTTCTGAATTTTAATGTGACGTTGTTAGGTTGTCGAATTTCTGTATGGGAACTTCTTAACCCAATTTCATCTTTTGGGGTTAAACATATACTTCTTGATTATTTCGTTCTACGAATATGTGTGGATGACCTCTGATTATTTTACACTTAATATCGACTAATATTGAGTGTTTTTATATTTTTCACACATAATTATGTAATTGATTTATCCTTAATCTAAGGATACCGTCTTTGTACGGGACATCGTCTCAATCTCCTTTTATTGGGGAATATTTTAATTTCTACAAGAATTTATTTTATACGATGTATAAAACCCTTTTGAATTTTAATTTCATTTAAAAGGAATCTTGTTTACATGAAGCATTTTACTAAACATCAAAAGGAATGTTTTTGTCTTACGTATGCGTTGACAACGACTTCTCCGCCGCCGTGACCAATATTTGATTTTCGGATTCCTATATAAGACATAAACTTTTTTAAAAGAAAAATAAAACCCATGTTTTAATTGTCTTGTATTTTGGTATTGAAAATAATTTTGATAATTTTTTTATTATATCAATGTGTTATATTGATATCTTGTGATTGAAATGTGGAAATGTTATGTTTCCTTTATACATGTTCTATGTGATACGATTATGTTATGGTCCTTGGGCATTGTTTATGATGTGTTGTTGTTCCATGATAAAATAAGGGCAGGTGAGCCCAAGATAGCTCTCCAATACATTGGGTAACGAGAAGGAGTTAAATGCCAAAGTTTATCCAAAGAGATTTAGAGAATATACTGTGATGGGTATTCCAAATGTAACCATGACGGTTACTCTCTACGTAAGAATGTTATGAATTCCTCAAGTTACCTTTATGTCTTATGATTTCTATGTGTATTTCACAAATCTTATGATTTCATGGGATATGTTAAAAAGCTTATGTTATGTATATATTTATGATCTAATGTTTTCTTTCTTTGTGTATCCCTTACTGACCTTTTTATGCTCATCCCAAGTTTTTGAAATGTTTTTTACAAGATATAAAGTGGAATAGGGTCAAGGATGGGATCAAGGAAATGTCATGCTATCTAAAACATGGAACTAGACATGACTCTTTTGTTCACAAGTATTTATTTTGTGAAAAAATGGAAACTCAGTAGATATGTCTACTTTGTAATCACTGATATGTAATAGTTATGTCCTAATTCTCTAAAACTCTAAACCTGAAAAGATCCTCAATGTGAATTATTCATTTAATTCAAGATTATGTAATGTTTTAAGGTTGGGTCCTTATAGTTGGTATCAGAAAAAGGTTTATACAACTTTAAGGATTATGAGTTTTTGTTAGACACATGGTTAGTCCATATGTCTATTATTTCAGTTAAATCCTTGTTTTATAACTTTTTCATATCAAGTAATGTCAGTTACAAATGGAAGGAGGAAGATCTCAAATGACATTCTTATCTCTTTCTGAGGACATGCTTGCAATAATTATTGCAAAGTCATGTTCGGATGATTGTGAAACATTTTATAGCATACAACTCACTTGAAAGAAGTTGTTTGAGATATCAAACACCTCCACTGTACCTCATTATCATCATGGATCATGGGTTGTATTTAGACAAATCCTATTTTCACAAAATTCTCATGTTTTTAAGAAAGGTAAATATTATCAAGGAATTTTCAAATATTTTACCTTATCACAAGTGTTTGAAGAATATTATGATTTTAAAAAAGGTGTTGAAGAAGGAGACCCTTGCACAACCTATTTATATTTTCCTTTACAATATAGTATCTCAGCACATACCTATGGAATTTTAAAAGGACTATTAATTGAAAGTTTCAACTCAAATTTGGTCTGAATATTTTATAGAAATCATGTTTTATCAGATGTTTTGAAATTATATGTCATACATGATTATTTCCCAAAACTGTTTTTTTGTGAACACCCATATGACCCATGTTGTACAAGGTGTATTTGGATGGAAGATGCAAATGATTTTAAAGGATCTTTAAATAATTTTTTCAATGCATGGACCTTCTACCTACGATAACAGGATGACGATGAAACCAAATGGAAACCATGATCAAGGTATGATTTTCTTCAGTTTGGGAATTGTATTATTTTATCTTATGGTTTTGAAATAGGACTTCAATAATTTAGATGTTGAGATAATAATGAATTTGGATGAAAATGAGAGGTATAAGGAAACCATTGAGGTTAAAACATGTTAGAGTTATTATGAGTTTTATAAAATGGACAACCCATAGGATGGGTGACAATCTGTCGCATCTAGTATGGCCGCAGGAATCAAACCCACAGCCGAAGGGCGACAAGGGAGAATCGCCTACCACTGGCCTACTTGAAGTCCCTGGTTTGTATGACTTATTATTTTAGTAAAATGATTTTATGGAACAATAATAAGATGATTTTGGGAATTTATGTTTTATAAAATGGATATGATTAGTATAGGAAAATGATTTTGTGATTAAGTGATAATGGTTGTTGTGAAAGATGTTCTCTCTTTTGACGGAACACTATATCCCTAAGGAAGATATAATACTATGGGATTTCAATTGTGGAATAATTGTTGAAATTTTAGTTTGGAAGAATCTATGTTATTATTATGTACATATGATGATTTGGTTTATTTATGAAAATGATTAACCTATCATGCAGAATATGTGATTAAGTTAATTACTTTTCAATATGAGACTTTATGAGTAACTGATGTTATTTAGAGATAAATGTTAAGATTTATCATGGTAGACTATGTAATTAAATCATTATGAGATTTTGGTTTCAATATTAGTTTGCATTAATTTTGAAGAATTTTATGGACAGTAGTTTATTTAATGGTCTTTGTTAAACTTTGGGTTTTGTTTGAAAAATTTTGGAGATTAAGAGTAGTTTTTCTTTTTTTTAAAGATCATATTTTTTGGGTATTATCTGATCTCACACTAAAATTTTGTGTTTTTCTTAAGGTCTAAAGACATGGGAAATATATATTTTTCTTTTTTGGATTAGGTGATTCTCTAGAAGTTGATTATAGCACTCTTAATGTGAACAAGTCATCCTAAATACTCATCTTTTGTAGGAAATATGAGTTTGTGTTAGAAATCTAGTAAGAGATGAAAGTCTACAAGACAAGTAAGTATGTTTACTTATGTTTTATTTAAACTCATAAATAAATTCCTCAATGAAAAGTAACTTAAAACAAAAACGTTTTCTGTTAACTTTTCCTACTGGGGAATCAAATACCGCTTAACCCATCACAAGTTTTTGGATTTCAGATTGTTTACTTTCTTCTGATCATGTTTTTTATCACTCCCCATCAGAACGTGACACATAGTTTCTCCTCCATATCCATGTTTTCATGGGATCCTAGTATGGTTTATCTCAGGTGACCATTGTAATTCTCTTTCTTTCTTTTAAAGTGATAGTTTTATTGACTCTTTTTGCGATGTGGGGCCTTCAAGGAAGTTTCTGAGCCAAATTTTAAAATTGTGAGGATACAATTCCCAAAAGGGGGGAAGGATGTAACATCCCATGTAAATAAAGAATATGAAATTTTCATATTTAATAATATTTGTGAATAAAATATTAATATTACTTTAAAGGTAATGCTATGTTCAATGGCGTACCCAATACACAACAACGAGTTTCTTTGAAATCTTACGTTGCACACTAATAATATAATAATATTATTTTAAATGGTAGTTAACGCCTAACTGTTGTAATGGAGGGAATGTACCAAACTAACTAAAAAATTATTATATATATTTGTTAAATATTTTTACATTTATCCAATAAATGTTAGAGGCTTAAAATAAGAAAAGAATTTGGTTTTAAGCATAAATATTCTAATGTTCTTCAAAAGGTCGATTAAATGCCTTTTGATGGCAAACCCTTTTTTAAAACTACTTTTTGTCAATTTTATATGTTATATTTGACAAAATAAAATCCTTATTTAGAATCGGGACATCAATATTTACTTCGTGTAAATTTGTGTCATTTTTTCGATAAATTTCATTTTTTAATGAATAGTGAAAATGTTGTATTTTAATTCAAAACCTCCTTTTAATCTAATTTATTTATATGGTTATATTATCTTTTTAATTAGGTTAAAAGTATAGTTGAAGTATATTTTTACCATTTAATCCAATGGTGGTCATTGGAATTAATTTCAATTTGAAATTGGACCTAAACAAGTGTTAATCTTTTGATAGATATTGTTTCTTAAAAACACACTATTTGTTTTGACAGCGGAAATTAATTATAAAATTAATTAATGAAACATATATGTTTTGAATTTGGTAAAATGTAAATTATTTTTTAATTTGGAATATCAAATATAGCTTAGGGTAAATTTTTGGTATTTTTCTAAAAAACATCAATTTTTGATGAATAGTGAAACCACTAAGTAGTAGTTAAAAAACTGATTATTTGTTTAAATGAAATTTTTCTGCTTTTGTAAATTGTTTTAAAAAATCCGAAATACATGATTGTCATTAGTAAGTAAAATTTGGTTCAATGGGATGAATATAATATTTGGTGAATAGTAACTTTTGAGTTTTATTAACCACGATTAAAGGTAATTAGTGTAATTTAAGGTAAAACTAATGTTATAATAATATGAAACTACCCTTACACTTGTCCTAAACTTATTGCATGAGTCATGGATGACCACAAAAATCCATTGGTCAATTTGGGGATCCCATGGAGCCACTTGGGTAAGATAATGACTTTAAAAACTTTTTATTTAAAGTTAAAATAAAAATGTCACAAACATGTATTGTTTTACTAAAACAAATTTTACATGGGGTTATATAAGTTATATTTTTGAATATAAATATTAATTAGAAATATAAAAATCTTTCCTACATCATAGTAATTTTTTAATAATTATTAGACCTTATATAAATAAATTTATTTATGACACCATGATGATGCAGTGATTACCTCAATAATGAACGATTTAAATTATATGAAACGATAAGGTAAAATCTAAGACTTAGACTTGTTGAAAACCTATTGGATGGGTGGATTTGGAACCCTTATCAACTTATCCTCGAAATATATCATTTTGGGACCTTTAAAATTTGAAAACCATTTTACAATAAGGTGACAATTCAAGACCTTCCAAAAGTGACCCTCCTCCCTCTTATAAAAGGCCACCACCTCTACCCCCTTACCCACACCTCTCAAGACCTTGGCTCATCCAAAAACTACTCATATTATCTCTCCACATCCCTCTCGAACTCTTAGAATCCACACATTGGGCAGAAGTCTTTCCAAGTAAGTCTTTGGATCAAATCAAATAGAGTTATCCGATTTAGAGGTAATGTCTTCTCTCAAGTTACTTCCTTTTATTTTCATTCTTCACTCACCACTATCTTTTTATTATTTAATCCCATAATAACAACAGTATCCTCAATATACTAGGATGTTTTTATGATAAGGATTCTACCTACACTTAGACACACCCTCGTCTAATGGTTAAAGAACATACTATTTCTTTGGGTGGAGAATTATTTCCTCACGAAACGATGATTGTTCATTCTTATTTTAACACCTTTCATGGTGGCCATTATGATGGAAATATATTTAAATATGATATATATTATATTTATTTCCTATATATTCTTCTGTATTTTATATTTAAAACACACCTTTATGCTTTTCATGTTGTGCAAATGCGATACTGTCATATGAGGAAGTGTGGACTACCGCCCCCTCAAGTGATGTGACTCGTTCATGCCAAACATGGAATTTATAAAGAATGTAATTAATGAACTAATGTTACCTATATAACATATATATTATACTGGAATTATAATATATCTATTTATAATTTTTTAAAAGTCTATTAATGTGACAAATAAATGAAAGTAGCTTTCATCCGTACGTACGGCCTACCGTCTCCTTGAACGGTGCATTTCATTTTTTATCTCCAAATGTTATGGAATATTATTAAATACATATATACTAGATATATATGATATTTAAATCATGAACACCATTCCGGAGATGATTTACATATGACTACATGGACAATTCTCTTCAAACAAGTTCATTGTTGACTCATGTACCGAACATCGACAAAACGTATGATATAAACTCACATAATTAACTAATTATTATAACATGATACTATGTGATATGAATTGAATAATAAAATTAAAAGGAATTACTTAAGAAATTATAATTGACCAAAGTTTATTATTGATGAATATAAAGAAATGAACAAGACAAGTCGGACTTTAGGTAAGGATATTTCTTATCTCACTTTTAAATCTGTGAGATTTCCATTGTTCGCCACTTATTTGTATAATGTGGTGTATTGTGTACTTCCATTTCATATATATTATCCTGATTCTATTTATATTCACAGTATTATGTGAATCATTTTGTTTTTATTATCTTTTTGTCATACGACTCGATTGATTACAACGAGGTAAGGGGCGTTTATCTCACTTTTTTATTCCCATGAGATTCATTCTACATTTGCCAATGTTTCCTTTTGTGTGGTGTATGTAAAGCCCATGATTTTATTATTTGTGTAATATAATTTAATTTATGGGTATTTACATCTTCATTGTATGACTCTTCTTTTATGGGGTGTACATTTCGAATGTTACCCAAATTGGTGTGGAAACCTTTCACCCTCCTCTTTTTAAAAAGACTTATTTTTGTTAGGTATTTTAATTTACATATTCTTATGTTGGGATATGTTCTTATATATCTTTATTATTGTAAATTTTATGTCCAAGTGGTGAGATACACTTTTCATCTCTCATGAACTCATTCTATGAATTTTAATGTTACGTTGTTAGGCTGTCGAATTTCTTTAAGGGAACTTCTTAACCCAATTTCAATTCTTTGGGTTAAACCTCTACTTCTTGAATATGTTGTTCTATAAATGTGTGTTGATGACCTCTGATTGTTTTACACATAATATCCACTTATATTGAGTGTATTTATATTTATCACATATAATTATGTAATTTATTTATCCTTAATCTAAGGATACCGTCTTTGTATGGGACTTCATCTCAATCTCCTTTCATTGAGGAATATTTTGATTTATACACGACATTATTTTATATGGTGTATAAAACCATTTCAACTTTTAATTTCATTCAAAATGAATATTTATACACGAAGAGTTTTACTAAATGACAAAGGGAATGTTTTTGTCTTACATATGCAGCGACAACGACTTTTCCGCCGTCATGACCATTATTTGAGTTTCAGCTTCCTATACAAGCCATAACCTTTTTTAAAATAAAAATAAATACCATGTTTTACTTGTCTTTTATTTTGGTATTTAAAATCATTTTGATAACGTTTTGATTATATCAATGTGTTATATTGATATCTTATGATTGAAATGTGGAAATGTTATGTTTCCTTTATTCATGTTCTTTGTGATACAATTATGTTATGGTTCTTGGGAATTGTTTATGAAGTCGGGTGGTTCCATGATAAACTCTGGGCGGGTGAGCTTGAGATAGCTCTCCAATGCATTGGGTAATGCAAAGGAGTTAAATGCTAAGGTTTTAATGAAGAGATTTAGGGAATATACTATAAGGGGTATTCCAAATGTAACCATGAGGGTTACTCCCTACGTAAGAATGTTATGAATGCCTCAAGTTACCTTTATGTCTTATGATTTCGATGTGTATTTAACAAATCTTAAGATTTCATGGGATATGTTAAAAAGATTATGTTATGTATATATTGATGATCTAATGTTTTCTTTCTTTGTGTATCCCTTACTGAGCTTGTTATGCTCATCCCAAGTTTTTGAAATGTTTTTCAAAGGACATAAAGTGGAATAGGGTCAAGGATGAGATCAAGGAAATTTCATGCTGTCTAAAACGTGGAAATAGACATGACTGTTTTTTCACAAGTTTTTATTTTGTGAAAAAATGTAAACTGAGTATATATATCTACTTTATAATCATTGAGATGTAATAGTTATGCCCTAATTATCTAAAACTCTAAGCCTGAAAAGATCCTCAATGTGAATTATTCATTTAATTCAAGATTATTTAATGTTTTAAGGTGGGATCCTTATATATTCTTCCTCACATCGCATAGTGTCACACCAGTTGCAATCCCACACTCATTTTCTTCACAGGTTTTCTTTCTCCCATGACACTCCTTTATCAATTCGCGACCCCTCCTCTATACTTTTCCACAAACACAACGCGCTGGTTTTTTTAAATCACATCCTCTATTTTTTCCAACCAAGATTCCAATATTATATATATATATATACACATACACCATATCAATGGCCGTTTTATTTTAGTTTACATTGATTTGAGTGTTTGATTTCTTTTAATTAAGTCTCATGCTTAGTCTTTATTTTCTTTTTTTAATATCAAAATCATGTTATATAAAACATTTATTTATGCTTTATATAAACACTATATTGCACCCAAAAAACCTATGTTACTCCTCTCCCAATTCATCTTCAACCTCTTCCTGACTCTACTCAGACTATCGAGTTCAGGTAAGGGTTTAATATACCTTTCCATCTTTGTGAAAAACCTATGTTCACACTTGGTATATATGTTTATTTATGTATATAATCATACAGTTTATATGAGTCCCCATTCAAAGTGGTTTTTAAGTCTTCTAGGTGTTGTTTATCATTATTTATATCATTTTTTAAAAAGCCTATGAAAATAGTATGTGTAATTTTTCAGTTTCAGTTTTTTTATATAAAACCCATATATATATACTTTGTGTATATATGGTTATATGTATATATATATGTTCATTGTGAAACAAACAAATATTTTTACATGTTTTTCCAATGGTGAAAAAATAATTTCTTTGTAATTAAATTATGTTTTGATGTCTAAAATAAATTTAATAATTTATTAATCCTTGCTTCGGTTTTGAAAGGTCCCATGAATATAGTTTATGTTTACATGGTTTTTTATAATTTTAAATCCCACATGAATATGTAAGAGAGCCAAAATCATAAAAATTCTTGCAATACTATTTTTAGAAGGCTGAAATAGTCTTTTTTATTATGCATGAATACATATAAAGCCCTAAGAATATGTAGAGAAATATGTTTTATTATATTCTTTTACATGAATGCTTTACACGAAACAATTTTTTTCTATCTGACATTTTACAGTTCCATTCACAAAGAACCTGGCACTCTAAATTCTTTCAGTTTAGTTTTTTTTGGTATGGTGATTTATTAGTATATATTTTAAATATAATTGATAGATATCTTTCATTCAGAATTTGGCATTTTGGAATATGAAATGTTTATTTTCTTGAAATAAGGATTTTAAAATTTATGAGTTATCATTTTATATGACAAATCTCGAATAATAATTTATATTCATTAGTTATCATCACATGTGCTATAGTGTGTCTTTTTATCCATACATGTCATTGATTAATTTTTTATAACAATACAATTGTTAGCATCGACTGTTAATGCTTGATTCAATTTATATATGTAATTTCTAAAGAATTAAATTTAGCTATTATGAACATTATTGGATTAAGAACTAAATTATTAAAGGTGGTATGAGACACTTTGAATAATATGAAATGAGAAGTTAAATATTCAATGTGATATGGGACACATTGAATATATGACTGTACTTGACATATGTGGAATTTATGGGGCATAGTATATAATGGTTTGGGGACCGATTAATGAATGGCCTACGAATTGGGGACCAATTAATGAAAGCCCTATGGGTTGGGGACCTGTTAATGAAATCCCCCTGATGCATCAGTAGTTCTCAGGAGAAAAATATAGTCAAGGAATGATGCCTTGACACAGTCCGACATTATACATTCCCTCACAATGTGTTAGTATATGACCAATGTAACACCCCGACCCCAGCTACCCAGAGTCGGTGCATTATTACATAAAATTGGCATGATCACAAGAAAGATCAAATCTTGAAAGACCGATTAGTTTAGTAGCCTTGGAAACACTAGATATATTCATAAGTTTTACATTACATCATAAAATGAAAAACTACTACAACAACATAATGTTTCCACAGTCCACACTATAATCCCCTCATAATATCCCTGCAGGTCATTCATAACTTACATCTTCACATCCTATGAAAAATAAAACATAGAAAAGGGGTGAGCTCAGATGCTCAGTAAGGATAACATTATAGTAGAAGCTTTCATAAATAAGCATAAACACATAAGGTTGTTTATAACTAAAACAAAAGCCTTTTAAACATGAACTTCAGCATAAAATGGAAAAGGTAAAATGAAATAATGCCATTTACTTACTCACATTGATATTCTACTAGTCGAATGATCACATGCAATATCAATAACCACTTTCATAATGATGGAATGCATAATGGCAGACTATCATAACCACATAGCCAAGGCCTCGTGCCAAGACTACAAATAAGATTTTGCCAAGGCCTTTGTGCCAAGACACTAGTTTGTCTCATGAGACCTACCGATGCATCGAGGAGCTATATCGGGCTCCACCCGTCACTTATTAAGTCCAATTAATTCCTCATATGAATAGGTTTAAGCATAAAATAAACATTCGTATAGCATACGAAATGTCAATACTTTAACCACAAACCATGAATGGTATAAAAATAGAACATCCACAGTCAAACATAACTCATTTGATACAATATGGAAGATTGTATTGTATCACATTAACCTCAATCATGAATAATGAAGGATGTTGACATAGATGAAAATAATCATCAAAACTATTTGAGGGAAATATCCCCCATTTCTTGATATCATTTAAAAGTCACACTATTTGTCAAGAAGCCATATAAAAATAGATTTTTGAATCAAAGTGTCCCATACCACTTTGAAACTTTTAAAAGGAGTTTTAATTTTAAAACTTTAACATCTATATAAATAAATCCTTAAAACCATTTTTAAAACATGGACATTAATGAGCAAGATATAGAAGAATATGTCTTTAAAACATTTTAAAATGGTATTTTGGTTAGAGGTTCTAACCAAAAGAGAGACACTTGAATACAAATAATTGAGGTAATCAAAACTTTGTAATATCATGATAATAAAGGGATTCGTGATATACTATGTCAAAGTACATTATATACACCGCATAAAAGTGATTTGGTGTATATCAACAAAGAAGTCTCAGTTGAATGTAAATTGAGATGAAATCTCTCATAAAGGTTGTATCCTTAGGTTAAGGATAAATCAAAGACATAATTATGTGTGAAAAATATAATACACTAAATATGATTGAATATTCAGTGTAAAACAATCAAAGGATATTCACACATATTCTTGTAGAAACAACACCAACGAATTGGATATTTAACTCAACAAATGGAGATTGAGTTAAAATTACTCTTATCAAGTTCATACCGATCACTTGAGAATTTATCAATGGAATGATTATGTGTATCAAAAGTATATCCACAAAAAGGGGAGTGGAAATTAAGACATAATCAAACGAATAGAGATTCCACACATAATCTTGGAATAATATAATCAATGAAATATGTGTAAAGCCAAATGAGTGGAAATTGAAATCTCAAATTCCCTTATCGATTAGGTAACTTACGAAACATACACCCATGAAAGAAGTATCATACCATGATGATGAAAATACCCATAAATTAAAGTATATTACACAATTAATACAATCATGGGAAGTACACATACACCACATGCAATAATTAAGTGGTGAACAATGGAAATCTCACAGAATTGAAAG
The DNA here is from genome assembly GCA_963277665.1 of Viscum album. Classification (NCBI taxonomy): domain Eukaryota; kingdom Viridiplantae; phylum Streptophyta; class Magnoliopsida; order Santalales; family Viscaceae; genus Viscum; species Viscum album. Next base: position 114,695,078 of record OY728155.1, on the reverse strand, counting down.
TGAGATAAGAAAATCCCTTACCACGTTAATCAACTGAGTCGTATGGCCAAAAGTTAATAACCAACAAATGATTTACAGAATAACATGAATATAAGAGAATCATGATAATATATATCAAATGGCCATACACAATACACCACTTTGAATAATTTAGTGGCGAACAATGGAAATCTCACGGAATTGAAAGTGAGATAAGAGAATCCCTTACTTTGTACTTTTTCCTTGGTCGATGGTAGGTTTACCTCCTGTATAATGGTGAAATAGTTGTTATTGAATAATACAAGAATCATTTACTTTAATATGATATCATATATGATCTTTTAACATTGATTTGTTAATAATATCTTAGAATTATCGTCATTACGGGTGATAATCGATTCGTTCTTCTTAAATGTTTGGTTACGTAAGACATGTTTGTAATGGATAGATTATATCTTATTCATAATCAGAATGATATTAACATTATTTTAACCCTAAAATGAGAATAAGACTTGAATGGATACGATGGAGGATGGATCTCACCGTGTTCATGGAGACGGTAGTCCGTACGTACGCACGAACACTACTTCCATTTAATTTTTCATTTTAAAAGAATTGAATCCAAATGATACATAGGTATATTATTATTCCAGTATAATATAATATTTTATATATGTTACTTATGTTCATTAACACCATTCTTTATACGTTCCATGTGGGGTATGAACGAGTCATATCATTTTAAGGGGGCGGTAGTCCGCACTTCCTCAAATGAAATTATCGTATGTATATACAACATGAAACGAATAATGATATGAAATAAAATGGAATTACAGAATATATATCATTAATATCATATTTAATTACAGTGCCATCATAATGGCCACCATGATAGGCGGTAAGATGTATTTGAACAATCATCGTTTCGTGAGGCGTTAGTTTGTCATCCACAGAAACATTATGTTCATCATCCATAAGATGGAGTTGTGTGTATGTGTAGTTTGAATCCTTCTTATAACAACATCCTAGTATATTGTGGATACTGGTGTTGTTACAAAAGAAAGGATATAAAAAGAGTTTGGGGGTTGGAGAAGCAAAATAAATGAAAATAATTTAAGAGAAATTGTTACCTTTAATTTAGGTAACTCACTTTGGTTGGAACCAAAGGACTTCTTGAATTTCTTTCTGCCTAAGGGGAAGCTTCAAGGAGGAGGAGAGGGATGTGGGGAGCTTATTTGGGCAGGGTTTGGATGAGCCAAGTGGCTTGAGAGGTGTGAGGAATGAGTAGAAGTGGTCTCTTTTTATAATGGAGAGGAGGGGCTCTTTAGGAAAGAGTGAAAGTATTACTTTATAATATAATTATATTCGGTTTATAATGGTCCAAAAATAATTGAGGTCGAAGATAAGATGACTCATATTCTAAATAACATCAACCAATAAGAATTGGACAGGTTTTAGATAATATTTTAATCATTATAATCATATTTATTTAAATGATTTATTAATGAGGTAAACATTGCATCATTATTGTGTCATTAATAATTTAAATTATTTGATGTCTAAAAATTATAAATAAAATATCATTATGTAGGAAATCTTTTTAGATTTATAATTAATATTTATAATCAAAAATCCAACATGTATAACCCTATGTAAAAATTGTTCTTCTAAAAGATGTAAGCTTATGACATTTTTATTTTTATTTTAACTTTATTAATATAATGTGTCCCTACCACATAAAAGTGGCTCCAAGGGGTCCCCAAATCGACCCAAGGATGCCCATGGTCGGGTATGTGTCCACCAATAAGGTTAGGACACGTTTTAGGGTAATTTTGTGTTATTATAATATTATTTTTTAACCCTTATTTACCGGATTTACCCTTTAACCATGGTAAATAAAATATTTACCGCAGTAATTATTCAAAATGTGTGAAAATAAAAGTTACCTATTTACATAATTTGGACATACTGATTCCAAATATGTAATCCATTTTTCCAAATTCAAAACACAGAAGTGGCAGAAATTAATTTAAAATTAATTCCCATTGTTAAAATAAAAAGCGTGTTTTTAAGAGATAATAACTATCAAAAGATTGACACTTGTTTATGTCTGGTTTAATTGTGAAATTATGTCCAATGACAAACATTAAATTAAATGGTAAAAATATATTCTAAATATACTTTAAAACCACTCAAATTCATAATTTATCAATATTAATTATTTTGATAAAAAAAGTTGTTTTTAATTAAAATTTAGTAATTTTCACTATTCATCAAAATATTTAAGTTATCCGAAAAGTACCAAAATTTCACCCTAGGCTAATTTCGATATTACAAATCCAAAAATGAAGTCCATTTTGAAATATAAAATATATATGATTTCAAAAAGTAGGTATTACTATTCACAACTGCTAGTTTAATTAGTTGTGGTGTGTGTTAGAACTCGAGGTCGCGTACAACACACGCTATCGCATTATTCGAAGGGAAACGTACCGTGGAAGCTTGGGGTGTTAAATTCTACCCTCCTTCAATAAATTGCGTCCTCGCAATTTTTAAAATTTTGCATGGGAATATAATGGAAAGTCCCACATCGGAAAAAGAGTCAATAAAACTATCACTTTAAAAGAAAGAAAGAGCGGTATAAGGGTCATCCAAGATAACCCATACTAGGATTCCATGTAAGAAAACATGGATATGGATGATAAACGAAGTGTCAAGTTCTGATGGAGAGGGATAGAAATCATGATCAGGAGAAAGTTAACAATGAGAAAACCACAAACTTGTGTTGGGACAAACGACCATTAGTCTCCTAGTAGGAAACTAAACAGACAACATTTTTTTTCTTTTTTTAAGTTACATTACATAAGGAAGAGGAATTCATTTATGATATTGACTAAGAACATTATGAGATATACTTACATTTTAAGTAGATTTTCATTCTTTAATAAATTTCCACCACTAACTCAATTTTTTTTAAACGATGAGTATTCAAGAAGACTTGGTCGCACTAGAAGAGCTAGAATAAACTTCTATAGAATCACATGATCCATGCAGGATAAATCATATATTTACATTGTCTTTGAAGATTAATCAAAACCAAAATGGTTAGTGAATGATCTAATGATCCCCAAAAGGATATTCATTGAGATAAATATGCACTAATCTTAATTTCTAAAATTAAACCAACAATACCCCAAAGTTAAATAAATACCATTCAATAATCAATTGTCCTTAAAATCCTTCCATATAATCCAAAGTAATATTTAAACCCAAAGCATTAAAGAATTTGATTATATAGTCTCCCATGTTAAATTGTATCTCCAAATGACATAAACTACTCTTAAAGTCACATACTCAAAAGTAATTAACCTAATCACATATTCTCTATTATAGGTTAATCATTTCCATAAATAACCCAAATCACTATAAATCCACAATAAAAACATAGATAAAAATCTACCATTAATCCTCAAATGAAACCCCATAGTATTCTATTTTCCTTGGGCATATAGTGTTCCCAACAAATCGAACATCTTCCAAAATAATATTTATCACTTAAGCACCAAATAATTTTCCTATACCAAGGGTATTCATTTGATAAGAAATAAGAACCCAAATTAACTTATTATTGATCAATAAAATCATTTAAATAAAAAAATAGTCACACTAACCAGGGACTTCACGTGGTCTAGTGGTAGGAGATAAATCTCAATCGCACTTTGGTTGTGGGTTCGATTCCCACAGCTTTGTCCGACGTGACGGGTTGTCACACGGTCTACGTGTTGTCCTTTTTCAAAAACTATATTTTATAATATTACCAAAATGAGATAAATTCCTCAAAATAACATAATTTAACCACAAATATTATATCATACCTTGCATTTTCATCCCAAATTATAATAACTTATAATTTCCTCAAACCCAATGATCATATAAGACCAAATGGTTATTTATAACTATATCCGCAACAAAAAAGATAATTCTTCCTCAGATATCATTTTCACATGATAAATTGCAGGTTTACACATACAAGAGAAAATTATTCCAAAGTAATCCCATCAATAAAGAGCACTAACACTTTTAAACATTTCACCATCCACTTATTTCCACATAAGTTCTTCATCATATGTTCCTCGGGTTCCCACATTGCCTCTTCCATCTTATGATTTCTCCATAGATCTTTTACCAGACAAGTCATCCGGTTTCTCAACACTTGATCTTTGGTATGAAGAATTCTGATAGGCTCTCCACAATAAGATAGATCGAGTTCCAGTTATAATTCTTCATAGGTGAGTACATGCATTGGGTCAGGCATGTATTTTGTCACTAGAGGTATGTGGATCACAACATGAACTCTGGAGAGACTAGGCGGATTTGCCTTTTGGTAGAATGCGTTCATGTGTCACAATGGTACCTCAGGAGTTTTTCAAAATCATCTACTTCCTTTACCCAAAAACTCCTCATCCATTTTGGATTATATCGATGGAAGCATCGATGCATCATAAAAAAATAGGTATTTCTTATATATAATTTTGAGACATCATCTTTAACATGTTTTTTTAGAAAAATTCTCACTGATTCATCTTCAAATATTTCAAAATAAGGTTTTGGTAAATCAGTTTTCGTATATCCCAAAAGACATAAATATATAATTTGATACATATAGGCTGCTCGAAGGTCTCCCTCTTTTGCAGCATCTAGAAAATCATTTAGTGCATCGTAATTTTGAGATTAAGTGAATAATTTGAAAAGACCCTGATGGTACTTCCCACGCTTAGCGTGGTAAGAAAGTTGAGAGCGCAACATTATCCCATAGTCGGTACTTGATCCTTGAAAGAATCGTGCAATGCTAGAGGTTTTGGATGTATCATAAAGTTGTTTGCATGTAACTTGGAAATTTGAAAAAGTTTCAACATCGTCTGCGCATGACTTCTGGATAATAATTGTAAGTAGTTCTTCAGGAAGAGAGAGTAGAGTTGTTCGTGATCTTGCTCCCTCCATGTTTCAACTAACAAAAGAAAATACAATTAGGGTTTTTGAATACTTATCTAATAAGAATGTAAAAAATAGACATAATAGGATAATCTTGTAATTGAACAATATATCCTAACTTGGGGTACCCTATGTTAAAATCTAGGTTATCCACTATCTATTTGCCGACATATATTCTTAGGGGCATTTTTTTTGTATTCCCTTAATAATGGTTTATACTAATCTTGTGAATTTACCAAAGCATATCCCCCGGGAGTGTCGTAACCAAGAGTGCAGCAAGGCCCGTTGTCGTGCACCAGTTCCCGTTCGAGTCTAGCTCAAAGCGGTGTTTTCGGGTTTTACCCCTAGGTACATCTGTGCCAGAGCCGCCTCTACCTGCTCGTATCCAGACAGGGATGTATTTCTCGGAAAACTCACAAAATCTCTACAATACCAAAATTCTAGGAAGTTCTTCTATACTAATCCTCAAAGTTCATCTTAGGTTTACGTGCTCTAATCAGAGTTTATCTAAATCTAGCTTCCATGGTTTTTACTAAACTTCCTCTGATACCAACTGTAACGCCCCGACCCCAGCTACCCAGAGTCGGTGCATTATTACATAAAATTGGCATGATCACAAGAAAGATCAAATCTTGAAAGACTGATTGGTTTAGTTGCCTTGGAAACACTAGATATATTCATAAGTTTTACATTACATCATAAAATGAAAAACTACTACAACAACATAATGTTTCCACAGTCCACACTATAATCCCCTCATAATATCCCTGCAGGTCATTCATAACTTACATCTTCACATCCTGTGAAAAATAAAACATAGAAAAGGGGTGAGCTCAGATTCTCAGTAAGGATAACATTATAGTAGAAGCTTTCATAAATAAGCATAAACACATAAGGCAGTTTATAACTAAAACAAAAGCCTTTTAAACTTGAACTTCAGCATAAAATGGAAAAGGTAAAATGAAATAATGCCATTTACTTACTCACATGGATATTCTACTAGTCTAATGATCACATGCAATATCAATAACCACTTTCATAATGATGTAATGCATAATGCCAGACTATCATAACCACATAGCCAAGGCCTCGTGCCAAGACTACAAATAAGATTTTTCTAAGGCCTTGTGCCAAGACACTAGTTTGTCTCATGAGACCTACCGATGCATCGAGGAGCTATAGCGGGCTCCACCCGTCACTTATTAAGTCCAATGCATTCCTCATATGAATAGGTTTAAGCATAAAATAAACATTCGTATAGCATACGAAATGTCAATACTTTAACCACAAACCATGAATGGTATAAAAATAGAACATCCACAGTCAAACATAACTCATTTGATACAATATGGAAGATTGTATTGTATCACATTAACCTCAATCATGAATAATGAAGGATGTTGACATAGATGAAAATAATCATCAAAACTATTTGAGGGAAATATCCCCCCTTTCTTGAAATCATTTAAAAGTCACACTATTTGTCAGGAAGCCATTTAAAAATAGATTTTTGAATCAAAGTGTCCCATACCACTTTGAAACTTTTAAAATGAGTTTTAATTTTAAAACTTTAACGTCCATATAAATAAATCCTTAAAACCATTTTTAAAACATGGACATTAATGAGCAAGATATAGAAGAATAAGTCTTTAAAACATTTTAAAATGGTATTTTGGTTAAAGGTTCTAACCAGAAGAGAGACACTTTAATACAAATAATTGAGGTAATCAAAACTTTGTAATATCATGAGAATAAAAGGGTTCATGATATACTATGTCAAAGTACATTATATACACTGCATAAAAGTGATTTGGTGTATATCAACAAAGAAGTCTCAGTTGAATGTAAATTGAGATGAAACCTCTCATAAAGGTCGTATCCTTAGGTTAAGGATAAATCAACGACATAATTATGTGTGAAAAATATAATACACTAAATATGATTGAATATTCAGTGTAAAACAATCAAAGGATATTCACACATATTCTTGTAGAAACAACACCAACGAATTGGATATTTAACTCAACAAATGGAGATTGAGTTAAAATTACTCTTATCAAGTTCATACCGATCACTTGAGAATTTATCAATGGAGTGATTATGTGTATCAAAAGTATATCCATAGAAAGGGGAGTGGAAATTAAGACATAATAAAACGAATAGCGATTCCACACATAATCTTGGAGTAATATAATCAATGAAATATGTGTAAAGCCAAATGAGTGGAAATTGAAATCTCAAATTCCCTTATCGATTAGGTAACTTACGAAACATACACCCATGAAAGAAGTATCATACCATGATGATGCAAATAACCATAAATTAAAATATATTACACAATTAATACAATCATGAGAAGTACACATACACCACATGCAATAATTAAGTGGTGAACAATGGAAATCTCACGGAATTGAAAGTGAGATAAGAAAATCCCTTACCACGTTAATCAACTGAGTCGTATGGCCAAAAGTTAATAACCACCAAATGATTTACAGAATAACATGAATATAAGAGAATCATGATAATATATATCAAATTTCCATACACAATACACCACTTTCAATAATTTAGTGGCGAACAATGGAAATCTCACGGAATTGAAAGTGAGATAAGAGAATCCCTTACTTTGTACTTTTTCCTTGGTCGATGGTAGGTTTACCTCCTGTATAATGGTGAAATAGTTGTTATTGAATAATACAAGAATCATTTACTTTAATATGATATCATATATGATCTTTTAACATTGATTTGTTAATAATATCTTAGAATTATCGTCATTACGGGTGATAATCGATTCGTTCTTCTTAAATGTTTGGTTACGTAAGACGTGTTTGTAATGGATAGATTATATCTTATTCATAATCAGAATGATATTAACATTATTTTTAACCCTAAAATGAGAATAAGACTTGAATGGATACGATGGAGGATGGATCTCACCGTGTTCGGGGAGACAGTAGTCCGTACGTACGCACGAACACTACTTCCATTTAATTTTTAATTTTAAAAGAATTGAATCCAAATGATACATAGGTATATTATTATTCTAGTATAATATAATATTTTATATATGTTACTTATGTTCATTAACACCATTCTTTATACGTTCCATGTGTGGTATGAACGAGTCATATCATTTTAAGGGGGCGGTAGTCCGCACTTCCTCAAATGAAATTATCGTATGTATATACAACATGAAACGAATAATGGTATGAAATAAAATGGAATTACAGAATATATATCATTAATATCATATTTAATTACAGTTCCATCATAATGGCCACCATGAGAGGCGGTAAGATGTATTTGAACAATCATCATTTCGTGAGGCGTTAGTTTGCCATCCACAAAAACATTATGTTCATCATCCATTAGACGGAGTTGTGTGTATGTGTAGTTTGAATCCTTCTTATAACAACATCCTAGTATATTGTGTATACTGGTGTTGTTACAAAAGAAAGGATATAAAAAGAGTTTGGGGGTTGGAGAAGCAAAATAAATGAAAATAATTTAAGAGAAACCGTTACCTTTAATTTAGGTAACTCACTTTGGTTGGAACCAAAGGACTTCTTGAATTGCTTTCTGCCTAAGGGGAAGATTCAAGGAGGAGGAGAGGGATGTGGAGTGCTTATTTGGGCAGGGTTTGGACTAGCCAAGTGGCTTGAGAGGTGTGAGGAATGAGTAGAAGTGGTCTCCTTTTGTAATGGAGAGGAGGGGCTCTTTAGGAAAGAGTGAAAGTATTACTTTATAATATAATTATATTCGGTTTATAATAGTCCAAAAATAATTGAGGTCGAAGATAAGATGACTCATATTCTAAATAACATCAACCAATAAGAATTGGACAGGTTTTAGATAATATTTTAATCATTATAATCTTATTTATTTAAATGATTTATTAATGAGGTAAACATTGCATCATTATTGTGTCATTAATAATTTAAATTATTTTATGTCTAAAAATTATAAATAAAATATCATTATGTAGGAAATCGTTTTATCTTTCTAATGAATATTTATAATCGAAAATCCAACATGTATAACCCTATCTAAAAATTGTTCTTCTAAAAGATGTAAGCTTATGACATTTTTATTTTTATTTTAACTTTATTAATATAATGTGTCCCTACCACATACAAGTGGCTCCAAGGGGTCCCCAAATCGACCCAAGGATGCCCATGGTCGGGTATGTGTCTACCAATAAGGTTAGGACACGTTTTAGGGTTATTTTGTATTATTATAATATTATATTTTAACCCTTATTTACCGAATTTACCCTTTAACCATGGTAAATAAAATATTTAGCGCAGTAATTATTCAAAATGTGTAAAAATAAAAGTTACCTATTTACATAATTTGAACATCCTGATTCAAAATATGTAATCCATTTTTCCAAATTCAAAACATAGAAGTGGCAGAAATTAATTTAAAATTAATTCCCGTTGTTAAAATAAAAAGCGTGTTTTTAAGAGATAATAACTATCAAAAGATTGACACTTGTTTATGTCTGGTTTAATTGTGAAATTATTTCCAATGACAAACATTAAATTAAATGGTAAAAATATATTCTAAATATACTTTATAACCACTCAAATTCATAATTTATCAATATTAATTATTTTTATTAAAAAAGTTGTTTTTAATTAAAATTTAGTAATTTTCACTATTCATCAAAATATAAAAGTTATCCGAAAAGTACCAAAATTTCACCCTTGGCTAATTTCGATATTCCGAATCCAAAAATGAAGTCAATTTTGAAATATAAAATATATATGATTTCAAAAAGTAGGTATTACTATTCACAACGGCTAGTTTAATTAGTTGTGGTGTGTGTTAGAACTCGAGGTCGCGTACAACACACGCTATCGCATTATTCGAAGGGAAACGTACCGTGGAAGATTGGGGTGTTACAACCAACCAAGTGAATATTAAATTAGTAGAATATACTTTTGTAATAGACTTACTTATGAGTATTTGAAGAAGTAAATTCACACGGCACGATGTTTATTCAGCACTGATCTTCTAAACATTAATACAAATGATTTTAGTTTACCAGTTATTTAATGATGTGCATTTTATGTGATAAATAAATTGTGATACTCTGTATGCACAAATATGATCAAGTTCTATTTCCATGAATAAATTATATTCTAGCACCATTGCATGCCACACATAGTATAGTTTGACCAACTCTTTATTTATATGATGCACACCATGCATTATGTATTAATATGAATAGTATTGAAATTTGTTTCATTCGTAGTCCTTTTAATTCTCCCAAAAATGTTTACTGGAAACCATCAAAATCTGTTAACGTTGAGAAGAATATATTTCTATTTACTTCTATGAAAAAAATTTATGATTATTTTATTAGGGGAAATTTTTAAAAGGTTTTACTTGAAATATTATATTTATTTCAAAACCACCTAATTGGAAATTCTTTTTCTCACCCTATGTTTTCAATTTATTTTTTAAGAGGTTTAGTATATTTGAGTTACTCTAAGTGGTGGTTACTTTGTGGAGTCTTTTCTATTCATTAATGAATGAAAGTAATATTTAAATCTGGTTTTCTAGAACCTAAACTGCAAAGATCATTTGTATGGAGCATGATGTGTAATTCTTCAGCTTTTATTTTATTTTAAAAAATTACTCAACATTTTTATTAATGCACCAACTCCTGGGATTCTGAGTTCGGGGCATGATAGTTGGTATTAGAGGTTCATTTTAGACAACTTTGTAAAATTAGAATGACATAAAAAATTTAATTATGTAGTACTATGTATAATTAATGGTTAAAATTTTCATAAAATAGACGAAACAATTCATTTATCTCTCCCCATCAAATTACTAGAACGCATAATTGTCAAGTCATGTTCAGAGACTTACCAGCCATCTGTGAACCTGTGTCTAACCTATAAACACCAATATCATGTGTCTAACAACAAAAAAGTCCTTAGACATTATCAAGGACCGATTCACATTTACTACCTCATGTCGCAAGCACAGCTATATTTTTATGCACACAATGGAATGTTCTACAAAGGTCTCTTCTTGTGTTTCACCCTATATGTGGGTTATCTGGCCTTATAGAATGTTTGGGAAGCCACAGAGTCTAGGAAAACCTATACATCCTATATGTTCCAAGTCTTGATTTTAAGCGGGTATGGGAGGGTTCATAACATATGGTTTTTAGAAAACCAAATCATCTGATTGGTATATCAAAACAACGATTATTCTGATATCTCTGAACTCTACACATCTCGTGCCATCCACTCAAGAACCTACTTCTTCTCGTATGAGTTTGACTCTAGTTGGGAGAGATATATTTGGGATAACGAAAGGAGTTTAAGAACATTTTGGGGATCAACCTAACCAGAATAACCTACCAAGAAAGTCTCAACCAGTGGGGGACCTGGTGAAGGTACCTTGAAATTAATGTTGGAATATGGTGAAGGGATTCTTAAGAACATGAAGAAATTTAGAGGACAGATTTTATTGAAGGGGAGATAATATGACACCATGAACTTATTTCAAGTGTAATAATAATATGTTATGGTTATACTTCAGTTAATTTCTGTACTATCCAAACCTGTGTTTTAAAATTAGCAAAAGACATATTTTATTCAATTAAACACTAAAATGATTACATTACAACCAGGACAAAAGACCATAGATATCCTAGGAAACTAATGGAAAATCCAATAAGCGCCACTGGGAGACCTCCTAACATTATGATGAGACCAAACATGTATCCCTCATCCCTTAGGCCGACTATAGTAAAGAATAAAATTGATAGAAAATGGCCCAAGTACTAAGCATCATAGGAATGTAGAGAACAATCTTTTTAAGAAAAATTTATTTCAATTGTAATACCCTAAACATGTATTTACAAGGGTCTTCTTGCCTATTAAAAACACATATGGTAATTATTTTCTTTTTATGGAAATTAGAGTCTTTCGGGAACCATTGTTGTTTTAACGATGATAAGGTTTTGTAATTGTTGGGAATATTAAGTATCTTGATTATTTTTAAATATACTTAATAAGAAATTACTATAAGTATAAAAAATATTTTAAGTACCTTAATTATATTAATAACATAATAATTTTAAATAATTGACAATAATATTTTAGTAATATGTTTTCAAGAAAATGAAATGTTATGAAAGAATATTTATTTATGAATATTTATCTATCATCTTGATAAAAATGAGATGTAATCAGTTATTTTATTAAGAAATCACATGATTTATAATAATTTAATGTTATCACATATGGTAAATACTAACATGGTTTTAAATAAGGGTGTACTTTATTATAAACAACTTTACCATGATGATTATCTTAAAATGAATAAAATCAATGAAGTTGTATTAAATCATAAAATGGATTTTTATTTATGTTTTTAAATTATGTTAATGATAAAAAATAATATTAGGATTTTAGTGATGAGATGTTATAGTTGAAATGATGGTTTTTGAATTGTAATGTTTGAAAGTGTAAAAAGAATTTGAAATCAGGTTTTAATGTAATAAAAATTAATTACAATGTTGTGGTTTTAATGAAAATACATTCTTATATTTAATACTTCATTTGAAGAATATGTTATCATAAAAATTTGTCTACAACCCTTGAAGGTCAGCCCATATGCCAGCCAAGGGATGCAGCTTGCACCATATCCCAAATGAGTGGGTGGCCGAGCCTGAACCCCTGAACCAGCACGGGAAAGACTTAAGGGAGAAGACACACTCAGGTTCGTGATAGACCCGAGAACATGATCGAGATGACCAGTGAGTGTGCCTTAGTGCGGGGCAGAATGGTGGCATGGGTGGGCGTAGAATCGCACCCGTAGAGAACCGGTACGGGGTGGTACCAAGGAGGTTTAGAGGGAGTAATCTGGCGGGTTTTTTGGAGCTCAAGTCTTATAAGGTGGACTCTAAAATACATTCCTTTCGATGTGGGATGTAAATTTTTAGTTGAAATCAAATCTCGACCATCCGATCTCACTGCGTGGGATCTGGATCGTTCGATCAGTCTGGCCTTCACATCCCCACCACCATGGATTTTCCTTCGCATTTTCCTAAGTCATCTGATTGAGATGCAGATGAATCTCGACTGCTATGTGCATTTTAAACCCTGATTTCCACCGCAACCATTTGATTAGAACCATATTATTATCACAACCGATAATCTATTTTTAAATGCTCGATCACCTCTCTATAGTCCGATCATATCCTGGATGATCTCAATAGTCCATGCTTTCCAAATTCTTATTCTTCATCATGTATTCTTCCTCACATCGCATATTGTCACACTAGTCGTAGTCCCACACTCCTTTTCTTCACTATTGTTATTTATCCTTTGTAACACCTTTCTCAATTCGTGGACCCTCCACTCTACTTTTCCAGAAAACCGATGCACTAGTTTTTTTTAAACTGACTATCCTTTGATTTCCCCGCATGATTCCCATATTATATATATACTTACACCTTTTCAGGGGATGTTTTATTTACGTTTATATTGATTGGAGTGTTTTTCTTCTCTTGATTACGTCTTCTGCTGAGTCTTTATTTAATTTTTTTTATGTCAAAACCATGTTATATGAAACTTATATTTATGTTTTATATAAACACTCCCTTACACCCAAAAAAACTACGATTCTCCTCTCCCAATTCATCTCCAACCTATGCCCGACTCCACTCAAACATTGATGTTCAGGTAAGGGTTTAATATACCTTTCCTTTTTTGTGAAAAAACTATATACACACTTTTTATATCTGGTTATTTATGCATATAATCATACAGTTTATATAATTCCCCTTTCAAAATAGTTTGTATGTCTTCTAAGTGCTTTTTATCATTGTTTAAATCATGCTTTTAAAAAATGCATGGCCATAGTAAGTGTTATTTTTCAGTTTCAGTTTTTTTATAAAAAACCCATATATATAGTTATATACTTTGTGTATATATGGTTATATGTATATATATATGTTCATTGGGAAATAAACCAATTTTGTTTACATGTTTTTCAAATTGTGAAAATATATTTTTTATACTTGCAAATCATGTAAGTATCCTTTCTTGTTTTGTTTAACTGGATAATATAAACATATATATATGTTTATATGTATACACTTATGGGTTTTAATCAATATCTTAATAATGTTTTCATAAAACCCATTTTATTTTTAATTAATTTATGTTTTGAGGTGTATGATAAATTTAATAATTTATTAAACCATGATTTGGTTGTGAAAAGTCCCATTTATACATTTTGTGTTTACATGGTTTTATATAATTTTTAAACCCACGGGAATATTTATGTGAACCAGATTCACAAAAATTCTTTCATTCCTATTTTTAAACGGTTAGAATAGTCTTTTGATTATGCATGAATAAATATACATTCCTAAGAACATGTAGAGAAACCTATTTAATTGTATTCTTAAGAATGAATGCTTCACACGAAACAATTGTTTTCCATCTATCATATAGCACTTCAATTCACTAAGAACTCGCCAATCTAAAGGCTTTCAGTTTAGTTTTTTTTTCATGCCCATTTATTAGAATATATTTTAAATATAAATGACAGCTATATTACATTCAAAATTTTGCTTTTTGGACTATGAAATGTTTATTTTCATGAAATAAGTATTTTAAAAATTATGAGTTTTCATTCTATGTGACAAATCAAGAATAATCAATTATGTGCATTAGTTATCATCGCATGTTCTATAGTTTGTCTTATTGTCCATACATGTCATTGATTCATTTACTATAACCATAGAATTGTTATTATTGGAAGTTAATTCATGATTCAAATTATATATATAATTTCTAAATAATGAAATTTAACTATTATGAACATTTTTGGATTATGAACCGAATTATTCAATATGGTATGAGACACTTTGAATAATATGAAATGAGAAGTTAAATATTCCAAGTGGCAAGGGAAACAATGAATATATGACATTATTGGACATAGTATATAACGGGTTGGGGACCGGTTAATAAAATCCCCATGATGCAAAAATAGTTATCCAGAGACAAATTAGTTCATTGCATGATTCCTTGAAATAGTTTGACATTATATATTCCCTTACTATGTGTTAGTATATGACTAACCAACAACAACAAATTCATTCATTTTATTTAGGGAAGAAAGAAAAGAGTACAACATAAGACCCAACAACATCAGGGGGCAAAAATAGTGACGACCTAACACATCATTTTTAATAAAAGGTTTTCACTCATTAGGAAGAGACCCCAAGCAAGAGAAGTGAGTCAAGGATTCTCTAGGCCCACATTGTCTTTAGAGTGAGTCCACTGAGAAGTTCACTTCATGCCAAGTTTTAAAGATAGAAACATTGGGATTAATAATACTTTTGCAGTACCAAACAGAATACCCCAGATTCTAGGGGACATCAACATTCTGCTGGAGAAAGTTGACTAGAACTGGCGAGTAGGATTCCACTTCCATGATTGAAAGATTATATCGCCTGCACAAAGAAAGACCCAAATCCATAGCAGTGATCTCATCACCTAAGGAGTTACCCAGACCAAAGAAAGCGTTGATGCCCAATATCATGGAACCTATGTTGTCCCTGATCAGACCGCCTCCCCTCATGATCTCGTTGACACAAGATCCTTCGACATTGAGTTTTAGGACAACGCGAGGTGGCCTCCATTTGACCCATCAACGCTGGTTGGAAGAGCTGGTTAAGGAATTCGTGGAGACACATAGAAGAAATCCCTTGAGAGTAGCAGAATTCCATGCATTTTTAAGAAGACCACTGAATTCTGCAACAACAATTTTGATTCATATTTGAATACTGCGCAAAGACTAGGACACCCCAAGATGGAAGTTGTTCCTCACTTCCCAAATATTCCAGCAAACAGTTGCAAAAATCATGCCTCGGATTTAGTTTCCAACCCAAGATGACCAGCACCCATGAACAGGTATTTTGTGAAGAGTTGGAAAGACTCACCGAAAATATGGATTTTCATACCCAACTGTAGAAAATTCCAGACTCCCAAAGCCCAATCATTGTGAAGGAAGAGATGATATGGTGTCTCCTATTGGGACCTAGAGCAGCTGTAACATCTAAAAACCACGGGACACCTCTTTTCTGGACATTATCATCAGTAGGGATAGCATGATTTCTAATACGACATACTAAGAAATTATGATTACCTGGAATTTCCTTATACCAAAGCTTTCCATCCCAAGCATCTGTGGCAGTAGAAGAATTAATCATATTCCTGAAATCTCGACCAAAGAATCTTCCAAAACTGGATCCCATGAAGGAACATCTATCCGGCTCATCATATAACAATATCCTATCATAAATGATCTTCTAATCTGAATTTAAGATTTTATCTAGGAAGGTTGGTTAAACATTGGCCTCATTGAAAGAAATTGATTGGACCGGGAAGCCTAGAAAATGAAGTAGCAAATCCGACCAGTTTGACATCTAAAGGATGATGTCACCACGACCAATGGTCCAGTGATGGTGATCCTTTAGATCCTCTAGGTGTTTAATCATGCAGTGAGCCAGGCATGACAATATTTGGGGCTGAGAGCTCCAACTTTTCCAATTACTATATCATTTATTAATAAATTTGGCCCAGAGGGAGGTTCATTCAAGAATCTCCCAATCCAACTTTTATTGAATCAAGCACATGTGGTCTTCCACATCTCGTAAGCCAATAACCCCTTTCTTGATAGGTTTTTCCATCCGATGCCAAGAGGCCAGATGACAATGCCCGTTTTGATTGGCATCCTAAAGGAAATCATTCATGGCCTTTACTAGTACCCTCAGAGTTCCTTTTAGGGATCTAATGATGCAAAGTACATGCATCGGAGTATAGATGAGGACACTATTGATAAGGGTGATACGCCCTCCAAATGAGAGAAATTTGTTCTTCTAATTGAAAATTCTCCTTGATGATATGCTCTTTTTCATCAATGGTAAGAAGAGGTCAAATAACGGTTTCTCTAATATCGTTTCTTCATATGGAAAGCTAAGTGGTCAGATTATCAACTCCCAAAAAAGAAACTTCTTCTTTTCCAAAAAGTGCTTGGATCGTCACTCTAATGTTATTCAATCCAAGCTTGGAATTCAACTACATCACTTTCCTATGGTTTATCTTGGAGATCCTATTTCTAATATACATTGTTAGGATCCTTACTTATGAGTATCATAAGAAGTAAATGGACATGGAATGATGTTTATTCAATACTCATCTTATAAACTATATTACAAATGATAGTAGTTTGCTGGTTATTTTATACTGTGCATTTTATGTGATAAATTAATTGTGACATTGTGTATGCGCAACTCTCATCATGTACTATTTCCATGAATAAATTATATTCCATCACCCTTTCATGTCACACATTTTATAGTTTGATGAACTGTTGATTTATATGTTGCACACCATTAAATTATGTATAAATATGCATAAGATCGAAATTTATTTCATTAGTAGTCCTTTTAATTCTCCCTAAAATGTTTATTGGTAACTTTGAAATGTTATTAATGTTGAGAAGCACATATTGCAGCTTACTTCTATGAAAATGTTTTAAGATTATTTTAAAAACAGATTTTTTTAAAATGTTTTACTTGAAATATTATATTTATTTTAAAACCCACATAATGGGCATTCTTGTGCTCACACTACATTTTCAATTTATTTCTTTTACAGGTTTATTAAATTTGAGTTACACTCAGTGGTGGATACTTTGTAGAGTCTTTTATATTAAAAATTGAATGATTGTAATATTTATATATATAGTTTTCTAGAACCTAAACCACAATTATCCCTTATATGGAACAAGATGTGCAATTATTCATCATTTCTTTTATTTTAAAAAAATTACACACCTTGTTTATTAAAGCACTGACTCTAGGATTCTATTGTCTGGGCGTGATAGTTGGTATTATAGGTATGGTTTAGATAGATATATAAAATTAGAACAATTCTAAAAATTTGATTATGTCTATCTAAGTAGAATTCGTTCTTAAAATTTTCATTTGGCAGACAAAACAATTCTTTTGTCTCTCCCCAACTAATTACTAGAATGTATAATTGTCGAGTCATGTTTAGAGATAAACCAGCCATTTGTGAACTTTCGTCTTACCTGTATACACCTTTATCAAGTGTCTAAGAACCCAAATATCCTTCAACTTTATCAAGGATTGATTCATGTTTACTACCTCATGTCGCAAGCATAACTATCTTTTTAGGCACATAAAGGAGGGTACTACGAAGTCCTCTTCTTGGGTTTCACCCTATCTGAGGGTTATCTGGCCCTAGAGATGTTTCAGGAAGTTGTAGAGGCAAGAGACCCCCGTGCAGCCTATATGCTCCAAGTCTTGAGTTTTAGCAGGTATGGGAGGCTTTATAACATCTGGTTATTATAAAACCAAGTCATCTGATTTGTTTATTAGAAGCATGTTCATTCTGATATCTCTAAACTCTACACCTCCAGTGCCTCCCTCTCAAGACCCTACTGCATCCCATATGAGTTTGACTCTAGCTTTGAGTGGTGTATTTGGGAGAATGAAATTGGGGAGTTTAAGAATGTTTTGGAGATCATCCAAACCAGAAGAACCTACGATAATGTCTCCATCGATGGTGGACCTGGTGAAAGGACCTTGAAATTAGGATCAGAAGTTGGTACGAGAAATATTAAGAACACAATGGAATTACGAGGACATAATTCTTTTAAAGGGGGTAATGTGACACCCTAAACCTATTTATTGTTTAATAATAATATTTTATGGTTTTACTTGGTTTAATTTACATACTATCCAAAGCAATGTTTGATAATAAACACAATACATATTTTACTTAATTAAACACTGAAACGATTACATTACAACCAGACAGAAAGACCATAGATATCCTAGGAATCTAATAGAAAATCCATGAAGCGCCACTCGGATACCTCCTAGCACCATGATGAGACTGAGCAGGTATCCCTCATCCCTTCGACCGACTGTAGTAAAGAATAAAATTGCTAGAAGAATGTCACAAGTACTAAACATCATAGGAATGTTGAGAACCATCATTATAACCCAAAATATTTTAAAATGGAATACCCAAAACATGCATTTAATAGGGTCTTCTTGACCATTGGAAATATACATGACCATTATTTTCTTCTTATAGTTGTTAGAGTCTTTAAAAGACCATTGGTGTTTTAATGGTCATAAGGTTTTGTAACCATTGGGAATATTAAGTATCTTGATTACTTTTTAGCATACTTAATATGAAATTATTATAAGTATAGTAACTATTTTTTGTACCTTAATTATTTTAAAAAGTTTAGAGTTTTAAATATTTGAAAATAAGATTTTAGTTTTATGTTTTTAGGAAAATGTAATGTTTTGAAGGAATATTTCACTATGAATAATTGTCTCTCCTCTTGATAAAAATGAGATGTAAAAAATTATTTTATGACAAAATATCATGATTTATAATATTTTAAAGTTATAACATATGGTAAATACTACCATGGTTTTAATCAAGGGTGTATTTATTATAAATAGCTTTAACCATGATGATTATCTTAAAATTAATAAAATCAATGATGCTGTATTAAATCTTAAAATGGATTTGAAATATTGTCTTGAAATTATGTTATGGATAAAAATGATAGACTTTTACTGATGACATAGAATAGTTTATATATTGGTTTTTGAATTGTAACATTTTGAAGTGTAAAAAGAAGTTGAATTCAAGTTATAATGAAATAAAAATTAATGAAATTGTTATGGCTTCAATGAAAATACATTCCTATTTTAAATAATTCTTTTGAAGAATGTGTTTTGTTAAAAATTTATTTGAAACCCTTGATGTCCAAACCATAATTCAGCCAAGGGAGGCGGCTCGAACCGTCTCCCAAAGGAGTGGGTGGGCTAGCATGAACCCCTCATCTAGCAAGGTCCAGCCTTAAGGGATCACACACTCTTCAACCCCAGCCGTTCGATCGGAAAAGTGTTATTATCTCAACCAATCATCTATTTTTAAAACCCCGAGCGCCTCCCAGTCCTCCGATCATATTCTGAATGATCACAACTGTCCATTAATTTCCACTTCTTTTATGTCGTATCTTCTTCCATGGGTCTCATAGTGCCGCACTCGTTGCAGTCCCACCCCCATTTTCTCCACTATTGTTCTTTCTCCCGTGACACACCTTTATCTATTCACGGCCCCTCCTCTCAACTATTCCATAAACCCGATGCACCTATTTTGTTTTCAAACCGAACCCCCTTGGTTATCAATGCAAGATTCCCATATTATATATATATATATATTCTTACCAATTATCATCGGCCATTTTATTTATGTTTACGTTGATTGGAGTGTTTGTTTTCTCTTGATTATGTCTCCTAACGATTCTTTATTTACTTTTTTATGTCAAAACCGTGTTATATAAAACATATATTTTATTTTTACACCCACAAAACCTACGAGTTTTAATCTCCTAATTCATCTCAATCCTCTGTATTACTCCACTCAGCCTTTGATGTTAAGCTAATTGTTAAATATATATTTTCGTCTTTTTGAAAAACCAATATACACATTTGAATATACGGATATTTATGTATATAATCATACAGTTTATATAAGTCTCATTTCAAGCCGGTTTTTAAGTCTTCTAAGTGTGGTTTATCATTGTTTAAATCATGTTTTTAAAAAACGTATGACAATAGTCTGTGTTTTTTTCAGTTTCAGTTTTGTTGTATAAAACCAAAATATATACATTTTGTATATATGGTTATATATATATATGTTCATTATGAAACAAACAAATTGTGTTTTTTTAATGGTGAAAATATACTTTTTTATACAGGTAAATCATTTAAGAATCAATTATTGTTTTGTTCAACATGATAATATAAACATATATATATGATTATATGTATGCACTTATGGGTTCTAATTAAGATCTGATTTATGTTTTCATAAAGCCCATTTTACTTTTAATTAAATTAAGTTTTGAGGTATAAAATAAATTTAATAACATATTAAACCTTTCTTTGGTTGTGAAAAGTCCCATGTATACACTTTGTTTTTACGTAGTTTTATATAATTTGTAAACCCTCATGTACATGTAGAAGAACAAATGTAAATACCTGGAATTTCCTTGTAATTTTTTTAAATATATTGTAATTTTATTAGTCCGCCAAAATTGACGGCGCATGATTCCGAGGCCCGATGTTCCCAGAATGAATTTATGAACTTTTTTTTGGGTACGTTCAGTAAACGTATGAGGGGGCTTTTCTAAATTTTAAACTGGTGCTCGGAATTGAAATTTTAGGGTACCGTAGAACTCGCAACGCCGGTATTCGCTTAAGGAGACATTCACCTTGATCGCAGTGGGTGGAGAGAGAAAGATAATTTTTGTGCTTTTTGTGAATGAATAAAAAAAATAAAAATGTCTAACATTTTTATTTCTGAAACCCCTCAACATGGGTTATGGTGGTGGGGACCACCCAAGCCTAAACCTCCCATGTGGATGTTAAGTGGATGGGACCACCTGAACTAACCCCCATTTTAAATTGAAAGGCGGGGACCACCCGAAACCCTTTAATGAAAGAAAACCTCTCAACTCCTCCAACTTTATTTATGCCAACACAAATCCATTTAATTTGGCCAACTAAATAAACCAATTAATGGTGCCAACACAGTACATTAATTATGCGAACTTTGTTGTGCCAACTTTTTTTTGATAAACTTATATTAACAAGTTGGCAATTTCACATTTTGGTGGAATTAGGAGGGGAGAACTATTTGAGGATTATTCTCCCCAACGAAGAACGTGCTCCCCAACGATGAACGCTCTCACCAACGGGGAATGTCTTCAATGACAACAAACCGATGATTGAGGAAACACCAACGTCACTGACGTCCGTCTATCCCCAACGACATCGTCTCCTTCCTCGCAACCTCCGTCAACAAATCTCTGATTTAGGGTTTTTATTATGTGTGATTATGGATTCACATGTCCTTCCCTTCTAAACAAAGAATGCGGATTAACTCTTTAACTAGTTGATCCGTGAATGATTTCTTTTTCTATGGGTTTGGGAATAATCATTGTCGGGGGTTGTAGAGTTTGACGTTCTACATTCAAGGTTTTTGTTGAGCTGCTTGCTACTGATCTAACGTGGAGGGTGCGAGCCAAACAAACATGGCCCGAACCCTCCACCGTTCGTCATTATTAGTGTGTTCTTCAGGAGGAAGAAGGTGGGTTTATGCCACATCGACGAACGAAGAGCAGCCATCTGAACCGGCTTCCAGTGAAGGCACGTCGCGCGACCACACCGCGCGGAGAAGACGACTGGATATCTAGCCAGACGCGGCGGAAAGCAACACCGCAGCCGCCCCGCCGCCCCACGACCACCCCACCGGACCGTGGCCTCCACACCGTCTTGCGGCCCCCATGACCCCCGTGGCCTCCACTGCCCCGCGGCCCCTGCGGCCACTGCCGCCCCGCGACCCCCACCACCCTGCGGCCGCCGCAGCCTCCGGGGCCCTCATGGCCGTCGTGGCTACCGCGGCCTCTGCGGCCCTTGTGGCCTCCGTGGCCCCCCCGACGTCCACCACCCCCCATCCTCCGCGCACCCCGCGGCCTCCGCCGCCCATGCGGCCTCTGCGACCCCTCGCGATCCTCGCGGCCTCCACGCCGCATCGCGCCGCCCTACGACCCCATATTGATACCCCGCTGCCCCACTGTGCCGCCCCGTGGCCCCACCGCGCAGCCCAGGATGGGTCGGGCAGGGTCAGTCCGACCGGGTCAGACTGGACCTGAACCGGCTTCGACTATAAACACTCATTTGGCCATAACTTTGGCACCGTGTGTCCGTTTGACGAACCGTCTGTGGTGCCAGAAACCTTGGAGTGAGACAATCCCTTTGTTATACCCCACTCATGTTTTGGATAAAGTTGGCGTATGGTCAGGTTGGATCAAGCACGAATCCAACCGGGCCTTCGAGACAAAAAGGCTAATAACTTACTGACTGAACATCTGATTGACGCACCGTCTATTGAGTTGAGACCCCTATGAAGTGGAAGATCATTGGGATACTTCGTCATGGGGATAAATTGTAGTTTTAGTATTGAAAAATGGCTTGGGGAGTAGTTCTCTCAAGCGCGATACATACGGAACTCTGTGACTGGCTGAGACTTGACGACTGTTGACCGTTTCGACTCAGAGTGAGTTGACAAGCCCAGTGGGGAGTGCCTCTGTGTGAAGCGGTAGACCCACGGTGGGGAGTACCTCTGTGTGACGCAGCTGACCCACAGTACTCGACAGGAGAAGTACCTCAGCAGACCACGAGGGGGAGCGCCTTTGTGTGATGCGGCACACCCATGGTACATGACAGGAGGAGTACCGCCGCAAGTCACGAGGGGGGAGCGCCTCTGTGTGACGTGGCATACCCACGATGGGGAGCGCCTTTGTGTGATGCGGCAAAACCATGGTACTCGACAGGAGGAGTACCTTAGTAGTCAAATGTTAGTGGGAAGCGCCTCTACATGACGCGACAGGCCCACTATACTCGATAGAGGATGGGTTCTCCAACAGCGGAGGTGTTCAATGATGTGACTGGAGATGTTACTTGTTACTACCCCTAGAATAAATCCTGGTGTCAGCTGATTCTTATCTTTGTGGTTTTCTTTCCTTCGTGGAATATTTGGGCTTTGGGCTTTTGAGTTGGGCCCTATGTTTCCTCATGGTTGTGATGGGTTTACATGATAACTTAGGTATATGTATGGGCATATACCTAAGTTGGGTTGGCAGTTGTTTTCATGCTTGTGGTTTATCCTTTGTGGATTTTTTGAGACCTTGAGGGTCTCGGGGTCCCTACTCAGTATCGTTATACTCACCCCTGCACAGGTTATGCCCGCACACATTTGTGTTTGGTGCAGACGACGGACATCGCTGACTAAGGACAAGGGTACCAAGACTGGAGGTAGCTCATAGGTGGACTTAAACGAGGTGTACCACAGAGGCGACCGTTCGAGAACTGTACCTACCCTTCATGTAGGATCTTTGGCGGGTGATCACAAGAGTTGTTCCAGTTTACTTGTACTTTTAGTTTCTTGTACTTTCCAGTTGGGCTTGTATTCCAGCCCCTTTTCTTTCAGTACACACTCTTTTTACTATACAGTTCATTTGTGTTCGTATCTTGTTGTGAGCTAGGTTGTGTGTGTGTCTACAGGTTATAAAGGCAATACCTTCCTAGTTTTAGGGAATACGCCTTTCAGTGCTAGTCACCAGCTCCTGGCCTATGGAAGACGGGCTTGGGGTAGTCACGACACGGGCCCTCGGGGGGCGGGTCATGAAAAATTAGTATTAGAGGATTCAGTTCTACTTTAGAACATAGGACTCTAATTCTTCTTTTAATGGAAATAATGTTAAGTGTAGTGAGAGTGGTTATCGGTTTAGGGAACCCAGTGTTAGTACGGCGGCCGACGTATCCATACACCAAGACCCTGACTTATGATTTTCGACCGAGTGCATGAAAATACTGATTGTGTGTTTGTTTTCAAGAGATTTCTTTGTAAACTATTTGTGTCAACTCACCCGGTATAACTTATTGACCAAGGCACACTTGTTTCTTTTCAGGATGCTTCCACATAGACAGCCAGCTAGGGTTCCAAGAGTAGTACAGACTGATAGCCCACCGAGAAACGAGGCCTCGTTACAGGGCCCTTGTTCAGTAGAGGCACCAGCGGAGGCACCTGTGGTACCATTACCAGTTGGGCCACCGATGCCACCAGCCCCAACAGAAGAGAGTGCACGCCGCTTGAGTGCATTACACGAGTTCTAGTGCAGATGCCACCCAGGTTCAGGGGAGAGATGGTCCCACAAGCGGCTGATGATTTTCTGGAGTCCATAGTTAGAGTCGTTCGACTGGTAGGGACACCAGCTGATCACATGGTGATCATTACCGCTAGTCTTCTATAGGCAGCAGTAGGCAGATTGGGGAGCTTGATATTCCAGGTTCACCATGAGGAGACACTTCTCAGGGGCAGACTTCGAGAGCCTATTTCAGGCAGAGTTTGACCTAGTGACCCTTCGTGTAGTGAACATACAAAAGCTACTTCATCTGGAGAAGGGAAACATGACTATGGCTCAGTACTCAGCAAGGTTCACCGACCTCTCACACAACTCTAATGATATGGTGCAACACCCATTATTTACGGCATGGACCTTTGAGTAGGGACTTAGTCGGGAGATCAGAGCTTCGATGATCTCACTCAGCATCCCGACGTAGGAGGAGGTGTTATAGAGATCCCTCTTAGTGGATAGTTTTCTTACTGAGTAGCCACCAGCAGTGAGACCCACCACCGGACGTCGTGTAGCAGAGTCTTCTCCAGCTAAGAGCAGACAGATGTCACAGAGGTCCAAGGGGACCAGACCTACAAGTGGATGACCGCATGACTACGATTTGGTGGTGTAGAGATCTCGTGGCATGGGAGGACATGCAAGGATCATGCATTCTTACTCATGTAGAGTGCAGGGTCACATGGCTCGTGACTGTCCGACCCATCGTACGGATGTTCAGCAGACGGTCGAGGGGCTGCCCAGGCAGAGACAGAGGTTCGACCGAGGAGGTCCGGATGATATTAATATTTTCATGACTTATTATATACTCCCTTTACTGTATTTTATATGAAATGTGCATAATTTTTGTGAAATATTAATGTTTTAATATTAAGTATAATTTTTGAGCATTTTTAGAAGTAGTCTAATTGAGTTAGTTTACTTTTTTAATATTAACTATCACTATACTGATCCAAATTGTGTGTTTCATGTTTTTTAGGATTCTCCTATCAATATATAACATTTCATTAGAAGGTACCATGAGCCAATTCTACCATTTGAAGGGTCATATGGTCCTCACAAACAAGACCAAAGAATCTGTGAACAAACTGGACCAGCCTTGAAGATTGATTTACTGGACTCAATCCAAAAGTCCAAAAACATTAACTCTCCACAATAATTCGGGGGACACTACATTTCATCTTTTATAAAAATTTCAAGGCCCAAATCTTAGTACAAGGGGCCCAAATAAAGCTTTGAAGTCCAGCCCACCATTCTGGACGAGAATTAAAATCAGTATAGTATTCATGACATATCTCATGATGTAAGCATAAAATAGAACTGAGCTTTTTCCGTGTGAAAGAGGAGATATAGGCGGCCGACTTTGTTGAATAAACCATTCGTATTTCAAGATATCTTCATATTCAAAAACCCTTTCACATTCTGGACTTTAAAAAGACTGGATTGAAATGGACAGTTTTACTTTGTTTAATCAACCGGACATAACTTTTGATCCTTAAGTCCAAATGACTCCAAATTTTGCGATTATTCGGAAAACGTTATTATATACAACTTTTAAGAATGAGATTTCTCGATATTCAGCTTTCATTATGTCCATATCTGTGAGCCAAGTGGAGGGGTATTGCTGGAATGTAAACAGTCCAATCCTTGGGCTATAAATACTCTCCTCTTCTCTCTTTGAGAGGGGTTGGCATTTCAGAAGAGAGGATAACATATTGGCACAACCAAAGCCTTTCCAAAGGCTTGGGAGGACCTTCTATACTCACGTTTTTACTTGAGAGACATTTCCACTTCTCTTTGTTTTCACTTAATTCCGTGTTCTTTGTTTTTGTAATTTTGAAAGTCCTTTCTTTTGTAATTCTGTTTTAATGAAAGCTTCTTCTTCAATATCTCTTATTCTCATCCACCTTCTGTAGTTTAATATTTATGTTCCTAAAATAGTTTAAATTCTATTGAATCCCCTTCCCTTATTTTGCTTCTTCATTCAATCGAAAATCCGTTTTTAATTATCATCATTGTTCGTGTGTGTGTGTTCGATGTACCATTTTTTTCCTAATCCCTTTCTTTTTATTATAGTCTTAATTTATCATCATAATTATTATAACCAGAATATTAAAAACCCAAATGGATGAGTAAATATCTCATTGGGGTGAGTTATAATTTAGAGATGTTAAGTGATTGAGAGTATTTGCTCGATGAGTATTCGTTAATTTAACATTGTGTATGTTGGACTTAATTTGTCATGGATTAATGACATATTTTGTTTAGCATGTGGTTTCCATGGATTATTGAAACTAAAAATAAACTACCATAAACATTTACTGATTGAGATTAAAATCCTAATTAAGTTAAGGCTTGGATTAAAGCTTTAACACTTAGGAATTCTAATCGATGTGAACTTGTGAAGTGGGTGTTAATTTAAATGCAATATAAAGAAAATCTCAACGATATCACAAGCTTAACTACCTAATGATGAACTCAAACCAATATTTATCAATTTTTTAAATCAAATATCATCCATAAATTATTTTTAAGCTCTGCAAACAAACCACCCAATAATAATACAATTAACTAAAAACAAACGACTATTACAAAGTATCATCGCTGAGGATTCGACCCGAGTGCTGCTATACACATTAGCAGAGCACCGGAACTTTGACCGGTCGATAGGGGACAATCAGCCATGCATTTCAAGTCTGTAGGGAGCTTCCAGACATGGAAGAGGAGTTGGTCGTGAAGGTAGCGGTGGGCAGAAATTTGAGATGTTACCACCACCACCTCCAGGTGGTCCACCCCGACCATAGGGAGCAGGAGGATAAGGGAAAGCTCAGCTCCAGGCAGCTGAGGCCTATGATCACGGCGCTCCAGAGATAATATGATGTATGATATGTGTCTACTCCACCTTAGCTGTAGTACTTATAGACATAGGTTCCATTGATTAATTTATTTCCACTTCCCTTGTTTGGATATAAAAGATTCCAAAAGAGTCGTTGGCTCGATCATTACAGCTATAGACTCCTACGGGAGCAGATTTGATGATTATGAACTGATTCCGATACTGTGGGCTTACTCTAGGAGACAAGAGCTTCAGCTGGGATCTCCTAGTAGCGGCGTCGAGGCCTTACGATGTCATCTTGGGTATGGACTTGTTATATACAATCAATGCTCATATTGACAATATTAGGTGTAAAGTGCGGTGCGTCCACCTGAATGGGACTAGTTTTACCTTCACCGAAAAGAATAGAGCCTTTCCAGGACATGATGGACTTCCCCGGAGGAGGATGCAACCGATCACTCATCAGTTGGCTAGCCTTACCCTCGGAGCGGTTGATGTGGAGAGTCCAAGTTATCCTGTAGTGGTGGAGCAGTATGCAGATGTCTTCCCTGATGATCTCTCGAGTGTACCTCCTCACAGAGAGGTGGACTTTTACATTGAATTGTACCCCGGGATGGCAACGATATCTACAAAAGAATATCGGATGGCTCCTGCGGAGCTTCGTGAGCTGCGGGTACAACAGGAGGTCTTATAGGAGAAAGGGTTCATTCAGCCCAGTGTTTGTCCATGGGCAGCCATATATTGTTCTCCAAGAAGGCAGATGGGAGCTTGTGGCTTTGTGTTGACTTTCGGTGCCTGAATTAGGTGACTGTGAAGAAAACATACCCACACCTGAGGATTTACAACCTCTTTGATTAGCTTAAGTGGGCATGATGGCTCTCGAAGATAGTCCTCAGATCAGGCTATCACCAGTTTAGAGTACGAGAGAAGGATGTGCAGAAGACAACTTTCAGAAGTCAGTATGGCCATTATGAGTTCTTGGTTATGTCATTCGGTGTGACCAACACTCCAGAAGTGTTCATGGGACTCATGAACAGGATCTTTCAGCAATATCTTGATCGCTTTGTAGTAGTCTTCATTGAAAAAATTCCGATTTACTCGACTACTGAGGAGGATCATGCCTATCATTTGCAGGTAGTACTGGACACACTCTGATAGCACCAACTTTATTTATTGCTCTCGATGTGTCAGTTATGGATTCGAGAGGTTCATTTTCTGGGACACGTCACATCTGAGTATAGAGTTGTGGTGGATCTAGCGAAGATTGAGGCGGTACTTTCTTGGGAGCCACCTAGGAGTGTGACAGAGGTACGATCTTTCTTGGGTTTGTCTGGATACTACCGGAGGTTTGTGCCCGATTTCTCCAGAGTTGCAGCACCTTTATCATCATTAAAGAAGAAGGGGAAACCCTTTCGTGTGGTTGGAGAGATGTTAGTGGAGCTTTCAGAAGCTGAGGCAGAGGCTGACTAGGGCCCCCACCATGACGCTACCAGAGGAGGGCATAGGGTACGTAGTATACTACGATGCATCAGGGACTGGGCTCAGATGTGTCCTGATGTAGGAGCAAGCAGTGATCACATATTGTTCTAAGAAGTTGAGATAGCATGAGAAGAATTATGCTACCCATGACATAGAGTTTTTAGCAGTGGTCTTCGCCTTAAAGATGTGGGGACATTACATGATGTGCGAACATTTTACACTGTACTCTGATCACAAGAGTCTCATGTATATATTCTATTAGAAGGAATAGAACCTAATACCGTGACGTTTTCTTGAGTTCCTCCAAGACTATGACATTGAGATAGTCTATACTCCTGGAAGGGGACCGTTGTAGTAGTTTCACTCAGCACGAGGTCTAGTATAAACTGCTAGGTGAGGCGATAGAGTAGTTGTCTGTTTTGTAGATATCATTTTTGGATTGATATGGATTAGCTTTTCTTTAGCCTCTTACAGTCACTCACCCACTTCTTCAGCGAGTCAGGAAGTTGCAGTGTGGGGAAACAGACTACGAGGCTTTCCGTGCTTAGATATCCATAGGACATGCACCTGATGGATTTTCTGAAGGTGGGGAGCACGTTATCCTCTTTAGAGGACGTACCATGGTACTAGTATCACTTCAGAAGGATGTATTGAGGGAGTTCACACATCCCCTCTAACAGTAGATCCAGTAGTGGCGATGATGTACCAGGACCTCCGATGACAACACTGGTGGCCGAGAATGAAGAAATAAGTATTAGAGTTTGTCTCTTGGTGCCTCACTTGCCAGAAAATGAAGGTGGAGCATCAGGTACCAGTAGGCTTAGTTTAACCTTTAGAGGTCCTAGGGAGGAAGTGGGATGGGATATCCATTGACTTCGCGACAGGAATTCCATGTACATCCAGAGGTCATTGATCTATCTGGGTAATCGTTGACTGACTCACCATGTCAGACCACTTCCTACTGATCAGAGAGCAGGGTTTAGTGAAGATATTGGGATGCCTCTATGTGCAGGATATTGTGCGGCTACATTGAGTACCCTCGATGATTGTCACCGATCGTGATGCAAGTTTTACTTCCCAAATATGGAAGGGGTTGTAGGAGGTTTTCGGGACACAACATCATTTGAGCATTTCCTTCCATCCTCAGACGGATGACCAGACTGAGCAGACCATTTAGACCCTCGAGGACATGTTGTGTGCTTGCATCCTCGACTTCGGTCGCAGTTGGTAGGATCACTTAACTTTGAAAGAGTTTTCATACAACAACAACTATCACTCCACCATTGATATGGCACCTTTTGAGGTGTTGTACGGGCGACCTTGCAGATCACCTTTGTGCAGGACTGACCCAGGGGAGTCACCAATAGTGGGACCTTAGATGGTATGGGCTACCAAAAATAAGATGCAGATTATCCAGGAGCAGATGAAGACTAAACAGAGCAGGAATAAGTCTTATGCCAAAAGGAGAGGGAGACCTCTCAAGTTTGAGGATGGTGACCACATCTTTCTACGAGTCTCAGTTCAATGAGGTTTGCAGAGATTTGGCCGAGGTGGAAAGTTATCTCTAAAGATCATTGGACTCTTCCAGGTCCTCATCAGAGTTGGCGAGATGGATTACATCCTCGAACTTACCCCTCAGTTGCACCGGGTGCACGACATCTTCCACGTATCCCAACTGAGGAGATACATGCACGACCCTTCTCACGTCATCATCCCGGTTCTGTATCCCATTTTTCTAAACTATGGGCTATGAACCATCATTGAACACTCCTCGAATGATCATTAGTTTTTATTACACATTTTACATGATTATGAAAAGTATTAAAATTGAAAAAAACTCATCCATCCCTTCATTAAAATACTGGACTTTACATCCTCCCATACATTAAGAAACTCATCCTCAAGTTTGAATTATGAGGTTAAATAGGAATTTTCATCAAATATTTCAAGACAATAAGTTCATATATCAGCTTCCCACTCCTAGTTTCCATCCTGCACCTGACTGTGTTGATATAGAACCAATACCAAAGGAACTATTCTGCATCAAAGTGTCTTCATGCTTTGAAAAAAATTATAAAACAATTACTATTATAAGAAACCATTAACATATAATTTTACCTCATATGGATTAAATAAATGTGTCAGGTCTAGATAGTTTCAGCGAACTGAGACGCATGAAATATGTCCTGATAAGACTAATATCTAGCAGGAAGTTCCAATTGGTTATCCACTATTCTAATCCTTTTACCATCCTCAAACTATCCAATGAACCTTAGTTAGAGATTACCCTATATCTGAATGCATCTATTGCCCAACCTGGGTGATACTCCCTTGAAAAACTAGTTTGTGACCTCAAACTCAAGTGGTTATCATAAATTGATAGAATAAAACTACTATCAAGAATAATATGTAATCATGCACTTTTTGATCCACTATACATCATCTGTATCCTCCTTCATGATATGTATACCAAGAATAACTTCCTCCCCAACCTCTAGGAAAAATTGATGTGATAAGAAGGTCCTACCATATAAGAATTCATAAGAAACCATCACTATGGTAGCCTGAAAACTATTATTAGATGAAAAATTGATGAGGGGAATTTGATTATCTCAAGAATGACCAAAGACAAGGAAAAATGCATGGATCATGTCCTCTATCACCAAAATCATATGCTATGCCTTTCCATTAGTGTGTGGGTGATAGGAAAATCTTATAATCACTTGTCTTCCCAAGGCCTTCAGCATCACCTAGCTGAACCATGATGTGAAATGAGAATCTCTATCAGAAATTATAGAACAAGGTTCTCCATTGAGATGTAAAACCTCCACAATTCATGACCTAACAAGATCATATAATTTGAAGGTATCTCGAATTGGTATGAATTTTGTGATCTTCATCAAATGATAAATAAGAAAAACACAATATCATTTCCAAAAGGAGATTTAGGTAGACCAGTCATGAAATAAATGAAAACATCATCCCTTTTTATCTTTGGAATGGACAACGACTATAAAATACCATCCGGAAACTGATTTTCAACCTTCACCTACTGATATGTGGATCATCGGTTGGTTAATTTCGTAATATCACATTTCATAACAAAACAGAAATATTGGAATCATGGATCTCGATACATTACAGTGACATTGTATCGAACCACCCATGCTGAGGCATAAAAATCCCGCATCGAGTCCTCTATGATGCCTATTGGGACCGACATAGGCCCATGGAACTATATGGTACCATCCTCATCAATGGTCTAACCAGAAGATGTATCATCATTTGAGACACATTCCATTAGTACAAGGCATTCAATATTAGACATTTTCTTCATTATTACTTGTTTTAAAAGAGTAGAAATCACATAGGAGGTTGAGAGGATGGTCTGAACATGATCATCTTGAACCTTAATGTGAATCATAGTGAATATGTCTATAATCTATCATTCTCCATTGGATTTCTGAATAGTAAGTGTGTAATTCTTTATATTTAGAGAATCAGCCAGAAAATTCCTTTTACCAAATGTGTAGGCAAGATTGAAATAATATGAATGTAGATACTCAACCCACCGAGGATGCCTTAGATTAAGATCCCACTTTATAAATATGTACTTGAAACTTTTGTGATTAGTGAACACCAAAAAATGATCTCCAATTAAATATTATCTTCAACAGCATAAGGCATGCACAACAGTAGTGAGGTTGAGGTTAAGTGTTAGGTAATTCTACTCATCTGGCCTTAACTGACGGGAGTCATATGCGAAGACCTACTCATTCTACATCAAAACAACACCCAGACCGATACCTGATGTGTTATAGTATATAGTATAGCTCATTCCTAGCTCTAGCACGATCAGAATTGGTGCTGAAATCAAATATACTGTCATCTTTTGAAATTCATTTTAACAGGATTCTGACCATATGAATTTCACATCCTTATTTTTCAATCATGCAAACGATTCTTCACGGAATGAGAAATCCAGGATGAAATGTCGGTAATATCTAGCTGACCCCAAGAAAGACTGAATGTAAAAGGCATTCATGGCATGCTCCCAGGAAACTAAAGCTCACACTTTCTCTGGGTATACTAAAACTCAAGATTCCTATATGATATGATATATGAAGTTGTCTTTAGTGATCCAAAAGTGTAATTTTCTAAGCATATCATATATATGATTCTCTTTTAGTGTACTCATCATGATTTGAAGAAGAGGTACATGGTCGTGTTTGGAGAATGAATTCACCTATATATCATTAATGAAGACTCCAAAAAATGAATCCCAATATTGGTGGAAAACCTAATTCATAAGAACCAAAAATACTGCAAGTATTTTTGTGAGTCGGAACAACATGGCCAAGTAGTCTTAGAGAAAATAGCTGCTCTTGAAAGCTATGATAGGTATATATGATGTCCTAAAATTCATGTGATGATATCCCGAACTCAAATATATCATTGAAGAAACCTTATCTCCTTGGAACTGATCAAATAGGTTTTATATACTTGGTAGTGGATTCTAATTTTTTATTGAGAGTTTATTAAAATGATGATAATATAAAAAGATCATGAGGGTTCCATCTACCTTCTTGGAAAAAATAATCGATGATCCCCAAGGAGAAGTGTTGGGGGATAAGAAGACTTTAGCCTCTAGATCCTCTAATAACTTCATGACATGTTTAAATTCCCTAGGTACCATCCATTACGGGGGGATGGTCATTATTTTTTCTCCTAGAATAATCTTAATGGTGAAAACTATTTCTCTTACTGGAGGTAGACCTGAAAGTATTTTAGGAAGAATTCCACTAAAATGCTCCACTACCTGAGGGAAAATAGTGGTTCATAACCCATGGTGATCAAGGAAGACACATAAATTAGAGTAGTAACACTATTCATATTTTTATACTATGTTCATTCTCATATCTCACAAAAATTCCATTCTCACTTATGCATATTACTAATGCCATCTGTTGATGTAAAAGTCACCCTCCAAGGATAGCATTCAATGTGGGATTGGTAGGGAACTAACCAATCTATCCCGAGGATTACGTCAATTCCTATCATGTCAAGATTAAATGATTCCACATGAAAATGTATCCTCCTATTTCAAGGGGCAGTACATACAATGGAAAACCCCCCTATATAGGTACCTAACAAGGTGTCTTGCCTCATAACGACATAGTAGTGATTAATATCATGGCCAAGACTCTAATTGATTACCTCATATATGAAATAGTGAGATTCAACTGTGTTAAATAATGAACACACTAAAGTGGAGGCTACTAGAATAGTAAGTCATAATGTAAAGGGTCTGACGCTATACACCTCTAGTGTAGGTTGGACTACATATAAATTTTTTGTGCCACATCCTTGAGTCAGTACCTTACTTCCCTAATAAAGCTCTGTTTTCTATCACTGAGAATCATAAGTCTAATTACCTCTGGATTGACCAATACCTCTACAAGATCAACTGATGGTATTCCATCTTCTTTCCTATAATGATCCTGCTATGACCACTCTTGACCTTGGAGTATGTGATTTTAGGGTCCCGAAAATTCTACTAAGAAGAATAAATACACCCAAAATTACTATACAGAAGGAAATAAGAACACTTATAATTTTATCAAGGCGATGGGATTCAAATTGAGTTATATTTATTTGAAGGAACTTGAAAGAATTAATGTTTTAAAATGGTTTTCATACCATCACTGGGAAAGCTACGCGAATAGGATGGATCACAAACCTCCAGGTATGCAGGACAGTCCACAAACTGCTGGCCCATGAGATGATGGCCAACAAGTAGGGAAAACCCTGAACCACGTCAACTGGAAGAGTTCTGCGTGGAAGAATGAATTAGTACCATGCCACGAACCCCTCAATTTTTGGAATAATAGGATGAGCAGGGTTCTATGAACCTTTATCACAAACAAAATTCTATCCAAACCCTAGTTGACCGAGTCTTCTACAGATTATAAAATTGCTTCAATGGGTATCCACAAATAGTGTCGCGTGCCTAGTAGATACGATCACTCTAATGCTCTATAAAAGGAGCACAATAGAAGAATAAAGGAGGCAGAGAGGAGACAGATTAAGGGAAGGACGGGTGAAGAAATATTGAGGGAAACTAAGAGGTTGCACTTTAGCTTCCGTCTTGTTTCATCAACGAAGTACGAACTGTGAACCACTTCTTCCGCAAGTACATCCAGTCGCAGACCACAAAAATAGGGAATTGAATAATAATAAAAATAACTATGAACCCAACTAGTAAAATGTGAACCAAAGTCTTATCGTGGAAGAATTTCATGGGAATAGTAATTCTTCTAACCCTCCTTCAATTCGGAGCTCCGCATAGTGTACAACTACATGGATTGAACCAGGCGCCACATACCAAATCGATACATGGATGTAACCCAAAGTGGCACATTGAACCGTGTACCCCTTTGGTATGTGGTTGTTGATACCCATTCTTGAATACCATGCTGGTACATAGATGTCCCTCTTGCTCGTATACCACTATGGTACGTGGAGCCTTCCACATTCTACATGTGAAACTAGTATGCAGAATGGGGTGTTTTTAGGTATTATTCCCTCCGATTCCAACCACATCCCTTCATTACCATCCAGTCCTCCGTAATCCCTCTGCTAACCAGTTCTCTGAAGCTAGGTCAAAGCCTCCTCCAAAGCCGCCAGACCCATACAACCATGCCCTTAGGCACATCAACGTGCCCCATTGAGACTACATACCCATGGTAAGTAGAGTCACGAAGGCACTTCTAAAAATGGTGCAGGCTTCGGGAATGCCTATAAGGAAACATTCCCATGGTAACCCAGATTCTAACCTTGGGATGCTGATGTGAAGCACCCCGTTCTTTGGATTAGGGGTGATCACTTTATTTTCCCTTCAATGAGGAATTGTGATTATTCAAAGGGGTTATGTTCCCTCTCCCTTTGATGAGAATGAAATCCCTCACCTTCCCAGAACATGCTCTAGGGCCCTCTCACTGAGGTAAGTCCCTAGTTTTCCAAGGCCGAAATACATGAAATTTTATTGCATTTCCTGTTCAAAGGTTCATCGCTCTGTGCCCTCATCCAGGGTCACCCCGGCCTCTTCTACCGCATGCACTCCCTCCCCTACCAACCGTGGAGGAGTCATGTGCATTGTTGAATCTTTCAAATCCTCTTGTTTCTCACCCCAAGCATGAATCACGTGGGTTTATAGAATTGTGAATATTACAACATTACCACCCCATATGAAATATAATAACTCTAATTCCTAATCAACTCAGGATATGTAGGACGCCTTCCAGAAGGCCTAAGATAAAAATGGTGCCCATACAAAAGGGGTCCACCCAATCATGTCTATGAAATGAAAAGATTCCATGCATATACCCCACACCATATGAACTACGAGAACTCCAATTCCTGATCAAATCTAGAAACGTAGAATGCGTGATCTAAAAGGTATCCACCCAATCATGTTCCTCAAATGGGTAGATTCCACATGTAATACCCACACTTTCCGAAACTACATGGGTTCTGATTCCTCTCCCAAGGATACATAGGAGGCCCTTCTTGTGGGACTGACCCCGATATCAAGTCACCTTCTTCCCACTGGATGATGATAAACTCTAGAGCGCCTTACAATATGGATAAATCGGTGTCAAATTTGTGGCATCAAACAAGTGCATGCTCATAATGATCTAGCAAATCAAGGGTAGCTCGTGGACACACTATTCTGGAATGAATCAAGGATTCACAAATACATGAACCTGACTTAACTCTATAAGAGAGTCCCAGAACATGCAAAACTCCTCCCCCATAATGGTGTAGTGAGACTGACCTACCATCCTCTTGACCAATAGAGTCCTCAAGTGTCGTTGGCCAAATCTTCAGCCAAGGAGCGCCAACCTTTGGAAAGAAGGTCCATTGGTCATGGATAAGTGGGCCATTGGGCATTCT
The DNA here is from genome assembly GCA_963277665.1 of Viscum album. Lineage (NCBI taxonomy): Eukaryota > Viridiplantae > Streptophyta > Magnoliopsida > Santalales > Viscaceae > Viscum > Viscum album. The sequence continues at coordinate 114,657,967 of OY728155.1, read as the reverse complement.
TGGATCCACCAATAAACCCTTTGGAGACCATCCAGGGATATTATATCTGAGAAGGACCGATTTCATGAGTTCATGACCCCCCACGCAATCACTGGTGGGACCAACAGTTCCCCACAGGGTTAAATCAACCTTCTTTAATGGATTAGGACACTGAATGGGTCCAAACAAATTAATGGTAAATAAGGTGAGAGTCTTTATTTATAGAAAAGGGATTAGTGATGATCTTCATCATACCATCTCCGTACCACCCGAACACTAACCACCTCGGAGGTGGAACAAAAATGGTGAACCAACCGTGAATCCTTAACCAAGGTCGCAGTTCTACCCAAAATGATAAAAGACAAAAGTAAAATTCATGTCAGACCATTTCATTCACCCAGATACACATAACATGCACCACCACAGAGGTGAAAAAAAATAGTAAACCTGAAGTGAATCCTTAACCAAGGTAGTGGTCCCACCATACTTAGGCCCCTTCACCCTGCAGTAAAAGAAAATGGGAAGGGGCCACGCTGAATCACCAAATATGCACATGTTTAAATTATTTCTACTTTGAAGATGTTTAGAGGTCTGTATGTCAAACATATATTTCATGTTCTTGTAGAGCGACCTTATATCCAAATGAAATCACCATGATCCATGAAGATTCTTGCATTAGCAATCCCGCGGGTGGCTGAGGCCTTAATGAAGAGAAGGACCCTTCCCCTACCCAGTGTCTTAAATGATGGGTGTCCATTATGCTAATAAAAAAATACCAATGACATGGTACTCTCCCCATATAGGAAGCAAAAATAAAATCCATCTAGTTTGCGACGTTCCGCCAGACAGCTCTTCAGTTGCTGCCGGTACCTCAGCACATGGGGGACCCTATTGTCATCTCAAACCAATTCGGGAGCCTTTCCCCGAAACATGAAAAATAATACCTCCATTACCTTAGGGAGGTAGATGCGGTCAATACTAATGAATTCATCCCCACTGTATTGGGGCCCTAGCCACGAACCCCAGCCAGAGAGTGTTGACGCTGAAAACGGATGACTAGACCTCCTCCCACAGAGGAGGATCTTATACCGAGGGCACCTGCAAAAGTCCAGGAGACCCGGGCCCCTCGGTTGTCCCATAAAGGGCAGTGAATATATAACTAGGTACACACTATCACCCTGGTTCCTATGGAGCAGCTCTTCCATACTGACGCGATGGAGTTCAACTAGCAAACACACAACCCTCCCATATCCACTCAATCCCTCCATGGAAATTGGGTGGCACAATAAGATTACATGCACGTCTCTGCTAGTGATCGTCGGTCCTACCATTAATATAGAGCAAAAAGCTACATGAAGATGAAAATATCATCTGACGAACAACAAGGACTCAATCCAAATAGGGAGACACACAACAATTCACATGCACAAACACCTAATGACGCACTTCAAGCCTGCCATCAAATTATGGTAGTGACAGGCTATACGTAGGCACAAATACTAGCTGGTTCATATCAAGCCCCCATCCAAATAGGGCATCACTCAACTATACACAAGCACAAACACCTATTGATGCATATCAATCCCACCGTCCAAATTGGGTGGTAGCCAAATATGAATAGAGTCAAATTAATACAGATGCATACAAGGCCCCTGTTTCCTCTGGAAATGGGGATGACATTGTTTGCTTAAGGTTCAAACATTCCAATCAGTTTCTAACGGGTCTGTTCGTAGAACCGGAAATATCCAATGATTCTATATCCATTTGGACCTACTTTCCAAAGGTATGTGCTCATTAGTTGTGGACCGACGAGGCTTAAGAATTTTCATTGGTCGAGAGGATGGGAGGTCGGACTCATTAAACCTTTTTGGGGGGAATTATTGTCTACTATGGGACTCTCTTTATAGATTTAAGTTATGTTCATGAATCCTTATTACATTACCAAGTATGAAAATGATATTTCCTTAAGATCTGACAATCAATGATTAATATGTATGAGATTTAGATAATATTATATATATATATTTTAGGTTCTTCATTGATAGAGAATCATCTGTATTTGTTAGAGATTCTTAGTCAATGGTATCCTTCAACACATTATACAAATATCTCTTGGTCATTATGATAACCATACTTGTTTTAAAGTCACTCAGTAGGGCACTTGAAGTTTATTGTCGTTCAGAAGGGAATGAAGTATTTCAGAGTTCGGATCATACCCGCAAATGGGCTACCTACGTATCCTTGTTAGAAAATGAATCAGAACCCATGTAGTTCAGGAATTAAGGTATAGTTTAATGACATACGGGACATATGAGAATTAATGGGTGATGGTCTTGAACCTCAGAAAGGCTTCCTATGTACTCCACTTTTAAGGTAAAGTTAAAATTCCATGTATTTTGATTGGGAATTGTGTTGCTTATGTATGATTAACAGCCCAAAGAGATGTGTCGTGGTTACTTTTACACTCTAAGATCACATGATTCATGCTCGGTGTGAGAAAAAAGAGGTATCAGTAAACCTAAAAATATGTGCCACGAAAGATGCGGTCACAAGGAATGATATGGGGATTATGTTTGTATGATTGCCCAAATAGATAAAGATCAGGAATTACTTTATATAAGAATCCTGAGAACAAGGTATATAAAGGTATATGTGATTTATAGAGATTTTGTTGCTCAATCATGGGGCTTACTCCTAAAGAGGGTGCCCAAATTAGGAGGGGACTTGTGATTGTGTTTTATTCCTGAGAAGGAATCCCAAATCAAAACAAGATAAGAATGGTTAAGAGAAATTATGACTGGGGATTACTCCTGAAAAGGAAGCCCAGGTTAAGGGAATTTAAGACTTGGGGCTTACTGCTAAGGAGGATGCCCATATTAAGTGAACTTGAACTGGGATTTACTCCTGAAAAGGAGGCCCATGTTAAAGAGACTTGAGAACTGGGTCTTACTCTTGAGAAGGAGGCCTAGGTTAAGGGAATTTGGGATTTGGGGCTTACTCCTAATGAGGATTCCCATAATGGGAACTTGAGTCTTACTCATAAGGAGGATTCCCAAATTAGGGAACTTGGACTGGGGCTTACTCTTGAAAAGGAGGCCCAGGTTAAGAAATTATGACTAGGGCTTACTCCTGAAAAGGAGGCCCAGGTTCGGATCTTTTCATCTTAAAGGATGAAGTTGAATGAATGAAATATCTCACCTTATTGACATGAAGAGATGTAAATCACTAGGTTTTGAGAGATGTTCCACATAATTCCTTTCATATAAGGAATCCAACTAAGGAATCATGCCATAAATGGCTTTAAAGAGGATACTAAAGGCTAAATATTGAAGAGGAGATGTAGATTTGAAGAAAATAGATGAATGGATATGAGGGGCACCCAAAAGGATGTAGGCACGCAGGTCCTGTTTGGGAGCACAGGTCCTGGTCCTGCAGGTATACCTGCGCGACACTTGGGTACTTGCGCATAGGTCAATCCATATGGTAATACTTGGGCGAGAATTTTCTCAAGCCCTTAGTATCATCTCTAAAGGATTCTGAAAAGGTGGTTCGTAGGTTCTGTTGAAAAGATAAGGCATCGTGTAAGTTTGACCATTTCCCATAAGGGCTGGACACTTAGGCGCGCAAGTGTTGATGAATTTCAACACTTAGGCCTTGTTCCCTCTATTTATATCTTCCATTATAGGTAAGAAATTACCATAGAAGTGTTCAAAAGACTTCAAGAGGATACTAGGGTGCCGGGAGGTCAAATATGACTTTTTTAATTTTTCCATCCTCAAAATGGGGAGCCCACAGGGGGTATTTATAGGCTGCTGAAGACCTTGGGTGAAAATTACATTGGGTGCGCAGGTCACCTACGCAGCCAAAATGTGGTGCGTAGGTATAACTGTGCGACCATAATGGAACTTTCGCGGCCCATGCTCAAAGCAATCCTAGTTCATGACTTTGTTTATTTATTATGTTTCTTCAAAGGATGAATCACTCTATGCTCCATGTATTTCCCTTTTCATTCATTATACTCTTTGAAGGAAACGAGCGTAAAAAAAAGTCCCCCCTCAGAGTTGGATCCTAAAGAAGGAGGATGTGACTCTGAGGTAAAAAAGGAAAAAAACCAAGGAACTATGGTGCCCAGGTGTTTAGCGCGTAGATGGCGTCACACAGGTGAGATCCACCCAGGCTTCGGCGCACAGGGGTGCGGCCTTGCCTATAAATATGCGGCCATTACTTGCGCAAAGCAACCGGTTCTCAAAGATTCCCGCTCTTGCCATGCAAGTTGCCTTCTTCGCACAAGTGTCTTGTTTTCCGCTGGTTCTTTGTGTCGCTCTTCTGTAGAGGTATTCAGACTTGCGCGGTGATACCTGTGCGCCAATAACTTGCGCAACACAACTATATTTGCGCGCCAAAATTGGACTTGTGCGACTTATTGCCTTAGCCATTTTTTCACTTTTCTTCATAAATTTTATAAAAAATCAACTCACTTAAGAGTTAATTATTTGACCTTTGTGTAGATTCAATGGATCTTAGAATAATTGGATTGGATGATGAAGTATCCAGCAAGCAAATTGATGATATGATGAATGTTGTTGGCCATGATTACTATACTGTCTGCAACAACACTCTCCCATATTTGGCTAAGTACTTGAAGAAGTATCATATTAACTTTCCAAAGAGCATATACTTGCCTCTGTATGGCCATGGTCATCTGCAAGGAGTCAACGTTCCAGATGCAAAGAACTATCTGCTCGAGATGCAACCACACTGTTATTCCTCTATTTCAGTTATGCTGTGCATTAAGAGTAGAAATAATGGTGTAAACTTTCAAATTTTTCCTCCATGGCATTCCCTTGTAGATATGAAAATGGAAAACCATGGGCTGGTATGTTTTCTGCTGCCGGTTGATGGAGAGAGGAATATCATGACATTAGAAACAATATCTAAAAAGAGTACTCTCTCCAAATGGCTCTTTACTTCCTATGATCCATTCTCAAATCCATGTAACCATCTTCCAAGTATCTTGGACAGAAACATAGTCACTGTTTGATCAACAGAAAAGTTTCTCAAACCACACTCAAGAACATTTTTTTACAAATGTTCTAAGTAGATCTGGTATCATTGCATCTCTTATTGTATCCAGTTGAATGAATGAATTCCAGGTGGTTGCTGATGATGCTCAGGATGTCTTAAATCAAATGAAGAGTTATGTTGAAAGCCTCTTGTAATTCTTAACAAATAGAAGAGACTCTAGTATGTGGATGTCCTTCTATCTCTTGTGCATCAATGAAAAACACTTTCATCTTCAATCATTTGCGCATGCCTTTTTTTTATACCTGCTTTAAATTTTTACCTAAGCCAATGGGCCTAGTAAGCATAGTTTGATTTTTGGTAGGATTATAAAAATAACCCTACAAACTTTGAATCTTTATAATTGATCAATATTACCTATATCATACAAAGTATATGTTTAGTGAGCTGGGACTTGACTTTTGTTCAGAGTTCCCTTGTCTTTTGTGGGAAGTTTAAAGTCATGCACATTGGACATAAAAAGGCTAATGTTTAAGGTCGAAATAGATTTGATCGAATGGATTAAAATTGACTCAGTTCTTTGATAATTTATCTGAAAACATATTTCCATATTCAAGTATGGGGGAAAATATGTAAACTATGACTTAAGAAATTTTGAATCTGAGGAATGATGTGAAAAAGGGATAAAAGGCATTAGAAGAAGTATTTCCCAAGAATGAAGTTACCACTATTTAACAAACCCATTAGGGGGTTGAATTATGCAGGGCCACTTAAGGGTATTGGATGCATAGTCAAATAATATCATCTTTTGGCTGACAAGTCTGTTATGTAGACTACTTATACAAGGCCGCCTAAGGGCACATGCTGCATAGTTAGGCAAAAGAACTCTCAAAAATTTACTTTTCTACTGCTAAAAATCCAGTGGAAGTTTATGAAGATTCAAATTTTCCAAAGCACAGAGTCTGTTGTATGGAGAGAGGTACTTGAATATGGTGAATATATTTCTAATCAAGATTGTATAAGAACTGGATAAATGTCACTCCTGCGAAGGTCTGACCCAAACGTAGGGAGGGTAAATATAAACCATAGAAATGAATACTTTCAGATCATGAAAAACAGCATGGGATAAATATGTTAAGGATGTCTATTTTTTGCGGATCCCTACATATTTTCATTAAGACCAATAAGGACAAAAAGAGTTTTTCCGCCCAAGAATGAAGTTACCACTATTTGACAAACCTAGTAGGGGGTTGAATTATGTAGGGACACCTAAGGGTATTGGCTTCATAGTTAAATAATAGCATATTTTGGCTGACAGGTCCATTATGTAGACTGTTTATGCAAGGCCACCTAAGGGCACGTGCTGTATAGTCAGGAAAAAGAACTTTCAGGTATCAGACATTTTGTGACCAGATGTCAAGAAAAGGGTTATGGAGATCTTGAAGTATTTGTGGTTAGGATTATGAAACAAGAAAATGAATATTGTATAATGCATGAAGGGGATAAACATACCAATGCTAACCATAATCATGTTGTGACTGTGTTCTGAATTGAGGTGCTGGACTTCACTACGTATCCCATAAGGATGGGAATCAAGACATACATAGTTCTTTAAATACAGTTTAACGTCATGTGGGACAAGAGTGTAGGAGATCTTAGTTTAAGGTCATAGAGCTCAGACCATTATAATGAATACACATTGTGTGTTTTATAAACCTGATGTGAATGAAGACCAGGGTTTCTATACCACATTCATGTTTTCACAAAGGGAATTTTCAGCCAAGGGACTGAAAATGAAATTTGAGGTTAGGCCCAAAGACTTGGGGCTAGATTTTAGGAATGCTCGAATGTTCCTACATATCCTATAAGGATGGGAATCAAGCCGCACGTAGTTCTTGAAATACCCTTTGTACAAATTTGGTTCATACAAGTGAAGGGTGAAAGGGGAATTTAGTGCAATGATGGATTGACCGAAGATTAAAGGTTCAGAAATTTCCATGTATGCACGTAATCATTGGAATATAACATGATTAGAGATCATTGTAAATAATGATTCCCTCTTAGGTGAGGGTGTCAAAGAATGTTGTAGTTTATTGTCGTAGAGGACAAAAAGTGTGAATAGTTTAACGTCATATAGCAAGGATGATGGTGAACCAATGTAAAACATATTGGATTTGGGGGTGGCATCACGAATCAACATTGTATGAGATGGAGGTGAACCAATGTGAAGTGATTGATTTTGGGCTTGAACCTCAAGAGGTTTCCTACATACCCATCCTATAAGGAAAGGATCAAATTTCACGTAGTTTTATTAAAGAATGAATTAGTAATCAAGTTGTTATTGAGGACAATGACCTAGAAAATAGTGTCGGGACTTACACATGGTTAGCGGCCCAGAGAGGGTGTTATGGTTGAAGTTTACTCTAAGCTCACGTGAGTCATAGTAGGTTTGAGAAACAAGAGGTAGCAACTACCTTAACGTTGCACATTTTAATGTCATGTAAGACAAATGAAGGAACTATGTAGTATAAAGTCTTGCGGTGAGGACTATTTGTGCTATACAGTTTAGTGTCATGTAGCAGGGACAAAATACAGTTTAACGTCATGTAGGACGTATTAAGGGACTTTGTTCAGTTTTACGTCATGTAGGATGAATGAGTAGTACATTTTAACATCATGTTGGACAAATATAGGGACACCGTTTAACTTCATGTTGGATGTGAACACAGTTTTGCGTCATGTTGTACAATAAGGGTATTGTTCAATTTAGCGTCATGTAGCTAAGACGATGGGGACAGTATATTTTAACGTCATGTTGGATGAAAGGGGGACTGTTCAGTTTAATGTCATGCAGTAAGGACAATGGGGACACAATTTAACGTCATGTTGGAAGATGGTGCGAATAGTTTAAGGTCATATGCATGGACCAGAGTGATGAAAATACAGTTTAACGTCATGTTGGACAATGGTGCAAATATTTTAAGGTCATATGCATGGACCAGAGTGATGTATTTGTGTTATAAAAAATACTTCTTCAGAAATCTGTCATTAGTTGGAGTTGTGATGAGTTCTCCATCCATTGAGATTAATGAATAAGCTCCATTGGAGTAGACCTTATGTATTGAATAAGGTCCATCACATTTTGGCTCTAGCTTGGGAGGTTTCTTTCCTGGTATCATTGGATTTCTGAGAACCAATACCAATTCTCCCTGAATTAATGAACGAAAAAGAAATTTTTTGTTGAAAGCTCGTGCTATTCAATTTTGATAGACTTCCATGTGGTGCAAGGTGCACAATCATTTCTCATCTAATCATTCCAATTCATCCAACCTCTTTTGAGATTGTTCATTTGTAGATGACTGATCACAAATGGCTACCCTGAGTGAGGGTAATTGAATCTCAATGGTAAAGACTACTTTTGTTCCATATACCAATGAATATGGAGTTGATCGCTTTGCAGTGCGGGTGGTGGTTCGATAAGCCCATAAAGCATGAAAAGGTTTATCAGGCCATGATTTATTATCTTTATCCACCATCTTTTGCAGTATTTCTGAAAGAGTCTTGTTAAAGGCTTCTATTTGGCCATTGGCCGCTACATGATACCGAGAGGAATGGTTGGATTTGATGTTGTATTATTGATACAACTTCCTTACCTCAGATGAACAGAAGTTGGTGCCATTGTCTGTCAATATGGTATGAGAGACACCAAATCTGGTAATGATGTTAGACTTGATGAAGATAACAATGCTTTTAGAACTAACTTCTTTGAGAGGAATTTCATCAACCCATTTGGAAAAGAAGTCAGTAGCAGTAAGAATGTACTTAAACTGCTTGGATGTAGCTGAAGGATAAGGTCCAACTACATCCATTCCCCATGTGGAAAATGGCCACGAGTATTTAGCTATATGAAGTAAATCTAGGGGTTGATGAATGAAGTTGGAATGTACTTGGAAAGAATGACACTTCTTTGTGAAATAAACACAATCTTTTATCATTGAAGGCCAAAAGTATCCAAGCCTTCAAATTTGATCAGATAGTCTATTTACGAACAAATGTGCACCACAGACTCCTGCATTCACTTCTTTCATGACATCCATTGTCTCTTCACCATCAATGAATCTGAAGAGAATTCTATCAAAACCTCTTTTGTAGAGAATTTTCTCTAGGTGATCCGGGCTATCATAAAGAGTGAAATTGACCACACGTCGCCATATTTGTTCATTCCTGGCTCTATTAGGTGGAAGTGTCCCATTTTGAAGTTATTCCCTGATAAGAGTCATCCATCCTGTGGTATGACCATATGGTTCAGGAATGGGACTAATTTCATTGATTTCATCTATTCTGATTTGAACATAAGGTGAAATTGTATGACGGTGGGAAATACTAATGATTGTCTCGTCCAAATTTGGATCTGCCAGGGATGTAGCTATATTAGCCAGTGCTTCAGCTTGGGAATTTTGTGATCGTGGGACATGAGAAAATGTCAGTTCCGAAGGAAAATCCTCCATTAAATCTCTGACATAATCATACAAAGGGATTAACTCTTCTTTTCTGATGGCATAATCCCCATTGAATTGTTTTATTACCAGGTCTGAATCACCTTTCACATTTATGTGATTCATTTGTGCCTGAAGCGCTAGCTCCAATCCTGTGATGAGATCTTTGTATTCTACTTCATTATTTGTCTCGACTCCCAACAATGAGAAGGAATAGGGTATCACTTCCTTTTCTAGAGAAATGAGCACTATTCCTAACCCAACTTTGTTGAATTTAGGATCATACATTTTCTTCCCTCTTGGACTTCTGGAAGCACCATCAAAGTAAAATTCTCATGTTTGAAGACTATCTTAAATAGAGAAGACTTACTCATCAAGAAGTTCAATATCTGAAGATGTATCTTTTACTGAAGGATGTTCAGTAAGGAAATCAGCCAAAGCTTGGACCTTTATTGCCTTTTGAGACACATATTGGATATCAAATTGCTACAAAATAACTGCCCACATGGCTAGATGTCCTGTAAGCATTGGATGACTAAGGATGGATTTGAGCGGGTTATTGCGAGATACCAATTGGACCTTGTGATGTTGCAGGTAGTGTCTCAACTTCTAAACTGCAATGATTAATTCTAGGCAGCACTTTTCAATACTTGAATATCGGGTTTCTTCTTCAAGCATAGTCTGACTGAGATAGTAGTTGCTATTTTCATTGCCAGCATCATTCTTCTAGGCAAGGAAGGCACCCAATGATCGCTCTAAATATGCCACATAAAGAATAAGTGGTCTTCCTTCAACAAGTGGCATTAATACCGATGGAATCAAGAGATATTTCTTGATAATATTGAATGATTATTGACATTCTTCAGTCCACTGGTAAGTGACTCCCTTCTTCATTAATTTGGTGAAGGGTAAACTTTTTCCTGTTAAATTGGCTATGAAATGCCGAATATAGGCCAAGTGTCCTTGAAGTCCTCTCAATTATTTCAAATTACAAGGAGGTGACATACCAAGGATTGATTTTGTCTTCTCAGGATTAACTTCGATACCACGATGGCGTACAACAAATCCAAGAAATTTTCCTGAGGTTACCCCAAAATCACATTTTAAGGGGTTCATCTTAAAATTATATTGCCGAAGTTTGTGGAATATGACTTCCAAATCATCCGTGTGATTGGAATTTTGTTTGGATTTAACCACCAAATCTTCCACATAAAATTCAACAAGCATCCCTAAAAAGGGTTTGAAGATACCATGCATGGCATGATGATATGTTGCACCTGCATTCTTCAGGCCAAAGGGAATTACCCGATAGAAAAACAGACCCTGAGGGGCTCTGAAGGCTGTAGATTCTTCATCTTCTGGATCCATTCAGATATGATTATACCCAGAATATCCATCCATGAAGGAAAGTGCTTCATAGCTAGCTATTGCATCAATTAAGAGTTCTATAATCGGAACTAGAAAATCATCCTTAGGACAATGCCAATTAAGATCATTGAAATCAATGAAAACTCTAATTTGTCCATTATTCTTTTTTATAGGGACAATATTATCCAACCACTTGCAATATTGAACTTCTCTGATGAAGTTAGCTTTGATAAGCTTATCCACTTCAGCTTCAATTTTGGAAGCATAAGTTGGGTGTGTTCTTCTTGCAGCTTGTTTGAATCCTCAATGTTCTTCTGGAAAACCCAAATGATGAGTAGCAACATCAAGATCAAGCCCTAGAATCTCTATATAGTTCTAAGCAAATATATCTCGATTTCACTTTAAAAATAAAATATACATTTCTTACTCTTCAAGAGTCATGGAAACACTAATTAAAGTGGGGTGTGGATCTTCTTTTGTACCCAGATTTATTTCTCTGAGTTCATCCACAGTGGTAGAGATACCCTCTTCAAATGCTAGAGGAGCATCCCTGAGATCTTCCCCTTCTTCTTCAACATGCGTAACTTCTTCTATTTCTACTTGCATAATAGATAATGAAGTAGAATTTCCATGATCATGAGAGATGTTAAAATTTGAACATCTTGAAGAAGAGGCTTCCATTTATGACCCTATTGACAATGAAGGGTCTTCCTTGGGTAATAAAGAGGAGATGATGGATTGAGACTCGACATCATTGTTCACCTCTAACATTGCTATAACTTTTTATGGCTTGGTTTGCGAAGTATAGACTTGCTAGATTTCAGCAGATGAAATGAAGACATCTCTATTTGAGCATTCATCACTGTTTGGTGAGTCACGACATTCTCCCATGCAATCTGGATTGATTTTCGTAATTGACAATATAGAAGTTTCCATAAGAGTATTTGGATTTAGGTATATCCTGTCAATTTGACTGATATGTAACACATAATCTGTACTCACATGTGTGAATGGGTTTACTGAAATCTTTTACAAACCATATAGAGCATTAATTTTGGTAACCTCCTTTGTATTGGATTTCTCCTTCCCTTTCATGTGATAGAATTCCGCCTCAATGTATTGAGACTCACATGTTTTGAATGGGGCCATATCACCATACAATGTCCCAATTTGACCATTGAAACAATATTTGAGATATTGATGGTATGATAAAGGGATACCCGCATGTTGATATAGCCAAGGTCTTCCAAGAAAAATGTTGAAGTCTGTATCGTGATCAATAACCATGAAACCTGAATTGGATACAAGGTCTCCAAACTGAGTTCTGAGTTTAATCTCGCCCAGTGGTTCTTGTTCATTTTTATCATATCCTTGCAACATCAAAGTAGAAAGAGATAAATCGGATTCGGTGAGGCCCAATCGACGAAGTGTACGGATGGGGATGGGGTTGACTCCTGAACCATTATCAATGAAAGCTCTTCGGATGTCTACACTATTGACCATGCTAGATAAATTCAAAGGTCTAATATGCCCACGCAAAACATCATCTTCATCTTCATCTGTGAAAGCTATCACTGCATGGCATTATGCAAGACCATTCTCAACATGGTAGACTTCAGCTACACCAATTTCATTTTCGAACTCCTGAGGACTTGAAATATCCTCAATGAGTGCCTCCCAAAGATCCTTTGATAAATTCAAGGCATCCATAATTGATAACATGGCCGATACTTGGGCCAAATTTTTCAAAACATCATATTTTTGATCCAAAGGTCTTTGTTTCCCAATTGGAACATGTGGTTTCGCAGGTGCCTTAGAAGTTGATGCATTGGAAGTAGATGCTTCTTGTATCGGGGTAGGAGTTGGAAATACTCTTGGTTTTAGAAGATTAGACCAATTAGGTCTATTTACTTACTGAGAAGAAGAAGGTGGAACCTCTAACCGATCCTCCAGAATAACTATACCAGGACTGAATCTGCCTTTCGTGGAAGAACTTGCTTGTTCTTGTTGAGCCCACTGAAGGGCTCTACCATGAGTTTCTGCTACATACATAGTTCTAGTAGGGGTAGAATTAAAATATTGGTTTCTGGGATATCCACATCTTCCTCTATATCCCAGACCTCTGGAACTCCCTCTAATTCCTCTTTTTGATACAGGGAACTCAGACTCATCAAGATTGAAGCTATGACTGGCATAAGGATCCGTTAAATGATTCATATTAACAGAACCAAAAATCAACTCTTCATCTGGGGAAGATTCTGCCTAATTATCCAATTTAGGTTGTGCCGTTTGGTGGGGTGGTGCCTGTGGATTTGAAGTAGATGACATAAATTTTTTCAGAGTCAAAGACAACTTGGGATTTGACACGATCTCATCTTCTTCTGACTATTCCTATTTATTTGAATTATTCCATTTCTTCTAGTATTTTCCCTTTGATAAAGATGGTTTTTCTCTGGAATTCATAGCAGAATACACAATTGGTTTCTTCAATAGCATCCGTAAAATGGCATTAGTTCGGTTGATCATTTTTCTGACCATCCAATCATCATATTTCTACACATTTTTTCTTTTTTACTTCTTGACACTCGCCTTATTCCTCCGGATTTGTAGCAGTAACACATGCTACCTGAGCTGAAGAACCTTTCAGTTTGACTTGTCCTGAGTCGACCATCTTTTTCAAGAGGTCTTTGATGTCAAAACACTCCTGAATGGGATTCCCCAACATCTAATGAAATGGAAAATTGTTGGGACGGTCTTTATCTCCTTCCATGTTCAGCCTTTTGGGCCTTGGAAATTGAACCAAATTATTTTCCAGAGCAGAAATGAAGTAACTTGGAACTTTTTCATTTCGGAAAGAGTAAACATTTATCTTCAGATACTCAAATTGTTTCTGTGTTTGATCTCTTTTCTCATTTTGACGAAACGGCCTCTACTGTTGACACTCAAGAGGTGGAGCCCTTTGATAAGATGAAGGTTTTGAAGTTCAAGCAGGTATAGGTGCTTGATTAAGCATAACTATAATAGTCTCTTCTTTACTAATTCTCCTTCCTGGAGCTGATGGAATTACACGAGTTTTATCCTTAGTCTTCATAAGAGAGTATTCAATCTGCTGAGTGATTGAATTAAGGTCTCGAAACCCTTCTGTGTATTTCATAGGGATCAATGGTGTGTGTAACTCATCACACAAATTTTCCACACAGATTGACAACAACTCTTCTTGAGGGAGTGCTAAGCTCATGGAATATGTTAATCCCTTCCAACGAGCAACGAAATCTGAAACCATTTCATTCTCACTTTTCTTAAAATTTGTAAAATAAAAAACTGTTGTCTTTGGCAAAGTTGAGCTTAATTGAAGAAGGAATCATTGACGGAGATCCTCCCATCCGGTAATTGACCGGGATTGCAATCTTGTATACCCAACAAAAGTAGGCCCTTGTAATAACTGTACAAAACACATGAGCTTAACTTCTTATTTTTGCTGACGGGTTCCCATCATAGGATCGTAATGAGAAAAAAAATGTGTTAAGTGTTGCTCTGGGTCTCCCGAACCATTAATTTTTGGGAATGTGGTACTTGAAAAATTTGATGGAGGAGGAATTTCATCAACCCATTCAGGGTAAGCTCTCTTTTCTGGTTGTATTTGTGAATTTTTTCCCTCCATAGCTTCCAACTGAGCTATTAATGACTCGATGGTAGTCATTAACTTTTGAGAAACATCCATTTGAGCTTGGACCTGAGCAGGTGCAATAACTGGAGTTTGGATAGATGTGGTGGCTAGTACTGCAACTAAGGATAACACCACCAATTGTTGTTGAACCTGACCAATAGGAATAGACCTATGAGGGTGTACTGGTAAAGGAGGATACTCTTGATCCATCTCAGTAGCTGCAAAAAATTCCTTTGTCTAACTGACTCCAACACTATTAGGAGGAATACTACTTTGAAGTAGTTCTACATTCAACCTCCCCAATTCCTTCATTTCTTCCGTTTGTTGTGCGAATCTTTGCTCTAGTGAGACTGATTGGACTTCTCCAGAGGAAGGGTGGAATGTAGCCTGATTTTTTCCTTTCCCCTTGTTGGATGCCTTTTGGAGAGGGGGAACTTGGTTATTTAAAGGAATACCTAGATTTTGGGTAAGCCTTTGATTTCTTGTACACAAACCTTCTTCATTTTCCTCTGTGTACACAGCCTCTTGAGCAGGACATTCTTTATCTAATCCCTCTGAGTGAGCCTCATCTGGGGAATCATCTACAACGGCATTGATGACATTAATTGATGCATAACTCATTGCATCACTTCTATCAACATTTCTATGATATTTTCTTATTCCATATCCTTGATGAGACATTGCCTTTTGTTGATTTGATAACTCAAGAACTTCCTGACGAACTGTAATGTGGAGAGAATCTCTTGATAATTTTGATCTTCATTCCTCTTGGATCATCTTCCCTAATAGATAGAAGACTGAATTTCTATGAGGAAGAGATTGAGGATTTAAAAAAGTCCCCAGTCCGGTGGACTGGGGCTATTCCTGTTCAACTCCTCGAATCCTATTTGTTGATTTTGAGGGTTGGGCTAAAAGAGTCCCCAATCTGGAAAGCAAGGGTGGTTATTGAGCTGCTACATCTGAGACTTTCTTAAAAACTATTCTGATCTTACAGACATTAGTCCGGAAATTTCCTGGATGCATCAATCTACATCCACTCAAATCACCTGGCTCAAAAGACCGTTGGATGATTTCTGAAACTTATGTCACTTGATGATGCGCTCGCTCTAAATGAGATGCATGTTTGATATTCTCAATTTCCTGATGCAAGAGTAATTCGACAACTTGTTCTCTGTATGCCTAAATTTGAGAAAAACTAGTTGAGGCCTGTTCTTGAGCGAGCCTTTGATTACAAACAAAGCCAATTAGCTGTGTATGTCCATGGGAAATAACATTCCATGAGACCATTTTTGGCGTGCATTGTTGGCTGGAGAGTACGGTAAGATGTAGTGCTCCATGGACACCCCATCCCCTGATATGAATACCAGATGGGGCATTGGCAATTAACTAGCGCACTTTTCTTAATGCGCCAAGGCATGAACGCTGAAGGGCTCTCTCCTTCTTTTCAGCCTTCGGATATCGAGAAACCGAGAGAGAGGCCAAATCAATTTGGCATTGTAACCCTTATATTATATTAACATGATTTTAATATTCATCATAATATAATATTTTCTTTTTCAAATTAAAAGTGTTTTCCACATGTTGAGATAAATATCGTGAATACAATCTTCCGTCAACATCTCTGGAATGTCATACTGAGAGTCAGCCAAAGGCCAAAACATGATTGTTACTTCACCTTTCGTCAGTTGTTTCTGCATATTCATCATTTCCTCTTTATCATTCGATGAAGATTATTCTACCTGATTAGACCAGAGCTGCTTCTTCCTTGTTACTTCATTAGATTCAACAAGATTGGTAGAGAATTCACTTATCAAACTAGAATATGAATAACCCAGGGGTGGTTTAGAGAATGAACTACACCCGGGTTATCTTCTGATTGAGAAAGTATTTCACCTGCTACCGGTAAAGCATCAGACATAACTGGATTTACATTTGCAAGTGCCTCAAGATAAGAGGGATATCTCGTTACTACATTTTCCATTGGATCATTTTCTAGGAAATGTGAATTACTAATATGGAGAGGACTTTCGCAACTAAATTCATCATCATGTGGAGGACCACCATGGTGGGTTATAGGAAAAGATGAAACCTCTTGCTACTTAGTCTTATGGCCACGTAGAGGATTATCGTGACTATCATATGAAGATGATACTTCAAGATTGACCGAACTATCATGAAGCAAGCCTTCATGAGGAAGTGTCTGATACAAAACTTCAGAATTACTATTCCCACTATTGGGAAATGAAAGAGTAGAATCTTGAGTTGCAACAGATAATTGTCTGGGTGCATCAAGAACTCTAGCATCGAGCAAGGCCTTATTACAGATTGGATCTTGATTTCTTGACTGTGTTGGACGAGTATTTTTCTTATACGCCTTCTTACTCACTTTGGGAACCACTTGTTGATGAAAGTGGTTATTATGGGCAGGTGTATGTGTCTTATAAGGAGAAATAATTAGGTTATGCTGATTATCTCCACTCAAATCAGGTGTATGTGGCTGACTTGGTTGTCCGTATGACATGGGGGAGTATGTGCCACAACCCACTTAGACCGGAACAGATGTGTGTGTCTGTTCTGGAGTGAACTATTGATGTGTCACTCCACTGGTAAGGATATATTTTCATTTCTTTCCCTGTGATGCTGCTGAATCTGTTATAATATCCAGCAGTCATCCAGAATATGAGCAGATATTTTTTTATGCTCCTTCACCATTGTTAGAATGTGTTTAGTGACTTCAGCTACCGGAACGGGAATATAAGTCCATCTTGTGCTTGGAGTAGGTGTGTTCTCTTGATCCTGTCCTCCTTTTCTTGTCAGTGTGTTCTGATAGTACTTATGTGTGGGGGCAGAGAGTTGAGTCTACTCCAATTTTTTCGTCGAGGATTTCTGACCGACTTCTCCTAGTGCTACCAAATGAGACTGTTGGCATGCTTGATCAATACTAGCAGTTTTATGTGCCTACTGATTGCACTCCGTCGAACGTGGTTGATGAACTTCCTTCAATACTGGCATAAGAGGTTGTTGGCAGGATTAATGTGTGTAAGCAAGTGTATGTGCCTGTTTACCAGTTGTCAACACATTGGGTCGGAGGGATTAATTATATGTAGTCAGATGAGACTGATGACTAGCTGATGATTTATAAACTGGTGTATATGCCTACCTATAATACTCCACTGGAATTGCCTGGCAAGATTGGTGTGTTGCTGCCAGACGAGTATGTTGGACAACAGGATTAGAACAGACAGGTGTATGTGCACACTCATTTATTTCCACTAAGTTAGGTTGGTTGACTTCTCTGGAAATGGTAGATATAAGAACCTTGTCATTGTTGACCGGTCGTCGCCTATTGTGGTTCGTCTTGCTTACTCGGGTTCGAGGAACCTGAGCCAAATTCTTGGAGATGACACCCTCATCATGTTGAGGGCGCACTTCTGCACGAGTATGGTGGGGATTGTTGGTGGGAGCCCTCGAAAAGGACTTCTGTCTCCTTGAATTAAGCCCTTGAGTGACCTTCTCATTCCCCTCCTCATAATATGGGAGGGACTAGTGATTGTGTTCCAGGGATAACGACCTGAAACGGTTGGAAACCGCGGTTGGAACCACCTGCTTCTTGATCGTTGGTCATCACTCTCCGGACAACCAGGGTGAATTATTGACTTGGAGAGATTTTCAAGAAGCCTCCAGAGTCGGAATGGTACCGTGTCGACGGTATTCCTTAACCAGTGCATTTGATACCCAATGTTGAAGAAACTGAGTAGGTGATGTCGTTCTCAGAGCGGATGATGATCCAGCAGGAGTAGCAGCAGAGGTATTCACAGCAGTGGCCTTTACAGGTGTACACTTTAGAGAAGCCATTTCTGTAACGTAGAAGATCTTGGAAAAGAGTGACTGTTTGATATAACAGACATAATCAAGATAAGTTCAGCCACTACCTCTTTTGGATGAGCACATATGTTATTGATTGTTTTTTTGGCCCTCTCATTGAGTTTAAATAGGGTCCTAAAAAATAAGTAAAACATAATTTTAACTTGGTTAAGGATTCACGTCAGGTTCACCATTTTTTGTTTCCTCTGTAAATGGGGATGACCTTGTTTTCTTAAGGTTCAAACATTCCAATCAGTTTCTAACGGATTTGTTCATAGAACCGGAAGCATCCAATGATTCTATATCCATTTGGACCTACATTCCAAAGGTAGGTGCTCATTAGTTGTGGACCGACGAGGCTTAAGAATTTTCATTGGTCGAGAGGACGGAAGGTCGGACTCATCACACCCTTTTGGGGAGAATTATTGTTTACTTCGGGACTCTCAATATAGATTTAAGTTATGTTCGTGAATCCTTATTACATTACCAAGTATGAAAATGATATTTCCTTAAGATCTCACAATCAATGATTAATATGTATGAGATTTAGAGAATATTTTATATGCATTTGAGGTTATTCGTCGATAGAGAATCAACTGAATTTGTTAGAGATTCCTTGTCAATGGTATCCTTCAACACATTATATAAAGATCTCTTGGTCATTATGATAACCATACTGGTTTTAAAGCCACTCAGCAGGGCACTTGAAGTTTATTGTCGTTCAGAAGGACATGGAGTATTTCAGAGTTGGGATCATACCCGTAGATGGGCTACCTACATATCTTTTTTCGAAAAGGAATCATAACCCACGTAGTTTGGGAATTAAGGTATTGTTTAATGTCATATGGGACAGATGATAAATAATGGGTGATGAGCTTGAACCTCATAAAGGCTTCCTAAATACTCCAATTTTAAGGTAAAGATCAAAGTCCATGTAGTTTGTTTGGAAATTGTGGGGCTTACATATGATTAAAGGCCCAAAGAGATGTGTCGTGGTTACTTTTACACTCTAAGCTCACGTGAGTCATGCTCGGTGTGAGAAACAAGAGGTATTAGTATACCTGACAATTTGTGCCACGAAAGATGCAGTCACAAGGAATGATATGGGGCTTATATATGTATGATTTCCCAAATAGATAAAGATCAAGACTTACATTAGAGAAGAAGACCGGGAACAAGGTCCATAAAGGTATATGTGCTTTATGGAGATTTGGATACTCTAACTTGGGGCCTACTCCTGAGGAGGATTCCCAAATTAGGAGGAGACTTGTGATTGGGTTTTATTCCTGAGATGGAATCCCAAATAAAAAGAATTTAAGACTAGTTAAGAGAAATTACGACTGGGGCTTACTATTTAAATGGAAGCCCAGGTTAAGGGAATTTAAGACTTGGGGATTACTCCTAAGGAGGATGCCCATATTAAGGGAACTTGAACTGGGGCTTACTCCTGAAAATGAGGCCCATGTTAAAGAGACATGAGAACTAGGGCTTACTCTTGTGAAGGAGGCCCATGTTAAGGGAATTTGGGATTTGGGGATTACTCCTAAGGAGGATGCTCATATTTGGGAACTTGGGGCTTACTCTTAAGGAGGATTTCCAAATTAAGGAACTTGGACTGGGGCTTACTCTTGAAAAGGATGCCCAAGTTAGGAAATTATGACTGTGGTTACTTCTGAAAAGGAGGCCCAAGTTAGGAAACTATGACTGGGGCTTACTCTTGAAAAGGAGGCCCAGGATAGGAAATTATGAATGGGGCTTACTCATGAAAAAGAGGCCTATGTTAGGATCTTCTCATCTTAAAGGATGAATTTGAATGAATGAAATCTCTCAGCTTAGTGTCATGAAGAGATTTAAATCACTAGGTTTTGAAAGATGTTCCATAGAATTCATTTTAGATAAGGAATCCAAGCAAGGAATCATGCCATAAATGGCTTTAAATAGGATTCTAAAGGCTAAATCTTTAAGAGGAGATGTATATTTGAAGAAAAGAGATGAATGGATAGAAGGGGCACCCAAAAGGAAGTAGGCAACGCAGGTCCTATTTGGGCGCGCAGGTCCTAGTCGCACATGTATACCTAAGCGACACTTGGGTACTTGCATGCCGGTCAACCCATAGGGTAATACTTGGGTGAGACTTTGCTCAAGCCCTTAGTATCATCTCTAAAGGATTCTGAAAAGGTGGCGCGCAAGTTCTGTTGAAAGGATAATGCGACACATAGGTGTGACCATTTCCCATAAGGGCTGTACACTTAGGTGCATAGTTTTTGATGAATGTCAACACTTAGGCCTTTTTCCCTATCTTTAGATCTTCCATTCTAGGTAAGAAATTACCTTAGAAGTGTTCGGAATACTTAAAGAAGAGACTAGCGCGCCGGGAGCTCAAATCTGACATTTGGAATTTTTCCATCCTCGAAATGGGGGGCCCACAAGGGGTATTTATAGGCTGCTGAAGACCCTGGTCAGAAATTACATAGGTTGTGCAGGTATACCTGCATGACCATCATGGAACTTGCGTGGCCCATTTTCAAAGAAATCCTTGTTCATGACTTTGTCGAATTTTTATGTTTCTTCAAAGGATGAATCACTTTGTGTTCTACGTATTTCCCTTTTCATTCATTAGACTCTGTGAATGAAAGGAGCGTCAACATCCCATTAAAAAAATACAGCGATAAGTGAGTAGATGAAAATCCCCGCTCATGAGTATGAAGACCACCAGCCAAATATGGTGGAAACTAGAGAAGACAACCCGCGAGAGACTCATTCCTCTATCCTAGAACATGAGAACTACTAGTATCTACTAGAAACTCTTGGAGGACCCAAGCAGGCACAAACTTCTACTCTGACATAAGAATGTGCCTTCATACCTGTTCTGTCCAAAGATGTATCTCAACACATCTTGAAGCAGATGGAAGATCAGATGTCAATTCTAGTCCATATCCTCCAAACATGCCAAGATATCATTGCATTGGAGTCAAAAGAGAGAAATTATTCCCACGACCTGATTTTCTCAAACGGAATGACTCACTCGCAAAAGATATAGTCACTCTAGACCAATTATGCATCCCTAATCTAGTCCTAGAGGGTTGATGACGATATTCTGTGACATACTGACAACCAGATTGGGATGAAATAACCATTCCAATTGGGGGATGCTGGTCCAACGTGATGGCTGCTCCAGGGAAGGCATGTATCCCTACCAAATCTCAAGACGCTCGTCAGTGTATCTCAATGACATCATGGGACCAAACAAGATGGGGACCTATACATGAAGGCCATTACCAATAGAAGATGGCCCCAATTACCTACAAGAGTGTGCCCAAAAATGAAAATCACCATAGGTAACAGGAAAATGAAGATCACATCCATGATCCTTTTCTTCTAGAAGCTGTGGTTTTTGACACCCTAAAACACATATCAATAAAGGATCAAGACCCTATCATTCCATTACTAGGTTATGAAAGTGGCAGTAGTAGTTTTGAAGGTCCTCCCAAAAATGTCGCTACCACCCATTCTGAAGGTCCTCTATAGAGCAACCATGGGGGATTACTCTGTGGGTCAAGAATAATTGATCACGAGAGCCTATATCTTGATGCACGTCGGGGTATTCCTCCCCTAGGCCTAAAGATCATATAGTAATAAGGTTCTCCCCTTGTTTTCTTCCATCCTGATGGTCCTCCCTATGGTATACACTGCATATAAGCTTCTACCCAAAGTCGAAAATCAAGTCATGATGGTAGTCCTTTCTATGATGATGGTATTTATGAATGCCCTCCTTACAATGATAGTTGTTGTGAAGTCCCTCCCCATAGTAATTCCAAGCCATGAGAAGGTTCTACCCTCATTGCGGTAAACACTGAAGGTCCTCCCCAGGATGTAAACTACATAAAATCTCCCTACAGCCAGATATCAAGTCATGATTGTAGTCCTCTCCATGATGATGGTCATTGTGAAGCCCCATTCATCAATGACAGTTGATGTGAAGGCCCTCCCCACAGGAATTCCAAGAAATGAGAAGGTCCTCCCCTAATTGTGGTACACCATGAATGTCCCCCCAAGATGTAAACTGCATAAATTATCCCTGTAGCCAGATATCACGTTATGATGGTAGTCCTATCTATAATTATGGTCATTGTGAATGCCCTCCCCTCAATAATTTCTTTTGTGAAGGACCTTCCCACAGTTATGTCAATCAGTAGGTAGGTCCTCCCCTTTATACAGCCCGCCCTGAAGGTCCTCCCCGGGGTACACACTGTCGGGAAAATTACTGTGGACAAACATCAAGTTTCCAAGGTAGTCCTTTCCATCGCAACACAACTTGCGAAGGTACTCCTTGCAACCAAAATAAATACTGGCAGGAAGTTCCTCCCCTTACCGAAATAAATATGTGAAATCCCTCCTATGTGGATGTACTCAGAAAGGAGTCCGACACATTCGGCAGTCCATCTATAATGAGTGATATTCTTCCACAACCATAGGATGGACCAGGTCCACACTCATCTTATGATACACCCCACAATGTTCGTAAATCGATAAGGCACCCAACAACCTAGTCTCTTGGAATTAAATCATCAAGAATCAATCGAGCTAGGCATACCAAGTAGAAAAGCCTATGAAATAACAACAACATGATATGTTTATTGTGAGAAGACAACTATCAAGGGATAATATACCAGTGATGTATTGGCCCAAAACCACTTCTCACTTCGACATTCCAAGAGAATTGTCTATGGAATGCATGCATGAACTTCCCCTCAATATATGGAAAAATATTTGAAAGATGAAAGACAATATCTAACCCTACGAAGGGTACACAGACCATGTTAGTATAATATGAGAGCTTCGCCATCTAGTCGACTTGGATGCCCTCCCGTCTATAAGGAATCCAAAATTAGAAAGGAAAAAAGAAAACCATTGAACTTTCTTTCCTCCATGAACTGCATAAATGTTTTCACCCCATTGGAAATGCCTCGAACTGTGTTCACATTCGGGGATGGGGAGAAAAAAGAGCATTACACTTCACCCCACAACCCATCTAGCAGACCCCAATGGAAATGAAATTCTGCAATGTCATCATCCATAGGAAATAATCAAATGAAACCCCTGATCAGGAAAGACGGACTACTCAACGAAAACTGGCCTCGAGTAAGTCTCAAATGTTCTGGGCAGAAGAGATCAAGCCATCAAAAAACTTCTGAGTCAGGAAACCATGAACATCCAACATGGTTCTTGCCTATGGAAATCCAACCAGAAAGTGGTTCTCATGTCTTCAAAAGACCATAGACCCTATGCAGGCCCAATTACACACTTGGAATATACCCACACGAGAGTATGTAAAATTTAAAGGGTGGAAATAGTGGTGGCTACCACTACGGTACTGGAACAATCCCTACCCATAGGGCTGGGGGCATTTTTTAAATCTAAATGCTCCTATAAGACCAAAGAAATCCATGTCATAACACATTGAAAAAAGAATAGAAACAACCCCATCCTGTAGGGTGGGGGGCATTATTACCTCAAATCTCTACACTATGGATGTATTTCATCCATTGTCTATGAAGAACGATAGACATTGGAGTTACCCATTCCACCCCTTCTCGTGGTTTTCACACTCGAAGACAAAGGTGAGTTACGAGGTCAGAAAATGGCTTCCTTCGGGTCAATATTTCCCAAGATTCAAAAAGAATACCATAGAATGGAAGAACAAAGTACAATAAAGGGCGCATGAAGCCATACTACCATTCGAAACCAGGTACAGAAAACTCAATGCAGTATGCCTCAGTAAATGTGTTGGGCGTCAACCCCATGGATCTCATAGGAAATGACGCAGGGGGAGAAGATGAAAAGGAATATGGTTCCCTCCCAGAGGCATCCCACACAAAGCCTGATGGGGTACATATCCAAAACTAGAGGGCGACCCTAAATATAGGTTCGCCCTCAGTCAATCTGACATTACCTCCCCCATGAAACTCTAGCAAAGAGAAAAATAAACTCAAGGTATTCTATGACCCACCTCATCCCCAATGAGAGTGCATCCCTCAACCTTGAGAAAAGGTTCCCCAAGAAGGAGGATTAAATGAAAGAGCTTAGATGAATTAATGCCAAGCTACGTCGAGGGAGTTATCTCGCTGGATGTGTTCCCTCTTCAGAACGAATACCTCAACCTACGTACATGTTACATTTATGTAAGGGACACCATTCCATGGGTAAATCACTGCACAAATGTTACCAATATGTCCTCATAGACCCCTTCCATATTCCAAAAACCTTACATTAAGTGGTATTGAATCACCATAACCCTCCAAGGCTATATGGGATGGAAGGTCAGTGTCATGCAGACATCTTTTATTGACTACGCATATCATGCCCCGGTGGTTCTGCATACATTGCCCAAAAAATGGTGATCAATCAAACAAAAATTCTTCCCCAGGAGAGTCCTATCCTATCTCAATGCACCCAATGGATTCCATGACTCATTTCACCCATCCTGATTCAAAGGACCACAAATTCATGGTTTATAATTTCCCCTTCCACACATCCTGGATATGTTGGATCATATGGTCTCGATTAACCATTGGTCTCTTTTGAGGTTTCTAAAAGATATCCTTCTGCATGCGTGATGTTGATCTACCTACAAAGGAAGAGTTCCCCAACTTGTTTCTAGGTTTACCTGAATAAGTTTAGCTAAAATCCTGCTCTTGTGAATTGGGGCACCCCTGGATGAAGGTCACACACTATATTTAGAATGTTCCCAATCTTAGTGATCCTCAAAAGTCCATGAGAGGCGGATGGCCGGTGTCCTGGGGACACCTTTGCTGGACAATGCATATCATGCCCTGGTGGCTTTGCATATGTCAACCACAAAAATTCCCTTCAATCATAGAAAAATTCATCCCTAGGAGATTCCTTTCTAGCGTTTATACACTCAAATAAAATTCACGTCTTTCCATACCCCATGATTTGGAAAAATCTCGGATGACAACTTATATACCTCCTTCTTCCCAAGTTCCCCTGAGACAGAAAAGACTCTTAATTGAACTGACCATTATCCATCACTCCTCCACACAAGTAAGAAATGTGCAGTAATAATTTCCCACTCAATGATGATGTGAATGTTCTTAATATACTTAGACAACGCTACTCATGACAGCAACCTTTTGTGGATCCTGAAATCATGATAAAGCCAAAATGTGGAAAATTTCACTAGGCCATCAGGAATGGAAGGCCAGTGTCCTGGGGACACCATTTCTAGACTATGAATATCATACCCCAGTGGCTCTGCATACATCACCCACTAAAATGGCTATTAATCAAAGGAATCTTCATCCCTAGGAGAGTCCACTCCTACCTCTATATGCCTAAATGTGCCACTTGAGCCTCATGCATTTCCAGAATCCAAAAATCTATGGTAAAAAAATCCCTAACCCATGTCTGAAGGATAATAGAGCATTCTCGACTAATGTTCCCTTGATGGGGCCTTACCCTATTAAATTTGGTCAATGATGCTCAACCTAAAACATCAGTAACAAGTATGAATGGTAGGACTATGAACTACCTGCAAGAAAAAAATGTTATGATCCCCAGAGGGAAAATCTTCTGAAGGCACCTCTGGGTAAAAGTCAAGTATCAATTCTCTAAAAAAAATAAAACACATTGATCCATCCAATAAGGCATAAAGCTTGTTAGGGTAAAACCCCACAAAGGGAGACCTAAACAAAATCCAAGTTATACCCATTAATCCCATATCAAGAAGTCTTACGTAAAAATTAGGGTTATAATGAAAAGGTCACAAAGATTCATGAGGAGTTCCATAAAACCTTAATAATAGTCAAACTACGTTCGCTGAGTTCCTTGGATCAGGAAAAAATTGGATCTCGATTCAGTTATTTTAGTTTACTAATTTCAAGTCATGGTTTAAATATTTACACTGGATTGAATTAATGATAATAGGAAGAAATGGAGAAGAGGCATTTAAAAGCCAAATTTGTTTCATCAGGTTCATCAACAATGGAAGAACATCCCTAGTTAAGAGACTGTCTAGAGTAAAAAATAAAGGGGTATGGTACATGTTGTAACTTGGGACAAAGCTAAAATAGTGCCCAATTCTCCCTTTCCAAATAAATGGAGAGCGATTTCCATGGTACTTCAATGATTTGTTCCAAATATTTTCTTTACTCCATTTTGGTTTTGACTATCAGGTGCACCATCTCTAGGGAAGATTTATGGCTCTACCCTTTCTGGTGGACAACTTCATGATTGGTATGCAAAAGGCCAGTTTCTCCCTCAACCTAGATGCATGGGCTTTGCACTCCTGTAGATACTCCTCTTGATCCCCAACCAAATCATGGGCCTTCACCTCCTTATCCGTCAGATGATCAAATTATTCCAAAATATCTTAGAATGTTTCCAACTAGTGGTTGGAAGAATTAATCCTACCAAACTTGTCCTCGTAGTAGGAGAGGTCTTCTCAAGAAATGAAAATTTGGTAAATAATGATGTGAAGGTGTTGATAATAAAAGCTACCAGAACCCAGATAATTGAATAACTACTGAAAATTGTCACCCTCGTCGGAAAAAATTGGCCCTGTCTATCTCCATGTAAAGAGAACGTAACTGGTGCCATGCCTCTTTGTGCACTACTTAGTGTCTCACCACGACCCCAACACATCGATCCTCCCCTTCTTCCACACATTTTTAAGTAGTAAGCGTCACCATAGGAGTAAAGAGGGTCCTAAGGCTAGTAACCCAACGCGGGAGACCCTATTTTCCCTTAGATTCCCTAGCCACTGGAGCCAAATGCCGAGGACTAACTGCGGTCTCCAGGATGATTAGTGATGCTCGGCTGGTTCCCATCTCATCAAAATCTTGGGAAATATCCACAAGAGGCGGTGGTAGTCTGAATCACTCCACACTGAATTGGTTATTCTGATGAAACCCTTCCCAGTCACTTTAGATGATGGATTGAGCTCCTTATCACAATGAGAGCAGGAGAAGGAGGTATATCCAACTTAGTTGTTAATGGGATGGAAGTAGAAGGTGTGGCTGTTGCACCTCTCACAATGAAGGAAATGTGTGGAGGTGTGGTTGGGGTAGGAACATGATAGGAAATAGTCATAGGTTTCTGTACCCATTGGACTGGTTCTTTCAGCATCCCCATGGGGTAACAATGAACCCATTATTGGGAATACTCCAACAATAGGAAAGTGGTCTCCGTAATGTTAGGAATAATAATCTCTCTACCATATCCTTTGTGCATCATCATAAGCCACAGTTGACTAAGAAACATAAGATGAGATTATCCCCTTTGTCGAACAACCGAAAGCGACACAGTCTATTGAAGGCATCCAAATTACCTGGAAAACTAGTAGGGGAGGTAGGGTTCTCAAATAACTTCTCGATCTCCACAGGTTGTGAGCATCCCATCCCAGATATTGAGGAGGTATAAACATTCCTCCAAAGAGCCTTGCCTATCAACTCTCAATGATTCATGAGGGATAGGATGCGGTGAAAATAAGAAATGAGAGGTGTCATTGAACATCCCAAATGCATCGGTAACATTCAGAGTCTGAGGAAGAATAGAAGAAATGCTGTGAAGATCTGGATGAATGTCAAAATGGGGAACTAGTGCAGTATGCCAATACTCATAATAGGGAAAGTGTTTTTCCATCCATCCATACAGGAATTGGAACGGTCTGCTGAGAAGGTGCAGATACCTGCCTTCCTGAATTTTTCCTAACAATTTATAAAGTCGGGCAAGGGTAGGAAGGGACTAATTAATGGGTTTACCTTCCTCCATAATGGCCGCCATCATCAAGGTGCAGGCCTGAACCCTATTGTATACTTCATGCGATGGGAAGAGCCATCCACTCAAGAACACAATTAAGAAACCTATTAGCCTAATCACGGGTGAAATGTCAGGCCGAATCTCATATCCCCATTTGGAATACCGCCCTACTTCAAGGGTAACACAATATAATCCTGGAGTTTGGAGGGAATAACAGGTTGGGGAAGTTCGACTGTGGTGTGCCTTCAGCTTGGGCCAATTAGACCATAAGAATAACCTTATCCATGCTTTGAATGGGATGAGGAAAAAATCCTTGTGGGGATGATCCAGTGATCCTACTTCCATGACTAGTAAACTCTTCATCAATGGAGACAATTGATCAATTTTATTCCATATGGTGGATAATAGGAGAAACTCTTCATACATGTATCCAAGGATGGAGAGACCTCCATGATGGTAGATGTCCCACAGATTGATCCCCACCTCTCTATGATGTAGATGAAAGTTGTTAGTGCTCGAACACTAATGACTCAGTAATTCCATAAAAATTTCAGATAGATAGAGGATGAATACTGAGACACCCGGGATACCTGGTGCAATCCCACTGCTTCAAACAGATCAGGAGACTCCAGACAGGTATGATGCATCCAGAACGCCCAGACCCACTATTTGAAGAAACCCAATCTGGCCCAAATGTCTCACATGGTGCTCCACCCACCACTGGTATGTTCTCAAGAAATTTTGATAATGGATGTGTATTCTTGACTTTCTATTCTCAGGAGACCATTGTGGGCCCCACAGTTTCCTTGATTCCATGTTGAACCTCACAATATGAAATTTGTTTCCTGAGTTTGAGTGGCGATGACCTCTCCAGTTGGGGAAATGTTGGCCCAATCATGATCTTATCGTGCCTATAAAAGGATGAAAGGAAGGTCAGGATCATGAAAGGGCAAGGGCACATTGTAAGGAAGACCGAATATATAATGTGTATACTGAAAGAAAAATGGATAAGCATGATTTTTAGGCATTTAGAAGACCTTTATAAAGATATCATGGGGAATGGCATAGGTTTGATGATTATGATAACTATTACTTTCCATGATGGCCCTCATCTTCATCTATTTTTCAATAGCCTGAGAATCAGCCATTTTACCAGCATTGGAAGATTCGGAAGCCGATGAGAAGTCAGGCCAATAAAAATTGTCGGGCAAAGGATATTAAAAAAATGATTGAAGGACTTAAAACTTGTCCGTAAAAAGGTTTCACATACGATTCATAAAAGTAGTACGTGAAAATTGCACTTCGACTACATCATAACATGTGGAAACTACTTCTCTTATAGTTTTGGTATGAAAATAATTTTCACCACATATTGCCATGGTACGTGGAATGAATGTGAAAATAAGGCCCTCAAACTGATGAAAGATGAATATAATGGTCTACAAAATGTAGAAACCGTGAACCCTGTCCTCGGTTAAGTTTACATTAAGAAGTTTGGGATTAAAATTTATGTTCATATTAATAGTTTTTGAGGTTCAATTTTCCGATACATGATTGGTACACGGAAAATTCATCCACATAGCCTTATTCTATGCGTAATCTAGATTTTATGTTTTAAATTCTATAGTCCCATTTGCAGAAACCAAAATGTGGTACATGAACATGGAAAATAGTGGGGAAATCGGTTTGAAAAACGTACATAACAGTTCGTGAAAATAGTTTTCACATAGAGCACGGTACTCGAAAGTGAAGGAGGCCTAGAAATCAAGAGCACTATTCACTGTGAGAAATTGTAAAATAAAAATTACATGGGTACCTATATATAGGTGTGGTTTCCTCATTTCGAGTATGCCTATTCTACCATAAACCATTTCAGTTTAGGATCGCTTTTACATCAGAATCAACCCCTTTTCTTTCCAAAATAGACACCAGTCTGATGTGGGGAATTTGTAGGGCCCTGAAAATTCTACTAAGGGGAAGAAATACCCCCTAAATCACTTTGCATATGGAATTAAGAACATCTATATGTTTATCACGATGAAGAGACTCAAATTGAGTTGTATTTCATTGATGTAAAAAAAATGAATTAATGTTTTAAAATGTTCCACATACCGTCATAGGGAATGTTACACAATGAAAATGGATCGCGAACTACCAGGTATGAGGGATAGTCTTCAAACCAATGGCCCGCAAGACAATGGCTAGAAAGTAGGGAAAATAGAGAACCGTGTCAATCAGGGGAGTTATGAACAAAAGAACGTCTGCGTACAGTGCCAAAAACCCCTCATTTCATGGATTAAGTGGACCAGTAGGGTTCCACAAACCATTATCACGATCCAAAGTCTCTGCAAACCTCAGTTGACCGAGTCTTCTACGGGTTACAAAATTGATTCAATGGGACTCAAAAAATGGTACGAAATGCCTAGTTGATACGATATCTATGATGATCTATAAAAAGAGAATAATAGAAGAAGAAAAGAGGCATAGAGGAGACAGATAGAGGGAAGGATGGGTGATGAAATCTTGAGGGAATCATAGAGGTTTCACTCCATCTTTGGTCTTGTTTTATCGGTGAATCATGAACCACGAACCACTTATTCCATAGGTATAGCTGGCGGCAAACCATAAAAATGGGGAATTGAATAATAGTAATAAGAACTGCAATAACAACTGGTGAAATGCGAACCAAATACATCTCATGGATGAATTTACTATGAATGGTAATTCCCCTAACCCTTCTTCAAGATGGATATTTGTGTAGTGTACCTCTATGTTGAATGAACCTGGCACCATGTACCCAATCGATACGTGAATGTAACCCAAAGTGGCATGGTGATCCACATATCACTTTGGTACATGGTTGGTGATACCCATGCGCACGTAACACGCTGGTATGCAAATGGACATCCTGCCTGCGTACCAATATGGTACGTGTAGCCTTCCCCATCCCACATGAGAAACCATACACAGAATGGGGAATTTTTGGGTATTGTTCCCTCCGGTTCTAACCTCATCCATCAATTACTGTCCAGTCCTCCATAATCCATCTAATAACCAATTTTTCGGTGCTAGGTCAAAGCCTCCTCCAAAGCCGCCATACCCATATGATCAGGCCCTCTGGCGCATCAGCATGCCCCATTGAGTCTACATACCCATGGTAAGTGGAGACACAAAGGCCCCACCAACAAAGGTGCGGGCTTAGGGAATGCCTATAAGGCTACATTCCCAAGGTAACCTGGAGTCTATCCATTAGATGCCAACGTGAACCTCCCTATTCTCAGGATCAAGGGAGATCACTTGATTTTCCATTTAATGAGGAATAGAGATCAGTTAAAGGAGTTATGTTCTCTCCCCCATTAATGAGGATGAATTTACTCCCCTTCCCAAAACATGCTTCAGGGCCCTCTCACTGAGGTAAGTCTCCATTTTTCCAAGTCCAGACTACATGAACTTCTATTCCATTTAACGTTGAATGGTTAATCACTCAGTGTCCTCACCCACAACTTCCCTAACCACTTCCTCTACGGGATCTCCCTCTCCCAACAACAGGGAAAGAGGAAAGTACATTATTGAATCTTTCAAATCCACTTGTTTCTCACAACGAGCATGAATCATGTGGGATTAGAGGTTTGTAAGGATTAAAACATCACAAAACCATCTAAACTATGAGAAATCTGATTCCTAATCAAATCTGGATTTTTAGGAGGCTTGATAGAAGGTCCAAGCTTCAAATGGTGCCCAACAAAAAGGGGTCCACCGAATAATGTCTATCAAATATTTCGATTCCAAGAGAAATCCCCACACCATATAAACTATGAGAACTCTGATTCTTGATAAAATTAGGATACATAGGACGCCTACTCCAAAATGGATCCTCCCAACCGTGTTCTTCAAATGGGAAGCTTCAACGCATAATCCACACACATTAAAAAACTACATGGGTTCAGATTCCTCTCTCGAGGATACATAGGAAGCCCTCTATATGGGACTGATCCTGACATAATGTCACCCTCCATCCCCCTGGATGATGATAAACTCCAGAGAGCCTTATAATATGTCTAAGTCAGCATCACCTTGGTGGAATCAATCATGTTCATCCTCACGAAGATCTTTAAAATCAAGGGTATCCTGTGGAAACACTCTAGGAATGAACCAAGGATTCATGAACATATGAACACGAATTAAATATATAAGAGAGTCCAGAAATAGGAAACAATCCTCCCCTAGAAGGGTGTGTTGTGCCAAACCTCCCATCCTCTCCACCAATGGAGTCCTTAAGTGTTGCTGGAAAATCGCCAACCAATGAGCGCCAGCCTTTTGAATTATGGTCCATGGATCATGGATTCCAGGGTCATTGGGTGTTCATGTATCCACGAATAAACCCGTAAGAGACCATCCGAGGAAGTTATATCCATGAATTATCAATTGCATGAGTTCTTGACCCTCCACACAATCACCAGCTAGGACCAACAGTTCCCCATAGCTTTAATTCATCCTTTTTAAAGGATAATGATGATGAACGGGTCAAAAAAAAGGAATGGTAAATATGAAGAGAGACCACCTCTATAGAAGAGGGATAGGTTATGAACCTCATCGTACCGTCTTCACACCGCCCGAACACCCGCCACCTTAGAGATGAAACAATGATGATCCTCACTCTCTAGTCACTAAAGGGAATGTCCTATAGAAGTGCTGGATATTCCCCATCATGTTGTAGCCTATGAAATCGAATGGATCCCATCAGAAATAAGATTTTTATGCCTAGGATTCCCACACTAGTGACAGATAATAAATCTATCTGTATGATGATCTTGACTCATACTACCTCCAAAATTATCCCCAAAACACATCTTTCACCCAGAAGAAGAATCAATAATAGCTCTAGCTGCAGAATTACCCTGGTCTAACCTTCATTTTCCATAAATTTGTACTCTAAAATTAGGGAGTGGTTGATGAAATATGAAATGTTAGTCAACCAGACCACATTCACCTATGATAGAATGGCATAGAACAGCCTATCCAGAAATCTCCTAGAGGTCATGTGATCATCGACTTCTAGAGTAGGAGATAAATTTTGCAGCTCTTTGAAATGGGTACAATACTCCATAATTGACATTCTCCCCTAATACAGGTTCATGAATTCATTATATTATTATGATCTCAAAGTCTAGGGAAATATTTATTCATATAATATGGTCTGAAAATCACCCCAGACCATGTCTCTATGCTTATGCTCTTGGACGATTACATCCCTCAAACACTTGGATGAATCACATTGAATATAGACTGCTATCTTAACCCTATGAATGTGAAGCTTCTCTAGATGCTCAAATAAAGAAATAATTTCATCGATCCATGAATCTATAGTGTGTGGTCTTCCATCCCAAAAATAGTGGGAGGATGATGCTACTGAAATTCACAAGTCAACTCTCCATTATCAAAGATGGTCGAACAATTCCTTGCATAGAACGAATCATATGTATAAAACCCTCTCCTAACTAGGCATCAGTTCCCATATCAATTATTGATAGAGGTTCCATAGCTGAAAATACAAGATGCACTACTGTCATATAATGTCCCACCACCACAAGTATGTGGTGGTCAAAACCTTATGAGTGTGAGACTAGAGGACATCGTGGAAACATGATAATAATATTCCAAACATATTCCTTAAATAATATTTAATAATATAAAATATGGCTGATACAAACTAGGATAGGTATAAGACATTTCTATAAGAAATGTCACACCTCTCTATTTTCTCAATAAGAGAGGTCTAGATAATAAAAAGAGACCATAACATGCTATATTAACATAAGTTATACACGCTACCCACAGCTATGTTCAGGATCATGTCTAATTCAAAATTTTGTATATAGATATGATGGGTTTTATATTTTAGAATCCATATTCATTTGTATTTGTGATTGATTAAATATTTATATTTCTCTAAAATGGATTAATTATATGGATTACCATTTTCCAATCCATAAGGACCCATACACCTTATCACCATAAATATCCAATCAACTTAACCTTGGAAATAAGACATTACAACCCATGAGACCAATGCTCTATGTGTCAATGTGCTATAGTTGACTTCATTTGGTGTCTTATTTAACATACTTAAGAAAACAATATTAGAATAAATTCGAAACATTATGTATCAATTAAATTTTCTAATCGCTATAAAACTTTCATCATAATTAATACATATTCCAGACACAACTGATTTTCAATAGGCATATTAATGAATAAAATAAATATGGCATGAAAAAAGTCATGGACTATTAATCATAAGGTGCCTATGATGATGCATGTACTAATGAAAAGCCTTCATTTAATTGTCCCATAGTGAATAAATAATAATTCCAAACATACCTATATCAATATCATCATAGCTCAAGTGTGTCACCCAATGGTGAAGTCATATCAACTGTAAATTCATAATTCATAAAATTAATTACCCATCCAAGGTAATTTGGGTTTCCTGTGTACATGGGTTAGATACATCCAGACACATATCCAATTCTAAATCCATTTAACTAATAACCACTTATCTAATACCCAATCGGTAATACAATGTAAATTTTTTTATCTAATACCACTTTATAACATCCTTACCTAGGATCCACAAAACCTATGCCACAGTTTAAAGGTTGTATAATCTGAAGTTTATATCCTTATATCAGAGAGCCATAGGAGATACAAGCAGATAAAATAAACAATGAAAACAAAATAAAAATTGATAAAATTAAAATTTATTTGATTTATAAATATAATTAATATAATATAACAGTCTGTAAGTGAAAATAAATTGAATAACTAAATACATATCTAAAAATCCACTAGGTAGTGTTTGATACATGGATGCCTAGAATGCTGATAATAAATGAGAAAAAATGGTTTGGGAAATAAATACACAAAATAAAAACTAAAAAAATAAAAAATGATCTACTAATGTCTCCAGATATTTCCAGTTCCTCTATTAAAAAGATCTATATATAAGAAAAATAATATCACTAACCTATAGAAGGCCACTAGACCTTATTGATACCTTTATAAAGATAGTCTTCTTTGGTACCAATGGTGGCCCGGGCATGGTGTGAGATAAAAATCTCAGTAAGCCACCACCAATGGAGTCTATATGTAATCCAAGCAGTTATACAAACTAAAAAGTGTGGTGGTAATATCAAAATAGGAAAATAATGCTAAAATAAAAAAACAATCCACAAAGGATCCTATAGGACACCTGGAGGGTCTTCCTACTTTGGCTCATTGTCAAACGGAATGAATAAATAGTTACATTTTATATATAGAAATAAGATATATATTGTTTAATTATATTTTTCACACACCAATATGAACAATGTACATGAGTATTTAAGTATACATATAACTATAATACTAGTTTGTTTTTGGACTAGGGCATATCTAAAACATCCATGATGTGTCTAATGTGCCTATAAGCTCAAGAAATAGGGTACACATCCTCCATCTGAATAAGATTGTGTGATGTCATGCACAACACATGGGATGATGAGTGAGCTATCACATTATCACTCAAACATGTATTTGTCACATCAAGTCCCACATCTAACTAGTGTTAGGGGTGTGAGACCTAATTCCCAATGTGGGTGATATTGTAATACTCAATCAATCCTTTTCCATTGTAACACATCCTCTATAAATGAGTATCCATAATTATAATATAGAACCAGAGGAAATACCTATCATATACCATTTTTACCAATACATTAAATATAATTAAGGAATATTCATTTTTAAAACATAACACATTAGGAAATACCTCTTATTTATTCCTTTTTTAAAGATCAATTCCATTGAAAACATTATAGTTCATAATAAGAATAATAAATGTAATTACCTTGCCATACATCACAATCAATTTCATTTAATTAAAATATTTAATTAAAATAATGGAAACCATCATGAATTATTCAATCCCTTTGATTAAACCATTTATTTATTTAAGATAACGAAAACAATTCATAAGGCTCAATGAGTCACTTAGAATGTTACATGGTCAACAAGGAAATTTCCAACATGGGAAATTCTAACTATAAGAGTTCCAAGAACCTAAAAGGAACTTTGGGATCCATTTAAAACACATTTATCAAGGTAAATTTCATTTAAAATATAATATAAAAGCTAATTATGGGTTTTGGTCCACTACACAACTATCCATTAAGGGAAAACATGACATGACACACCTATAGGGTGTCCATATATGAAATAAAAAGCATATAAACTACTAAATAGGGATAAATAGATATATAACATGGTCCAGTATTTAATTTAACCTGGATAACTAAATATAAAGGGAATTATTTGAAAGGGTCGGCATGCATCACACCAACATAACTACAAATCAATAAATATGAATTTGGAATGGATGTGATTACCTACCTCAAGGAAAAAGATGAAACCTCACTCAATACTGGCCTCATATTTGAAGCAGGTTGGAAGAGATCTAAGAAATGGTTGAAAACCCCAAAATTTGTAATAATAACTTGCACACAAATAGCATGTTTGATTCCAAGTTAAACAAATATATTTGTTAAGATACAATGGGAGATTACCGATAAAGATTAAATGATTCCAACCGATTCTGAATTAGAGTCCAGATGTGAGAGTTTATTGTATGCCAAGATCAAAAGATTTTTTGAGCTCATGGGGGAAGAAAAAGTGGTTTTTTACTAAAGAGGAGGCCAAGGAGAGACCACACAGATCTACCCAAACCAATGGCAACAAGGTCTGCACATAAGATTGGAACGTCACAAGAAAATGTCATTGCAAATGGGTACAGTGGAAAACGAAGAGGAGGGTCCCCGAAGAGGGATAAAGGACTTAGTGGAAAATGGCCGGTCAAAGAGAAGTTGTCTGAGGAAATGCTGCGGAAGAAAAATATGTACCTTGAGATGATGCGCAAATACGAATCTTCTGAATGGGAGTCAGCTGATCCTGGTTATGAGTTATCTGATAATGGGGAGAAGGATGCATATGGTTTTGATGTCATGTAGCATATTATTTTCTTCTGACTTTACTTGCACTTTTCTTTTAATAAATTTGCGGGACCAGGTTTATGCCTGGTTCAGACCTTCCTGGTAAGAAAGGGAAATAAGTAAATAGGTTTCAGTTTTGGTGAGGGGAAAAATAAAAAATCCCCCCCAAATAATATAAGGCCCCAAACTTAAACCTTACTTAATATTTAATTAAATGAATAATTCACATTTGTGGATCTTTTCAGGTTTAGAATTTTAGAGAATTAGAACATAACTATTACATCTCAAAAGATTACAATGTAGACTAAGTTTCCATAAAATAAAAACTCTTAAAAAGAAACATGTCTAGTTCCATGTTTTATATAGCATGACTTTCCCTTGATTCCATCCTTGACCCTATTCCACATTAAGTCCTGTGAAAAACATTTCAAAAAAACTTGGGGTGAGCACAAAAAGCTCAGTAAGGGATACACAAAGAATGAAAACTGTTAGTTTTTCAAACATCAAGTAAACCATGTATACTTTATCAAAGTAATACCTTCACCTTCATAAAGTAGTAAAAACTCTTCACTGAATAACATATCATTAATTACCCTTTTGTAACCAAAGGATTACCATAAAACCCATATAAAGAACCCATAACATATAAAGGTAACTTGGGACATAAACATACTTAAGTGGAATAACCATACGGTCGACTTCCACACACATCACTGAATGGAATAACCATACGGCCAACTTCCATACATACTTAATGGAATATCCATACGGCCGACTTCCATACACAATGCATTGGAGGTTATAACGTAACCACCCGTCCTGGTATTCATGGCACCACCGGTCATATGGTTTATCATGTAACCACCCGTCAAATGTCCAAGTACCATTATAAAAATCATAAGACATAAAACAAATATAATGGAAAGAAAACAATTCCACACTTTGATCACAATATATCACTTAAATATATTGACATAACAAATCCATTATAAAAAACATTTTCAGTACCAAAATACATAAAATAGTATATGGTATTTATTTTATTTTAAAAACATTACAGCTTGTTGAGGAATCCAAGGACCAAATAATACTCGCGGCGGCGGAAAAGGTCGTTGTCACCACGTACGATAAAAGAAACACTCCTTTTTGTCATTTATTAAAACGCTTCATAGAAAAAGACTCCTTTTGTATAAAATTAAATTTCAAAGGGGTTTATACACCGTATACAAGATAGTTGTGTATAAAACGAAATATGCCTCAATGAAAGGAGATTGAGACGAAGTCCCTTACCTCGGGTCCGACTTGACTCGATCGTTCTTTAACATCTTGAATAATAAACTTGAGTTAATTTATACTTGATTAAGAACCTTTTTCAAGTTCATTA
The DNA here is from genome assembly GCA_963277665.1 of Viscum album. Taxonomy (NCBI): domain Eukaryota; kingdom Viridiplantae; phylum Streptophyta; class Magnoliopsida; order Santalales; family Viscaceae; genus Viscum; species Viscum album. The sequence goes on along the minus strand of OY728155.1, from coordinate 114,619,381 downwards.
TTTCTTTTATATCAATTATTATCATGTTATGAACATTATGTATTCATTTAAGTTGATAACGGTCGTTTGTCAATATTTGGTACTTGAGTCAAAAGTGAACTTCTTACAATTACATGTTGTTCGTGTGGTCAAAGGATCATTATATCCAGAATGATATTCATGATTTGGATATCATATATATCATATATATCCATAATATACATGTATTTATAATATTACATAATCATTTAGAGGTAATAAATGAAATGCACCATTCATGGAGATGGTAAGCCGTACGTACGCATGAACGCTACTTTCATTTCTATGTCATATTAATGGAATTAAAACTAAATGAGAGGTATGTATATTTTAATTACAGAATTATATTAATCATTTATATGTAACATACATCATATATATCCATTATATATATGTACTTATAATATTACATTACATTTGGGGATAATAAATGAAATGCACCGTTCATGGAGACGGTAAGTCGTACGTACGCATGAACGCTACTTTCATTTATATATCATAATTTAATGGGAAGAAATAATAATGATATAGAGGTATATTATAATTCCAGTATAATATAATATATGATAACTTTAAATCCATCCTTTATACGTCCCACATATGACATTGACGAATCAAATCACTTTGAGGGGGCGGTAGTCCGCACTTCCTAAAATGAAATTATCGTGTTTACCCATAATGGAAGCCATAAAGGTATTCTCAAAATTAAAAATACCGAAGCTTAAGGAAAACATAAACATATTATATATCATATATAAATATACTGTCATCTTAATGGCCACCTTTGAAGGTGTTAAAAGAATGTTGAACAATCATCGTTTCGGGAGGCAGAAATTCGCCATCCACGGAAACACTATGTTCTTTAACCATTAGATGTAGGTGTGTGTAATTGTAGCTCGAATACTTCTTATAAAAAAATCCTAGTATATTGATGATACTAGATTTGTTACAAAATAAATGAATAAAAAGAGTTTAGGGGGTTGGAGAAGCAAAATAAAACAAAAGGACTCAAAAGAAGGCATTACCTTATAATCAGGTAACTCCCTTTGGTTTGAGCTCAAAGGCTTCCTTGGGAAGACTTCTGCCCAAAGTGAGGATTCAAGGAGTAAGAGAGGGATGTGGAGAGACAAAATGGGCAGGGGTTGGCCGAGCCAAAGGCTTTGGGAGTGTGGGTAAGGAGGTGGAGGTGGGGGCCTTTTATAAGAGGAGAGGAGGGGCACTCTTGGAAAGTAAGGAAATGTTACTTTATTTTAGAATTAGTTTCGGATTTTAATGGTCCCACATTGATGTGTTTCGAGGATAAGGTGATAAGGGTTCGTAATACGCCCATGAAATAGGTTTTTTACATGTGTAGGTCTTAGATTTTACATTATCTTTCCATTTTATTTAAATCGTTAAATAATGAGGTCATCACTGCATCATCATGATGTCATAAATAATTTAATTTATTTAATGTCTAAAAATTATAAAAAATACTATGATGTAGGAAATCTTTTTATCTTTCCAATGAATATTTATAGTCCAAAATATTATTGATGTAAACAAAATTAAAAATATTTTACTTAGGTGATACATTCTTTGTTACATTTAACATTCTTTAAAAATAAAAAGATAAAAAGTCACTTTCTCACAAAAGTGATTCCATGGGGCCCCCTAGTTTGGCACAAGGCATCCCATGGTCGGCCATGAGTTAACCAGTAGCCTTAGGACACATGTTGTGGTCATTTTTTATTATTATGATATTATTTTATTATCTTAAACTATCTGATTACTCATTAATCAAGATAATTAAAGATAATTACCGTCGTTACTATTCATAATGTCCAAAAACAAACGAGTATTAACTAAATAATTTGGAACTTCTGATTCCAAATATGTAATTCATTTTACCAAATTCCAAACACATAAATTTCAATAATTAATTTAAAAAAAACTTCCCGTTGTCAAAACAAATAGCGGGTTTTTTAGAAACAATATTTATGAAAAGTTTGGCACTTATTTATGCCTAATTCCAAAGTGAAATTAATCCCAATGACCATCATTGAATTACATGGTAAAAATATATTCTAATTACACTTTAAAACAAATTAAAAAGATAATATAACCATAAAATTAAATTATATGAAAAAGCAGTTTTGATGTAAAATGCGGTATTTTTCACTATTCATTGAAAAATGAACATTATCAGAAAAATACCAAAAATTATCCAAAGGTAAATTTCAATGTCCCAATCATAAATAATATGTTTATTTTGAAAAATAGAGCTTATAAAATTTTAAAAAGTGGATTTAAAAGGGGTTCTCCATCAAAAGGCGGTTAATCGACCTTTTAAAGAATATTAGAATGTTTATGCTTAAAAACCGGATTCATTTGCATTTGTAATCCTCTAACATTTATTGTAAAAAGTAAAAAAATTTGACAAACATATATAATCATATTTTAGTTATTTCTATCCTTTCCCGCTAATACAATGGCTATGTGTTAACTACCATTTAAAATAATATTATTTTATTACTAGTGTGCAACGTAAGATTTCAATGAAACTCTTTGTTGCGTATCAGGTACGCTATCGAACATAGCAACCCCTTCAAACTAAAATTAATATATAATTCATAAATATTAATAAATATGAAAATTCTTTATTCTATATTTACCTGGGATGTTACATCCTTCCCCCCTTTTGGGAATTGCATCCTCGCAATTTTATTCACTTATCAAAATAAGTGGGGGTATTTATCCCTCATAGCATTTTCAGATTCCCACGTTGCCTCTTCAACCATATGGTTTTTCCAAAAAACCTTTACCTGGTGAATTACCTTATTTCGCAACACTTGCTCTCATCGGCCAAGAATCTGGACTGGTTGTTCTTCATAAGAGAGGTTCTTTTCCAGCTGAACTACCTCTAGACTCAAAACATGAGATGAATCTGGCATATACTTCCTCAACATCAAAACATGAAAAACATTGTGTACCTGAGATAAACTCAGAGGTAAAGCCACTCTGTAGCAACTGATCCAACTCTCTCCAGAATTTCATATGGTCCAATGAACCATGGACTCAGCTTTCCTTTCTTACCAAATCTCATCACACTTTTCCATGGAGAAACCTTGAAAAAAACCTGATCACCTACCTCGAAAGATAGATCCTTCCTCTGGTTATCCGCATAACTCTTCTGCCTGCTCTAAGCTGTTCTCATGTGTTTCTGAATCAACTGAACTTTTTCTGCCATCTCTTCTACCAATTCTGGTCCCATCAGCTTCCTTTCACCCACTTCATCCCAAAATGCTGGAGTTCGACATCGCTTCCCATATAATGCCTCAAATGGTGCCATCTGTATACTGGAATGAAAACTGTTATTATAAGAAAACTCAACCAAAGAAAGATGTTGGTCCCAACTTCCCTGATAATCCATCGAACAAGCTCATAGCATATCCTCCAAGGTCTGAATTGTTCGTTCTGTCTGCCCATCTGATTGACGATGAAAAGCTGTACTAAAATTTAATTCAGTACCCAATGACTTCTGAAGTCCTTTCCAAAAGTTAGAAGTAAACCTGAGATCACGATCGGACACAATGGAGAGAGGAACTCCATGTAACCTGACTATCTCTTTAAGATACAAACGGGAAAGTTGATCTAGTGAAAAAGTATCCCGTATAGCAAGGAAATGAGCAGATTTAGTCAAGCGATCAACAATAACCCAGATTGCATTATTACCTCGAGGGGTCTTCGCCAATCCCACAATAAAGTCCATGGATATATTTTCCCATTTCCACTCTGGCACTGGTAAAGGCTGAAGTATCCCTTTCGGTAACTACCACTCTGCTTTAACCTGCTGACAAGTCAAACACTTCACAGTAGAATCAGCAATATCTATTTTCATTCCATCCCACCAGTAATACTCCCGCAGATCTCTATACATCTTAGTACTGCCGGGATGAACTGAAAATGGAGAACTATGAGCTTCACATAACAACTCTTTCTTCAACTGTGAATCACAAGGCACACACAATCTCTTCCCAAATATTAAAACACAGTCATTATCAATGTTTAATTTAGGCAACTTACCCTTCTGAACCAACTCTACGTTTTTCTGCAACTCACTCTCTTGCTTCTGTGTTTGCTTGATTCTGTCTGATAGAGAAGATTTCACTAATACCTGAAACAAAACAGAAGAACATCCTGCACCAACAACTTCTATGCCAAAGTTCATAAAATCCTTAGCCAAAGGATCTCGTTCCAAACGCAACATTGTTAATGAAGCATTACTTTTTTGACTCAAAGCATCAGCCACTTTATTTGCTTTTCCCGGATGGTAATGAATTGTACATTCATAATCCTTGATTAATTCCAGCCATCTCCTATGTCTCATGTTCAATTCTTTATGAGTGAATATATACTTTAAACTTTTTTGATCAGTATATATTTCACACTTTAATCCATACAAATGATACCTCCAAAATTTTAAAGCAAAAAAATAGCAGCTAATTCCAAATCATGTGTAGGGTAATTTATCTCATGACTTTTCAACTGACTTGAAGCATAAGCAATTACCTGATCATTCTGCATAAGGACACAACCAAGTACCTTGAACGAAGCATCACTGTATATAACAAAATCACCATTCCTAGAAGGAAGTGCCAAAACTGGAGCATTCACCAATCTTCTTTTCAACTCCTGAAAACAATCATCACATTCTTTTGTCCAGATGAACTTAACACCCTTCCGAGTTAGCTTAGTCATTAGACTAGATAACCGTGAAAAATTTTCAACAAACCTTCGGTAGTAACCTGCCAAACCAAGAAAACTACGGATCTCGGTTACATTTTTGGGTCTTGGCCATTATTCAACAACTTTTGTTTTAGCAGGATCAACAGTTATGCCATATTTTGAAAAAATGTGACCCAGGAAAGAAATTTTTTGTAACCAAAACTCACACTTGCTGAATTTTCCATATAGTTTATTTTCTTTTAAGGTTTTCAAGATAACCCTTAAATGACTTTCATGCTCCTCTTTAATTTTAGAAAACACAAAAATATCATCAATGAAAACAACCAACATTTTTCACCTGAGTCAACTGAGCCATCACTGCAACAAACTGTTCAATTCTGATTCTGACCATCTCAGTATGCCGATTTGGAAGGTCATTTCCCTCATTATGCCTTCCCAAAAAAATATTCTCTGTTTCCACTACGAAAAACCATTCTTAATACTGAAATATCTTAAATGAAGCAACATGGTAATCTTTAAATGCTATATCATTTCAATCGTACCATAAATTAACTTATAATTTTAAACTTTCCTAACTCCTAAAGTTGTCTAAACCGACCTCTGATACCAACTATAAGGCCCCGGCCTTAAACCTTACTTAATATTGAATTAAATGAATAATTCACATTTGAAAATCTTTTCAGGTTTAGAGTTTTAGAGAATTAGAACATAACTATTACATCTCAAAATATTACAAAGTATACTATGTTTCCATAAAATAATAACTCTTAAAAAGAAACATGTCTAGTTCCATGTTTTATATAGCATGAATTTCCCTTGATTCTATCCTTGACCCTATTCCACATTAAGTCCTATGAAAAACATTTCAAAAAAACTTGGGGTGAGCATAAAATGCTCAGTAAGGGATACACAAAGAATGAAAACTGTTAGTTTTTCAAACATCAAGTAAACCGTGTATACTTTATCAAAGTAATACCTTCACCTTCATGAAGTAGTAAAAACTCTTCACTGAATAAAATATCATTACTTACCCTTTTGTAACCAAAGGATTACCATAAAACCCATATAAAGAACACATAACATATAAAGGTAACTTGGGACATAAACATACTTAAGTGGAATAACCATACGGTCGACTTCCACACACATCACTTAATGGAATAGCCATACAACCAACTTCCATACATACTTAATGGAATAGCCATATGTCCGACTTCCATACCCAATGCATTGGAGGTTATAACGTAACCACCCATCCTGGTATTCACGGCCCCACCGGTCATATGGTTTATCACATAACCAGCCATCAAATGTCCAAGTACCATTATAAAAATCATAAGACATAAAACAAATATAATGGAAAGAAAACAATTCCACACTTTGATCACAATATATCACTTAAATATATTGACATAACAAATCCATTATAAAAAACATTTGCAGTACCAAAATACATAAAAGAGTATATGGTATTTATTTCATTTTAAAAACATTACGGCTTGTTGAGGAAGCCAATGACCAAATAATACTCGTGGCGGTGGAAAAGGTCGTTGTCACTGCGTATATTAAAAGAAACATTCCTTTTTTTCGTTTAGTAAAACGCTTCGTAGAAAAAGATTCCTTTTGTATAAAAGTAAAAGTCAAAGGGGTTTATACACCATATACAAGATAGTTGTGTATAAAACGAAATATGCCTCAATGAAAGGAGATTGAGACGAAGTCCCTTACCTCGGGTCCGACTTGACTCGATCATTCTTTAACATCCTGAATAATAAACTTGAGTTAATTTCTACTTGATTAAGAACATTTTTCAAGTTCATTATTCCTTTTACATCAATTATTAGCATGTTATGAATATTATGTAGTCATTTAAGTTGATAACAGTCGTTTGTTGACATTTGGTACTTGAGTCAAAAGTGAACTTCTTACAATTACATGTTGTTCGTGTGGTCAAAGGTTCATTATATGCAGAATGATATTCATGATTTGGAAATCATATATATAATATATATCCAGAATATACATGTATTTATAATATTAAATAATCATTTAGAGGTAAGAAATGAAATGCACCGTTCATAGAAACGGTAAGTCGTACGTACGCATGAACGCTACTTTCATTTCTATGTCATATTAATGGAATTAAAACTAAATGATAGGTATGTATATTTTAATTACAGAATTATATTAATCATTTAGATGTAACATACATCATATATATCCATTATATATATGTACTTATAATAGTACATTACATTTGGGGAAAAGAAATGAAATGCAATGTTCATGGAGACAGTAAGCTGTACGTACGCATGAACGCTACTTTCATTTCTATCTCATACTTTAATGGGAAGAAATAATAATGATATAAAAGTATATTATAATTACATTATAACATCATATATAATAACTTTAAATCCATCCTTTATACGTGCCACATATGACATTAACAAATCAAATCACTTTCAGGGGGCGGTAGTTCGCACTTCCTAAAATGAAATTATCGTGTTTACCCATAATGAAAGACATAAAGGTATGCTCAAAATGAAAAATACAGAAGCTTAAGGAAAACATAAAAATATTATATATCATATATAAATATAGTTTCATCTTAATGGCCACCTTTGAATGTGTTAAAAGAATGTTGAACAATCATTGTTTCGGGAGGCAGAAATTCGCCATCCACGGAAACAGTATGTTCTTTAACCATTAGGTGTAGGTGTGTGTAAGTGTAGCTCGAATAATTCTTATAACAACATCCTAGTATATTGATGATACTGTATTTGTTACAAAATAAATGAATAAAAAGAGTTTAGGGTGTTGGAGAAGCAAAATAAAACAAAAGGACTCAAAAGAAGACATTACCTTAAAATCGGGTAACTCCCTTTGGTTTGAGCTCAAAGGATTCCTTGGGAATACTTCTGCCCAAAGTGAGGCTTCAAGGAGTAAGAGAGGGATGTGGAGAGCCAAAATGGGCAGGGGTTGGCCGAGCCAATGGCTTTGGGAGTGTGGGTAAGGAGGTAGAGGTGGGGGCCTTTTATAAGAGGAGAGGAGGGGCACTCTTGGAAAGTAAGGAAATATTACTTTATTTTAGAATGATTTTAGGATTTTAATGGTCCCACATTAATGTATTTTGAGGATAAGGTGATAAGGGTTCGAAATACACCCATAAAATAGGTTTTGGACATGTGTAGGTCTTAGATATTACATTATCTTTCCATTTTATTTAAATCGTTAAATAATGAGGTCATCGCTGCATCATCATGATGTCATAAATAATTTAATTTTTTAAGGTCTAAGAATTATAAAAAATACTATGATGTAGGAAATCTTTATAGATTTCCAATGAATATTTATAGTCCAAATGATCATTTATGTAGACAAAATTAAAAATATTTTACTTAGGTGATACATTCTTTGTTACATTTAACATTCTTTAAAAATAAAAAGATAAAAAGTCACTTTCTCACAAAAGTGATTCCATGGGGCCCCCAAGTTTGGCACAAGGCATCCCATGGTCTGCCATGAGACAACCGGTAGCCTTAGGACACATGTTGTGGTCATTTTTTATTATTATGATATTATTTTATTATCTTTAACTACCCGATTACTCATTAATCAAGATAATTAAAGATAATTACCGTCGTTACTATTCATAATGTCCAAAAACAAGAGTCTTAATTAAATAATTTGGACCTTATGATTCCAAATATGTAATTCATTTTACCAAATTCCAAACACATAAATTTCAATAATTAATTTAAAAAAACTTCCCGTTGTCAAAACAAATAGCGAGTTTTTTAGAAACAATATTTATGAAAAGTTCGGCACTTGTTTATGCCTAATTCCAAAGTGAAATTAATCCCGATGACCATCATTGAATTACGTGGTAAAAATATATTAAAATTACACTTTAAAACAAATTAAAAAGATAATATAACCATATAATTAAATTATATGAAAAAGCAGTTTTGATGTAAAATGCGGTATTTTTCACTATTCATTGAAAAATGAACATTGTCAGAAAAATACCAAAAATTAACCCAAGGTAAATTTCAATGTCCCAATCATAAATAATATGTTTATTTTGAAAAATAGAGCTTATAAAATTGTCAAAAGTGGATTTAAAAGGGGTTCTCCATCAAAAGGTGGTTAATCGACCTTTTAAAGAATATTAGAATGTTTATGCTTAAAAACCAGAAGCATTTGTATTTTTAATCCTCTAAAATTTATTGTAAAGAGTAAAAACATTTTACAAACATATATAATCATATTTTAGTTATTTATATCCTTTCCCGCCAATACAACAGCTATTTGTTAACTATCATTTAAAATAATATTATTTTATTACTAGTGTGAAACGTAAGATTTCAATGAAACTCTTTGTTGCGTATCAGGTACGATATCGGACATAGAAACCCCTTTAAAGTAAAATTAATATATAATTCGTAAATATTAATAAATATGAAAATTCTTTATTCTTTATTTACCTAGGATGTTACAAATAATGGGTGTATGGGTAAGGCTCATGGTTTGAAAAGTGTCTGCAAACCATTTGAGAACCCACTATAAAAAACTACAGGTTTTGTGAATTTTCATGTCCTTGGAGTCCCATGGTTGCAGATAAACTGTGCGGCCAGTAAAGTACCTTTTTTCCTGCACAGTGAAAACTAATCGTGTGACTTAGGCTGCACGATTTATTCTATCCATACAGCCCAGTTATGTAGTTCATTTTTCAGATCTTCAGCCTCTAAACTAGTCTCATACACTAATGGGACCTTCTTTAGGTCATATTACATGTTTACAATGATTAAAAATAGGATTTAAATTGAAAAAACTGATATATAGCTTCATGAAAATATGTATATTTACAAAAAAATGACTTATAGCCTTAGAACAATTTGATTCCAAATAATTTCACATTCATTAACCAGTTAAAAATTTTGGATTACAAAACATCAAATTTAAGAACATTTTAAATGTCCAATTATATTCACAATTTAAAATTAAAATTAATAATTTTTATTTTTAAATGATTCCATGATATTTATTTTCATTAAATTCAAAAGGTTATAAGACAAATAAAGTCAAAAATAATTTTAGTAAACAATATTAATTTTAGATCAAATCTAATAACTATAAATTCAATCGTTCAAATAAAAAACAAATACAAAAGCAATTTTAATCAAAATCAATGTGTTAATTCTTAATTTATTTCCAAATAATAAAAAAATTAAAAATCACTCGCTTATCCATTTATATATTATTTTTATAACTAATTAGTTTTAGAAAAAAATAATTCTATATGAGGTTTGGATTAAATGTGTGTATTTTCATTAAATAATAATTATAACATTTCAAAATTTTTAGCAAAAATCAACATAAATTTATTTTTAGTGGTAATAAATGTTTCATCTCACTCTCTCATGGTGTTTTCAAGATAAAAAAATCTAACTAATTTTATTAATGTTTTTATTTATTTTAGTTTTTTTATTTCATTGAGATTCATATGGTTAAATTAATGGAATCATTAAATATAATTTTTATTTGATGAAGTCATGATAATTACTCCCTTTATGCATATAGTACGTAGAATATTTTTCGATTTTTAAAGGATAGAATTTTGTGGAGGTGTAGGAGTCCATTATTGGAAAAGATGGTGTGCAGTATGTACCGACTACACGGTGTGGTGCACATTCTAAATTGAGAAATATTTCCTGTATGACATTCTTGTAGTAAGACCACTATCTACCCATTGAAGTATCATTAAGAAGAAAGTAACTCATCCAGTGAAGGTCTGTTCTGGACAAAATCCAATTACAATATATTACGCAGTATTTTCTCACCAGTAGAGGATCACGCATAGTAGGAAGCCAGTAGTAGCTACCTAGTGGAGGCTACTGAGTACTCAGTAGTTTCAATTAGTATCCAATGGGGAAAAATTTAATGTTTCCAAAAATATAACTATGGAGGCTCATTTTATGTTTTATGTACTTTTTAATTTAAGAATGTAACCAAGACTTTTTTATCTCTAATAAAAATTGTCTCTTGGCCCCTAGAAGATCATCACCAATTACATACTTTCTATCATGTTTTGAATTAATGGAAAATTACAAGATATTTTGGAACATCTCAAACATCCATCATTAATGTTTATAATATTTAAAATGATCTCAACAATCCTCTTAACTCTCTCTACTATCCTCTTAAATATATCTTCCTATATTGTACAAAACTCTAAATGTGAGATCTGTGAGTAGTGTGTAATGTTTTTTTCCTAAAGAAAACCTCTCTTTACTCAACCTCAATTTTCATGTTATTTTCACCATAAAAAAGTTTGATACATGTTAATTGACGAATATAGAAGTTCAAGAGGGAATTTAAAATCCATAATTTTGGGGGGCGGGTTCTTGGTAATGATTGAGACCAAGGGATTTTATAATTTACCTCTTGCTTTTAGGGGGATGACATGGAGGATCACATCGAGAATTATCTAAATTCCTTATCAATTTCATTGGTCTCAAATTTAAATTTTGGAATTTATTAATTTCAAAAGTTACTCACATAGTGGCCTAAATCCGATTCGATCATTCCCAAGAATAAATAACTATGATTTTAATATTTTAAACGTGAAACCATTTTATAAATTATATTTCTTTAGATTAACCACTTCAATTTTAAATTTTCATTTTAAATTTTGAAAACGAAACTCACACCCTTGATTCAATAATCAATGAGAAATAATTAGTATCAAATGGTTTTTTTCTTCCTCTTTTAAGACCTTCATTTTTGAAATATGTTTTTACTCTCATTTTTTTAAATTAAATTATTTTAAAATTCTATTTATAATTTGGAATCTAATTCTATTTAAAATTCAACAATTAATGATGGAATTGACTTTTCCTATTAGAATATTTAGATTTCATATTTCCATGTTATTATTACTTATCTTGTATTGAATATGTTTATGCAAGTGTATATTTCACCAGAGAATAGACATAAAATTGGACATCCAATGATATTAACAATTTTTAACTAAATAAAAATGTAATGATTTATTGGATTTTGTTTTAAATACAAATTTGTTTAATCATGTTTCCTCATTAAGAAACTACTTATAAATTTTGGAAATTTCTTAGAAGTAACACATGAAGGTGTAAACAATGTTAGTGATGCTAGAAGAGATCTATATGGTCATGATTTTGAATTTTTTACTATGAATTTTAATGAATTTATTAGAATAATTTTTATGTGGTTTACTAACATCTAAAATAGTATAATGTCAATAGGTGATAAATTATCAAAAAATATCTTACCAATAAAATCTTATGTGTACTACCAAGTTCATGGGCTCCAAATGTGACTGCTACTGATGTGGTCATAGACAGAAAAAATATGATGATAGAGGAACTCACTAGATCCATAATGGAATAAGAAATATTAATGAAACAAAAAGAAAATATGGATTCCAATGAAACTAATGTTATCAAGATAACCATCACCATCAAAGATATTAATGATTATTATCCAATAGGTGAGGTTATTGACTATGTGATTTTTCTAGAAACAGATCCTACCGGTTTTAAAAGATAAACTTCAACATGTGATCAATGATATAAAATTAAAATATAGAACCATATATTTTCTGTTAGTCAATGTAAATAATAATGGTCACATAAAAATAGAGTAAACCATTATAAGGAAAAATATTAATAAAAGGAAAATGTTATAAATGGTTTTAAAGTATCATCATGGATCCCAAGTGAAAATTCAATGGACTCAACCTCATCATAAAAGTTAAGAAATATATGCATGAGTTTTCTAATAGAACAAGTTGATGAAGATATTGATTTTATTACTTCCTTTTCTATTTCCTTATACAACTCATCTTCTACTACTCTCACTTCTCCTCAATATTATACTTATCTCTCCCCTAATTATTTATTGCTCCACTAGTCACCTAAATTATAAATATTTAAAATATTCTTTGAATAAATATAAAAATGGATATCATCAATTAAATTATTCTTATTTAGATCTATAAATGATACAAAAAAATATTTTTTAATAAAAATAAATTCTCCAAAAAAGGGTTTTCTTATCAATGAATAATATATCTCACAAAGAAAATAAAAAAACAACCAAAGGTCAATAATCACAAATCAACCAAATAAAGTCCTCAACAATTATCTCTTTAAATTTACCAAATGTTAATAAAATTTATATATAATTTGGGGATCTCATAAAATGGAAAATGTGGGTCATCTTTAGTTACAAAAATACTATTAGGTCTTAAAAATTCTCTTGATAACAACTTTGGTAAAATGTTTTTCTCAAGATAAATTTGATAATTATTTTAAAAAACTATTATTTATTATTTGAATGTTATTATAAAAAATCATGACATAGATTACCAAATTCAATACATAATTCACCTAATATTTAAAAAATAAAACCTTATATAAAAATTTGGTTCCTGAAATATTTATTGGCTAACATAAGATAACTCAATATTTTGTGGGTAACAAAATATTCAATAGCTCAATTTTATATGAAAAGTTAGTTCTGATAAAAATCAAAGAAACACTATGGTACCTTGATGGTGTTTTCTCACGAAAAATGTGTGGATACCTATATGAATTCAATTTAGTTAATAAACATGATGGTGGTCATTCCAAATTCCGTGATCACTCTAATGATAAACTAATTGCTAAAGGTACCATCAATTTTTATAATTCCACTACTAAAAAATGATTTATTTGTGATGGAATTGAAATTAAATTTACTAATTAGTAGTCTATTATTTGATAATAGTTTTAAAATATATTATAAAAAATAATTTTTTTAATGTTTTTCATTCTAAAAGAATTATTTTATTTACTGCTTCAATATTTAGAAAATAATAATAATAATTTCAACTATCTTGAAAGTCAAAATGTAAAATTTATTAATACATAAGATTTGAATTATCAACATTATCAATGAGGTCATTACCATTATAGTGCTTAATATCTCATTAAATTTAGCCAATATAAACTAGTACTGAACGTTTCTAAATTGAATTTCAATGAAAAAAGGTTTGTAAAACATTCAAATATGGTATGAAATAAAAATATTCTTAAAAAAAAACAAATTCCTTTTTCAAAGTATATTGAAATTATCTATATATAAATTTTAAATTCTAATAAAATTTAAAATATAGGAGGAAAACCCTATACTTTTGTAATTTTCGATGGCTTTACAAAATTCACATTGACTTATTTCATAACTCATAAATGTAGATCATGCCATGATGTCATCGTGTTTTCAAAAAAAGCTGATAGTGAAAAATATTTATTAATAATTTCAATTCATAGAGACCCGGTTAAGGAATTTAATAAAAGTAATTTAATTATTTATGTTCATTATATTTTTATAATGTTTCTTTCTCTACTCCTTGTACCCCTCAACAAAATATGGTAGTACATAGGTGAAATAAAAAAAACCTAGAAATCTATTAAATGATTTTAAATGAAATTTATCTTCAAAAATATTTTGGGTAGACGCTTTGAAAAATCATTAAACACATTCAATCTGATTATTCTTAGTATTTTTTATAAGAAAACACTTATAAACATTCGAAAAAATAATGTTGGGATTTTTATTTTTTTTCCATTGAATCTTTTTTAAACACAAAAAAATCTTGGAAAATTATTTTCTAAATTTGATAAAGTTGTATTTATAATGTAATATAACCAAACTAAATCTTACCCTATTTTAAAAAATAAACTATGTTGGTGGAAGAATTAATCTATTTCCTCTTTAGGAGTGTTATCCAGAACCTTATCCAAAAATGTTTTTTTTGAAAATACTATTTTAAATTAAATGTTTCAAACTAAATAAATTTAATATGAACAAAAAACTCTTTAAATTATTTGACTAATGTTTTCAAAAAATATAATGATCCTACCCTTCAAAATGTCATTGGAGATTAACAAGTGGTAACTAATACTCATAGTTTAGTCTAAAATGAGGCCAAACACCTAGGATTTGTCTCCAAAATTGAACCCCAAAACACAAATGACACCCTTAATGATGAAAATTGGGTACATTATATGTTAGAGGAACAAAATAAATTAATTATAAATGTTGTATATAATCTCATGTAATAACCTATTGATCATCACATTATTGGGACTAAATAGATTGTTTTTAAAAATACACTAGAATAATATATTAATATCATTCAAATAAAATAATTTTCAGTTTCAAAATGTTATAACCTAGGAGGAATCAACCATGGTGAAACCTTTTCACCCATAGCCTGATAATAATCTAAAAGAAAACTAATATCATTCTATTCACATATTTATTTAAAACTAATTGAGATGGATGTTTATTGTTCTTATCTAAATTGTTTTATATATGAAAATATTATTTTGGAACCACCACTTAGTTTTGAAATCTCCATTTTCCAAATTTTATCAACATATTTACCAAATAAGGTTATGGATTTAAATAAGTCCATCAAGAATGTTTTGAACAAATTTCAAATTATTTTCTTTCAAATGATTTTAAAATTGGATAAACTAGCTATATTATCTTTTAAAAACACATATCAAATGATTTCTTACTCAAAAAACATTATATTGATGATATGATTTTTTACACTACCAATCAGAAACATTATTTTGAATTTTTTTTGATTTAATTAGTAAATAATCTTCAATGAAAATTATGGAAAAAATCAAATTATTTATCAACATTAAAATTTCATAGAATAATAATAGAATATTTTTAAAATAAATATTATATACTAAATAATGCATAAAAGGATTTAGGATGAAAAATTTTATGAAAACCATACTCCCATGAATATGAATTATATGTTAATATTTTACGAAGATGGTAAAATAGTGGGAAACAAGATTTATAGAAGTATTATAGGTAGTATAATTTTTATTTTTATAACTTCTCTTGATAAATTATTCTATGTTTGTATCTTTGTTAATTTTTAATCAAATCTAATGTCATCACATTTTACATATATCAAATTAATTTTTCATCATTTTAATGGTTTTAAAAATATCATTTTATTCTATCAAAAAGGAACTTATTTTGAATTATCATACTTTTAAAATGTTTAATTTTTTTTATGGAAGCTGGATAGAAAAATTTATAATGGAACATTCCATATAATATAAAAATACATTGTCTTATGGAGTAGTAAGAATTTAAATCATAATGCCATTTCTATATCCGAAGTGTAAAACATAGCCACTATGAGTCATTTCTCCCAAATCATATGGATGAAATACACTCTCTCATACATCTGGATAACATTAAACCATATTAGCATCAAGTGATAAAATACCAGTGCCACCAATATATCAAACAATCCTTTCATGAACTCTTGTACAAAACCTTTTGAATTGAGATAATAATTCCTAATGGATCACTTCCAAAAATTTGATATCTTATTAGATTTTATCCCTATATAATATCATCATTCTGATATTTTCACCAAACCATTTGAAATTGAATAATTTAAATTTATTAAATTTAAATTAGGAATAATTCTCTTCTCACATTATTTATTCAATTAATGGTTATCTTAAGTTCAATTTTAAAAAAATTCCCTAAAATGTTATTTTCAAACTTTCTGTTAATATTCAATTTATTTTTTATATTTTTTTCTCGAAGATATGATCCCTTATTTCACCCATGTTACCATTTGATAGGGAGCAATAACTATTTATATTTAAAATTATCCTTAAGATATATCTTTTTTATAAATTAATTAATAAATAAATATTATTTTTAAAACTAATTTCTATTATTTTTAAAATTTCAAAATTATATACGTACCTTTGGGAACTCATTTTTTTAATTCCTCTTTTAATTTTTATTTTAATTTAATAATATATTTGATTATTTATCTTTTAAATTCCCAATGGTGAATTTCCCATTTAAATGGGTTTCAAAATTCTATATATGCCTATTTATTTAAATAAAATATTTATTATCATATATCTTAAATAAGATTAGTTATGAGTAAAAAAATTTTAAATATACTTTCCTATAAATTTTCAATTATGTTATATTAAATTAAATTCCATATTTAAGACATCATTTCAAATAATGGTTACACATAAAAATAATAATCTATAAAATATATTTAAAATGATAAACAAATCAATTAATGTTAGTACATTCCTTGGAGAAATTAATTTCACAGAAAAGGTATAGGTAATAGTTATTTTTAATTTCATTCATTTATTCCTTCGTTTCCTTTTACTATTTATTTATCTTTTTTCATTTATTTTTATACTAATATTTTTTTATTACTTAATATTACTTCTATTATTCTAAAATAATCATATTATTTTTGATGTTTAGAAGTAATTAAGGTGTTTTAGATTTCATTTATATCTTCTTTCTTTTTAATTTTTCATTATTTCTTTCGAATTAAAATTTCCCACCAAAATGATTCTATTATTTGGGGAGTTTGGAAGTGGAGAATCCTTTCAATTTTCATCTTTCAAATTTTCATTTTCTTTAAATTTTCTCCTTTAAATAATTATAATATTCATTTGGGTGTTATGTAAATTAAAAGGCAACTTAAAATACATTTCTTTCTTAAACATTTGTTTTTATAAAAATAATAATTTTTATTTTTCAAAATTATTTGTTCCAAATCATTAATAATTTTATTGTTCTTATTATTTTAAAAAATTTAACAAACATACCTTTTTGATAGTCTAAAATTAGTAGAAAAATCATAAAAATTTAAAATGTATAGAATTTTCAATATTAATTTTTATATAGGGGATTCATGTTTAAAAGTGTTTAAATTATTCGACACATCCCATGTTCTAAAAAAAATTAAAAATTTGGAGTAATTTTTCATATTAATCTCATTGAATATAATTTTAATATCTATAATTACTTGTTATCTCTTATTCTTGATCTATTCCTCATTTACTTTTTTATGTTAAGTATTTCATATCATCAATAGAAGATAATTACTGTATATATCTTTAATGGGTCTTTCATGATAACAAATTATCCAATTTTAATAATGTTTTCATTTAAGACAGTTTTAATATATTTATTATTCTAAAATTGGTAAAATATTTGGAATATTAAAATATCTATAAATAATTGATGAGGTAATTTTCATTTTTCTATTCATGCTTAAATTCCTTGGAATAATGATAGAATATTAATGGAAGTCTTAAAGTGGAAAGGGATGAGGTCATTTTTAAAGATAAATGTGTGTAGAACTGGCTACCCAATACAGTGCACTAGATAACTAATGAAATGGAGGAAGTACGACTTAATTGTACCATAACCAATATCTACTCGGTGAAGGCACAATAGAAAATTGGTGGCTCATCCATTGAATTTGATTTTTAGACAAATGCCACTGGCCAACCACTGGCCAGTAGTGTCTCACTGGTAGACGATATCATGTAGAAGGAACCTATAATTATCCCTCACACTACCTAAATTCGGATTATTAGGATGTAGTTCCATTAAAATTTAACCATTATTGAAATATTTATTATCATGAAAAATACCATTATCACAAAGCGTTATATGTTTATGTACTAGGTAATTAATTTTTTTATTGAACCTTATTATATCAAATAATTCGTCTCTCTAGGCCACTTTATTATCTTCACAAACTACAATATTTATCCTATTCTCCAAATCAGTTCTGAATTTTTAGATCTATCAATCTTTTAAAATATCTATATTCGAAGTTCTTAATCATTTAAAGTCTATCTATAATCGTCTAAAATATATCTTCCTTCATTATGTATCAGTACATCATATATTTTTTGAGTGGTATGTAACTCATTTTTTATAAGGACAACCTCTTTTACACATATTTTATTCTCTAATGGTTAATTCTCCATAAATGTGTGTGATGCGTTACATGACAAGAACAAATGTTCAAGAGGAATATCACGTGCAACAATTGTGAGGCATGAGTTCTTGGTCAACATTGAGAGTAAGGGATTTATAAAATAAATCTCTTGAGTTAGGGGTGGATATATGGGGGATCATATAAAAATTTATGTAACATCCTTATCAATTGAATATTTATATTTTTTTACTTTTTTTACATTACATATTTTTTAATGTTGACCTTTAAACTTTCATAATTACCATTTCTTTGATTCTATGCTTAAATGAAATTTATATTTTTATTTTATACTCGAATATAATTTATGAAATATTTTTTGTTCCGATTTATTTTTCCAATTATTTATTTTCATATTAAATTTGTAAAATGGATTTTTTTATCTGATTACAAAAATGAGTTCAATCATCATAGATTATTGCTCGAGGTATCTAAAATATACAAATGATAGGTGATCTTCAAAATTAAATTACAACCATTAAATGATCATTATACATTTATTTGGATTCATTCCACCTAGAAACATAATTTACCACGAGTTAAATATCTGAAAATCCAAAGGAATTAGGAAACATGACCATGAAATCAAATCCTCACAAATCAAATATTTCAAAAAAACAAGGGTTGTTGGAGAATTTTTCATATTTTGGAAAACCTAAATTAAATTGGAATTCTTTCCATGGGTTTTAAAAATAAGGTAAATATTTAAAAATTTATATCCAAAACAAAATAGATACAAGAACATTTCTAGAAATTTTTTGAGGTCCATAATTACCTCAACATTTAATTGTATGAAAAAACTATTTATTCTATTTTGATTTATATTTGAGTTTAAGAAAAAGATTAATTTAAAATAATGAGGGTACCTTTGAAGTAACAAAATAATTCACCATATTGGAATACATGGGTGCCTTTGTGTGTCTATAAAGATTCTCAAAATGTAGATATTCTTTAAATACATTTCTTATAAGTTTTTTGGCTTTAGAAATGAGACCCAATATGGTTATATTGTCTATGAATTTGTTCTAACTACCTTTATTTTATTTCTTACCCATGTTAAAATTATACAAATCCATCATCAATTTAACTAATCACATTTTTATTTGATAGTTATTTACCAAATTTTTTATAGCTGAATCATCCAAAAAACATGACATTGTATCCTAAAAAATATGATTTAATTATTTTTCTAATCTAAATAAAATAGGAAAATATCATATTATCTTGTTTTATATTTTATTTTCTGTTGATATTTGTTTTGTCTACATAAATTCCCTACATTCAAATTATGTTGTGAAAAATACATTTTCCACCTTGAAAAGTTAATTTATCAATATATAAAACGTGGTTCTTTTCCATGAATTTATCAAAAAAATATATATCTTCTAGAAATATTTCAAAATAGGTCCCATATATATTGAATTATACAAGAAATAAATCAATAAATATTTTAATTAGATATACAATGATTTATACCATGAACCATTGAAAAATACATTTTCGATTTAATTACACATAAATAATCATTTGATATGAAAATATACCAATGGGATATGTGAATATGGGTTTTTCTTTATCTTTTTACACAATTCAGACCTAGAAAATCCTGAAAATCCATTAAAAAATAAATAATATCACTTCCAAACTAGTCTCTCCAATATTTGAACTAAAAAATGGATGGGAATATGGAAATTTATAGTCATAGGGTTTAATTTTATATATTAAATGTTGAACCTCCACCTATTTTATATCCATATGGGAACTATCTCATTATTCCTATTTTGGAAAATTTAAAATTTTGTTTTTTGTATCATTTTGAATGATACTCATCGAATATGTGTCTGATATGAAATATATGATTCCATATCCAAATACTATTTCTATTTTTATTTCTAGTATTTATATTATTATCATGTTAATTTTTATTTAGGGTTTTTTGTCATTCTTTTAATAATTTTTAATAGAATAAACCTCACCAAAATAGTTTTATGAGTCCAAGGAATGTTCCTTAACAACCACCCTATTTCTCTATAATATTACATTTGAATGTTTAAACATTTTCATTGAGTATGATCCATTTTTTTCGATAATCATATGATATTTTCAATTTATTTTTTAAAGGTATATATATGATTGGAAGGTTGAATATTAAGTTCCAATTTACTTGTAACGCCCCATGATTTTAAGATAGAAACACTATGATCAATAACACACATGATATTCCACATCGAGAATAAAAAAACTAAATATTACCGTTTAAATGTTTTCACTATAACATAGACATTATAATGTAATGTCTGAAAACTGTTAACTATGTTTTGAAAACATGGTTTACAAATGTTTATAATTTATTATTTCAGTACCAATTAATTATAAATGAAAATAATTGAATTTTTCTTATAAAAGGAATATCAATATGTAAAAAAATAAATTTTGTTCCATTATATTTATGAAATATATATATATATATAATAATTCAATATAATGTTTAACAATCATGTTATTTGTTTTCTACACTTGATATAAGAGCAAATCCAATTTTATGCATAAAAGAATTATTTTCTAAAAGGTAATTTTTTCACCTTTTAATGGATCATTATATTTAAATGTATTTTTTAGAATTTTCAAAATAATGTTTTAAAAAAAAAGTTATTATTTTATAGTGGAATATAAAAATTTTCTTTTCATTATTTTTTTAGTTTTTATATAGGTTTCATGTTTTTATGAATATTGAAAAAATACTGGATTGTAATTGAAAAAATATATTTTTTCTAAATAATTAATAGTGTACAATTATATTTTTTATGGTTTGAATGTATAATTAGATCAATTTTATAAAATATACTCTAATTTAGTTCATTGGAATAAATATCACATTGCATTTGGAAATAAAATCATTTCGATCTTTTGAATGACTTCTCTTTAATAACCTATTTTATCATTCCATCGATGAGATTTATTTTAAATTAAATTCATCCAAATATGTGTTTTAAATTTTGAAAAATGTATTATCTATTTGGAATAGTAATTTCCAAATTTAATTAATATTTCCCTTTTAATTTTTTTTTCATATGAATTGTAACTTTGTAATTTTTGTTAACATTATTAAGGGTAAATCAGGTAATTATGGGTAAAAAATATTATAAATATTAAAACATTACCCTAAAACTTGTACAATTTTTTTTGGAATTTTTACTATGAACCCAAGTAATCCTTGGGCCAATTTTGGGACCTCTTGAAGCCACATGGGTGAATTTAATGTATTTATAGAGTTATATTATAATAAAATCCAATTTTCCATACTATTATATTTAATAAGATAAATATTTTTAATATGGTGTTATATAAATGATATCTATGATTATAGTGTTTGAAATGATAAACATTTACTCTTTATAATCATAATTTATTTTTAATTCTTAGGTAATAAATAAGTAAATTAATCGCTTAGAAAATGATGATGCAATAATTTTTTAATTAAAGGAAATATCAAATAAATGATATTAAGAAAATTGAATAAAAATAATTTTATATTATTAATGTAATCCATGAATTTTATCAACCCTATTAACTTTTTGATGAATTGTTAAAAGATTTGGTTCAAATATATCATGTTGTTATGATATTTTTACATAGTCATGTAATGAATAGTATCAAAATTGATGTAAATGATATTTTAAAATAAACAGTTTTTATTGAATCATATAAATTTCAAAAAATGTAAAATTCAGCCAAATTATTTGGGTAAGTTTGATATATTCATTATTTTTTCATTTTTTTCATTTTATCGTAACTATATTAATCCCTTAAAATTAAAAACATATGTGGTTATAGTAATAATTAAAGAGGATAAATAAGGGTTGAAACAAAAAGTTTCGGATTCAAAAATAGTCAAAAAATTTCTAATTTTAATTGGAAGAATTTATTTTGACCCAAAACCATCCTATACATTAAATATGATATTTGTTTCTCACTTTTTAATAGAAAATTAATTTATACTAATTTAATATTTTGAGGAATTACATTAGTACCATTCCCGTATCTTATAAAATGGAACCTCTTCTTATCTTTTATTAACTCTTAAAAACCTGTTTTGATTGGCCATGATCTAAAAATGCATTCCTAGACAGTCTCAATGAATTATAGAGCATTTATTTTTGGCATAACACCACCCTTAGTGGTATCAAGGTGTTAATCAAAGGAGATCGTCCGAAGAAAAGGTATATATTTTAATTAAGTGTTTATGTTTTGTAACTTCTTACACTTCATTAAAATCTTCCTAAAACATTATGAAATAAAAAATCAAGTATAATAAATATATCTGAGATTTTTTTTTATGTTAACATAATCCCTTAAATCCATATCAACTTCCGTTAAATGGAAAAATAATTATCAATATTGTATATGGAAAACTAGGACATCATGAACTGATATAAATCGTTTTCCATAACCATACTCGAATACTAGTTATAATAATGAAATTAAAAGTAATATATGGTATTATTTAAATAATAATTATTATTAATTAATAGAATAAAATTTATGTTCTTTCTTTTCCATGCATAATAAAATGATTACATTGTTCATGCGTACATGTGAACATTCACATCTAAGAATTGATATGATTAATTTTTCATCATCACTTCAGAATGATGTTATATATAAGAATATTTGCATGATTTATATGATATTAATAAAATTATTATCATTTTAGAAAGATTAAAAAAATACTTATCTTTTTTCCAAAATGATCATTGAAAAATGTAAACGTTACTCATGCGTACAAACGGTTCACTGTCTTAATATTTGTAACATAGTTCATTTTTCATATCCATATGTAAAAGATTGAAATAAAAGAATAATTGATGTATAAAATTTATTATAATTTCATGAATATTATTCTTGATATTATGAACTAATGACCACTTTGACTATTGAAATCATACCAAATTCATTTTGGACTAAAGTGCATAATATGATCAAAACGTATAACATGAAATTAAATAATTCATTAATTGTTATAACATGATAATATGTGATATTAAAATAATAATAAACATTAAAAATTATCTCAATAATGTAATTCATTTACATATTATTATTATTTATTAATAAAAATATTGTACTTGATGATTCACAGTCAATGTAAATGAATTTATTTTAAAACCCTCTTTTATAGTTACTATTTCTACTATTTTTAAAAAATAAAAAAGAATGATTTTTAACATACATGTCACGAAAATAATAACTCGATATAATGAATCATTAATATTTTTATGTTTTTACTACCAGTTTAAAATTTTATATTCCAATAATGTTTTTTCTTTTATGAGTGTTTGACTTTGTAAAAAATATAAGTGATTCCAAAGTGGAAAATTATTTTTATTTTATGAATGATTTATGTGTTATGATTATGTTATGTTTCATGGAAATTTTTTATGAGTATAGGTGGTTACATGATATCCCAAGGGTGGATGACACCATTATATCTATCTTATGCATCAGATAATGATATAGAGTTAACCAGTAGTGTTTCTCCAAAGAGATTACGAAAATATACTACAATGGTTATTCTAAATCTAACATTGAAGGTTAATCCCAATATAATCATGAGAGATCCATTAAATGTAAGAGTTATATGGAAATGATTCCTTAGGATACCTTTAGTATTTCTATTTTCTCTGTAGTTTTATAGAAATCTTTTGATTTCATGATGTAAGCTAAAGTGATTATGTTTTATATGTGTAAAGTATAACTTTGTGAAAACAATGTCATTTTTTATAAGTAATAATGGACTAAAAATTTCATTCAATATATTTATGTCCCTTACTAAGATTGTTTTCTCATCCTATGTTTTAAAATGTTTTTTCACAAGGTATAATGACGAGTAAGAGAAAGGATGAAGTCCATTTCAAAGTTATGTAAAGTTTTCATGAAAAATAAATCATGATTTATTTTAAAAAGTTTTATTTTTTGAAGAAATTGATAATGAATAGCGGTGTATAATTTGTAATATTTTAGTTGTTATATAATAGTTATGGCTTAATTAAATAAATATTTGATCCTAAAAAGATCCTCAAAGTGAAAGAATGTTATTTTATTCACTAAAATGCAGGATTATATAGTTTTTAAGGTTTCTTCCTTACAGATGGTATTAGAGAATAGTTTAGGAAAAATTATAGGTAAGGATGATAATTAATCATATGTTAAATATCAAATAAAACAACAGTGGTTAGCATAGTAGGATGGGTTATATTTATTTTAGATAAATTGAAAGACTTTAAGATAACATGAATAATGATATTTTAGTGTTTATCATCCTTATATGATGGTATATTATGATTTTATTTCTCACACTAAACTTTATGGTTTTATTGTTTGAATGGATCTAGAAAGAACCAAAATTAATAATGGATATGAAGTAAAATCTGGTGGTTCTTTGAATAAAAATGCAAATAAAATGGAATCTACAATGATATCTCTTGTGGTTATTCTAAACCAACTATTCGGAGTAATGATTATCCAATTGAATCCTAGTAAGTTTTATAATGAATTATATATAAGATAAATGAATCTTTCTGTATGTTTATGTAACAATGATAATAAATTAAAATTTATTCAAGGAAATATATCTCATGGATGTGGAAGGAAAAAACTCGGAAAATTTCTTAAAAGGATAGAAAGATGTTTTTAAATGTGGTAAATGATGTCATAAAGCAATAATCTACCAAAGAAAAAAGTTACACTCCATTGACTCCATGATAGGGAATGAAGTTCTTCCCACATTATTAATTTAATTATTTAAATGTGGGGATTATGTTCATTATGAAAATAGATGTCTTAGGAAGAAGGCTCATGTGTGGGTTTAGTAGGACCGTACACATATCTATTTTGGAATACCTAATCCAATTATAATTGATGATGAGAAAATTGATAACGACATATGAAAAGTATGGATTATTTCTTTCTTAATTTTTTAACATTATTAAATCATAATATATGATCCAATTTTTTTAGGAATGTAGTATTAATTAATAAGTTGTAAAATCAAAGTTAAGGGATTATGTAGATTTCTGAATGACTTGGTTGTCTGTATATAAGGAATTAAAGAGTCATGTTAGATTTAAGGTTGTTGAAATGTTTATCATTAATAATACTCTTTTGATGATGGGATTACCTTATAATAATTTTATAGTTTGAATTATATTTAACCATAATTTTTTTTGGTGGAAATGTTATTTGAAGAAGAATTCTCTTTTATTTTTTGGAAATAATTATAAAAGAATGGATAACCATTAGGGATTATGTGATCTTTGATTTTGAGGTAATTATGGGGTTCTAATTTTATTGATTGAAAATTAATGTTATGAAATAACCATTGGGGTTAAACAATATTAAGGTTATATTTGAGTATTTCTCTCATAAATCATGATTTTTTTATATAAATTCTTTTAATATAGTTTTAGAAAAAGGAAAACTCACAGACTCTGTGTTAACTCGCCGCTTTCGGTAAGGCCATGGGAATTGAACACATATATGAATAGAGACAACGATGCATCACCTACCACTACAATACATTATATACTGGTTAGTATAAAATTTATTTCCATTATATACAATATCTGAAAGATAATGGTTTAGGTAAATTTGGAAAATATTTTTTATAGACAACCTTGGGATTGAAAAATTATATAGTGATTAATTTCTTAATGTTATTTTAGAGGATTAATGCTATTTTGGGAATACTATAAGATTAAGGTAAATTTAATATTAGGAGTATGGGTGAATTGTATTTTGGATCCAAATCTGATTTATTGGGACTTATGGTGATTTTGGATTTTTATGGAAATGGTAAGCATATCTTGGAGATTATGTGATTTTGGAAATTAAATGTTTTATATGATACATTAAGAGTGATTTGTGTTATATATAAGAGTGTGTGATAAAATACATTGGATTTTTAGGTTTTAATATTATCCTATAATAGATTTATGGAAGGATAGTTATTTTATGAATGATCTATGTTGAACTTTGGGTACTGTAGTTGAATTTTTTATAAATAAGTAGTTTCTCATTATATAATTGTTTATTATTTTTGGGGAATTATCTTATATTATCCTAACCATTTTTGTTTTGTCTAAATATATGAGTAATTTATAGTTAATAATTTTGTTATTTTATGACCCACATAAATTGATTCAACTGATTCATGTGTGAATTACTAATCTAAAATAATAATTATTTAGAGAAAAAGCGGATTTTTTGGGGAATTTGATTAACGAGTGAAAATATTTTTTTTCAAGAAATAATATTTCATTATGTATCTAGTATAGGTTGTAAAATAATTAGTCAACTCTTTTAAAAGAATTTAAAAAAACATTATCTCTTTACTTTTCTTATTAAGTATTCAATGGCCATTTAACCCATCAGAAATTTATGGTTTTGTAATTGTTATCTTTATTATAAAAAGGTTCTCTATCACTCTCCATAAAAAATTGATAGTTAGTTTTCTATTACATTTCCATGTTATCCATTATGAAACCCTAGTATGTATTATCTAATGTGACCTTTCTACTTTCCATTATTTCATTTAATGTGGATTTTTTATTAAACTATTTTCTGATGTCATGTTTTAATTAAATGTATTGAAAATTTAAAACCCTATTTTTCGATCATTAAATCAAATTGAAAGGTTATAATTTATTAAATAGGGATAATATAACATACCATGACATTAATAATGAATCTCTATGATCAATAACATACCATATATTCCACACCAAGCTTAAACGAACAACTAAATATTATAATTTTAATGTTACTATTATAACCTAGTTGTTAGAATGGAGAGTATGAACAATATAATTTGAATTATGATAATATGGTTTAAAAATGTATAGAAGTAATTATTTGGTGAACAATTAATTATAAATGGAAACAAAACTCTTTTACAATAAAAGGAAATGTTTTTCTAAAATAGTATTTATATGTGCACAAGTAGGCTTTCTACCAATTAATGAACTAATCAATTTTGGTTGATTATATTAATGATATATATATATATATATATTATTCAATATAATTTTATACATTCATCTTATTTTTTTCTAGACATGAAATATGAACAAATCCAAATTTACACATAAAAGAAGTATTTTTCTATTATGGCAGTTTTTCCGTCTTTTAATGAAAGACATGTTTTAAATATACTTTTTTAATTTTTTTTAAATTATATAATAAAAATAAAACTATTATTTTAAATATTAATTTCAAAATGTTATTTCGTGTAATATTTGGTATTTTTGTAATAAGTTTCACATTTCGATGAATAGTGAATATACTACATTTTTATTGAAAACTATGTTTTCTTATAGATACATTATAATGTTTAATTATATATTTTTTAATTTGTTTTATAGTATTTTTCGGCAATTTTGACATCAATTAATCCAATTTAGGACATTTGAATTAATTTCAGATTTAATTTGGATATAAAAAGCATTCAATTTTTTTGAATATTTTCACTTTGATATCCAGTTTTCTCATTCCGTTATAGAGAGTTATTTTAAATTTTTTTATCCATTTTTTTGTTTTGAATTTTGAAAAATTTATTCCATATTTGAAATAATAAAGAAAAAATTTTGTAAATATTTCACTTTTATATCTGGAAAATATGAATAGTAACATTAGTAATTTTTATTAAGACAGTTAAGGGTAAATTGTGTAATTTAGGGTAAAAATAATATTATAAATATTATAAAATTACCCTAAAACATGCCTTATTTTATTGGTTGTGTGATTTAAGACTAAACTAATTATTATTATTATCTTATGATCTCATGGATCCACTCATATGACTTTAATACATTTATAGTATTTTATGGAAAGAAAATATAGTTTTTTAATTATTTTTTTAATAAGTTAAATATTTTAAATATTTGTTTATATTGGTGATTTCTTAGACTATGAATAGTATTTTGAAATATGAGATGTTTATATATATCAGGATAATTTATCTTTAAATTTTAGGTAATAAATAATTAAATCAAATCCTTCATAATGATAATATAGTAATTATTTTTTAAAATTAAATATTAAATAAATGATATATAAAATATTAAATAAATAAAATTTGACGTAAGGAATTTCATCCATTAATTTTCTAGATGACTTTGAAATTTTATTATTGAGTTAATATAGTTGGTTCGAAGATATAATGTTTTTGTAAAAATTTTCAAAAGTCAAGTACAGAATAGTGTTCAAATTAACTTAAATGATATAATAAAAAAATCTATATTTTATAAAAAGATATAAAATACAAAAAAATGAACAATTTTTCTATATTATTTTGATAAGGTCTCATATATCATAAATGATTTATTTTGTGTTTTCTTTATTTTATAGTGGTAATATTAATCGTTAAGGAGTAAAAACTCATATTATCATAGTATTAACAAAGAAGGTTAAATAGGGGTAAAAACAAAATGATAAGGATTTGAAATTTGTCAAATCTTATTAAATTTTAATTTATGAATTAATTTTGACCCAAAACCATCATATATTCAAAATAAATAATTTTTTATCCATTGGTAAAAGAAAATTAATTTATATTAATTTAATCATTTGAGTAATCCCAAAAGTGTCCTTCCCCTCTCTTATGAAAGGGAACACATTCTTATATTTTCTTCACACGTAAAACCTTATTTAGTTCAGCCAATAACTATAAAAATATCTTTATAGAATATGTCCTCATGTTATAGAGGTCTTATGTTAATTTATTTACTTTCTGGAGAACCTTTTTTAATTTTTTAATTTTGTTATTTTTTACCATGACATATTCAATTACACAAAAAATTAATTTCACATCGGATATTTTGGTGAGAATTGGCCCATTTTTCCAAAATCAATTTGGTATGTTTTATATGGTCAAATAGATTATTATTTAATAAAATAAAGAATGTTAATAATGAAACAATTATAATATTTATAAATAAAGCTTATCATTAAAACTAACAATTTTATACAGATACATATATTAACTACATTACAATCATAATGATGGTAGGTCGTACATATGCATGAGTAATTTTTCCATTTTTGATGACCACAATGGAAATATGGTATGCGTTATTTTACATTTCCAATATTATCATTATATCCAAATGATAATATTATTTATTTAAATAACCTTACATATACAATCCATGTTATGTGATAATAATAAAATTTAGAAAATTAATCACATCACTCACCGAGATGATAGTCCACCAAACACACGAATGATTTTATCAATTTAAATGGATGGTAAATTATAGAACAATATGATATGCTAAGTTTTTATAATGGTTAATATGTCATTATTTTCTCATAAAATATTTTATTAAGCCTTATTACCATCTATGTAATGATAAGTTGTAAAATGAATGACAATTCTTCGTGAGTAGGTTGTCCTCCGTACATAGGAGCGATGTTATCATATTCCATGAATAATGGAATTTAAGAACTTTTATGTGATATTATAATTTTATAACTATAATTATTTAAAAAATCTAATATATAATAATTAAATACATAATAATACCAATCTATGAAAAGTGGTGATGGAAGACAAATTATGTTAGTTAGAAAGACGGTTGTCTATCGTCTACGTGATCAACAGTTTCATTTCCCATTTGATGGAGGAGGAGATGATTGTAAGTCCTAAACCCAATATAAAAAAATCTTAGTATATTTAATATAATGATTTTATTATATCATCATGGTTTAATATGATTTTATGGAGGTGGTATTAGTAATAAAATAAAATGTTCAGTTAAGGATGTTGCCTCTTATTCACACAAATTCTTTTGATTTGCAAAAATACTTATAGGGTTGATTCATAATAAAGAATGATTCTAAGATTTGGGATGGATTTTTGGTGGCCAATTTAGTTGGTATTGGATTAACTAATTTTTTTTGATTTGTGGAATGGAGAAGAGATAGGGTTTCCTTTTATAAGTAGGGGAGAGGATACAATTGTAATTTTTTAAAAGAAACTATTACGATGAAGATTTTTTTATTAAAAAATTACCCGAAATGAAATATATTCTAACATTATAAGATAAAGTGTATAAATATTTCAATCTATTTGGAATTATAAATATTTTCTATCTCTTTTTGAAATAATCTTGTTAGTTTAACCCATGTTAACCCTATTTTTACCTTAACTGCGGTAAATAATTTTTACTATTTTGAATATTCACTATTGTAATGAATTATGGTTTCCCTATCAGATAGTAAAAAATTTTACAATTATAGTCAAATAATTGTAATAATTTTATAAAATATTAAACCCCAAAATATTTCGAATAAACATTTTTCAAAAAAACATTCAAAAGATTGAAATTTTTTTAAAATAAAAATTTGTTAATAAGTTTGGCACAATATCCTATTTTTGATTAATAAATATATAATGGAATTAATTTTACATTTAAAACCACTATAAAATCAAATGATGATTTTAAATGATTTAATAAAAATGTAATTTTTTAATAAAAATCAATACTTGGCACTAATCATTGAAAAATTATTATTTTAAAAAAAATACCAATAATTGAAAATTATATATTTTTATTTCCTGATTTCAAAAATGTATATTATTTTAGAATATAAATTTTATAAAAGTGTTAAAGATTAATTCTAAATTATGTGTGCAAAGTGTGAAAGAATTGCGTTTTAGAAAAATACAGTTTTTTAGAAATCATTTTATTTTGTTTCAAATGGTTATTATTTTATTTATACTCTGTAGATAACCATTGATTTTTTTTATAAATGTGTATAATATATTATTTTAAAAATTATTTTAGTCCTATTTATATTTTTCAACTTAACACATCAAATATAATGGCCATCTATAAACTATAATATATTAATATTGTATTATGTTTCGATTAAACCAAATGTTGAATACATCAAATGCTATAAATGTGATTGAATTAACTTGAAAAATATATTATAAGGTCTTATAGAGTTACATAATCTTCCATGATTCATATTTCATTTCATGTAGACTATCAAACATGATTCTCATCTTTTAAAATCTCATGATTTTACATTATATCCCCTTAAATGAATTAGGTTCCAATAATTTATTCTTGATCTTAGTAATCAAGGGATTGAAATTTTAAAAACAAATTGTTGGAAACTCACATAATAATAAGTTTTAGTAATATTTACTCTAAAAAGTGGTAATGGGAAACATTATGGTAATCAAATAACTAGGTTTCCATATATGATATCATTAGTGGAAATTGAGGATATAAACATTGAAGAAAAGCATAAATAATTATGGAGAGTGATATATATAATTAATCACAATAAATCAAATGATCAAGAGTATGTCAAAAACCATAAAACCATAAATCTAATGATGTATTAAAATACCATTGGTTCATCAAATACAAAGGTGATATGATATAATTTTTCTCTCAATGTCCTTTTATAGAGTTGAGGGATCTATTTATAATCAAGACTATGAACATGATGAAATATACATACTTGAAGAGTATAATTTCATACATTTGTAATTTACACCACAAACTCATCTTTTCTTCAAATGATTTGAACTAAAAATGTATTTTTCATGAATAAAGTAAGAAAATAAACTTGTAAAAGATCACATAATCCCCAAAATAATAACAAGATATTACTCTTATCGATACTGAAACAAAAATGGTTAGAATAAGTTTTCTTATATAATAAAAAAATATCTAATACCAGAATAATAACTCCCAATGTTCGACATAATCCATTCAAAAAGTGTATATCCTTAAAAACCATCATCTTACACCTACAAAAACATAATATAATTCATCCGAAATAATAATTTATATTAAAACAAAAGGTTATATATAATTCATCCCAACAAAACAGCACATGAAATATCATTAATCAGCTCAAAAATATTTGAGGAACTTGATATTTATTAATCAAATAAATTATGTAAAAAAATCATACTAACTACTACCTTATATAGGATAGTGGCCTGTGATTCTCCATTTTCACCTTCCGAATATGGTTCAAGGCCCCACAGACTTTCCTTATGTGGTGAGTGGTCACCCAACATATGAGATACACTTTTCTTTTGAAACTCGTTTAATATAATTCCTAAAAAAATTTAAAAATAAGATCAATATACTCAAAATAACTTTAATCATGAATTAAATTTTTAACCACTATGTATTTCAATGCATCGTTCTATATTTACAGAAAATATCACCCAACAATTAGATCAATATACTAGGTCATTTTTAAAATTTAACATATTCTTGCAAATCCTTAAAGAAAGTCTACTACAGAATGATCCTTATATTTTTCATGATTCATATAACTAAAATACCATTGAAAAATTTAATTCGACATAATAATTCTAGAATCCCCATATATAAATATTTTAATTCATTGATTGGTATAACAAAATTCATTTCATGGTCTACGAGATAACCCTTAGTTTCGGTTATTCACACAGATATTGCCCATGTTCCCCACAAATAATACAACAAATTTGATAGAAATTTGATGCTCCATGCCCTTTATATCCGCATATAAAACAACATAAACACCATTTAATATATTATTTTAGGTTATTATTCCCACATTCTTGACTTGTATGAGGTATGATTTCTTCTTATTTATCATATTTTTCACATGATCTTCCATGAGATAAACTCCTCATTTTCATTAATGTGTTTGTAAATTAAACTATCATCATGATATTGATCATAATGATAGATATATATTTTGGGATGATAATAATATGTCTAAGTATCATTACCATAATAATAAACATCTCAGGAGTGAAATCATTGAATTTCCATCCACATTTGTTAGCAACATTCATTCCCCTATCTCTAACGATTAACATAAAATATTAACTGAAACAAGATGAGCATGAATTCACATTCCAAAGGGAAACATATAACCCAAAAGGGAATTACTTATAAATGATAAGTATGTCATGAATTATAGGACTCAGGCTTAATGTCTATGTTATCCTTGGAAATGATTCCTATTAGGTTTATTACTCTAGAAATTAATTTATGTTCTTTATAATATTTTTTATTTCTTTTGAATTTCCAAAGTATATCACGTGGAAGTGTCACACTATGTGTGTACTAAGGCCTACTTTCATGTACCAGGTAATACTCGATTTATGAACGAAATTATTTTTTCAATGTTATTTCCCCTAGGTATATATGATCTAGAACCATGTCATCTTTTAGTTTCCATACATAGATTTACTTTCTCAGAAACCACTCACTATATACATCACCAATATTTATGGTTGTTTTCCTATATATATATTTATCCATCAACTAGTCTCTAGGTTTCCCACTAAGGTTTTTTCTTCATAGTTCCAAAGGTTAAATAATAATTTTCTATGATACAAATATAGTGATATATGAATTTTACAAATATTATTATATATTTTTTTTCGAAAAATCATTCATTATTTACATCCCAATGATCATGAGGCCGAATGTAATTGGAAGAGAATGATCATAATAATTCAAAGGAAATTAAAAAAATATAATCCTTAATTTTTATGTTTTTATTATTAAAATCCAAAATCAATTTGATTTCCTAAATATTAATTTCATAACCTTTGAAATACATAGAATACAAGGGTGAGCTAAAACTCATAGTACATGAATAAACATGACATGGAAACATAGTGTGTGAGTCAAAGAGATGACAATATATCCTAATAGATAAGGCTCATTGGTAATTACATGGATTCATAACATAAATAAAATGGTATCATAAGATCATGGTAACATAGGAAATGTTGTAACAACAAAAAAATCTGACATAAAAATGATTCAAGGATACCTACTAAGATAATATCATATGGTTGATAATGTACCATAAAATTTTAGGATTACTCTGTAATCACCTATATGAATCCTAATAAACACCCAATTTATTGGAGAGATCTCTAAGGGAACTGATACAAATGATTTCATGATCTTTTTGTTACACATAAATGTAATCACTAATAAGGAATAATATAACAATTAACCATGTAATGATATTAGGTTTCATAATATTTATTCTTATCATAATAAATAGAAATTTCATAATGAATTCATTTGAGTAATGATCATATGGAATTAATTACCCCATTAAAAAAAGGTATAATAATCTAGGAATATATTTGAGATATATATATATATACATAACTTAGATTTATTCCATAACATTAAAGGTTGTATTTGTTGTTTAATAGAAAAACATTTAAAAAGTTTAAAACAATTCATGAAGAAAATAACATTTCAACATTGAAAATAACTTTTGAAAAACTAAAAATCATAAAATATTGTGGAAATAATTTCCATTGAAAATAAAATTGAAAATTTCTAAAGGAATCATCAATGAAAATAAAAATAAATATTTTTTATTCCATACACGTTAAAAAAATATTCCTCTTCCATTTTTGGAAAAAAATCAAGAAGTACCCGATTTGTAAAATGATAATTATATTTAATTAAATACATTTTATTAAAGTCGAAAAGGGGATAAAATGGATTTAGAAAATAATATAATAATATTTAAAGCATTTTTAAACACATTAATTAAATCATGAAACTATAAGAGAAAGGGTTTTCGACTACAGTGGAAAATAATGTTCATTTTCCTTAAAACAAATTCTCAATCATTTTATATACTAATGAGAGAATCATGGAAATATTACATGAAATGTTCATAATTAATTATATTAAAATAAAATATTAGGTGTTTATTATGAAATGATCAAATAGTTTCCAATACTGTAAATTTAGTCATAAATAATCATAATTAAAATAATATTGATACAGAAACCCTTACCACTTTGTAAATTTTTGAATCATAACCCCAATTAAAGAAAAAATTAATTTTTACTCAATATAACATTAGGTATGAAGGATTAATGATATAATATGTAAGGGTTAAATATATATACCATATAAATAAACTAGCGGTATAAATGAATATATGCTATAATAAAGAAAGTATTGAGACGAAACACTTACCTCAAGTCAAATTTGTCAAGTGCATTATTTATTAAACTGAATAATAAACTTATGTTAATAAATTACTTAATTTTGAAACGTTTTAATATTTATTATTATTTATAATTTATATCAAACAATGTCATATTCAATTATATATCTAATTAATTTTACAGTGAACATTTTGATGAGAATTGGTTCATACGTCCAAACTCACATTGGTAAGTTGAAGAATGTAAAAGAGATTACTATTTAATAATATATACAATAATAATCATAAATAATTATAATTTTTTTTTAAAATTATACTTATAAAATCAATCCTGAAATATTTTTATATAAAATGAACTAGGTTACAATCATTGAGATGGTGAGTCGTACGTATGCTTGAGAAATGTTTCCATTTTTGATGATCATGATGGAAAAAAGGTAAGTGTTTTATTACCATTAAATGATGATAATTATAACATAAATATAAATTTTATATTCAATTACACTTACATATACAATACATTTGATTTGTTAATAGTAAAATTAAACAAAATGAATCATATTGCTTTGTTAGATAGTAGTCTTCCATACACACGAATGACATAATCATTTTCAATGGATGATAATGTAAGAAATAATATGATATAATAATAATTAAAATGGTAAAATGTCCTGATTATCATATATATACATTTAATTAATATTTTTTACATTCTGTGTAATGTGTAGGTGTTAAACGAATCACATCGCTTCCCAAGGCATCCGTTCTCCATACACATGAGCGGATTAATCATATTCCCAAGGCAATGAAAAGTAAGAATTATTATGTGATATTATAATTAAAAATGTATAATTATATCATAAATATGAAAAATAAAAATTAAATATATTATTATATCCATCTGTGAGAAGGAGTGATGAAAAACCAAGTAGGCCAGTTCTCTTCATGATTGTCCTACATACACACGATCAACGATTTCATTTCCCGTTTGATGGTGGATGATATGGTTTTAGGTCATTCAATTAAAATCCAAATAACTCAATATATTTAATATAACTAGGTTAATATATCATTAAGGATTAATAATATATGAGATAATTGGAATAGGATAGAAAATAAAATGCTCGGTTAAAGATGTTACCTCATCTTCAAACAACTTTGTTAGGTTTTAACCAAAATCCTTTGTATGATAGATTTATAGTAACAAACAATTTAGGATTAGGGTATTTAATTAAGGAAGTCGTTTTTCTCTTATTTTTCTAATCCAATTGTTTTTGGATGTGTGAAAAGGAGAGGAGATTGGTCAGATTTTTATAAGTGGGGGAGAGGGGAGAATTATATTTTTTGTAATGAAAGATGTAAACCCACATTTTCATCATGTCACAGTGATTAAAAATAGATGATTATATAGAATTATATGATAAAATGTCTAAAAATGACTTAAAACTAGTAATTATATATGTTTTGGCACATTTTTAACCCATTTCGTTTTAGTTTAAACCCTAGTAAACCTATTTTGACATTTACCATGGTAAATAATATTATCAATTATCAATATACATTATAATAAAAAATTGTGATAGCCTTATTATATAATAAAAATTACTACTATTACACATGTGGTATCAATTTTTATTAATTCAATCCACATAATTGGTAGAAATTAAGACAAAATTAAACCCATATACATGTAAAAAAAACAGTTTTCCAAATGAAACGCATTAACAATTTTTAAATGTTTCTATATCAAAATTCAAAAGAAAATTGATTAATATTAGTTAATTTCGATTAATTAAAATTTTAATGAAATAATTTTAATTTTAAAACAACATTTCAATAAAATTTTTCATGTAAGTTCTTTAAAAGAAACTATAATTTTTAATGAAAATCATTATTTAAACTATTCATCAAAAAAATAAATGTTTTTTAAAAAATTTAAAAAAATAACACTATGATACTTTTTATATTTATTTTTAAAATATTAATATACTTTTATAAAATAAATTTTCATGAATTGGTAAGAAATAATTATAAATTATATGTGGAATAAAAAACTAAATAACCTTGTATAAAAATATTTTTTTTAGTTGAGATTTATTTTTATTCATGTGGTTCATATTTTATTTAAAATCAGTAGATAAACTTTTATTTTATTTTCTACATGTTTGAAACATATAATTTTTATAATTTATTTATTCTTATTATTAAATTATAACATAACGACTCTGTTATAATGGTCTTGTTAAAATAATAATGTTTTAGTAGATTATCCCATTTTATTATAACTCTGTGTTGTCTACATCACATGCTATCAGATATATTGAATTTATTTAAAAAGAAATATATCATAAATAATTAGGGGCTACATTGTTTAATAACCTTGGTGTTTAATTTTATATACATTATAGAACACACTTTTCCCCTTTTAAAATATATTTTTATTATAGCATGAGCTATATCATTTCAATTATTGACTAAACTGAATATCCATTGCTAAATATAGGGGGAATAACTTAAAAATTGATGGTTGTTTACTTGGGAAGTTTTTTTTTTTGAAGAAAGAAGGATTAAATTAATGGTGAATATCAGCAACCATACATAGGCAGAGCCAAGAGGGGAAATTTTCCATCCATAGTTGGATTACATCAAAGGGGACTGAGGCCACCAGCTGATGGGCTGCATTGTTTTTTTCCCTTTTGGTAAAGGAGAAGGTGCAACAAGAGAAGTCGTGGCGCAGCGATTGGATTCTTCTGATGATAACGCCAAAGGCCTGGAGTCCAGCGTCACCATGGTTAATAGCATTGATAACCGAAAGGCAGTCAAATCGATGATGATATCGGCCCATTTGCATTCCACAGCGAGCATCATCCCTGCAAGTATAGCAAAGGTCTCAGCAACAGCCGGTTCCCAGAAGGCATAATGTGGTTCATATTTTGCTGCAATGATCTGACCCAGTTGATTTCGAGCCAGGAGGCTGAGAGCAGCAGGCCCATCCTTGGGGAGAGAGGCATACACATTAATATTAAGACTCCTTTCATTTGGGGGGATCCAGTGAGGGGACCAGGAGGGGGCTGTGCCTGGAAGAAAGTGTCCTTCGCGGTCCTTCCATCCCTTAATCCAAGAAGTTGCCCATTCAATCCAGAACTCATTAGGATGGTGGACATGATGGAAAACCGAATCATTACGCCGAACCCAAATGATCCAGGCTAGGGTGCAACGGGAGCTTGCATCAGACGATGAGATAGAGGAACACCAGCACATCAGAAGATCGGGGAGATCAGCGGCAATGTCCAGTGAAGCATTTAGATTCGAGCCCTATTTATTAAAAATTTCCTTGGCCCCCGGGCAGTGAAAGATGGCGTTCCAGGGGGTTTCAGGAATATTTAGGTAGAAAGGAAAGGAATCAGCTTTGGCCATATGGTGGTAAACAAGGAGGCTCATGGTAGGGAGGGTGCCCATGCATACCTGCCACCAAAATTGGTGAATTTTTTGGGGGACGTTGTGCTTCTAGAGCACATTCCATGGTCCCTCATCCCGGTCTAGAGCGTGAAAACCAAGAGCCAGTCTGTATCCAGATATCACCGTGTAGTCGCCTGAAACATCAAAGTTCCAAAAAATATGGTCGGAGCCTGCATCAAGGACACAAGGGATGCTCAGGATAATTCTTTGGTCTCTTTCATTAAACCATTCCTGGATCTTTTCCACACACCATCCTAGACCCTTGTCTGAGAAGAGGTAGTTGACAGTGGCGGCCTCTAGACCTGGTTGGGCGGGGGATGTGGCCCACATACCATCTTTATCGACAAGCCATAGATCGGCCCAGACGTTGACAGATGAAATCTGTTCTTGTTCCCCATATTTTCTATCACATTAAAGTATTTTCCATGGATATATTTAATGCTCATGTTGTTAGTTACATGAAATTATTTTACTGTTATTTATCCTTTCTATATTATTCATGGTTTGATTATTCCTTGATACATTCTATTATTTTCTATCCTTACAAATCATTTAATACCCCCTACTTATTTTTTATCTTAACCCATGTTAT
Organism: Viscum album; assembly: GCA_963277665.1. NCBI lineage: Eukaryota > Viridiplantae > Streptophyta > Magnoliopsida > Santalales > Viscaceae > Viscum > Viscum album. The sequence continues at coordinate 114,579,650 of OY728155.1, read as the reverse complement.
GAAAACTATATTATTTATGGAATTTCTATATTGGTATTATTCATGGAGAATTTTTTGAGTGATGTGGAATCCTTACTGTAAAATTACGAACCCTTAGTTTAATGAAAAAATATCCATTGTATGGGAATGTTATAGGTTTTTTAGATAATAGTTTTTCCATAAATATATAAAACTATAAACATAAATGGTATTCTATTTATATATGGCTCAATATTTTTTTTGATATTATAATTATTTATTATTATGAATGGGATAATTTGGTTGTCTTCAATTCCAGTGTTATAGGAATATGTTTATTTGCTCTCGATCCAAGAGTGTTAGTTTAGGGAATCACATTTTTCCCCTTTCATACTCCATGTTCAAGATATAAAAATCAATAGGGTACAAGATTCCTTTTTTTCTTACCAAATCATCATTGAAAACTCATATTAGTAATATAGTGGGATGGTTGACCAAATGTAAAAAATCTTGGGTTAGCATAATTTATCCTACCCATATATATGATTAGGCTGAGTAAGAAATAGAAATAATTTAATATCCTATGTCACATAATGCATTAGGAAAATTGATCCCTACTATAGTGTAGGGTAAAATGAAATTACCTGGGTCTTGAAAATTTCAAGGTATTTTATGGGTTATTTTAAAATACATATTTATAACTAATATTAAATTTTCATCTCCTTATAGTTTATATTTCATTGTACACATTTCCATGATAAGATTTATATACCATTATATTTGGTGGAATATATCAATACAATTGATGTTGAATTCCACGTAAAATATTTTTTAAACATTTCTTCTTGTAAGGTTTCTTTAGTGCTGTTATTTGGTATACTCATTCATGGTGGAAAGGGAGATTAAGGTTATAGTTCTTATATATTATAAATAAATTTCCCTTATCCCTTTTCAATAGTTCTGTTATATAAGTTACATACACATCTTGTTCCACATGGGATGGTTATTGTTATTCTCTAGGATGTCCACATTCATACTCATCTTCCATTTTGGGTTTTCACTATTTTTCAATGCCCTTCCACTTCTTTAAATAACAGAAAATACATTTCTTTTAGGATTCCTGAATGATTTGGTATGAAAGTTTTTTAACCTTTATTTACCAAGTTATTAAATTTTGAAATGATCTATCCATGCTAACCTGTCATCCCTTCCAGCGCTTCCCCCTGAGCAGTGTGGGTGGATAGTTGGTTGCTTTGAGACTCAATTATCTATCTTAGTAAGTCCGTTATTGAGGGTTATATATTATTTAATTTTGGATAACTAATAGTAGTTTGAGATAAATTCTATTTAAATATAGGTGGACAATAATATTTAAAAAAAATCTAGATTGGTTTCCTTAGATGATAATGGCTTCCAATTGTGTAATTATTGTTTTAGAAATTTTTAAATACTTGATTTTGGATTGGTTCTTAATAGTACATCCTATACGACACCCCATGATTTTAAACAAGGGCCACCATGTTTGATAGAATATATTATATCCAAGACCATGATTTGAAGATAATGTAACACCATGAGAACTTACTATATACTTCTTTTTTAATAAATTCAATCTCTTCAATGCATTGAAATGCCCAAAACAACGATTTTTAATGAAACACGATACTATATTAAAATATTATTATTAAAACATGAACATTATAACCGTGCATTTATGTTGGCAGTTATGAATAGGAATAAACATGTAGATACTCAGGTTTTGGACTTTTCATAATTTAAAATATTTCTGTGAATAATTCCAAAGCTAGGTGCGAAGACGACGTGCGATTCCAAGGCTCATAGTGCCCGTAATTTATTTTATAAAAATATTAAGTATTTTTATACTATGAACACCTTAGGGGTGTGTTATCTTATAAACGGTAGCTCAAAATAGGAATATGAGTGTACAGTTGCGTTCGGAACGTGCCGTTTACCCTAGGAGGGGTGTAAACTTTGCGGGCGCGAGACTGCCGTGAGAAAAGACACCAGGGACGTTTTTGTTAATAAATTGAAAAGTTTATTTACAAGATTTGGCTCAAATAAATTATTAAAGAAGTGTTGGATTTCATTTCTGAGACTGCGGTTGAGTTCAGAACGTCGTTTTTTCTTTAAGGGCGACCTTATTTTTTTTCCGTGTCGGGCGCGAGGTCGGGGGCGTGTCAGGCCGGGGAGTTAAAAAAATATTTGTTGGAAACAAATATCCCTCCTTCCTCTTGGAAGTTCATAGTGGAGGAGGAATTTTTCCTCCCCCCTACTCCTCCTCCTCCCCTTCCTATGGCGTATTGGATAATGAATCGCGTGATCAAGGTGTCATCGAGCTCGAATTTCGACGGCAGACGCTCTAGGATCGCGCATCAGAAGCTTTGGAGCGTGGATCAAAGTCAGATCGTTAGTGTTTTGCCCGTGAGGTAGGTGGTTCGAGTTTTAAAATCCCAGATCCCATTTTTGTGATTTTTTTCTTCAATGTTTTGTAAGGGTTGTATAGTTCGGGTCCCGAGCTTTCCGATACCTTTTTCAGATCTGAATTTGGAGCACCAGGGTGCTCCTAGTGGCTCCCGGATGTTTTCCGGTGGAAAACCCAGTTTTCTAGTGGCGGATTCTAGAAGCGCGACAGTGGCACGGTGGCGGCGTGGCGATCTCCTGTGGTGGTGCGGCGGAATCTGGTGGCGGCGCAGTGGTTTCCGGCGGCGACACGGTGGTTTCCGGCGAGGCAGGCGGAGGTCCGGCCAGGTTTTTCCGGGGGTTATTTAAACCCCTATAACATGCAAACTGCAAGTCCAATTTGCGAGCCGTTTGCGGCGACACATTCCTTGCATCGAGAGGGACCTTTGGAATCACTTTGGGAATTTTGTGAGTCTTCTTATTGGCCCGGGGCTACGAAACCTAGAAATAATAATAATATCTTATTATAATTCGTCTTCGGGTCATCGTATCTTCTACTCGGAGCGTCTGATTGACGTGCCGTCTGTGGCATTGAGACCCTGATGGTACAGTAAATTTTTTTTGATGGTTTCTGGGTGTTGGGAACAAATTTGGTGTGTGGGATTCACAAGGCTGGGTTTTGGCATTTTCTGAAAAATGAAACTTTCCCGCTGGGTGTCTGTTTTGGACGAGCGAGTAGTTGATCCTTTGTGTTTTTCCAAGAGGATCGCAATGGTGTTATCCGTTCGATGAGTTTTAGGATCAAGGCATGGGCCCCACCTAGGATGCCTTTAGTGAATAGTACCTCTTTCACCGGGGGTCCGTTGCGGAAGAACAAGTAGTGGATCTCGTGTGTTTTTTCGAGGGGATTGTTGTGGTATGATCCACTTGATGGGTTTTGGGATCGTTGGGTGGGCCCTGCATGGGCTAGCTACAGGGAAAAGTACCTTTTTAACTACTTTTCCTTTTCGGATGTGTAAACAGCCTATCCTGCGTGTTTTTCCTTGTGGATCGTGATGGTGGCATCAGTATCAGCCTTGGAGGTGCACATAGTGACGTTGTTGCAGGTCGCTTGGGTTAGGGAAGTTAGAGCTAATAGTGGTTGAGGATACTCCTTTGGTTCATTCTTATGAGGGTTCGAATGACATCACAAACTTAGTATAGGTTTGTGATCATCTCGATGGGATTTTTAATCTGTTAGAGTTGTGGCATCCCTCTGGTGGGCTCGAGAGGGATCCTATAGCATCTTTACCCAAGATCGGGTTCTTGGTATCGCTCTGACCGCTTATCCACGGGCGGTGATCCCCTATCTAGCAGGTTAACTCGGTAGGGTTTGTGGCATAATCGGTATTATGATCCCCCATGTAGTGGGCCTTGCTCAGTATGGTTGTGGCATCGTCAAGGTATACGATCCCCTTCTCGACATGAGGTTTTAGTAGGGTTGCAGTATCGTTGGTTATATGATCCCCTACTCAGCACGAGGTTTTGGTAGGGTTTTGGAATTGTCAGTTCGATCCCCTACATTGAGAGTTATACCAGATAGGGTTCTGGTATTGTCATGAAAACCTTTACGTGGGCGACGATCCTCTATTTGAGTGACGTGTTTCTGTCAAGCGCCAGATCGGGTTGTGTTATCCCCCAACAGATCCTGGGAGTGATCCCCTATCTATGAGATCTACGATTGCTAGATCAGGTTGTGGTATCCCCCAGTGGACCCTGGGAGTGATCCCTTATCTATGAGATCTTCGTATACTAGTGTGGGTTCTGGTATCCCCTATCGGACCCTAGTACCAATACCCTATATGAGGAGTTTGGTGTTTATGTTGTTGCATCATGGTTTCCTCAGTGACAGTATCCAACGAGCATGATCTCTCAAGTGAGCATCAGAGGCGTTTGTGTGGGACCCTATGGAGTGTATCTATCGGATGACTGTCATCTGGGATGACATAGCTCATGGTGTGTGTTCTCTTGGTTTTGAACCGTTGATGGTGATGAGGTTGGTACCTCATGTGTGTTGGTGCGTGAGCTGAGTATATCTAGATTGTTCATAGTGTATGTATGGGCATACACCTGAGTTGAGCTGACTAGTTGTGTTCAGCTAAGGATGGTGATGAGATGGAGTTTCTCTTTCTCGTTTGGGTTCCCTCTAGTTTGGATGAGCGGACTGTTGCCTTTCATTTGCTCTCTTTTGTTTTGGGTTTTTGGGGTGCCTACTGAGTATTGTTATACTCACTTCTGCATGGGATTTTCCAGCACATGTTTGTGTCTTGTGCAGACCACAGGACATTAGACGGTGTCTCAGGAGGACCAGGATCAGGCAGAGCTGAGTGAGCGGGACTGACTGTGGATTCTTAACAGATTTTTGTCGAGAAGCTTTCTGGTGGTGTTTTTGGAAGTGTACCCCTTCTTTCGAGTAGGTTGGATGCTTCAGTAGTTTTTAATTTGGTGGGCTCTATTTTTTCCTTTTGTACTTCTATTGTACTTTGGTTGTGGGATATTTGTATGCATGCATTTACTTTTCAGTTTTATATACCTCTGTACTATTGCATGGAGGTGTATGTGGGTGTGTGTGTACAGGTACTTTAGGCCAATGCCTCCCATATGTGTGATATCCTACTCGGCGCTAGACACCAGCCCCTATCCTATTAGAGGTAGGCTTGGGGAGTCGAGGATCGAGCCTTGTTGGGTCAGGTCGTGACAGAGTGGTATCAGAGGAGGTTCCACCTTCAGGATCTCAGAACGTAGCTGGTATAGCTGTGTGTTTGGTTTGGGTTGCATAGCGGCATTGTTAGGATGTTTTGATTTTGGATTTCAGGCCAGGGACTCTAGTGTTAGTGCGGCGACCAACATATCCATACACCAGGACTCTGATAATATGCCTTTTGACTTGGGATGTTTGGACACTAGATGCATAGAAATAATGGTACATGCATCATATAGGACTGTGTATTGGGTTTTTCCTTGTCCTTAATGAGTCAGATCTCCAGATATACTTTTTGACTATGGAGAATCTTGATTGTATTCCAGGATGCCTCTATAACGATAGCCAGTTAGGGTTCCGCAGCAGGGTTGTGATAACGATCCTCCCTGTGTAGAGGCTATGGACCAGGGCACAGGTTCTGAGGCAGGACCTCCAGGTGGTTCGCCAGTTGAGCCACCACCTGTCAAGCAGCTGGTTGTGCCAGTAGTGTAGGACGAGGTTGCACGTAGGCTGAGTGCGCTCCACGAGTTCCAGAGGTAGTGACCTCTGAGGTTCGAAGGTGATCCAGACCCTCAAGTAGCTGATTACTGGCTCAAAGCAATCACCCATGTTTTCCGCCTAGTGAGAACACCTCCAGATCAAGTGGTGGTCCTAGCGGAGAGCCTTCTGTATGGTTCTTCCGGGTGATGGTGGAGTTTGGTGACACTTTCCCACGATGAGGAGACTCTCATGTGGGCAGAGTTTGAGAAAATCTTCAGGGAAGTGTTCTATCCAGTGACACTAAGGTCAGTGCAGATCCAGGAGCTTCTGCAACTCCGATAGGAGGGCATGACTGTGTTGGAGTACTCAACGAGATTTACTGACCTGTCGCACTACTCCCTAGATATAGTTTGAGACCTGTTCTTTAGGGCTCGGACCTTTGAGCAGGGCCTACACAGAGACATCCAGGAAGCTGTGGTTTCTTTGTGTATGCCCACCTATGCTAGCATGTTGAAGCGAGCGTTGGTGTTGGAGAGATTTCTAGCTGAGAAGATCCCCCCTGTTAGTGCTGGGCATGTGAGAGCGGAGACGTCGGCATCTGGTAGCTGAAGGCAAACACAAGGGACTGGGTGTGGGAAACATCTCAGGAGGTGACCCCAAGATGGTGGATCTGAGGCTCAAGGCTCACAGGGCTCACATTTCAGTTTTGGGTAGCCACAAGAAAGGCGGTGTTACGCTTGCGATGGTCGGGGACATCTTGCTAGAGATTGTCCGAATCGTCGTGCTGTTGATATGCAGCCTATTGACGGACCACCTTGGAAGAGATAGCATCTTGATTAAAGATGTCCGCAGGGCGGCAGACATGGTGAAAGATCTGGTACAATAGAAGAAGGTGGTAGGCGGTATCAGTTGCAACCACCCCCACCCCCAGGTGGTCCATGCCAAGCTTAGGGAGCTGGTGGTCGAGGGCGCAGAAAACTTTATTCCCTAGAGGCTATTGTCCCAGAGGCTCCACGGAGGGATAGAGGTATGCCTTGTGTCCATTCTACTTTCTGTAGTAGTTTGTTAGACACTATTCAGTGGTACCCTTCCTCTCTGTTGCTTGCTCGTGTTTGGTTCAGGGTGTTGGTAAAACCCTGTGTGAGTTTGTTTGGCGTACTTCAAATGCGTGAGGAAGAGGGATCCTTCCCCCACCGATTAATATTTTTGTGATGTTATTAAATCCATGTGGGTGAGTCAGTTCCTCCCAAAGTGGATAGTGTTGATGTGTGGTGGATGAGTCCCTCTGACTTATGTGTTCGGGCATGGGTGTTTCTTGGCGAACTCGTTGTTATGGGAGACCCAGTTGAGAGTACAGTTATCTTAGGGCTTTTTTGGGATGAAAATTTCTAAGGGGGGAGGATGTATCAACTTGGGTTTTGGCCTTGTCAGACTTTAGAATATTTTTGTGAATAATTCCAGAGCTAGGCGTGAAGATAGAGAGTGATTCTGAGGCCCGGAGTGCCCTGAATTAATTTTAAAAAATATTAAGCATTTTTATACTATGCACATGGAGGGGGTGTGACATCTCCTAAAAAGTAACTCAGAATAGAAATATGAGGGTACAATTGCGTCTGGAACATGTCGTTTACCCTTGGTGGGGTGTAAACATTGCGGGCGCAGGCCTGCGGTGAGAAAATCCACCAGGGGGATTTTCATAAATAAATGGAAAAGTTTATTTACGAGCGTTGGCTTGAATAACATCTGAAAGGATTCTCAGATTGATATTATAAGACCACGGTTGAGTTTAAAATGTCATGTTTACCTTAAGGGAGACCTTATCCTTGTCTGCATCGAGCGCGGGGTTGGGGGCATGTTGGGCCGGGGGTTAAGTGGATATTTGTTCCCCTCCCTCCTCTTGGATGTGCGTAGTGGATGAGGAATTCCTCCTTCCCCCCTCTTCCTCCTCCTCCTCCCCTTCCGACGGCAGATCAATGACAGAATCACACGATCAAGGTGCCGTCGAGCTCAGATTTTGAAGGCCGACACACCAGGATCGCGCAGCGGAAGCATTGGAGCGCAGATCTAAGTCAAAGCGTCAGCATTTCTCCCATGAGGTAGGAAGTTTGTGTTTTAAAATCCCATATCCCATTTTTATGTTTTTTTCTTCAAATATTTATATGGTTTGTGCAGTTTCGGTCCCGAGCATTCAGAAACATTTTTTGGATCTGAATTTTGAGCACCGGGGTGCTCCTGGTGGCTCCTGAAAGTTTTACGGCGGAAAACCCGGTTTTCTGGCGGTAGCCATGGTGGATTCTGGTAGTGTGGCGATGGCATGGAGATCTTCGGTGGTGGTGCGGTGGAATCTGGTGGCGGGTTGGCGGTTTCCGGCAGTGGCGCGGTGGTTTTCGGCGGTGACACGGCAGTTTCCGGCGAAGCAGGCGGTGGTCCGACCATGTTTTTTCGGGGGTACTTTAATCACCTGTAACTTGCAAACCAGAAGTCCGATTTGCAAGCTGTTTGTGGTGATGAGTTCCTTACGTCGAGGCCGACCTTTAGAAGTCACTTTGGGAATTTTTTATTAGGTTTTTTGGTCTGGGGAAACGAAATGTTTAAATAATAATATTTTATTATAATTCTACTTCAGGTCGTCATATCTTCTACCTGGAGCGTCCGATTGGCGTGGCGTCAGTGGCGTTGACACCCTAATGGTACGATATAATTTTCTTGATGGTTTTCGGGTGTTGGGACCAAGTTTGGGGTACGGGAAACATGATTCCAGGTTTTGGCGTTTTAGGAAAAAAAAACACAACTTTTATGTTGGGTGTTTGTTTTGGATGAGCGATTATTCGACCCTATGTGTTTTTCTGAGAGAATCACAACAGTACGATCCGTTCAATGCGTTTCAGGATAGAGGCTTGGGCCCCACCTGGGCTGCCTTCAGTGAATAGTAACTTTTTTCACCGGGGGTCCGTTGCGGATGAATGAGTAGTGGATATCGTGTGTTTTTCCGAGGGGATCGCTGTGGTATAATCCGCTTGATGGCTTTCGGGATCGTTGTGCTGGCCCCGCATAGGCTAGCTATGGTGAATAGTGCTTTTCTCACCGGTTGTCTATTTCAGATGAGTAAACAGCCTATCCTGTTTGTTTTTCCACGTGGATCGTGATGGTGGCCTTAGTATCAGCCTTGGAGGTGCGCAATGCGGTGTTATTGCGGGTCGCTTGGGTTAGCGACATTCGGGCCATCAGTGGTTGAGGATACTCCCTTGGTTCATTATTATGAGGGTTCTCATGGCATCACAACCTTAGTATCGATTTTTGATCCTCTAGATGGTATGTTTAATCTGTTAGAGTTGTGTCATCCCTCCGGTGGTCCGGAGTGGGATCCTCTAGCATCATTACCCTAGATCGGGTTCTTCGTATCGTTGTGTCTGCTTATCAACGGGCGGCGATCCCCAATCTTGCAGGTTAACCCAGTAGGGTTTGTGGAATCATCTGGAATATGATCCCCTACGTAGTGGGCCATGCTTAGTAGGGTTGCAGATTCTTCAGGTATATGATCCTCTGCTCAGCATGAGGTTTTAGTAGGGTTGTGGTATCGTTGGTTATATGATCCGCTACTCAGCACGTGGTTTCGTTAGGGTTGCGACATCATCAGTTTGATCCCCCACATTGCGAGTTATACCAGATATGGCTCTTGTATCATCGTGACCACCTTTACGCAGGCGACGATCATCTACCTGAGTGACGTGTTTCTGTCAAGCACCATATCAGGTTGTGGTATCCCCCAGCGAATCCTGGGAGTGATCCCCTATTTGTGAGATCTACGATTCCCAGATCGTATTGTGGTATCCCCTAGCAGACCCTGGGAGTGATCCCCTATCTGTGAGAACTTTTTATACTGTTGTGGGTTCTGGTATCCCCTAGAGGACCCTAGGAGCGATCCTCTATCTGAGGAATTTGGTGTTTATGTTGTTTCAGTGTGGTTTCCTCAGTGATGGTATCCAACGAGCGTGATCTCTCGGGTAAGAGTCAGAGGTGTTTGTGTGAGACCCAATGGAGTGTATCTCTCGGATGAGTGTCATCTGGGATGATAGATCTCATAGAGCCTCAGAGGTGTTTGTGTGGGACCCGATGGAGTGTTTTTCTACATGTTTGTGTCTTGTGTAGACCACATGCCTTTCGATGGTGTCCCGGGAGGACCCAGAGCAGGAGGAGTTGAGTGAGTGGGACTGACCATGGATCCTTATCGGAGCTGTATCGAGGAGCTTTTCGGTGGTTCTTTTGGAATCATACCCCTTCTTCTGAGCAGGTTGTATGCTTCAGTAGTTTTCTTTTGGTGGGACCTGTTTTTCCCTTTTGTACTTCTACTGTACTCAGGTTGTGGGATAGTTGTATGTATGCATTTTGCTTTTAGTTTTATATATCTCTGCACTATTTCATGGAGGTGTATGTGGGTGCATGTGTACATGTACCTTAGGCTAATGCCTCCCATGTGTGTGATAGCATACTTGGCGCTAGACGCCAGCCCCTGCCCTATTGGAGGCAGGCTTGGGGAGTCGCAGCTCGAGCCCCATTGGGTCGGGTAGTGACAAAATGAATTAGTAAAAGTATATGATTTACCCATATATAAAATAAATTCCATGGTAATATAATTATTAGGAATAAAATATAAACCATTTGAATGTAAAAGAAATGTTTTTCGATAAAATGTATTGTTTTAAGATTTCCATAGCCATGATTTTCATGCGTAAAATAGAATTAATTTTTATTACATTTAGAATATTATTGTACCAAATTAAATACATTTTTTTAAAATGGAATTTAAAAATTATTGTACTGTAAAATTTTCTGTTATTTTTGAAAATTTTCATTTCCTGATGAGTGGTGAAGAAATACATATTTTATTTAAAAAATGACATTTCATTTAAAGAATTTACAAGATCTATTTTATATTAATGGGGATTTAAATTTAAAATTATTTAACATAAATATTCATTAATCAATATAAGTTCATTGGAATCAATTTCATATTGAATTTTGATGTAAAAACTTTTTAGCCTTTTGAAATTTTTTCTTATGAAAACTATTTTTTCAACACTGTTAATATTAAATTAAAGTAGTCCACATACCTGATCTGAATATTGAAAATTTGATTCCACATTTTGAATTACCATAATATATATTAGCTAATTATTTAAAATTAATTTTTATCTTAAATAATAGTTAAAATATTAAATATCATTAACCAGGGTTAAATATCATTAACCAGGGTTATGGTAAATACGATTTTACAGGGGATTAAAATAAAAATATAAGGGCTAAAAATGACTTAAAAATGTTTAATTATAATTGTATGGTAATATTAAAATATTATATATTATTAGGTTTGAAAATTTTCTATTTTCTATTATTTTTTAATGATTAATGTGTATGTGAAATTGTTTTCATTTCAAAAATTCCATGTGTGTCATCTCCCCCACTAATTAAAAGGTCACCCCTATCATTTAATTTCCACATTTCCAAAACCCATTGGTTTGAAAAATATGAACCCAAATATTATTATAAATTATGGATAGTTATACTAGAAGTATCTTTGTAGCATAAATCAATTCTAGAAATACTTTTAGCTCAAACCTAAAGAAGTTTTATGAGGAAGAGGTAATGTCCTCAAACAAGCATTATATTTTATTTTGTTTTAAACATCCCTAGAATATTATTAACCAATGATCATATATTTTTCTAAGTATCTTATATATATATATCTATGTTATTTTCATGACCTATAACCATCGCCTACTTCATTAAATGGGAAATAGAACCATTGATCATGTGTGCGTCGGACAACCGCATTGTGAGCTGACGTAATTCATTTTTCATCACAACTTATCATGACAATATATAATGATTTATATAATGTTTATATACAATTTTATGAAATAATTATAGTTCTATAAATATAATATCACCAAAAACTTATTACATTCTATTAATTATGGAATATAATAGCATTTCACATGTGTACAGTGTGCTGGGACCAAGTTGGGTAATGAAGTTTTTGAATTAATGAAGTATTGTCTTTTGTTGTCAAGAATTATTGAAAATAAAAGAATTCACTTCACTTTGTATATGTTGTTGAGGAACGATAGAAAAGATATGATAATTTCAATATTTAATTTGGTAATGATTTTATGATCTGTAGTTCACAAAGATCATAAGTTTGATGGATAACCTTTGATGTAATATTTATGAAGGAAATTTAGAGAAAACATGCAGTCAATCTGTATGGTTGTTCTTGCATAAGCAAGTGTCTATGGTGGTGTAGTTTCCCAATATTATTGAAATTTTTGGGGACTAAAATTTGGAGATGGGATAACATTGAGAAAATGATATTTCATTGAAGATCACATTGAAATATGGAAAATCCACAAATTTCAAAAATATGCGCTTCATAATGTAGATTTTTCATAGACATGAAGAATTTTTATGGATTTTTTCACAATTACGATGAGCTTTGAGATTTGTCGGGGAAATAAGCATAGCGGGTGAGCATTGTGGCATTGTATGTGAAGAGCATTATAGATGTGAAAATGAAGAAGTAACATCGTGGTGGTGCTAAATATTTGATGTAATGCTTCACAATTACAACGAGATTTTAAAATATTGAAAATATCCATGGTGCTTCACAAAATAGAGTAAATTTTTTCATAAATTTCTTATCTATGTGATTTGGTGTTGACGTGGAACTGAGGTGTATGGAAGGTTCTAGAGTTAGTGGTAAGTTCCTATAAATAGGCCCTTACCCCCTCAAGAAAAGTGGAAAGTGTTAATGATAATTTTAGAGCTGCTGAATTGTGAAGAAGGTTCATAGAGAAAGTGAGCTATGCGAAGGCAGTGAGCTCCATGAAGAAAATGATCAATGTGGTGATCCTTTGAACTTTGAGAAATTAGTGAACTTCGCAAAGACAAATCCGTGATACACGAAATATTGATCTCTGTGATCTAGAAGCTCAGTGAACTAGTGATCATTTTAAACTAGATTTCTCTACGAAGCTAGGAGCTTCGAAAAGGAGTTTTGAGAAGGAACTTTACAAGATGAATATTTAATTACCAAAATTATGTGAGAAGTGATTTAAAATGAATCAAGATATGTCTGGGATTTATGAATGAGTATTATTACAAAGTATATATTGTTCATATCATCTTCTGGAGAGGAATGTGATGAATTGTTTTGAGAGATTTTATTTGTGAAAGCTCATCAAGAAGCACCAAAATACTATATTCCATATTTTTTCTAAGAGGGATAACATAAACTATTGGATTGTTTTCAATGTTCTACATGAGTTTAAGGGAATATCATACTCGTTGTATTCCACATAAAAGGATTGTTTTCTAGTGCATTGTGTGGTACTATATTTTTTATATACCATACCAAGGATGTAGCGACTCATTTTGAGTAGTGAACCCTGTAAATCTTGTGTTCTAGTGGTTGTGTGTGTTCAGAAGGGAATGAAATCTTTAATAGGAGGAGAGGTATGTTTTAAAAGGAAATAATACATTAAATAAAAATATATCACTGATTCACCCATCACCTCTCAACGTTACTTGGATCCTGACTAGGTGCCTACAATTGGTATTAGAGCAACAAGTTCCCTTTGTTTGTTCTTTTCTAAAGTTTTGAAGATAAGTTTTGATGGAGAATCTAAATCACTTGAAAAGTAAAGGGATTATTATATTTGATGGGAAAAATTATTATATCTGGAAAGATATAATGATTCCTTATATTATGTATCGTTGATATGATGTTCTTGAAACTACAATAGATGGATTTCCTGTTATTAATGAGAAGGTTCCTCTTAATAATATCAATAAAAAGAATCATGAGAATCATGGAAGAGTTAAAAATGTATACTCTCATCTTTTTCTGAGAATGATTTTTTAAGAGTGAAAGATGTCGACCAAAGAAATATAGGAAAAATAAAAAAATATCAATAAAGAAAATAAAAAATTGAAGAAGGAAAAACTTCAAATCTAGAAGATAAAGTATAAAGACGTAAAGATGGGTGAGCATGAATTATTTAGGGAATTATTTTCCAGGATAAACTAAATTGTCAGTATAATCAGGTGTCTTGGTGAAAAGTTGGAGGATTATACAGTTGTTGAAAAGATCTTGAGATTATTCCAGACAAATTTGATGCCAATGATTCATAACTGGAAGACAGAGGCCCTAAAACTTTATCTCTAGATGATTTTCATAGAGCTCTCATAACCTATGAAATTATTAGGGAGAAGAATATGAATAGGAATGAAAAATCTGATTGAAAAATGACATTCAATGCTATAAAGAATGTGAATTCGAAAAATATTATTATTGAAGATTATGAAGGTGAATCTAACTTAAAAAACAAGGAATGTCATAATTTTAAGGAAATTTTATCCTTTTTTTCTAAAAATGAGAAAAGAGGCACATGGAAATACAAAGGGAAACTCCTTTTTAAATGTATTGATTATGGGTTTTTTGGCCACTTTTCAGCTAATTACGGTCAAAAATGGAAAGATGAAGACAGTGATGAAGAATAAATAATACCTAGAAGTTCATGGAAGAAATAGTGTGATAATGATAAATATTATGGGATATGTATGGTTAAAATGTTCTTCAAATAAAAAAGAGTGAGGTTTTGGTGAAAAAATTGGGATGAAAATTATAGGAAGAATGAATCTAGAAAATCTTTTGCTGAGAAAGCTAGAGAGAGTAACCTTTTGAAATATTTAATATTGAATATTATGAGATAATTATTACTAAATAATAGGAAAATGAACATGAACAATATCTGAAAGAAGAGCTGATGGAATGTTTGAAAAATTATCAGAAGGCATGAGAAGGAAAACAAGAAATTGACAAATGTAAACTCTTCATCAAATGACCAAGAATGTTTTTATGATAGGAAAGAAAAATTTTAAAGGGATATTGATGATATAAAAAGTTATATTTATAGTGAAAATAATCATAGTGAACATCTGGAAGTAATGATGAAGAAATAATATCATGAGTTGGAACATGTCCAACATAAACTTTCTGAAGCCGAGGAAATGAACACAAGGTTCAAAAACTCTATTACAAAAGTTGGTAAAAATTATTTTAATAATGAACATAAGATGTATAAAAAAAAATTAACTTCAATGGTCGAAAAAATATAGAATTGGTTTTGATAATAACAATACTAGAAAGGATATGTATGTTGTCAAAGTTAGCAATATGGAAAAATCAGAAGCATCTAAAAATCCCATGTCCAGAATGATTTCTACTACTTCTGGTTCTGGTAGTTTTGAATACAAATTTGATCTAAAGAAGAAATTTACAATAGAAAATATGAAGGTCAATGGTCAGTAGCATTCTAGCATGAATATTTTTTAGAAGCATATTCAAAACTCTAATATGTTTGGATTTTTCAGAGGGAAATATTAATTCTATGGTTACTGTTAGTATTTTGGTGAATTCAGACACATGGAAAATATGTCTTTTTTCAACACAAAACATGACTACTATTGCACCAGATCTGAAAGATAATTATTGATGGGGAATCAATCTTTTTAAATTTAAAAACTCCACAATAAAGTCAAGAAGATACCTGAAAAGGTTGGTGTGAAAGATGATAATAAGTTCAAACCATATTAAACTATTTGTGAATGATGTGATCGACCTGACCAACTTATTAATGGTTTCCAGACTGGGTTACCAGAATAAGAAATGTTTTTTAAAAATCCTCAAAAGATGTAGATTTTAATTTCTAAGAAAGATAGATATCTTTGGATCGAAAAGAATGAGTTCTTGGTTGTCTGGCCATAAAACAGTAACTTGGAAAGGTGATTATAGGAAGCACATCAAAATGTGGAAGAAAAGGATAAAAAGAAATCTCTATTTGTTGAAACCACTTTGAAATAAATGAAACGAGAATGAAAATGGATCCTTGATATTATTTTTTCATCTAAAATTAAAGGAGACTTAAATATTTTAATGAATGTGAATTATTTCAATAAAGTAACAATGGAAATAGGAAATGATGAATCTCTAAGGA
Source organism: Viscum album (assembly GCA_963277665.1). Lineage (NCBI taxonomy): Eukaryota > Viridiplantae > Streptophyta > Magnoliopsida > Santalales > Viscaceae > Viscum > Viscum album. The sequence continues at coordinate 114,563,996 of OY728155.1, read as the reverse complement.
TAAAAGGTGTCAGATCAGTTATAATTGGAAAAGAAAAGATGAAATATAGGAAAACATTTTATATTGATAGTTTAAAACACCACCTGCTATATTTTTCAAAACTTTTTGATATGGGTATAAAAGTCATCTTCAAAAAAGATTCATTTGTTATGAAAAGTGGAAATTATGGAAATCTAGTTAAAAAAGGCCAACGTAAAATAAAGAATGTGTTCTATGTTGTTGAAGTAAATAACTCTCCTTACATGGGTGTGGTGGATGAAAATCCATTATGGCATAAAAGGATTAGAATTATGTCTCATAAAACCATCTGCATGTTATCATTGTGGGATAGTTTCTGAGATATTCCTAATTTATGTAGTAGAAGAAATTGTTATTGCACTATTTTTGAGAAAGGAAAGATTACAAACTCTATGCACAAGAGAGTTAAAATTTTCTCAAAACAAACCTTTTGAGTTATACATTCTGATATATGTGGAACCATGATAAATCAATCAAAAAATGGATATAAGTACTTCATTACATTCATTGATGACTTTACTCACATTACATGTGCATGTACATGGCACAAAAGTCAGATGCTCTAAAAATGATTATGATTTTTAAAAGGAATGTTGAGAATTAATGCGAGTATTCAGTAAAGAAGTTGATAAATGATGATGGTGGAGAGTATAATAATTAATAGTTTTAAAGTTATCTTTAAAATCATAGAATTTGGCATGAGGTCAATTTACCATACACACCTCAACAAAGTGGGGTTGCTAAAAGAAAGAATAAAAGTCTATTGGAAATGGTGAGAACAATGTTACTTGAACATATTATTTCTCATTATTATTGGAGGCATGTCAGGAGCATTGATATGTACTTTCAAAACCGATGATTCTATAGAAAAATATCATATATGACTCTATACAAAATGTTTTATGGAATAACTCCACATTTTAAACACTTACGAGTTTTTGGGAGTCCATCAAATATATTGAATAATGGTGGAAACCTGGGAAAGTTGGAGGAATGAAGTGATAGTGGATGTTTTCTTTTCTATTATCCAGATGGAAAAAGATATATATTTCCCAAAAAGGAAACAGGAATAATTATTTATTCCTCATATGTGATTTTTTTTGAAATTATTGAGAAAAAAGTAGTCATACGATGATGTAGAAGTTGGCCAGGATAGAGATGATTTTGTTAACAATTCTAATAATGAAGAAGACTGTGTGGATCCTACACATGAAGATGAACAAGACACTACAATCTCAAGTGATGAGGATGAAATTCGAACAGCTCATCTTGTGCTAAGGAAATAAGGGGAGGCACAAAACATTATTATAGATCAACATTAGATTGTTTAGATAATAAGTAAAATAAACACTATTACACACACTTCTTTTTATTATAATGTTGAAAAAAATTATGTAAATGAAGAATTTGAGCATCCAGAATGGGTTCAGAATATAAATTAAGTTACTAGTTAGGTAGTGAAGAATGATAATTGGGAACTTGTACCCAATACGGACAATAAGAACATTATTGGTACAAAGTTGATTTTTTTAGAACAAGCTGAATGAAGAAGGTGAAGTGGTAAGAAACATAGCAAGATTGTTTTTTCAATGGGTATTCACAAATTGATGGCAATTTTTTGGATGAATTATTTTCTCTAATAGATTGGTTCGAAACAATAATAATGTTTCATGCTATTTTCTCACAAGAAAGAAATTAAATCTTTCAAATGGATGTAAAATCATCATTCTTGAATGGTGATCTTTCCAAGGATGTTTACATTGATCAAACATGTGTATTTGTTATTGGGAAGGATGAAGGTTATGTTTGATGGTTGAAGAAGGGTTTGTATGGGATAAAATGGGCTTTGAGGGAATGGTATTCTAAATTGGATAATTTCTATAGGAAAATAAATTTTTAGAATGGTAGAGTTGATAGAAATATATACCTTCAAAGAATTTTAGGAGTTTTCTCTCATCATGATTATTTATGGCGATGAAATTATCTTTGCTGGAAATGATGAAAGATTGTGTGAAGTATTTTCTAAGGAGATGTATAAGGCATTTGATATTTCCATGTTTGGGGAAATGAAATAATTTCTTGGGTTACAAATTTCCTAGAAGAAGAATCACATTTTTTTGTCTGAAGATAAGTATGTTAAGGAATTTATGATGAAATTTGGAATGGAAAATTCAAAACCAGTGTCCACACCGATTTCAGTGGGAAAAAATTTGTCTAAATATGGAGAGGGAAAAGAAGTTGATCAGAAATAGTTTCTAAAGATGATTGGAAGCCTATTATATTTGACTGCCTCAAGACCCAACATCGTGTATGTTGTGACCTTATGTGCAAGATTTTAGAGTGCTCCTATAGAATCAAATTTGATTACCAGAATAAGAATTCTCATATATATCAAAGGAACACTAATTTTTGGAATCAGGTACTTTGGATAAAAAAAATTATTGATCTATTTGGGTATTCAGATGTTTATTGGGAAGGAAACGATGATGATATAAGACCCACAATGGGTAATGTTTTTTCAGAGGAAAAGTCGTGTTAGTTGGCATAAAAATAAATAGAATTTAGTAACTAGTACAATAGCTGAAGATGAGTACATTTCCTTTACTCAAGATACTACCCAACTCATGTGGATGAAGACTCAGCTGTAATATCTCATCGTTGAAGTAAATGTTCCCTTTCTCTTAATATGTGATAATTAGTGTTCAATCAGTCTTACATGGAATAAAGTACAAAATTATGGTTCAAAAAACATTTAAATAAAGTACCAAATCACAAAATAATAGGTGGATATGAATGAATTGTGGTTCTAGTATGTTCCTAATCAGAACAAGTTACTGTGATATTCAAAAAACCTTTACCGAAGGAACCATTTTCAAAATTGAGGTTGACTGTGGGTGTCCAACCACCTTCTCATCAAGGATGAGGTACATGTATCTATCCCCTCTCTAACATTACCTTTGTATAGTGTTGTTAGGGGTAGAATTTTCAAAAATATATCATTATGGAGGCATGAATAAAGGTGGAGTTGTGCGTAAGCTGTGAATTCAGAATGTAAGTGTGCGAACTATTCTAACAGTTTATTGTAATGGTTGAAGAATTCTTGTAGAGTGGTTATAGGGAAATTTTTTTTATTGCATGAAAGTCGATGAAGTGAAGATGGATGAGGATGAAATTTCATTTTATTGGTTTCATAGTCACTACATTTTCATAGCATGGACTTGTTGTCAATAATTATTGTTTCCTACAATGTGTTAGCTCACATAGGCTTAGAATTGTTGATAATTTACCCATTGATCAATGTTTCAATGATTAGTGATTTATAAATCTTAGTTGAAACAAAATCATATGTGGTAGATTGTTGGGACATAGTTGGATTATGATATTTTTCGATGCACAAATTATTGTCTTTTTTTTTAATAAAATTTGAGAAGAAAGGAAATAACTTCACATTATATAAGTGGGCGAGGAATGACATGAATGTTACAATAATATTCATGGTTAATCTGAAAATGTTCTTCTGATATGTAGTTCATAAAGATCTTAATATGGTTGGAGATCTTGTGATGAAATATCTATGAAGTAAAGGGAGAGAAAGGAATTGTTCAATTAGTATGGTTGGTCTTGAAGATACAGGTGTCTAAGGTGGCATAGTTTCCCAGTGTTTTCCAAATTTTTGGGGTCCAAATTTTGGATTTTGGATAGCATTATGAAAAAGGGATATCCTTCAAGATCACATCAAAATATAAACAATTCATGAATTTTATAAGTATGGGATTCATGTAGTGGATTTAGAGAAGACATGAAGATTGTTGATGATGTTAATAATGATTACGAAGAGCTTTGTGAATGGTTGAGGAAAGAAGAATTACATGTGATAATTGTGGTGGTGATGATGAAGAGAATTATAGAGGAGAAAAGTAAGAATGGAAATCATGACGACATAAATTATTTGACATAATTCTTTACGATTACGACGTGCTTCGTGAATCTCGAAAATAACAATTTTGATTCACGAAACAGTGTTCATTTCGGCAGAAATTTCAGAGCTATGTTATTAGGTGCTGACGTGGCTCTAAAGTGGCTGGATGGTTCTAGAGTTGGTGGGAAATACCTACAAATAGGACCATACCCCCTTGAGAAATTTATAGAGTATTAACAATAATTTTAGATCTCTATAATTGCGAATAAGGTTCACGGATAATCCAAGAATTGTGAAGGATGTGAGCTCCACGAAGGAAAGAAGATTTGCAGCGAGCCTTAGAGATTTGTGAATGAAGTGATCTTCACAAATTCCAATCTGTTCTCTGAAAAATTGTGAGCTCTGTGATCTAGTAATCTCTATGAACTACAGAGCATTGTGAACTAGAGTGCTCTACGAAACTTGGAGCTTCACAAAGGAGCTTTACGAAGGAGGTTTGTGGGATGATAATTTGAGTACCCAAATTAAGTGATAAGTGATTTCAAGAGAATCATGATATGAATCGGATATAGGAATAAGTTTCATTACAAATTCCATGTAGTTCTTATCAGCTTCTAGATAGGAAAGTGAATAATTGTTTTGAAATATTTGATTTGTGAAAGCTCGTCAAGATGAACAGAAACAATACATTACCCTATTTATTCTAAGAGAGAGCACACACACTATAATATTGTTTTCAAAGTGCTACATGAGTATAAGAAAATATCATACTCATTTTATTCCACATAAAAGGATTGTTTTCTAGTGGATTGTGTGGTATTGGATTATTTCTATACCACACCAAGGACGTAGCTACTCATGTTGAGTAGTGATCCTTGTAAATGTTGTGTTCATGTGGTTCTGTCTGTTCAGTGGGCAATGAACTCTTTAACAGGAGGAAGAGGTTTTTTTTCAAAAATAAATAAAACATAAAAAAAATGTTTTCACTAATTCACCCATACCCCTCTCCATGATACATGGATCATGACTGGGTAACTACACAGTGGACTACCACCTCCTGAAGTGATTCCATTCATTTTTCACATACTCATTACATTTATGACCATAGGGATTAATTTTTCATTTATATATCATAATCAAGAAATATTATAAATTATGAAAAAATAATTTATGATGTACATTCTTAAATTACCATTCATTGAAAATTATAAATTTGTTCTTGTGTATGGCAGACAATCGCCCTGTAAAGTGGTGTGATTTATTTTTTAATTCCAATTTTACCACACCACATGAATGATATTTGTAAGGGTATTTAAAGTAAAAATTTCATATTTTTTATACTCATCATCCATTATATATAAAATAACACTTACCTTATTTCCATCATGATCATCAAAAATGGAAATGTCTCTTATGTGTGCGTACGACCAACCGTCTCAATGATTGTACCATAGTTCATTTTGTTTAACCAAATTTAATGGTTAGTTTTAAAGTTATAATTTATGTATAAAAATGATAATGATTTCATTATTACCATTCTTTATGTGAATAAATTATAATCTCTTAGACCTTATTTAACTTAACAAAGTGATTTTCGATATATGAGTTGATTATTGTTAAAATGTCCGACTTGATATTAGTTGGTTTCATAATTGAATATGAAATGATAAAATAACAAAAAATAATACCATTGAAAATTTTTCTTCAGAATGTAATAAATTAACATAAATGTATTATTCAATAATATAAATAAAATATGTGATTAATTGGTCTTGACATAATAGCTTCGTCTCAAAACATCCTTCTTTGAGACACATGTTCTATTATGTATCTAGTTTATTTTATTTTGTATATATACTACCCATTTAAATATTATATCATGAATACTTCATAATTAAATTCATTTTATGTTACAAATAATTTTCATTATTCCCAGGGGATAGTATGAAAATTTTAATAATGTAGTAAGAGATTATTTTTCAATATCATTTTATTTGGGACTATTTATGCCTGAATTTCTATTATTGGAAATTATTTAACCATTGCCTAATGAACACTTCCATTTCCCACCTCTAATTTATCATGAAATTTTCATCTAATAGTAAAATTCTCCTATCTTTTTTACTTAAAAATATTGAGAAAACAATATTTGAGGAAAATTGAAATCATTTTTCTCTTTGGTCAAAAAAATATTCACTTACATCTGAATGTTTTTTAATGTGATAAAAAATATTATATTATTACATGGTTATTTTAATTCAATTTTAACCCATGTTTAAATTTTAAAAAATAGTTGGAATGAAATATTCTTGATGTTTTTTGAATGAGGTAATTATTTACTTATTACTAAAAATGTGAAAAAAAATATTTGTTTTAATGTGTACGACATGAAGTATATTTTATAACATAATGTACATTATTTTTCATGAAGATTATTTAATATGATTACAAGGTTATTTTAAAAAAATTATATAAATTATTTTTTATGAATGTTATTTTTTAAAAAGGAGTTTCTAATTTGGAAAGGTTATTTTCCTCAATAATTGTTTTAGATTTTTGAACTTATTTATCCTCACCAATGAAAAAATCAAAAAATGTTATAAAATGAATCAAAATTATGTACATATGTCTTGAAAATATACACCTAGAATATCATAACATTCTTTTATAGGTAATACATTCCTTATGATCATTTCTCAAATTTACTGATTATGAATTTTCATTTCATTATGATATGAAGCAAGATTATGAAACTCATTTTATTTTAGAGGGTAATTACAATTTTATACCTTAGGTTTGATTTAATTTTTTAGAATCACATAGATCATGAAAATATTATTATTTTTGTGAAAATATAGGTCTTCAATTAATTGGATAAATCAATATTCTCGCAAGGCATCATGTATGGAATTAGGGTGTAAACCTAGTATTTTATGGGACCTTTTCCACCATGTGATATTTTCTAAGAAATTATCCTTGACTCATTATTCTGTCATGTTTTTTTATTTCTTTCACATTTCATATATTACCATCATCTTATGATAAAATATTTTATATGTTATGATTATATGTGATTAATCATGTTCTATTTATATTATGAAAGCATGTTACGTATTTTTCTTACACATTATGTTTTGATATAATTTTAATTCCTTTACTAGGCTTTCTATCTCACCCAGTTCATTATGTATTACCCAGGTTATGCTATGCAATATTTAGAGATAAAATAGATCTAGGACCTTATTGATGAAAATTGAAAAAATAAGGATTCCATGTTTTAGTTTCCTTTTATTTATTTTGAACCTAGTATTCCAAACACACAAGGCCTCACGATATTTGGGTTGTAAATAATTTAAGATTATGTTAAAAAACATGTATTAATATACATTAAAGGAATGAGTTTCTATAATTGGTATTAAATAAAAGGTTTTGTTAACCTTTGGAACTAGGATGATGAAACATTAGTGATAACCCTTGGGATAATTCTAAATTTATTTTATGTATAAGAAAATATACTAGAATATTGTTGAAGTATAGAGTGAGTGGATTCTATGAAATTAAATCCATTTCTAGATACTGTAAGTGGCCCAGGTTTGAGTACAAGTCTACCTAAGAGAAATAACTAATAAAAAATTGTTGATATTGACTCATGAATTACTTGGTACATGAAAATGGGTCTTGTTGTGCATCTGGGTTGACACTCCTAAGGGGTATTCATTAAAAATACACAAAAATATTATGAACTATTATGAAGGACTAGAAAGAACTGTATAGTTAAACAACTGAATATGAATCACCACCATTGATAAAATATTTTAGAACATAGAGTCTCATAGTTTAAGACATATTTATCTTATATAGGTTATTTATTCTATTTTTATAAGTTTTCCTTTGGTATATTAATTCATTATATTATTGTTTCTAGTTATATTTTTAATGGTGTGAAATAGGAAAACTATTATTACAACCAATGAGAATTTAAATTTAATGACTTCCTTAATGAGTTGACTAACTAAATTTTAATGGTATTTCATAATATTTTTATCACAAAAATTGTTCTATCTCAAATAATATTCAATAAATGGAAGATAATTGAATTTACAAACACATCAAAGAATACAATGATAACATCTCATGAAAATGTAATTGTTAAAAATGATAAAGAAAAGAATATATAATCTCATACATGTCAAAAATATGTGAATAAACCCCTAAAAGAATATCTAAAATATAAGGGAAGATGTTTCCTATATGGGAATTAAGGTCGCCTATTATTTAATTACCAAGGAATTCAATGTATTATTTTTTGGGAACATGATAATTATCTTAGTAAATGACCAAAAAAAATGGTTATCACCAAGACTGACGAAGTAACTATGTTATACTCATCATTTAAGTGATGTATTTATGTTTATGGATAATATAATTATTATATATATGGATTTTTATCAATCATATTTTGTTTATATGAATCCTGAATGTTATATGGATCGTTATTTAGTAGTTTCTATTAATGGAATTATTACAATATGTTGAATGGAAAAAATGACCTAGAATTGTTAAATAATTTTAAGGTGATATTTTGTGGAAAATAAAAATCTATATAAGAATCCTTAGTTGATAAAATGTTATTTGTGTTTAATTTATTTAGGATGTTAGTCATAATTTTAAAAAAATTATAGAAATAATATTAATATAGTTTCAGTAAAAAAATTAAACTCACATATTAGGTGATAACATGTCACATCCTACAAGGACATAAGGATTGAACCCACAACTAATTTAAGAACTCAGTTCTTGTTCTTGAGGTATAAGTTTCTAATATTCCTTTTTCTTTAAGTATTTTTGAGAAAATAAGGAAAACAGAGAAAATCCCAAAAATTGTGGGTACACGTCGTGTACTTGTCCATACGCCGTGTACTTGTCCACACGCCGTGTACTTTGGCTGTGTGGGATGAGTACACAAGGCGTGTAGCCATGCTGGAGATGAAAGGTGTAAAAACTAACTACACGCCGTGTAGTGGGTATTTACACACTTTGTAGTCAGTCGACATGAAAATAGTAAGGTGGTGGATAGCTGAGCGATAGTACATGCCGTGTACATAGGTATTACACGCCGTGTACTCATGTCGACAACTGAACAGTACCACCCTGGCGAGAAGCCTCCAGCGGAACAGTTAAAAAAATGAAAAGTACATACTGTGTACCCAAAGTACACACCGTGCAGTCTGTTTTTTCACTTAAAATGGGCAGTAGAATCCTCTATTCATAGAGGAAGGTTAGAACCATAAGAGAGCTTGGGAGAGAGGGCCGGAGCTTGGAGGACCTCCCGACCGCACACCGAGAACCTGTTTTCTGCACCGTCGATCCCTTTGGAACCACACGAGTGATTTCTTCCTTCACCTTGAGTAGCTCTTTACAATTATTCATCTAAAGGAAGTTATTTGAGTTTGAACGAGGTTATTTTCACCTCATATCTACGTCGTTCTCGGGCATTTCGAGGAGAGTCATTCATGTATATCGATCAGGGGCGATCAAGGTAGGTGGTATGGTGTTTAAATTCCAACTGTTGTGTGTGTTTTTATGTACCATTGTGCTACGAACCCACGTTGGGGTGTCGTATGGAAGAGGCCTTGGCTGTTTAAATACCTATAATTGCATAGGTAATTTATTGTAAGTGTAAAACTACTGTTGGAGATCACTTCTTGGATCCAAGACCACCCAGGGGTGTGTTCCTCTGTTTAGCCATTTGGCATGGATACCCGAGGGTATGCCATGATTATATTGAGCATGACTTTTTCCTTGAAAGGAATTGTATATAAAATATCTAGTTATGCTTTGGGCTTGGCCTAGTTACTTTCACCTGAGGGTAGTGTTTTACTTAGTCTAAGGGCGTTGTTTTCTTAGCCTGAGGGCAGTAGTTTTTTAGCCTGAGGGAAACACATCTTATTCCTGAGGGAAGTATCTTCTGTGCTTGAGGGAAATATTAAGTATGCCTGAGGGTGAGATTCCATATGCCTGAGGGCATCGTTCGTTATGCATAAGGGTAATCCTGAGGGTGTGTTTATGTTATCCTGGGGGCAAGGTTCTGATTAGCCCGAGGGAATTGTTTTGGGGAACATTGAATGTTGTTAAATTAAACTGCTAACTGAATATTTAAATGGAAATGAAACTTGTAAAGATAGTTACTTTTGAGTGCTTACTAGTTTACTGCAATTGTTGCACACTGTTGTTGCATATTTTTCACTGATAGTTGGGCATGGGCCTTTGGTGGGTGCCTACTGGGATTTATTTCTCACACCCTATTTGGGTCATGTCTTTGGGAGAGACAGACTATATTACTGCAGGTGTGGATAAGGGAAAGGGTCTGTATACAGGTACTTGAGTGTTGCTGAGGTGTAAGGGAGCATGGGACCAAGCTCAGGCTCGTGATGCTGCCGATTGTTCTATTTTATTATGTTGTACCTATAATTTCCATTGTATCGTAATATACTACTATGTAACATGTTCTAGCTATTTTCTTAGGACTAGAGACATGTTTTATCATTATCTATATAATAGTTGGTTCTCTTTTACTTTAGTTTTCCATTTCAGATGAATATTGCTTACTACTTCAGCTATTGTATGTTATTTATCTTTTCCACTGCACTACACTTTGAAAAATGAGGGCATAGTTTCCCCACTATCAGACCTGGGCTCTCACTGCTAGTCGGGATCCTCTGGCATTTGGGGAAATGAACTTAAGGTCATGTGACCAATCGGGTTCAGGGCACCCGTTGAGTGGCACCCAGATCCGGGACGTTACAAAGTGGTGTCAAAGGTAGTTTTTTCTTTGACTTAATATTTGGATCCTTAGCCAGGGATAGAATGGAATTGGTAGTTGATAATAAGCTGTGCCCGAGAGTAGCTAACCCCTGTATAGGGAAAATCCAGTCTACCTCGGTTATTGCAATTTTCCTGATTTTTCAATTTTAATGTTTATTTGATTTTTACCATTGGGTGACACACTGGTGGTGTGTTGTTATATTTTTATACTGGGTTCTACTTAGTTGAAAACCGATGAGATGAGGGCATGTCATCTCATGCATCATTTAGGAAAATGCTAGAAATAACATGTGATGCATTCTTCCATGCCATGTAGGTGCATTAGAAATTGTATGTTGTTGTGATAGCTGTTGTGCTAGAAAAGCATGCTGTTGTGAAAGCTTCTTTGATAAATACCTACTATTTTATAGGGTATTTTTGTATGAGTCCTTGCTAGAATGAATGCCAAACTTTTGTTATTGAGGAGTATGGGCCCTCATTGACCATAATTTGGTGGATCATTGGATATTTACCGTATTTAAAACACATATTAGATGCCAAGATTTGATCCGCGAGGATTATGGGCCCTCACAGATCAGAATTTGGCACTTAGGTGTTGTTTCAGTGTTTTTCTGGGTTCCATAGTAGTTTTAGAGGATTATTGTCCAGAAAAAACCAGGATACACACCGTGTAGTTCTATTATTACACAATGTTTAAACATTTGTTCGGAAAGAAATGAAGTTTTTTTAAGTACACTACATGTACCCTCAGTACACGCCGTGTAGTATCTTCCCGTGTCATAGACTGTGTGGGTGGGGACATGGGGTAGGGAATGACTTATGGAAAACAAACCGTGTGATGGTTGTACACATCATGTATTTTAGACCTGGTGACCGCCCGTGTAACTTACAACACGGACGGAGAAACCATAATACATACATGCTGTGTTCACCTTAAACATGCCGTGTAGTCTGACCCAGGTACCTGACTATGTCACTAACAACACGGGTTGGTGTGACCTCCCCTTGAAAATTCCGTGTACCTGTGGGACACATCGTGTAGTCTTGATCGGGGGAAGACCGTGTGGACCAGGCCGTGTGGCTGGGAAGACGGAGCGGTGTATACACCATGTGAGGGTGTAACACGCCATGTAGTTTAAGCCGAGTAGTCAGCCGTGTCACGAATGACACGGTCAGTTGGAGATTTAAACGTACATGCCGTGTATATGTTATACACACCGTGTAGTCTTGTTCAAACGAGAGACGTACGACTAAGCCATGTAGAAGGACCCGAGTAGGGGAAGAAAAGTCAGGCACACACCGTGTAGTTAATATACACATCGTGTAGTCTTGTTTTGAAAATCATGAATGCCTTATTCCTCCTATTCCCTTTCTGGTCCCCTAATTTTAAGTCTTTGATAAATCTAAATCTAGGGCATGTTTTTGACCTTCTAGAGACATGCTGCCAAGACGAAAACCATTTGTTCTCCAAGAGAGCGACAACGATTATACTCTGGAGATTGTAGGACATGGGCTACCAGTTGACCCTCCAGCAGTGCCAGGTGCAACAACAGCCATTATCCCAGACGTAGGCGCGGAGACGCAGTTCTATGAAGGATTCATGATATTCATGCAGACCTTCCAGGGAGCACCGTAGGCGGCCAAATCTATGGAATAGCTGACACGTATATTCCAACAGTAGAATCCGCTAATGTTTTCCGGGGATGGCGGACCACAGGATGCAGAGTCATGGATGGATTCAGTGCAGACTATTTTGGAGCATCTGGAGACACCTCCAGGAGAGAGAGTCAATCTTGATACATATATGCTGCGTGATTCCGCCAAGAGGTGGTGGGATGTTACCACCCAATCAGAGCATCACAAAGACATGGCATGAGAAGATGTTCATGTAGTATTCTATGACTTCTTCTTCCCAGAGATGCTGAGGGCAGATCGAGCTTGAGAGTTCAAGAATCTGTAGGAGGGCGCTATGTTGGTGATGAATTATTCTGCTCTCTTTACCGAGTGTCAGCGTTTTTCACCCGTTCTTGTGGGTGATGAGACTTTTAGGGCCAGAAGCTTTGAGGATGGTCTTCGATATGACATCCCAGCACTGGTGAATGTTTTCAGGTTGCCTATTGTACATGCTATTGAGAACCAGGAATTGAATACTAAGAGGAACCTGCGGGAAGCTAGTGGTGTGGGCCAGGGCAGTTCGACACCAGTTTCTGGTACTATTTCTATAGGTAAGAGGAAGAGACAAATGAAGTTCTCTCACGATTGTAGTACCAGCTAGAGGAATGCTTCGGGTGGCCCGATCATGTGCTACCAATGTGGTAGATAGGGGAACAAGAGACCACATTGTCTATGTGACCCAGTGGAGTGCTGAGCTTGCGGAAATATAGGTCATATATAGTGTTATTATAGGGCGTTTTCACTGGTGGCTAGTGAGAGGGGTTCTGTGTAGACTCTGCGTGCGGTACCAGGACCAGCAGCTTCGTACCAGTTAGGAAACTGGAATACGTCAGGGCGTTCAGGCCGAGATGTTGGTCGAGGCCATGGTAGCTAGACACCAGGGTCATACAGGCAGCAGGGCAAGACAACTCAGGGTATCCAGGCTGTGTCGCAGGGTCGTGGCACTTGGTAGGCATATGTAGTGCAATAGACCCAACAGGAATAGGATCCCAGACCTTCTACTGTCAGAGGCACTATTCTAGTAGCTTCTGTTTTATCTTCAGTACTTCTCGATACGGGTGATACACATATCTTTATACATGTTCCTGTTGTGGAGACCCTTGGGCTCTGTGTTTCTTCTTCTTCTGATGTCATGATGCTAGACACTCCATTGAGAACTAGAACGGTTGGTGTGCGTCCATGCAAGGAGTTCCCCTAGAGGTTGGTGGGTGTCACTTTCTATGGGACCTCTATGTCTTGGAGATGATGTGCTATGATTTCATTATCAGGATGAACTAGTAGGTAGCCTTTCAATCCTTTGTGGGTTTCTATCGTCACAGGGTGAGTTTCAAGTCACCAGAGGGTGGGGAGTTTCTATACAAGGGAAAATGGGATGTCCAGGCAAGCCGAGCTGGAACTAAGCCTCATGGGCAAGGTGGAGTGACAACCCAGATTGTGAGTTTATATCTGGATGACCAGGGAGCATGTTAGAAGGATTTCCCTCTAGTATTTGATTATTTCAGGGATTTCTTCCCGGATGGCTTTTCAGGTCTACCTCCAGATCAAGAAGTGGATTTCTCTATTGAGCTTGTACCAGGAGAAACAACAGTGTCCAGTACTCCTTATAGGATGGCAACACCAGAGTTCCTAGAGCTCAATAGACAGTTATAGGAGTTATAGGAAAATGGTTTCATCTAACCCAGTACTTATCCTTGGATTTCTCCTATCCTTTTAGCGAAGAAGGCGGACGATACCCTCAGACATTGTATTGATTATCAGAAGCTAAACCAGTTGACAATTATGAACCAATATCCCTTTCCGAGGATTGATGATCTTTTTGATCTACTTCTAGGAGCACAAATTTTCTAGAAGATTTATTTGAGATCCAGATATCATCAGTTACATGTTTGACCATTGGATATACCACTTACATCTTTTTGGAGCAGATATGGTCTATACAAGTACTTGGATATGCTGTTTGGACTCAAAAATGCACCAGAATTTTTCATGGATCTGATGAATCATGTGTTCCACCTTTATCTGGATTCTTTTGTGGTGGTCTTCATGGATGATATCTTGGTGTACTATCACACTCGACACGACCATGCCACCCATCTTGATATAATATTTAGTACATTGAGAGAGCATAAGATATATGCTAAGCTCTCAAAGTGCCACTTTTGGATGGACCAGATACACTTCCGGGGTCATATTATCTCAGAGACAGGAGTTGCAGTAGACCTAGAGAAGGTGAGAGTAGTAGTTTCCTGGGAGCAGCCTAAGAATGTGTTTGAGATACAGAGTTTCATAGGGCTGGCTGGTTACTATAGGTGCTTCATCTAGGACTTCTCCTGCTTAGTAGCACCATTAACAGGTTTGAATAAGAATGGTGTGAAGTTTGTTTGAACTGAAGCTTGTGAGACAACATTTCAGAAGATGAAGGGATGGTTGACACCAGCACCAATCCTTGTAACACCCTGATCTTCCATGATACGCTTCTCCTTCAATAATGCAATAACTTACATTATACGCAAGTTTGAGATTCTAACACCCCGCGGCCAATCAAAATAGAAGTTATGAATAGTAATACCCACTTTTTGAAATTATATAAATTTTATATTTCAAAATGGACTTCATTTTTGTATTCGGAATATCGAAATTATCCTATGTTGAATGTTTTGTAATTTTCTGAGAACTTCCAATTTTCTATTAATAGAGAAAATACTTAAAAAAATCTTTTTTAATCAAAATAATTTATAGTGATAAATTATACTATTGATTGGTTTTAAAGTATAATTAGAATATATTTTTACCATTTTATGCAATTTTGGTCATTATAATTTATTTTAATTGAAATTGGACATAAACAATTGTCAATCTTTTGATATGTATTGTTTCTTAAAAACACGCTATTTGTTGTAATAACGGGAATTAATTATAAAATTAATCAATTCAACTTATATGTTTTCAATTTTGTAAAATATACATCATTTTTGAATTCGGAATATCAATTATATCTTAGGGTGAAATTTTTGCATTGTTTTGAAAAACTTCAATTTTTGATGAATAGTGAAACCACTAAGTGGTAGTTAAAAAACTGTTTTTTTCGTTTGAATGAAACATTACCACTTCTGTGATTTTATTTTCAAAAATAGCACATACATGGTTGTCATTAGGAAGTAAAATGTGGTTCAATGGGATTAAAATAATTTTTTTTGTGAATAGTAACTTTTAAGTTTAATTAATCGCGATTAAAGGTAATTAGTAAAATTTAAGGTAAAAATGATATTATAAAAATATGAAAATACCCTTACACTTGTCCTAACCCTATTGGATGAGTCATTTACGACCAAAAAAATCCATGGGTCAACTCGGGGACCCCATGGAGCCACATTGGTAGGAAAATGACATTAAAAACTTTTTATTTAATGTTAAAATAAAAATGTCACAAACATGAGTTGTTTTACTAAAACAATTTTTAAATGGGGTTATACAAGTCATATTCTTTATTATAAATATTCATTATAAAGATAAAAATATTTCCTACATCATGATAATTGTTTTCTAATTTTTAGACATTAAATAAATTAAATTATTTATGACACCATGATGATGCAGCGATTACCTCATTAATTAACGATTTAAATAAAATGAAAAGATAATATAAAATCTAAGGCTTAAATTTGTTAAAAACATATTGGATGAGTATATTTAGAACCCTTATCAACTTAGCCTAGAAATATATAATTGTGGGACCTTTGAAATCTGAAAAGAAATTCATAATAATGTAACATTTCATGACATTCCAAGAGTGCCCTTCCTCTCCTCTTATAAAAGGCCCCCACCACTACCACCTTACTCACACCTTCAAAGCCTTTTGGCTCAGACAAACTCTTCCCAAATACTCTCTCAAATTCCCTATCTTACTCCTAGAAGCCTCAATTTTGGCATAATTCTTCCCAAGGAAGCCTTTGGCTCAAATCAAAAAAGATTTACCCGATTTTAAGGTAATGTCTTCCCTTATGTTATTTTGTTTTATTTTAGTTCTCCAACCCTTTAAACTCTTTTTATTCCTTTATTTTGTAACAAAACCAGTATCTTCAATATACTAGGATGTTTTTACAAGAAGGATTCGAGCTACACTTACACACACCGACATCTATTGGTTAAAGAACATACTATTTCTGTGGATGGCGAGTTTCTGCCTAACGAAACGATGATTGTTCAACACTCATATAACACCTTCAAAGGTGGCCATTAAGTTGAAAGTATATTTATATATGATATATATTATGTTTATGTTTTTCTTATGCTTCTGTATTTCTCATTTATGTCTTACCTTTATTATTTCCATTATGGGTAAACGTGATAATTTCATTTTAGGAAGTGCGGACTACCGCCCCCTCAAAGTGATTTGAATCGTTAATGCCATATGTGGGATGTATAAAGGATGGAGTAAATGGTATTATAAATTATATTATATTTGAATTATATTATATCTTTATATAATTATAATTTCATTCCATTAAATATGAAATTGAAATGAAAGTAGCGTCCATGCGTACGTACGGCTTACCGTCTCCATGAACGGTTCATTTCATTTCTTACCTCTAAATGTTATGTTATATGATAAATGCAACTATATACTGGATATATATGATATATATGATATATAAATAATGAATATAATTTGGATATAATGGATATTTCACCACATGAACAACTTGAAATTATAAGAAGTTTTTTTTGACTCAAGTACCAAAGATCGACAAAATGACCGTTATTAACTTAAATAATTACATAACGTTCATAACATGGTAATAAGTGATATAAAAGGAATAAAGAACATGAAAAAGGTTCTTAAGAAAATATAAATTATCTAAAGTTTATTATTTAGGATATTAAAGAACGATCGAGTCAAGTGAGACACGAGGTAAGGGAACTTCTTAACCTAATTTCCATTCTTTGGGTTAATCTCCTACTTTCAAATTATGTCATGATATTATTATGTCCTATCTTGTATTTTTAATTTCCGTATTTGTACTTATAGTGAATACACATAATAGATCTATTTTATTTAAAAAAATGATCTTTTTATGGTACTTCGTCTCAATCTCCATTCATTGAGGCATATTTTGTTTTATACACAAATTTATTTTATACGGTGTATAAACCCCTTTGAATTTTACTTTTATTCAAAAGGAATCTTTTTATATGAATCATTTTTACTAAATGAAAAAAGGAATGTTTTTTTTCTTACGTATGCAGCGACAACGACTTTTCCACTGCCGTGACTATTATTTGAGTTTCGGCTTCCTCTATAATCCATAACTTTTTTTTAAAAGAAAAATAAATACCATGTTTTACTTTTCTTTTATTTTGTTATTGAAAATGGTTTTGATAAAGTTTTTATTATATAAATGTGCTGTATTGATATCTTGTGATTGAAGTGTGTAAATCTTATGTTTCCTTTATGCATGTTTTATGTGATACAATTATGTTATGGTTTATGATATGTTTAAACCTGTTCATATGAGGAATGAATTGAACTTAATAAGTGACGGGTGGAGCCCGCTATAGCTCATCGATGCATCGGTAGGTCTCATGAGACAAACTAGTGTCTTGGCACGAGGCCTTGACAAAATCTTATTTGTAGTCTTGGAATGAGGCCTTGGCTACGTGGTTATGATAGTCTGGCATTATGCATTCCATCATTATGAAAGTGGTTATTGATATTGCATGTGATTATTTGACGAGTAGAATATCCATGTGAGTAAGTAAATGGAATTATTTAATTTTATTTTTGCCATATTATGCTGAAGTTCATGTTTAAAAAGGATTTTGTTTTAGTTATACATTGCCTTAAATGTTAATGTTTATTAATGAAAGCTTCCGCAATATTGTTATCCTTACTGAGAATCTGAGCTCACCCCTTTTAATGTTTTAATTTTTCTAGGATGTGAAGAAGTATTTTATGAATGCCCTGAAGGGATCACATGAGGGTATATGAAGACAAGATGTTGTTGTAGTTTTGTATTACTTTATGATGTAATGTAAAACTTTTGAATTTATCTAGTGTTTGAAGGCTACTAAACTAATTGGTCTTTCGAGACTTGATCTTTGTGATCATTCCAATGTTACGCAATAATGCACTGACTCTGGGTAACTAGGGTCGGGGCATTACAATCCTGATACTCCCATAGCAGGGGAAGAGCTATACTGTTTATCGTGATCCATCAGGTATTTGGCTGGGAGCTATGTAGATGTAGGGAGATCAAGTTTTTGTGTTTGGGTCTCGGAAGTTGAGGCCACGTGAGAGGAATTACCCGATGCATGACCTTGAGTTGTCTGCAGCTCTGCATGCGTTGCGCTGTTGGAGACATTATATCTTAGGAGATAATTTTGGGGTTTTAACCAACCAAAAAAGTCTTAAATATATCTTTACCCAACGTGACTTGAACTTGAGACAACAATGGTGGGATGAATACCATCAGTACTTTGACTTTGAGCTTGCCTATACACCTGGTAATGGTAATGCAGTTGCTGATACACTGAGCATGAAGACTAAGATAAAGACAATTCATGAGGCCAGTGGTGAGTGAAAACTTATGGATTTGTTCACTGAGATGAATTTAGAGGTGCACGACAGTCAGGGGAAAACCTATATTTCTTTCTTAGTTTTGACATCTACCCTCCTAGATTGAGTGAGGATGAGACAGCTATCGGATTCTGAAGGCCTAGTTCTACAGGAGTCGGTGGAAAGTGAGGACCCTCCTACTGGATGGACAATAAGCAATGATGAGGTAATGTGTTTCCATGGACGAGTATGGGTTCCAGGGGATATATGCGAGGAGATGATGTAAGAGTTTCATGCTTCAGCTTGGGCAGTGCATCCCGGAGTTACCAAAATGTACCATGACTTGAGACGTCAGTATTGGTGGCCAGGTATGAAACAGGAATTAGCTGGTTTTGTTATTAGATGTTCCACCTGATAGCAGGTGAAGGCAGAGCATCAGAGGCCATCCAGACAGTTACACCAGTTACCCATTCTAGAGTGGAAATGGGATGATGTCATGATGGATTTCGTGACTGGGTTGCCGAGGTCACCTCGGGGCAATGATGTCGTGTGGGTTGTGGTGGACAGAATCACCAAGGAATATCACTTTTTTCTGATCAAGGAGACCTTCAGTGGTGACGAGCTCAGGAAGTTGTATATCCAAGAGGTATTACTTCTAAATGGGGTCCCTCATTCTATCATTTTCGATAGGAATGCCCATTTTACGTCTCATTTCGGGCAGAGTTTTCAGAGGGCACTGGGTACACAGGTGCTTCTGAGCACAACTTACCACCCTCAGACTAATGGCCAGTCAGAGCATACAATACTGGTTCTTGAAGACATACTTTATGCATGCGTCCTAGACTTCCGAGGCTCTTGGGAGAAGCATATACCCCTGGTCGAGTTTTCTTATAATAATAGATTTCAGGAAACTATCGAGATGGAACCTTACGATACTTTATATGGTAGGCCATGCTGATCACCCTTGTGTTGGATGGAGGCAGGTGAGACAACTTTAGTGGGACCATGTCTCGTGCAGGAGACTTCAGAATAGGTCCAGTTGATACAGAAGTGAATGCCTACTGCACGGTCTCGTCAAAAATCTTACAGTGATCTCCGCAGACGACCCTTAGAGTTCGTGGTTGGGGATCATGTTTTCTTGCATGTTTCACCGAGGTTGGGACATAGATGGATTAGGAGATACGGTAAACTTTCACCGAGGTATGCGGGGCTGTTTGAGATTCTGGAGAGAGTCAGGTCGGTTGCCTATCGGTTGTAGTTACCATAGAGGTACTAGGCCATGTAAGACGTCTTCCATATATCCCAGTTGCGCCATTATCATTTAGACCCATATCACATCTTTCAGCCCGAGGAGGTTTAGATTCATGTCGACGCATCCTTTGAGGAACATCCGATTCATATCATTGATAGGAGCATGAAGGTTCTTCAAGGCCGGTCAGTTCCTATCGTACATGTGCTATGACAGCATGGCCATGTGCAGGATGAAACTTGGGAGTGGGAAACTAACGTACGTGCTCAGTGGCCAGATTTGTTCTGAGCTTTATCTTTACCACCCATGGAAGGGAAATTTGGGGATGAAATGATTTAAGGGGGGAAGTTTGCAAGAACCCAGTTCTTGTTGTTGAGGTACATGTTTCTTCGTTTCCTTTTTCCTTAAGTATTTTTGAGAAAATAAGGAAAACTGGGAAAATCCAAAACATTATGGGTACACGCAGTGTACTTTGGCTATGTGGGATGAGTATACAAGGCGTGTAGCCATGCTGGAGATGAAAGGTGTAAAAATAGACTACACACAGTGTAGTGGGTATTTACATGTTGGGTAGTTAGTTGGCCGGAAAATAGTAAGGCGGTGGATAGCTGAGAAAAAGTACACACCGTGTACTCAGGTATTACACGCTGTGTATTCATGTCGACAGATGAACAGTGCCGCACTGGCGAGAAGCTTCCAGCGGAACAGTTAAAAAATTAAAAGTACACGCCGTGTACCCAATAGTACACACCGTGTAGTCTGTTTTTTCGGTTAAAATGTGCAGTATCCTCCTCTATTCCCAGAGAAATCTTAGAACCAGAAGAGAGCTTGGGAGAGACTAATGGAGCTTGGAGGACCTCCCAACCGCACACCGGGAACCCGTTTTCTGCATCGTCGATCTCCTTGGAACCACACGGGTGAGTTCTTCCTTCTCCTTGCATAGATTTTGCCAATTCATCCTCTAAAGGATGTTATTTTAGTTTTAATGAGGTTATGTTCACCTCAGATCTATGTCATTATCAGGAGTTTTAAGGAGCGTCATTCACATATATCAATCAGGGGCGATCGAGGTAGGTGGTCTGGTGTTTAAATTCCAACTGATGTGTCTGTTTTTGTGTACCATTATGCTAAAAACCCATGTTGGGGTGTCTTATAGATTAGTCCTTGGCTGTTTAAATACCTAGAATTGCATAGGTAATTTATTGTAAGTGTAAAACTGCTGTTTGGGATCACTACTTCGATCCATGACCACCTGGAGGTGCATTCCGCTGTTTAGCCGTTAGGCCTGGATACCCAAGGGTATGCATTGATTATATTGAGCATGAATTTTTCCTTGAAAGGAATTGTATATAAAATTTCTTGTTATGCTTTGGTATTGGCCCGGTTACTTATGCCTGAGGGCAGTGTTTTACTTAGCACGAGGGCATTGTTTTCTTAGCATGAGGGTAGTTGTTGTTTAGCCTGAGGGAAACACATCTTATGCTTGAGGGCAATAGATTCCATGCCTGATGAAAAGTTTTGGTATGCCTAAGGGTGAGATTCCATATGCCTGAGGGCACCATTCATTATGCCTAAGGGTAAGCCTGAGGGCGTGGTTATGTTAGCCTGAGGGAAAGGTTCTGATTAGCCCGAGGGCATAGTTCTGAGGAACATTTAATGTTATTAAATTTAACAGCTAAATGAATATGTAAATGGCAATGAAACTGGTAATGATAGTTACTTTTTAGTTCTTACTAGTTTACTACATTTGTTGCACACTGTTGTTGCACATTTTTCACTAACAGTTGCGCACGAGCCTTTGGTGGGTGCCTACTGGGATTTATTTCTCACACCCTATTTGGGTCTTGTATTCTGCCCAAATAGACTATATTACTGTAGGTATGGATAAGGGAAAGGGTCCCTATACATGTAGTTGAGTGTTGATGAGGTGTAGGGGAGCATGGGACCGAGTTAAGGCTCATGATGCTTCCAACTGTTTTGTTTTGTTCTATTGTACTTGAACTTTCCATTGTATCGTAATGTACTATTGTGATACATGTTCTGGTTGTTTTCTTAAGACTAGAGACATTTTTCATCATTATCTATATATTTTTTTGTTCTGTTTTACTTCAGTTATCCATTTGAGTTGAATATTGTTTACTGCTTCATCTGTTGTGTGTTATTTATCTTTTCCGCTGCGCTACAATTTGACAAATGAGGGCATAGTTTCCCCACTATCAGACCTGGGCCCTCACTGCTAGTTGGCAACCTATAGAGTTTGGGGAAATGTTCTTGAGGTCATGTAACCAACCGGGTTCGGGGCACCCATTTAGTGGCACCCGAATCCGGGACGTTACAACTAAAGGGTGATAAGGGTTAAATTCATACCATTGGCCTTTGTAATGTACTAGTTAGTATGAATTTGTTTTTACTAAAATAATTTTAGGAATAAATATTATATTACCAAAATATTTCTGAGGTGACTAATGATTAGTTGTGTGATGTTTTATTATGTTGAATTATATATAACCTTTAGGTTTATCATAACAGATTGTTTAGGAAGAATAATGTTACGTTTTTAGAAATGTATGTTAAATGATTTTAATGATAGAAAGTTATGTAATGGATTATGTTGAACATTGAGAGTTCCTATTATGTTATTATTGATTAATTTTTTTAGAAAAAATTGGACCACTCTTTTTGGATTTAGAAAAGTCAAGAAGAATTTCTTGTTTTTCTTTAGGTGATTATTTGACTTTTCAGAAGATTATTTTAGTTATTTATGATTGAAAAATACATATCAAATTCTCATTGTTGGGAGAAACAATGATATTGTAAAGGATGTTACTAAAGGGAAAAATTATATTTTTTCATTTAAGTATAATTCATTTTGTTCATATCTTGGATGATAAATTGAGCCCTCAACTCTAGGAAAATATACCTGATACAAAAATATCATTATATCAATTTAATATCTAATTAATTAATTGAATTTTAATTCATTAAAGATATATGTATTTGTGATGGTTGAATTTCTCTTTATTATTACTTTTTTTTGATCAAGGATCCTTATCTCCCTTTATAATTATTTATTCTTTTCTTTCGTGTCCATATCTGCAATTTCCACAAATTCTATCCTATGTGGAAACATATTTATGTGATGAAGTTTATTTTTTAATTTCAATATTGTTAATAATTTTTTTAATAACACATTTTTAATGTGGGTTTCCAACATTGGTATTTTAAAATGTTAAACATGTGGTTACCCATATAAAGATTAAATAATGGGGGAATATGTTTTTTAAGGGGGTAAAATGTAACACCAGAAGATTATAAAAGAGAAAAATCATGTTTGATAAAATATATGACATGAAAATATAAGATTATAATATAGTGTAACTACCTGATATTTTAGGATATATTTGTTATTAAATAAATTAAACCACTATTAATGCTTGTGATGCACAAAACACTCAGTTTGAATGAAACATGATACTCTATTAAAATATTATTATTTATACTTGACCATTATAACCTATCTCTTATTTTGTAAGTTATGATTATGAACAACTAAATTATGAAAATTATATAGATTAGACATTTATCAAAATATTAAAAGGTAATCTAGTTGTTATAAATAAAATAAGAACCATTTAAATGAAAAAGAATTTTTTTCTAAAAATCTGTATTTTTAAAAAAGTTTTTTAGTCATAATTTTCATAAAAAATAAAAATTATTTTATCCCACTTTTATAAAATTTATTTAAAAAAACTTAATTCAATTTTTAAATCAACATATCAAAATTATCTATTTTTTAATTTTTGGGGCTTTTTCGAAAGGTATTACTTTTGGATGAATATCTATATTTACTATTTTTTAATAAAAAACATCCTTTCCATTAATGAATTTAGAAAACATAATTTTTTTGTATTTAAAATTTAATATTTAAAATTATATATTTCAATTTGAATAAATTTTAGATTGAATTTTAATATACAACCTATTTAACCCTTTTAATTTTTTTTCCTTTAGAGAACCAATTTTTCGACAAATATGTGGGTTTGTTTTAATATCAAATTCATCCACGTATATAATTTGAATATAGAAAATGGATTACAAATTAAGAAATGAATAATTTATAAAATCTAATAAGTTAATATTTATTATATACCACAATTAATAATAAAAAATATATATATCATAGTTAAGGTAAAATAAGTTTAACTAGTAGTTAAACTAAAACGATAAGTGTTGTAAATTTCCCAAAAACCTATATAATTTCTATTACAATGTATTTTTTAGGGAAAAATATTTATAATGTTAAAAGGTCCATATTTTCATTCTTTTTATATATGAAAAATATGGTTGTAATGCATTTATTTAAAAAATTTCACTTGTTCCCTCTCCCCCACATATAAAAGGCCTCCCCTCTATATTCATTTGCAAAGTTCCAAAACCCATTGAATCTGAAACATCCAAAAAAACTAACCTCATAACTTCCCTCCCATCATCTTGTAATAAGTTTTGTCATAAATACATCCTAGAGTGCCTTTTGGTAGAAACCGGAGGTAGTTTTATAAAGAAGAGGAAACCTCTTTAACTGAGCATTATATTTTATTTTTTCTTGCACCACCATAAAATATTTTTAAAAATTGATGATACAATAACCAATATTTATTTCATAAAATAATTCTCTATTTATATTGATATCATTACATAAATTCTTCTGCTTCTCCCTCAATGGTAAATGAAACTATTGATTGGGTGTGTGACAGAATACTACCTCAAACCCCAATTTAATTCTTATCCCATCACCACTTATCACGGATGAATATAATTATTTATATAATGTTTGTATATAATATTAATTATATAATTATAATTCTTGAATAGAAATTTCTCATATTCCTTCTTATTCTCCATTCCTTATGGAATACGATAATGCTGCTCGTGTATAATACAGACTACCACCTTGCAAAGTGATTTTATTCTTTTTTACTTATCCTTTACATGGGTGTCAATAATAATTAATTTAATGTATATATATGATAATAATAAAAATATTAACAATTATGGAAAAATGTTATTTATTATAATTTATTTCATTAAAATCCATTAAAATGATAAATTGTTCGTGTGTACGTCAGACTACTTCCTCACGAAGCTACGTGATTAAAATTTTAAATTTAATTATTAATGAATCACATGAATGGTATATGGAAGGGTATTTAAAGAACTAATGTGATATTTATGATATAATTATCATCATGAATGTAAAAAATATAACATAGCATTTTTCTATTATGACCGTTTAAAAATTGAAATGTTAATTATACGTATGTGTGGAATATCGTCTCTTGATTATATTGTAGTTCATTTTTTCATAAAAATATTTCATGGTGGGGTATTAAATTATTATTTATGTATTAAAATTATATTTAATTCATTAATTCTATTCTAGAGATGATTAAATAATAATCTATTTGACCTTAGTCAATAAGACAATGTGATTATGGATATATGATTTGATTCTCATCAGAACAATGAATATGAAAATAATTGGTTATTTAATTGAATATGACAAAATAAAAAATATAATAAAAAGAATAATATACCTAATAATGGTCCTTAAAAAACATAATAATTATCAAATGTTTATTATTTAGGAATATAGTTAAATTGTTGTTCCCATTACTTATTTCTTATGTAGTGACAATATTGTTTGGTTTTTCTTCATTCTCATGCTGTCCAAAAACAATACCTTAAATAAACACAATAATTTCTTTATATTTATGAGAAATTGAATATTATTACATTTATTAAAGGATAAGAGAATGAAAATAGCCAAAAATATCTACCAAGAGACCTATTAGAATGACAGGGTGACCACCCAATACAACAGATAGACCTAGTAAATAGTGAAGATCCTTTAGGTAGACCAGAACAAAAATCATTATATCCAAAACCACAAAAAATATTCTAAGAATTAGATGAATGATGAGAGACATCTTCTGGGTCCCACATTTTGAAATTGGAACAACCTAATTCATGTTTTTATCAGGCATAATTAAATTTGGCTATTGCCTATTTTAGGTGACCAATGAGTATCTAATGGCCATAAGACCACATAACTGTTGCATTTTCTAGTGGTTTAATTTAATATATCTAGGTATAATAAGTTTTACAAGAATTCAAAGCATGAATTGAAGTTATAAATTTAAAATTGATTTTAATAAACACTTCAATATATTTTATAAGAATGGTGATTTATTGTTTAAATTGGTTCTGAATCATAACCCTTGGGGTTGAAAATAAAAACCAAGAGAATCAAAAATTTGATACTGCTCAATTTTGGTACAAAGAAACATGTTTTTTATTTTGAAATTTTACACTGGGAAAATGAAAATAATAACTATTATTTTATTAATATTTTAGCTAAACATAGTGAATTTATTATTTAAATATTTTAAATGTCCTGAAAAGATTTTATAATTGTATTATTCCTTGGATGTATAAAAAAGGTATTAACTAAAAAATGTTTTCTATATTTATAATAATACTATAATATTTTTTATGGTGTACTAAAGTTTGATTTATAACTATATTTTTTAAAACTCATGTGTTTTTAACCTAAAGAAAATATTGGTTTTAGGGCTTTGTTTAGTCATAATAGATAATTTTTATTCTCTATTAGAATACACCTATATATGTAGAAGAAAACCTATTTTTTTTGTTTAAAAAATGGATCTTCTACTTTGCTAAAAAAATAGGTGAGTACCCAACTTACCCAAGGGAAACATTGTAGGCAACCACTCAAGGACTTGATGGGAAACTCACAGAACCCCTGGAAAATAGCCCAGTGCTGTGCGCATGGTGTATGCTAAGTCACTCTCACAAGGAAATACTAATCCCTATGTGCACACAGTAGTTCATGTGCAAGGGAACCCGAGCGCACCACCATGTGGGGAGGCACAACGGCTGGGGTGGGTGCATAATCATGCCCACGGAGACCCGGTACGGGGCGGTATATGGGAGGGGGGATTCTACGATTACTTCTAGGAGCGCCGACCTTATAAGGTCACCGCGAAACCCATCCCGTTTTGATGTGGGATGGTAATTTTAAATCAAGAGCAAATATAGACCATCATATCTCACCGTTCGAGATCTGAGTAGTCCAATCGATTTGGTCCTCGATTTATAACAGTCGCGGTTTTACCACCATGTTTTTATCAACCATTTGATCTCGAATGATCTAATATCAGCCCATCATGTCTTTTTAAAACACCACATCTCTCA
This sequence comes from Viscum album, assembly GCA_963277665.1. Taxonomy (NCBI): domain Eukaryota; kingdom Viridiplantae; phylum Streptophyta; class Magnoliopsida; order Santalales; family Viscaceae; genus Viscum; species Viscum album. Next base: position 114,536,480 of record OY728155.1, on the reverse strand, counting down.
CAATCGTCTGATTAAATATAATCTAATCATGAAAATTTATCCGTTTAAAAAAAACATAAATTGTTCATGTTGTTTGATCAAATTCTCATCAGATCTAAACCCTTCATTTTTTTTAAAACCCACAGATTTTCCTCAGCCACTAGATCTTCTTTTCATTTAATCCTGACCACCCATTTTAATCTGTACCTAACACATCAGGTTATTCGTCTTCAACCTCCCACGTGTGTTGCACCAGTATCCATGTTAATATTTCTTTTCAATTTATTCCACACATGTGACCGGGTGCCCCTGTTTTAACTCCTTTTCCACAAAACAAGACACCATTGATCTTATTTGAAATTGAGGCGCCTCGGTTTTCCATGAAAGTGGTATTAAAAATATATTATATGTGATTTATATATATATACAACTCAATTTCCACTCGAACCCTACGGTGTTCTTTCTCTCTAGCGCCTCCATTAAGCTTCTTCGGACCCCTTCCCCGCCTTCAAACCATGTAAGGGACCTAGTAGTCTTTCTTTGTTTCAGTTTGGATATATATATATATATATATATATATATATATATATTTACATAGATGTATTTATATATACACAGTTTAGTATAAGCCCCACTGACTTCTTCTATGATAGTGAATTTTTGGTCTTAAACGTGTTCTTAATCCTTTACTAAACATGAGGTTGATAAATTTTTGTATTATATATATATATATACATAGATTTATACATAAACCTATATATGAGTTTGTTTAATAAATAAACCATTTCAATTTTATATCAGAATTTGAATCTAAAAAACCCTTTTTAATAAATATTCCATATATATTTATGTCATATATGTGTCATAATATTTTTGGTATAAAACCCGTACATACTTTATATACATTTGGTTATGCATATATATAGATATATATATAAACGTCGATACTAAATCTAATTTATATTTTCCAAATATTGTTGAGAATTAATAACAAATTTGGTTTTTGAAATATGAAAGGTTCATAAGGAAAAATTTAAAAATAAAATCCTTTATATACACCCTTGTGTGTAAATTGATTACACAACACTAACCCTAGATAATTTTATATTTTCCAAATGTTATACTTTTATTGAGTTTATTAATTATGGAGAATTCATGAGTAAAAACTTTTGGGGTTATCCCCTCTTATATACATATGTCTAAAGTGAAAAAATGAGTTTTTACATAAACAAATTCGTCAAACTGTTTCAAAGAAGAATTATGTTTAAGTTATGAAATGAGGTGTTTATATACCTACACATATTATTTCAATATTCTCCGATGTAAATTTTGTGTATATGAATTTATATATATATATATATATATATATATGTGTGTGTGTGTGTGTGTGTTTGAAACATTTTTTTTCATAAATATTAAATGGTATTACTTATGTTTTAGTAAGTTGTGTGGGTGATTCTAATGATTTTCAATTTATAACATTGTGTTTAAATAAATGAGAATGAAATTTTGGAATGTTTATATATAAATATGTAATTAATTGTAGTTTAAACCTCTAGGTGATTAATACCTCTCATAGAATATTTTTTTAGAATTAAATTAATGGCGAATTACCATTATGCATTTTGGTATGAAATATGTTTACTTTTGTAATAAGGATTTAGGAATTTAAGGGTTTTCATTTTATGGGAAAAAATTTTTATTTTATGTGCATTGTACATCATCACTTGTGCTATACTTTTCTTACCATACTTTTTATTTATTAAATTTCTAGTAAATGTTTGGTTTTCTTATTGACACTCAAGTGCATGAATCACTTTATAAATGTAAATGCTAAAGAATGTAATAAAATTATTATGACCATTTATGGATTAGAGAACTAAATTATTCAAAGTGGTATGGGACATATTGAATAATATGAAATGAGAAATTAAATGTTTATAGTGGTATGGGACACTTTTAATATATGACCTTACTAGGCATACGAGGAATGTATTGGAATCAGTATTATATGGATCGGGGACCAATTAATGAATGCCCAATGGGTTGGGGACTGGTTAATGAAATAACTACAGGTTGGGGGATGATTAATGAAATTTTTATGGGTTGGGGACCAGTTAATGAAAGTACTACGATGCATCAGTATTTCTTATGAGACATATTAGGTCATGGAACGAGGCCTTGACACAGTCCCACATTATTCTTTCCCTCAATATGTTTATAATAATTAATTAACCAAGTGGATGTTCGACTAGTAGAATATTCATGGTTAAGAACATGTACTTATGAGTAATATAAGAAGTAAATTCTTATGACATAAGGTTTATTTAGAGTTCAAAGATTCATCTACCAGTTTATGATTTAATGTTGGTAGGGAAAGAAAATTAAATTATCATCTTATGTGCAACTCTGATAATGTATTAATCTTGGTTGTAAATGTTGTACAATCACTTTCACATGTCACACATATTAATGTTAGAATGAGCCTTATTTATATGCTTCAAACCCTATATTTTTTATGAGGATACCTATGATTGGAACATGTTTCATTGGTACCATGTTAATATTTCTTGAAATTCCCACTTGTAATTCTGGGATAAAATGTAATGTTATGATTCATGTATTTCACTTTTCCAAAAAAAATTTAGGAATATTTATAAAGGTATGTTATTAAAAGGATCAATTGAAATTATATTTAATTTAAAAAACCCCCTTACTAGGAATTCGTATGCTCACCCTAAATTTTAAATATTTTTTTACAGTTTTAGTAGATTTGAGTTATACTACTTGGTGTAAGCTTTGTAGATATCATTTTCCCTCTCAATTTTGATGGAATTGTAATAATTGTATCTAGTTTCCCAAGACCAAAACCAAAAATATCATATTTAGTGGAACAGGATGTGTAATTCTTTAGCTTCTATTTTATAAAAGAAATTAAACACCATGTTTTTTTGAAACCACACAGGCTCTAAGGAGGCCTGGGGTTGGGTAGTGAAAGTTGGTATCAGAGTATTGGCTTAGAAATCCCTAAAAAATTAGAACAACATTAAAAAAACTTTTTTATGTATTACTATGTAGATGTTTTCATACAATTTTAAGATGGAATTTAAGTCAAGCCTTTTTCCTATTATAACAAAAATATTAGAAACTATAGTGTCCAAGTCTTATTTAGAGGGAAACAAGACTTTTCAAAACATTCAGTTGTCTTATAAACACCTCTACCATGTATCTAATTCTCCTCGTTTACTCTAACATCAATGAGGATCTGACTTTCACTACCTCCTAATGATGCATGCCCAATTTCCATTTTACGCATGTTAGGGAAAGTATTATGAAGGTCTATTCTGATACTTTACATTGGACAATAATTTTCAATCACTAATGAACATCCAAGAGGCTGCACAAGAAGGTGACCTCTAGGAAGTATACAATTTTCAAATGATGATCTACGGTCTTCGAGGGCAGTTTGTGGGATTAAAAGTACTTCAAGGATTAGTCTACCTATTTTCATTATATATATAATGTTCATGATGATGTCACCCAACTCCATACACTTCGTATTTTCCTATGTTATATCTTTAGATGTCCACATGCGATTAATCTGAGCCACCTGTGCTTCATCTTGACCAAGGCGATTGAGGAGTTTGGAACCACCTTAGGGATCCATTTAACTGGGAATTGGGGAAATACTAATAATTCCTTTTCTTATGTTTCACCTTATCTGAGAGCTACCATGCTTTGGAAAAGTTTTAGGAAGCTACTTTGGATGGTGACATTCATGTGTTTTATTGGTTTCATGTTCTATTTTTTTTTCAATGTATGGAGTTCTATACGACATCGATGTTTTAAAGAATGACGTAGTTCAAGGGATTTATAATTAAGTAGTCCATTCTCAAATCATTAACCTCCACACCAAAAAATACACCCTCTAAAAACCCGAATGATTTATTCATAGGGATGATCCTAGCTTCTCTCGGTGCTCTCGGTGTATTTGGGTCAAGAAGTCGAGGATCTGGAAACCAATCTAGGGATCCACCTTAAGGTAATCAGTATATTGTCCACATTGGCCAACAATGTGAGGGGATATTGGAGGTGAGGTGTGTTTGGTTTTTCTGGTAGGTGTGTATGAGTGTTTTAGAATTGTAAAGAAAAAATTCTTTGAAAGGGGGAATAATATGACACGCTGAACATATTTCTTGTGTAATAACAATATTGTTTGGTTTTAAAACATTCCCATGTTATCCAAAACAATACTTGAAAAAAAAACAATACTTGGTTTATTTAATGAGACACTGAATATTATTACATTGCTTCAAGTATAGAAGAGTCCATCTAACAAAAAATACCTACCAAGAGACCTATTAGAATTATAGGGAGACCACCCATTACAACAACTAGATCTAGTAAATATTGAAGATCCTTCAAGTTGATCAGAACAAAAAACAATATGGCAATATCCACAACTATCATGCTAGGAATCAGAGGAAAGATGAGAACCAAATTCATTATCCCAACATTTTATATTGGAACACCCTAATTCATGTTTTTATAAGGCCTAAGTAAATTTGACAATTTCCTCTTTTAGGTGACGATTGAGTCTCAAATGGCCATAATAATATATAGCCATTGGGTTTTTCTAGTGGTTTAATTTAAAATATATATGAATAATGATTTTTCAGAGCATTTAAAGAATGCATTAAATTTATAACTGTAAACATTTTTTTAATGAACTCTTTTTATATATTTTATAAGAATGACGATATAATGTTTAAAATATGTCCGAATCATAGACCTTGTGTTTTAAAAGAAATACCTTCAGAATAACACATTTGATACCTCTCCGTTTTCATACCAAGAAACATTTTTTTGAGTTTGAAATTGTACTTTGGGAAAATGAAAATAATTACTATTTTTGTATTAATATTTTAGATATACATAGTAAATTATGTATTTAAATATTTTAAATGACTTAAAAATATTTTATAAATGTTTTCATCCTTGGATGTATGAAAAAAGGTCTTAACTAAATATATATTTTGGATATTAATAATACTAGTATAATATTTCATTTATTATGTGCTAATAATTGATTTATAACATTATGTTTTAAAACTCATCTGTTTTTCAACTGAGGAAAATACATTTTCTATGGCTTTGTTTTCTCATAATAGTGAATATTTATTATCTGTCTGGAGACACCTATATATGTATATTAGAAAATATTTATTTTATGTTTAACAAAAATGACCTTTTACTTCGCTAGAAAAATAGGTGAGTACCCCACCTCGCCGAGGGAAACCATGTAGGCATCCACTCAAGGACATGGTGGGAATCTCATAGAAACCTTGGAAAATGGCCCAGGGTTGTGCGTATGGTGTGTGTTAATTCAAAAGCACATGGGGAATAATAATCCCTAAGAGCGCACGAGAGTGCATGAGAAAGGGAAACGGAGCCCGCCACCATGTGTGGTGGCACAGTGGCAGGGATGGGCACATAAGCGCGCCCGTAGAGACCCGGTACAGGGCAATACCAGGGAGGGGGAGGGAGATTTTTGGACTACTTCTAGGAGCCTCGGGCTTATAAGGGAGCTATGAAACCTGACTCATTTTGATGTGGGATAGTAATTTTAAAGTGGGGTCGCATCTAGACCATCAGATCTCGCCTTGAAAGATCTGAGTTGTTTGATCAGTTCGGTCCTTGATTCCACGCATCCATGGTTTCTCCGCCACATTTTTTTCAACCATTCGATCCCGACGGATCTAATATTGTCTAATCAAGTCTTTTTAAAACACCATGTCGCTCGTAGCTGTCTGATTAAATATGATCTAATCCTAACCATTCATCTGTTAAAAAACCCCAAATCATTCGTAGTTGTCCGACCCACTCCTCATCAAATCGCAACTATTCATTTTTTTAAAAACATGCAGATTCACCTCATCCACTAGATATCCTTTTTTAATGCCAACCATACAATTTAATCCACACCTAACCCATCGCCTTCTTCTTCTTTTACCTCCCACGTCTACCACACCAGTATCCATGCTACTCTTTCTTTTCATTTTATTCTACACTCGAGATCAGTTGCCCCAGTTTTCACTCATTTTCCACAAGACTATACAACCTTAGTCTTATTTTAAATCTAAGAGCCTCATATTTTCATGACAGGGTCATTAAAAATATATTATATATGATTTAAACATATACAACTCAATTTACACCCAAACATTATGGTGTTCTTCCTCTCCATCGCCTCTATCAAGCTTCTCTAGAACCCTTCTCCTCCTTCGAACCTGGTAATGGACCTAGTTTACCTGCTTCATTTCGGTTTGGATATATAAATACATATATCTATAAATATAAATACAATTGAGTATAAAACCCACTGACTTCTTCTATGATGGTGATATTTTTTCTAAAATGTGATCTTAATCCTTTAATAAATAGGGGCTTGAGAAATATTTTGTGTTTGATAAATAAATAAATATATATATGATGTATACCAAAACCTATATTTGAGTTTATTTAATAAATAAACCTTTTAAATTTTATATCACAATTTGAAACTAAGGAACCTTTGTTAATAAATGTTACTAATATATTTAAGTCATATATATGTCATTAGATTTTTCGTATAAAACCCTTATATACTTTATATATATTCGTTTATGTATGTATATATATATACATATTAATTTTGATCCTAAATGTAATTTAAATTTTCCATATATTGTTGATAATAAATAAAAAATATTTTTTGAAATATGGATGGTTTATAAGAACAATTTAATAATACAACCCCTTATATACTCCCTTTTGTGTAATGGGATTATAGAACACTAACCCTAGATAATTATGGATTTTTAAAATGTTATAATTCTAAAGCATTAAGTAATTATGGATAATACCTAAGTAATAATATTTGGGGTTTTATACTCATATATACATATGTCTAAAGTGTAAATATGTGTTTTGACATAAATAGATTCCTCATCCTATTCCAAAGAATAATTATCATTATGAAAAGAAAGGTGGGGTTTATCTACTTACACATATTATTTCAGTATTATTCTATGTAAATTCTATTTATATTAATATATGTGTGTGTGTGAGTGTTTGACACACTTTTTTCATAAATATTAAATTGTGTTAGTTATGTATTAGTATGTTGGGTGAGTTATTTTCATGATTTTTAATTTATAACATTATGTTTAAATAAATGGGAATACCCTTGTGGTATGGTTATATATGTACATATATGTAATGGGAGTATAAAAATATAGGTGTTTAATACCTCTCTTAACACATTTTTTTTACAATTAAATTAATGGAGAATTTCCATTATGCATTTTGGAATGAAATGTGTTTACTTTTGTAATATTGATTTAGTAATTTAAGGGTTTTCATTTTATGTTACTATGTTTGTATTTTATGTTCATTATACATCATCACTTGTGCTATAATTTGACTACCATACTTTTTAATTATTAAATTTCTATGAAATTGTTGGTTTTTTGGTTGGCACTTATGTGCATGAATCACTATATATATGTAAATGCTAAAGAATGTAATTAAATTTTTATGACTGTTTATTGATTAATGAACTAAATTATTCAAAGTGGTACGAGACACTTTGAAAAAGAGAAATTAATTGTTCAATGTTTTATTGGAAAATTTTAATATAATACCTCAACTGACATATGAGTAAGGTATTGGACTGAGTATTATACGAGTTGGGGACCAATTAATGAAAGCCCTACGAGTTGGAGACCAGTTAATGAAAGACATATGGGTTGGGGACTGGTAAATGAAAGTCCTACGGGATGGGAACCAGTTAATGAAAGTTCTATAATGCATTGATAGTTTTCATGAGACTAATTAGGTCATTGAATGAGTCCTTGAAACTGTCCCACATTATACATTCCATCATGTTGTTTATGATAATTAATTAACCATGTAGATATTCAAGTAGTAGAATATTCATGGTTCCGAGCCTGTACTTATGAGTATCAAAAGAAGTAAATTCTTATGGAATAATATTTATTAATCATTCAGAGATTCATCTACCAGTTTATTATTTATAGTTGGTAAGTAAAGAAAATTGAATTTATCATTTTATGCGCAACTCTGATCATGTATTACTCTCTGTTGAAAATTATATACTTTCACTTTCACATTTTACACTTATTAATGTTAGAATAAACCTTAATTTATATACTACACACCATATATTTTGTATGAAAATACTTATCATTGGAACATGTTTCATTGTAACCCTTTTAATATTCCGTGAAATGTTCACTAGTAATTCTTGGAAAAAATTTATGTTATGTTTCAAGTATTGCAGTTTTCTAGAAAATGATTTTTTAATTTTTATAAAGGGTTGTTTTTAAAAGGATTAATTGAAATTATATTTTATTTCTAAAACCCCCATATGGTGAATTAATATGATAACCCTAACTTTTCAATCTGTATTTACAAGTTTTGTATATTTGAGTTACAATATTTGGTGGCAACATTGTGAATATCCTTTTCCTTTTCAGTTTTGAAGGAATTGTAATAATTCTATCTGGTTCTCTAGGACCTAAACCAATAATAACCACTTTAGTGGTACATGATAGGTAATTATTTATCTTCTATTTTATAAGAAAAATATAAAAAACCATGTTTTATTGAAACCGAACTGGCTCTGGGGAAGCCTAGGGTCAGTTCGTGACATATATCAGGCAAAGAATTAGGCATTAGGTAAGGGATTTGTCTTATAACATCCTTATTTGAGACACATGTTCCTTCATACACCTAATTTAATTCATAGTGTGTATATAATCCCATTTACATATTATATCATGAGTAATTCATAACTAATTATATGTTAGATTAAAATTAATTTCATTAATTCATGGGGGTCATGCTTCATAGATTTCAAAATCATTAAAGAATTATGTTTCAATGTCATTTTATTCAGGATTATTTTATCTTAAATTTCAATTATTGGAAATTACATTATCATTTCCTGTTAAATATTTTACATTTTATTACCCTCTATTTATTCATGAAATGTTTAATTAATGTTATAATTTTCCACTCTTTTGTACATAAGGTTTTTGAATCTTTTTAAGAAAAATCAACATCATTTTTTTCTTTGGCCACAAATCCTTTATCATCCATATCCACATTTTAATTAAACCACTTAATAATAAATATTTTTATATTATTCAATGATCATTAAAAATCTTTTTTAACCATTTTATTAATTTTTTAAAGGAATATTATTTTTGTTTTTTGGACGATGTAATCCTTGACCTTTTAATGAAAATTTGAAAGGAATATTTTTTTAACATGTATAGAATGAATAGTATTTTATACTATCATTTAATTTATTATCCATGAATATTACTTTATTTTTTTAAGTTTATTTTCATAAAATATTATTTCCATAATAATTATAAATTATTGTTTTTTATTATTAATTTCAAAAGTGAATGGTAATTTTCCTCAATATTTTTTAAATGATTTTAAAATTATTTCTATTGATTAATGAGAACAAAATTTAATTTTATTTAATGATTAAAATTTTTTTATTTACCTCATGAATATATACTTATATTATTCTCTTGTAATTTTATGGGGTAATACATTCCTTATTATTATTTCTTAAATTCACCCATTATGAAATTTTCATTGAATATAATATGAAGAATTTTTTTGAAACCCATTTACTTTCCTTGCATAATTATTATGTTATTTTTAGGGTTGATTTTATTTTTGTGGAACACATAGAAAAGGAACATATTATGATGGGTACACCAAGATAGTTATCTATTGTATTGGGTAGTGATTTAGTCTGATGGGTTTTAATATATAAGATTAAATAGTAAACCAAATCTATTATGTTAATCTCTGAATAATTTGATATTGTATATGATATTTTCCTTGAATCATGTTTATGAAATGTTTTATTTTTACACAACATTTCTTATTCAATCATGATCTTAAGAAAACATATTATTTAAATTATTAATCAACTTGATGACTTATGTTCCAGATCTTTTATGATTTTATGTTATATCTTTGACTCACATGTTAGGTTTCATTATAATGTTTATTCCCTCACTGGGTTTCTAGATCACCCCTTCATTCTCTGTATACCTTAGGTTATGCTATGTATTTTTAGGATCTCACAAAAATCATAGAGCTTTCTAAAGAAAATGAAAAAAATTTAAGTATTCCTTTTTTTAATATCTTTATATATATTATGATCCAAGTCTTCCAAAGTACCAATGAATTATGATATTTGGGTTTTAAATAAATTATTAATATCTTAAATATCATGTTAAAATATTTGGGAAAGGAAGGGGTCACTATAGCCTTTATTATATTATATATGAATATATTGTCTCTTATACTTGAGGAAACCCATCATTGACATGATCTATAGAAAGAAACAACTGAAAAAACATTTAGGCATGAATCCTTACCTTCCTGAGTACTAACTTCCCCATGAGAGATGTGAATTATTCATTTTTAGTTTCATGTAAAAGATATTCGGGAATACTTACCTCATGTACACCTCTACTAGTAGACCTTGTAAAAATATTTCAGGGTTTTCTAGATAATCTATATAATCCATATTGTTATATCATTGGACTTTTTAATTAGTTATACTCTTAAAGAATCATCAAAAAGGTATTACTCAAAACAATAATACCTCTATAGGAAAATAAAACGAAATTGTGGTCTATGAGTGGTTGATTTGGAAAAGATGATGTCAGCCTCATCAGTATTTACCAAAACCCAAAAATATTTTTTCCACTTTCTAGATTTATAACATAAAATTAATTTCTCTACTGTATACTCCATTAATCTAGAAATAATTTCTATAAAAATTTCCTCTATAATTTTTCCAAAGTTGTGAAATATCCATAATGCATATTATACATACACTCATTGGGTGATCCTTCTTGGGCGAAGGGAAAACATTCTAACTAATATGATGTTTTGGGAATATATTTCATTTTCAATAGTTACACAATGACTTAATTTTATTAGATACTTTTTGTGATCCTCTCCTAACAATCTAGGAAACATAGTGTCATTTTTTTTATTCTAAGTATTAATTCAAAAACATAATGAATATTCAGTTGTAGACAATTAATATTGTGGTTGTTCTTTATATTCGATTCATACAATTCACTAAGGTTTTTATTCCACTGATATAAATTTTATTTTATGATTTTAATTACTATGGTTGATCTAGTTGAAGAAAAAGTATATGATGGAGAATTTTACAATGGAATTTTTTTAAAATCTCTTTTAACATTCATAAGGATTCTTAAGTTTATAACTCTACCCAAAAAAGTTATAAAAACACCGAATCAATGAAAAAGAATTTATCAGAACTATATCTGGTCACTTATAATGAAAATTAAAAATAATAACAAAAAATAAACAAAATAAAAGAAAATTAATTGGTCTAACTATCTAATAATGACCCTGGGTTAATGTGGTGATCATTAGAGGATTTATTGATATTTTTAAACTGAGTAAATATTGTGATTAGTGGGACATATATTGTCTATGGAGAAAAGGGTGTCATTGGGGTGATTTTATTTGTTGTTTGGATGGGTTTGGTTTGTGTATTTGAGAGTCGAAATATATGGGTGTTTGAGATTACTTTTTTAATACTAGTTGTGTAACATCATATATTATCTCAAATTTTTATTAGATCATGATCAATTTTATATCCACTAATTTCTTTCTCTATAATCCACTAATACCTCATCTAATCAAACTCACTTGTCGTTTCATCTTAAATAGATAAAAGTAAAAATAACTATAAATATTTCTATCTCTTATTGTATTGATATAATTACATTTTTTCCTCCAAATTACAAACTCCCTCCCCATCACAATGTGAGAAATGATGATGGTCTAGTCATCATATACCTGATAAATAGATGAAGAAAAATTATTCAAATGTAAAGGAATATGGAATCCTAATATTTCTTTAAACTATAATATAATTCCATATAATTTTAAAATAATAGAATTATCAATCAAGGGAATAATTCATTAACAAGGGTTGGGATTTTTTACATGGATAAACCATAAGGGTATTGTGCTCCATCACTAGAGAGGAATTAAAGTATTGGAAAATAAAATAAAGTTCTCTTGAAGTATCTCTTAAATCAACATTGTACAGTTTTATCCACCTCCCATAGTTAACAGTCACCCTATTTATATAATTACTAGGGTGATCATAATATACTTTAATCACTATCATCACCTAAGTGATAAGAATTTAATTCCAAATCCTCAATCAATTGTTGTACTCCCTTTTTGAACTTATTTTTATATATAATTTTAGTGTCCAGATCCCATTATCTTCAATAGCCACTATATGTATTAGATAGGGGTTAATGTTAAATCTATAATATTATCTTAAACATTACCAAACATAAATTTCCTTCCCATGATATAATAATTCATTCACTTTAATGTATATTGTCTATGTAGAATTATGGGGAAGGTATATCATAGTTTGAGAGTTCCATTGAAATAAAAAATGAATTTTATTTCAAGAATTATTTAATTTTTATATATATTTTCTCTACCTAAAATGGTATTACATTTATGCATGTGTTATAGTACATAATTAACATTACAAAACTTTACAATTATAATTGGTACCCTTACATAGCATACACTAGTTACCCTTACAGAATAATAGATGACGTATACACAACAAATTTCTATACAAATAGCCATTTTTTAAAGAATTTTTGTTGAGAAACCATTATGTAAATTTAGGATCATAGACTTTAAACATACATAAAGAATTTGTGACTTTTATGAATAATATTTTCTATGGGTATGACCTCTACATAGCTTTAGTGTCTACGAGATAATTCTCAAATAGCTTGTCTAACATCGATGATACCTTTACAAATTTGTAGTGATGACATTGATATATATATTTTATCTACCATCACCTTATCATATCATGTATAGTGATCTTTTTATCCCCATAGAATCTACATTGGTTAACCATATGTAACGCTTACACCTCTTATATGGGTAAATCAAAAATAAAAATATAAAAATTCCAAGATATGTCCATTGATATTTAAAAGATGATTTATAATAAATTTAGTTAAAATTAGGATATTCAAAATTTTCACATTAATATAAATCAGAAAAATAAAAAAAATATACAATATTTTAAAATATTAGTTATACTATATATAAGAAAAATAAACTAAAAATAAATTGAGAATTATGTCTTCATAATGAAATCATAGAGAAAGATATATCATGAATGGGTGGACAATACTCATCTATCACCCAACATTGTGAATCTCATTTTCACTTTTTTTAATGGAATTGGAGGAAAATAGAAGTACATCACAAATATCTCAACACGGTGCATCATTGTGATGGGTATATCAGAGAAACAAGAGGAAACAATGCCTAGGTGCATCATGAAAACCATAAAGGGACTAGAATTCATTTTGTAATGAAAAATTTCACCATGGTAAATACAACTATCATGGAATATCTATGGTGATAGTTCCTTTATAAATTTAACTCTATACTGAATAAGAGAACTGTATTAAAGCCATTAAATTTCTCACAACATGATATAATAGGATTTTATATTTTATTGCCCTAGGGTGGTCCTAGCATAATTTTAGAATATGAATGTTCTACTAGAGAAAATGATGTTGATTTTTATAGGGATGTGTTTTAGAATATGATCATTTCCTTTAAATAATATGGTTGTTTTTTGGAGTTTAAAATAGTCATAATGTAACCGTAAAATTATATTGAGTTCTATAAGGGAATTTCTTGGGTGAAAATATCAATATAAAGGGGCAATCCTATTCCAAAAGTGCCTTTGAATGTCATGATCAATCAACACTAATGACAACTACAGTTTCCAAGACTATAAAATGTCTTGTAGAACCTTCTACATAAAATAGTGACAGAAATAACAACCTTAACTGTGTTATAAGTATAAAAGTCAAACAAAATTAGTGTAAAAAAGAACAAGTTTTATTATTTATGGAAAGATCAATTGTTAATATTCATCATAGATACCTCATAGAAATAATCTCTAAAATTTCACGAGAGCATGAAACCTAAATAAGTTTGGGAAAATCATCACCTACACTACTACCCCAACCACTTGATGTTAGGATACAAACTATAGTTTCTTTTAGCCTTCAATGGTATAATTTACAAAATGGTTGACATTAGGGAGGACATAAAGGGTAAATTCCCAATATAGGTGACATATATTCATAATTATACACTAAAATAAGATGATGAAGAATCATTAGAAGTCATATATATAAGGGTAATAAATTAATAACTGAATGAATATGAAGTTATTAATACGAGAATATACTATACTTATGGAACATATGAACTAAACATTTCTAAACCTAATTCCCTCTATAATATAGTATATAAAAGTTTAATTTTATTTATATACTCTTTATTGGTCTAAAATATTGTGGGAGGAAGATCCCCCAATAGTACCAAAGGATATTAAAAATCACTTTTGTTTCCTACCTCCATCATTAGGAGGATGAGAACTACCCGCAAAAAGAGATTCTCATTAATTCATATGTTTTGATACAACTCTATAAATTTCATCTAATTGATATATCCATTTATTTATGAGGAGGATTTATATGTACCTATGTTCCACATTTATAATTAGGGGGAGGTCATATAGGTTGAGGTGCTTAGAGAAGAGAAAGTCATAGTGGGCCCTCGAATGCTTGTACAAATTGTTTTCATCTGTATACACATATAAAACATATAATCAAGTTCTCTAAAGAGATCAAAATGAACATATATATGATCCTAAATCTTCTATATATCTCTTTAATATTATTATATAGAAGGTTTTACTAGGATATATGTGATTTTCCCATCAATATTGATGTGCATACCAAATGATGTATCCTAAACCATATACCAAATTTATGTCCCCCCAATTTCAGTAATTTAAATGAGTTTCTGACATATAATTATCCAAATCCAAACCCTCAAGTAAAGGAGAAACCCCCTTATTGGAGACATCGACCCGCATTATAAATTTTCACTAATATTAGGGATAAGAATATTATTACATTGAGAAACATCTATCCTAAAAGTAAAGGGTTGCTACACAATCCATGTATTTCAATCCTTCCCCTTAACATCATTAATACAATTAAATTAACACTAATATTTATGTTAGATGATCTAGTTTTTTTGTCTTCTAAACATGAATCTTGAAAAAATAAAATCAAATGGATTATGTGCATTTCCACCAATCTCATTTCATCAGTTTCATTAGATAAACCCATCCATTTAGAATAGTGATTCAATTATGAATGGAATAATAATGGTTCAATATCATCTAAATTATCTTAAGATTCCAATATATAAATAATCTTCATCAATGATTACAGAGAATAAGTAGAATATTAATATCTTAAGAATACCACTATAGTATTCGAGGAATTATTCTTGAGTACAGTTTGAGAACTAAGATAAGTTAATCAGGGAAAAACTAATATTAATGGAAAATATTTATTAGTTTCTCCATAAGTTTTTAAAAATAAGATATGTATATCTATTTGGTTTTCCCAGAAAATCACTATAGTCATAAATAGAACACAATGAGAATTCTCATGACATATTCTATAAATGTGGAAGTTAAATTAAAAAAATAAACAAATGAAACTACATTTGGAATTGCCAATATTTTACGTGACCCACTAAAAACATCCCCATTGGTTAATATAATAGGAATACTAGATTCTATATTGATTTTAGGGATTTCAATCCATAAAATTTAACTATTTATTTTCGAGCCTAGATTACATAGATAAGTATTGATGAAATGATTGGGTATCAATCACACACTTTTGAAAACTTATATTTCTGATATAAAAATATCATAATAAACCCTAAATTTGATAATTTCATTTTCTTTAGGTTACCCCAAATGGCTATAATATTATCAAGTAATTCCATTTCTCTAGAAGAACTGTAGTTCCATTTAACAATATTCCATGAATCATGTCTTTAATTATTTCATAGGGAAGATTATGGAGTTCCATGTAGATGATTTTGTGCTCAAGTCTAAATATTTTAGTATTCATTATTCAAATCCCAATATTGTTTTCAACAAACATTGGAAATACTTCTTGTAGACAATCCCTATAAAAGTTTCTCTTGAGATAACATTCTGTAAATTCGATGGATTTTTAGTTGACCATCATTTTAGTGAATTTGAACACAATAAAACATAATATATAATTTATACTCCCCATCAATTAATCCTCAATCATTTTATAATAATATAGTTAAATATTTCAAATATCATAAAAATCCTAGTCAACCTCACTATAAAATATTTTACCATAAAAAAGATAATATATAGAGCATGGAATCCTGTATTTTGATACACATTAATTCACGATTTATTATATAAAAGTAAAAATAATATAATCCCAAAATATTGTTAGTCCTATTGTATTTGGGAAATTAGGTACATATGATTACAACTTGAAACATAAATACGATGTCAACAATGAAAACATCCTTAATATGCTCAAAAAATTCAATAGATCTTCTAAAACTGCATGAGATAACATGGGGATATACATAAGAAAAAAGTGAGATATAAAGTCTAATAAGGGAATAAATACATAATAAACTATGTTAATTTAGTACATGTGATCTAAGAGGCATATGAAGTTTGAAAAATAGGGGTGAAAATCATAATCATAAACAAAGAGTCATGCTGTAACAAAATAACATAATGGAAATTTAGGAATTGTGGAAAAAATGGAATCATAAACATAAGAAATTGATAACATCAAAGGAAACAAGACATAGTGTTCTCAGGATAACATCCTTCTCACCATATGTGTAATCTCATGATATCAAAATATTACTCCATCCATTAGAGTGGTATATAATTTCAGTACAACCCATCACTTTTATATCATGTGCATGGATATGTTTTCCACATAGATAATACAACATAAATATGTATTTAATCACTATTAAAACAATTATTATGGTCTATGGGATACATACATAGATTAACCCAATTAATAACGGATAGGAAAAACTATCTGAGTAGCATTATGTGGAAATGGGAATGGGTATCCACTATAATAAGTATTGGAGTTGATAATCGTAGGACGATTTCAGTAGGATAACGAGAGTACATAATGGTTTATAAAAGGAATTAATGAGAATTAAAGGGGTATTTCATAATATTAAAATAATTATTAATGTAAGAGGGATATGTAAGATCATGAACCAACATTAATAATTTTATGCATATTACAATAAAGGTACTTAAATAAAGAGGATAAATAGATGATCCTTTACATTGATAGGTTTTTTTTTGTAAAAGCTTGGAAAGAGCTTCTCAAGATATACAGGGAACCTTGGAAGGGATATATAGAGTTAAGGGAATAGTAATTTTATTATCTTAGGGTGTTGAGAGAAGAGTAATGGAAGGATTGGTGGGTTTATATATCAATAGAGTTGAATTCTGTATTAATTAACAATCTCAGATTTTTCACCTTATGTGATAATTTAATCAAAACCAGAAACCTTCCAATGGTTTTTGGATAAAATTTATAAAAAATAGGAGTGTCTATAATTATTTAATATGTTCAATGACTGAAAACTATAAAATAATACCCTTAGTGATATAGAGGTGAGCCATGTTAATAAATAATTGATTTTAAAAACATAAAATATAATATTGTTTTTTGAGGATTTTTGAAGGGTTTATAAAATACATAAAATAACAAAAAAAACACATTATTTTAAAATAGAAATATGTATTTGTTCGAATATACCTTTTTTAGAAAATATTACATCACTTTTGTGTCATTTTTATGTAGTAATACACACTATATATTTATATTGAATTTAATTTTGACCAAAATATTTTTTTATGTCCCAAAATTATGAAAAAAATAACTGTTGGATAATTTATACATGAAGATTTCAAAAATAATATTAATATTATCGGAATAATTATATATGTATGACAATTTACGCTCTTAAATCAAAAGTCCACATTTATGGAATTTTTTTTTATTTTTTTAAATAATAGTTTTCTAAGCCTTATTAAAATTATCTTTTAATTTTTAAAATAATATTTTCATTTATATTTAATAATAATTATTTAATAATAAATTTTTATTAAAATATAATTTATTTATAAAAATATTGAATTCATAAAAATTAGCCTCTTGATTTAAACTATATATTTACTAAAAATCCAATATGTGTTTCATCATATCAAATTACAATTTTAATCAATCTCATTATTTTATTATTTAAAAAGGAATATTAAAAAGGGGAAAATAATATATTTTATTTTTAAAAATAAATTAAACAAATTCCAACAATTACGTCCAAGATATATATACCTTTATTATAATATCTAATTCCTTATGTGTAAGGTGTATAATGGTGATATTTTCATGGGGCCGTTCGTCGAAAAATGTTTGGGTTGTGATCTCGATGAGCATGATATTCTCCCATAAATGGTTCCATTTATTCTTTAGTTGTTAAATGTAAGCTTGGGATTGATTAATGGATAATCCCAATGAATCTATCTCCATTGAAATATCTAATAAAGGGGTTTTATAGGGTATGATCCTACTTGTCAAGCCCCTCACTTCCTTTTCCTATGTTAATTGGAATCTATCATAACCCTGAATATATATTATTCGTAAGATCAGTGTATAAAGGATATAATATCATTAATTTTGATTATTAATACTCTAATAAATCCAACATGATATAATGCTTTAAATGATACTCATAGTGTTCTTCATCAATTCTAGGATGGAAATTTTTTATATAATATCTCCACTCTTAGATGTTTTTGATCCTAATTTCCTTGAAAATACATTAAACAAGATTTCAATATAATATATATAGTTTGAATGGTCCTTTTTGACTGACCATCATTCTAAGGGTTATAAGAATTGAAGATACTCAATTATATATCTTATTCTTGATGATGGATTCTCCATAACATTGAGGTAAACCTCATATATTAATAAGATAAAATAAAGAGTGAAACTACATGAATTATTTCAACTTACCTTATGTATATCCAAGTGATACAGTTTGGAGATAAATCAACCTTTATAGAAATTATGTGTTTTGAAATGGTAATAAGATCAATCACCACCCATATTGAATTATTACCTTTAGGTGACATGGGTAGACATATGATTAAATACATGGTTATTTTTTCTAATTTCCATACTGGTTTGGGAAATGGTTGCATCACACCCTTAAACTTCTATCGTGCCACCTAGACATATGGTAATACACTGTGTCCTAATACAAACTCTACAGCCTATTTATTTTTGTTATCCCACAATAAGTTTTTCTTCAAATCATTGTGAATATTACTACTTCCAATATGAATAGAAAAGGATAATCTATTCACATAATATATAACTTTCCTATTCAGATATGGTTTTAATGTGACACATATTCGGGTTTGAAACCTTATAAATCCTAATTTATAAAAGTGATAATCCAAAATATTTTATACCTTTTTCTGAAAAAATCATCATCATTATGGTCCTCCTTGAACTTCTCAATAATTTATGTTTGAGATGTTATCTGAGAAATGTAGGATGAATATACTTTTATTATATCAATCTATTTTATGCGCAATAATATTTGATCCCATGTAATACTCATTATGGATTGAGTTGTGAGATCCTTTCTACTCAGAGTATTTTCCTCATTATTTTCATTCCCAATAAAATAATGGATTGGATAATCATAAACCAAGGTCTTCTATAACCACCCTTATTGGGGCATATTAATATATTTTTGTTTGAATATATACATGGGTATTTTATTAATCCATATACGTGTCAAAATTTTCTCCATAGTGATAATGTTTCAAAATCATCAATTCGAACATCACTGATTCAAAATCTAGATCATGTGTTTGGTAGATATACTCATGGATATTATTGATGGCACTCTTTGGTTATCACTTCCATATCTTGCATGATTACACAACCCAATATCTTTTATAATAATCTCCATAGGTCAACTATCATTCCCCACATACGAATAATGTGAACATAGGGGCAATTATTGGCCTATTCATTAGAACATTAATGATCTCATCACATTCATTAGTCTAGAAAAACATGTATCCCTTTTGAGTAAGCTTGATTAATGGGCCTAAAAATAATGTAAAGTTTCTCACAAATTATTTTGAGTACCATGATAATACAAGGAGAATATGGACTTTCATGACATATATTGGTCTAGATGACCATTTTATTTCCTCAACATTTGATGGATAGATAGATATATTGTTATTGGTGATAAAATTCCACTATAAAGATTCATTATTATACCAAAAAACAAATTTTCTATAAATTTAAAAAAACTATACCATCCATAAGGTTTTTGGAATATTATTTAAATGTTCATCATATTTAGTATTACTTTTGTAGTATATAAGGTCATCCTATATAAATACAACCACACATTTGTTAAGATAACCCCAAATTCCACTATTCATCAATTAAATTAATATTTCTCTAGAATTAGTGATTCTATATGGAATCACATTGAACATATAACAATTATAACTTGTTTGAAAATAATTTTTGGGGACATATTTCTTCTTAACTTTTACTTAATAATATCTGAACCAAAGATCCACCAAGTCAAAGAAAAAGGTTTAACATAGCTAATCAAAAAGTCATCAATATATAGAATAATAATCTTTTTATTTATCAAAAATATCTTATTTAAATCAATATAACAAATATAGAGGTGCATTGATTAATCATTCTTCATGAAAAAGAGGATGGTGCACCACACGGTGAAGCCCTTGGATGTATAAACACTTAATCGAGATTCTCCTGAAATTTTACCTTCATCTCCCCAAATTATACAATAGCCATTATATATATGTTATTTTTTATTTTTAAAGCTCCATGTATGGTATTTATTGAGAATAAAACATCAGGGATAAGAGGAAACCAACTCAATTATTCTGGAAACACATAAATGTATTCCATTATAATCGGCATGTCAGGAAGGATGATATTTTCCTTAGTATCAATCATTTAAATAGATATGGTTCCTCTCGTGGAAATAATATCCATGATTGAGATGATGGTACCAAATAAGACTCATCATCCTCCTTGAACTTTAATATAATCATTGGGAAATTTGTGATCTAAAGGATTCTTCCATTCTCTCAATAATTTATTTTTTATATATAAAAGTAACTTCAATCCATACCCCTAATTTCATCAAATTTTTCTAAAAGAAGACTCATAATATTTTATAGGATTTCCAGAAGACAAGTTATGAATTGGGGAAGAGTTATATACATGTGATTTTATAATTGACCCATTTTCATTTTTATTGATAACTCAAAATCCATGTTTTGAGGTGGTGTTTGAATGGTTCTAATATGATTTTGTGATATGAAATAATTCACAGAATCAAAATAAAAAATTATGTTCAGTATTCATGAATAAATAACCAGTATAACTACCACCACTTAATTTTCATGATCCACCTCATTAGTTGTGATAGAATATTCTTTTCCTTTTATTTTAGGCATTGGTGTTTGATTTCATCTTTTATCGTTGACAACCATTTGATTTTGAAACTGATTCACATAATTTATATGTATTATTCCATTGAAAATTCTGGAAAAATGTTGAGGGTTGAATGGAGAATTCCTTTCTTCCATCACATTGGTGAGTTTATCCTATAAAAAATCTCGAGCTCATTTCCATTCCATCTAACATATAAAAAATCTACTTATCTCCTTTATGTATTTTTTATATTCATCTTCCCACACTTTGGAAGGCAGGATACTGGACTTTCATACCCCCATATGAATTTTCCATCACATATCATGAATTAAAAACTATTCTCTGCATGCTATCTTGAATCCAAAGAGACCCTTGAAACTTTTTGATCTATATTTTTAAAATAAGTTCACATAATAAAATCCCATCATAGCTATAAATGTTATAAATAAACATCAATATTTATAAATTCTGCTTTATCCCTCCAAGGAATTGGTCAACATAACTTTTGATGATAATTATAATAACATAGGTATATTATTTAAGTCTTGTAAATATTGTCTCATACATCCTTATGGATACATTTTCCTTTTTCTGAAGGGTAATTAAATTCCCCTCCATTTTTAGTGGAAGAGTGTGAGGAAAATATTATTTTGAAAAATATTTTTCATACCTCCATTCACTCGATCACTTTGATCTTCTACTCAGACATCATATTTTTTATCAACGTCAACCATTGATCAGCTCCTAACTTTATATAATAAATATACTTCATGAAATTATCGTCAAAATATCATTTAATGAGGGAGAATATAACTTCAATGGAGTTGAATAATTTATCTATGATTAAGGTATCAGAAGATCCATTGAATGTTAGAGGCCTTTTTCTTATGAAGGTCTCAATTGAGACTTTCTCTTTATTAGTGGGATTTTCACATTCCTCCTCATTAAATTTTTTTATCAACACATGACTGTACTGAGAAATACTTTTCAGGATGTTTTTGATTCCTACTCACATTATGTTGAGAAATTAATTTGGATTTCATTATATTTCTATTCAAATTAGTTATTGAATTTCTTCCTTTTATTCACATCCACTGAGTAAAAATTAAAGAAACAATTTGGGATGAGTATTTATAAACAATAAAATATATAAATGAGAGACCATTAACATTTAGGGATAACTCATAAATAATGTATGACCTTTAATCTATTAATTTATAGGTTTCAATATATGTAATCCATGGTAATCATATAGGGACTATTTACCTTAATAATAGCACATAAAGAGTTTTTTAATTTACAAAAGAATATCACCTGAGAGTGCCAAACAAGGTTTATAGTAAGGTCAATTTTAATGCACCTGGGGATGATTTAGTCCAGATAAATACCCCCTTTTCAAGGATATTACCCCAAGGTACCTTTGTGATAGAGGGAAATCACCTTGCGATATCTAGAAATGGATTTATTTTCTTCAAAACCACATAATATACAACTTAACAAATCTTAGTAAAATCATCATTCTGTTAGTCTTATCAGTAATAAAATTTCTATAGTTTTTTATTCTTAATCCCATAAATAATTTTCATTTTCTCTAATACCAACTATGACAACCCATATTTTAATACACTTTAATAAATCATTTATTAAAAAAATTAAAACATAAAATAAAATAAAAATATCAGGAATCCAAGTGTATTTGGGAAATTAGGAACTTATCATAAAAACATGTTACATGAATTCAATTTAATTATTGGAAAAATTCTTAACATGATCTTAAAATTCCATTATTCTTCTGAAAATTCATAGGTTAACCAGGGGCATACATAATAAAGGGGTGAGATATAAATCCCAATAAGGGAGAAATTAATAAAAACATCTGTTAAATTGGTACTTGTGTTCCATTATTCATATCAAGGTAACATAAGAGGGTTGAGAATTATAATATTGAACAATTATGAATTATATATCAATATAGCATTAAATAAATGTAGGAATGTGGAAAAACCATAAACATGACCTCATAAACACATGTCAAGGACATGCACCAATAAAACATAACATATTTTTCTTAGAATAACCTCCCATAAACAATAAATGGAATCTCATGAGACTAAAACATAATCCAATTCATTGTGGGGTTATATAATTTTGATACCACTCATCATTTTCATATCACATACATTCATAATTCTTACACATAGATTGTACAATATAAGGATTTCATTCATAAAAGTTATTCCCACTATTAAGGATCTTGTGAAACATAAATGGAGGACTATAATAAATTAAGGATATGCACATCTAGTTGAATACATTTGAGTGTAAATTTATTTTCACTATAAAAAAAATTTTTCATGGGAAATCACAAGATTATTTTAACAGCATAACAGGGGTACATAATGAGTCATAAAAGGGATTTATGAGAGTAAAACAAGTATATAATCACTTTTATACCACAAGTATATTAATATAGATGTAGAATAATATAAACCCACATGAGTAATTGTAAATCAATTTCATAGTACAAATAAGGTTCTTAATTAAAGTGTAAGAGAGGATCCCTTAACATTAGAGGAAACTTATAATAAATTGGGTGGAGCTTATTAATATCTTGGGGTCCCCTTTATAAGTATATAGAGGGTGAAGGGTAAATTTAATTTTTTACTCCAAGGGTTTTGAGTGAAGATGAATGTGGTTTGGGTAGGTTTATAAATGAATAGAGATAGAAACTTTATATTAATTTTCAAACATCTATCTTGAACTCTATATGATAATATAATAAAAACAAAAAAATGGGTTTTGACCATTATTTATACAAAAGTGGTGTGGATTAAATTATTTTATAATTCAACAAATTGATCTCTAGAAAAAATAATTCCCTTGGGGTTGTGTAGGCCAGTCATGTTTATAAAGAATTTATTTTAAAACCATAAAATATAATATTGGTTTTGGAAGATTCATTAGGGGTTTATATAAGTAATCAAATAATATGAAAAAATTATTTTAAATTTTAAATTTTAATTTTTTATTGGATAACTTTTATGGTATATATTTCAACATGTTAGGTAATTATTATTTCATAATTTACACAATATATTTACACCATATTTAATTTTGACATAAAAATTAAAATGTCTCTGAAAGTTATGAAAAAATAACTATTGGAAAATTTTGAAATTCTTCTTTAAAAAATATTTTTTATTTTATAAAAATAATTTTCTAAGTATCAAAATTTACAATTTAAATTAAAATGACCATATATATTGAAAAATTATAGTTTTTTATAGTAATAGTTTTCTAACCCTTATAAATATTATTTTTGAATTAATAAAATTATATTACCATTTTTATTTAATAAATATTATTTAATAATAATATTTTGTCAAAATATCAATTATTTTATATATTCTAAAATTATTTAAATATATTTTCTTGATTAAAACTATATAGTTTCTGAAAATAAATTTTTTTGTTTCATTATGTCAATGTCTATTTTAATGAACTCATTATCTAAATATTTAAAAATTAATATTAAAAAGGTAAAGATTTAATCATTGTTTTATTATAAATATATAAAAAATTTAATATTCAGTTCTATGTACATATCCCTTTATTATAATTGTGAAATCCCTAAATGTAAGGTGTGTGATGCTTTTATTTTTATGGGGTGGTTTAAGAAACATGGTGTTATCTATAATCTGGATGAGATTAAATTTATATCATAAATGGTTTGACTCATGATTTAGTTGTTGAATATCATCTTGGGATTTTCATGGGTAAATCCCAGTGATACTATCTACCATAGATTCTTGGATAAATTGGCTTCATAGGGTATGATCCAACTATTCGTGACCATCGCTTCCCTTGTCTGTGTAAATTTGAATTTATCATAACCCATAACAGATACATATTATAAGATCAATGTATAATGAATATAATATTAGTGGATATGATTATTAATGGCCTATTAAACATGATAAGATATAAAATTTAAAAATAACTAAATTTTTGTATGTGTTTTATCTAACATTATTTCTTGTTAATGTATCTATTAATTCATAAAGGAATTTCATTTATAAATGTTTGGGTTGTTTTTTTGAGTGAATAATATAATGAACCACCTTGAAACACCCATCCATTAGAATCATGATATGGATAGCCCTATACCTAAGGCACAACCCTGACCCCCCCCCCCAAATAGGTGAAAAACATCAAGGGTATCATACATAACCATTGTGAATGGTTTAACCCTCAAGAAAAAAATAAAACATAATAACCAAAAAATGTGGATAAAAAAAAGTTAAATGCCAGTGAAAATTTCATATAAAATCAAACATCAAATACATGATTGAAAAACTATAATGGAAGCTAAAAGAATAGGAAAACTAATGAACAAAGTGTCTAATACCAAATATCGATCTAATCAGTTCCATGAAAGGGAAGGACCGATGATTATATCCACGTGACTCTCATGTTACCACCACAATACCAACAACATTTAACTTCCTGAAAAAGGTGTACTAGATAAAACCAATGACTCAATACCAAAATTAATCATCACAAGAAAATTGTTCTATATATCCATCAATGTGTGTATGAAGGGTGTGAGATGAATCGATTAGGATACCACCAGGACTCCAATTATTTTCTTTTATAAAACAAACCAAAATTCGTAGTTTGAATGTAATACACCTACTCTGTTTTAATTTCCATTAAATTATTTATGAAAAAGAGATGGATCATTCACTTTTAAAAATCACAGTATTTTTAATAAATTCCACAAAACGTTTTGCCAAAACCATGGAAATTCAAAATGAACGATTTAACTTTAAAAACCCACACTTTTGAAAATGAAAATCCTAGACGGTTTCAAAAATTTTAAAATCCTGTAAAATAATAACTTCACTTGAAAACCAATTTTCCATTTCCATCAAATATTTTACAAACCCAATCCATAGGTTATAAAGAAATTAAGGTAAAATGATAATGAAACACAACCAGAGAGGTTCCCAAAAACTATAATAAATGTAATGAACGAAAATAGTCAACATAATGGATAAATTATAAGAGAATTATCACATAAAAAAATTATATCCAAAAAGTAACCAAAAGAAATTCTAATAAAAATATCAAAATGGAATAACCTAGATTTATAGAATGAGGTAACACTTTGGGGACCAATAATACAAAATAATACATAAAATGGTGGACCAGATTTCGGTTAGTTAACAGTCACACGTCCATAAACCGAATTACCATATCCAGTCTCCTACATAAAAATCCCCTCTGCCAAGTGTTTTGCATATATTGGGATGGTAAGAAATGCTAAACCTCAACAAGGCCAAATATATCCCACTACATTGCACATTATATCCACTATATCCCAATGTAATAATAACAAAAGTGTTTTATGAGAAAACATTTTTATTACATGAAAATAACAAATCCCTAAGGGTTAACAACATAATCATATCCAACCCACCTCCCACACTACCATTAATTAGAGCACTTATCCAAGAGAAGAACATTAATAACATAACCTAGAACTAATCACATGGATAACAAAACATCATCAATAAAAATGGGGTCTCAGAAAGGGATTAATAAATATCACATTAGAAGTTCAAATCAGACCATTACATATATCATATACACTAGGAATTCCATTCTTAGAAGAGATTGTAATTAACACATAACTCCATATAAATAATGATTATCAAAAAGAAGAAATAAAAAACCCATGGGAAACTAAATTCTAATTAATAAAATAAGACCACATATTAAGGCATGTTAAACCATTAAACTATTAAATGGAAATCCAATTTATTAACCTCATTTGTATCTAATCCCAAATAAAAAATGCATTAATATATTAAAAACCCACCACAGAATTTTACTAATAATAAAGATTTTATAATATACCCCTCTCAAATGATGTTCCATAGAACAAATTAAATCTCCCATATTTTTCCAAAGGAAACACCAACTCAAGCATAGGAAGCCTTTAATAAAACAATATTATATATCATATACATTTTTTCATTAAATAAAAAACACATTGGAAGCATTATGTATACAAGGAACATTTAAATAGTTTGTGAATTTGAAATGCGTACCTCCTACGGTGAATCATGAAGCCATTTATGAAATCTATATTATTCTGTATAGAAGGAGGGATTACATACCTTAGGATGAAACCCCCCAAATTTAGAGCAAACCTATGTATGGAAAGAAAATAGTTGAGTACACTAGGATGAGAGGATAATTTTTAAAATGGATAAAACCCAATTGGAATGGGAATTATTCCACAAACACTTTAATTTGAAGTAGAATAATAAATAAATAATACAAAATTCTACATGGAGGATCTTTGGAGTGGAAGAGTGCTCCTTGGAAAGTTCCTAGGTCAGTGTAAAATGAGTAGGTATGAGAAGGGATGAAACCCCATATAATAATAATCCAAAAGGATGAAAATTCATCCCTTTGGGTGGTTTTCTAGATTCAATAGAATGGTTAAACATAAGATGTGGTAACCATACAGACCACCTTTTTCAACAACTACACAATATTCACACTTTGGCTACATGGTTTATTTAACCATGTACTTTAACAATTATACATATAAAAAATCCCAAAATCATCTTATTTTATGTCTAAACACCTCTAAATCAAGTTGTTAAAATACCCATCAAATACCCACACAAAAAATTTACAATTGGGGTATCACAATATCCCCACCATGCCACTTTCTTCCCCCATAATTTCTTGATTCAAGACTAATGTAAAATAACAATTCATAACCCACCATCCATGAAGTGAGGTGAGTTATGATATAAATCAATATTGTTGTCCCTATAAATAACTCCCATAAAATGATTATTTCTCTAAAATTAACCACTAAATCAAAAATGTTACCAATTATATCCATGAAGAACAACAATGCTTACTAGTACATGAACCAAAGAAGAAATGAAGACCAAGAATGGGTATCCACACAATTTAGAAAACTCTTAAATGGTGTAAAAAAGAGAAACAATCAAACAGAAATCAACATAATTGGTAAATATCTTAAAATATCCAAGAAACACTTGGGAGTAAGATATGAAATACTCAAAGGAAAACCAATATCAAATAACAAAAAACCTAGATGGTTGATACATCAAAATGATTAAAACTCACAACCACCATGGATTAATTTTAAGGAATGACACAATAAGAGATGAAATGGTCACTTGACCAAGGTCACTATACTCTAGGGTTAAACATGGACCCCATGAAGGAACACTATTCCTTAGAGAACCACATAAATCTTACACTATACAGTTCATAATTTCCTTAAGGAAACTTATTTCCCAATTACCCATGTACTAACCCCAAATTAATTATTCCCACATAAAAAATAATTTGGGCTATAAATATGAAAAGAAACAAAAATGCACTAGAGACCTCAAAAAATTAAAAATGAATAACAAGTAATACACTAAGGATACAAAACCCATGAAATCTCATAATACAGAAAGAAATAAAACAAACCAAATTAATTTTAAATCAAAAACTAACAAAATAAATTAAAAAAACAATCCCATTTATCATAAATAAAACTTATTCATGAAAATCATCTTTTATAGCCTCATTATAAAATTCAAAACATTAAAGAGGTCCATTTCAAGAAGAACAAGTAACTAGCCAAACCTCATTTTGGAATCTATAATGTGTTTTATCAAACTAGTCAAATAACATAACATAAAATTTCAATCACCAATTTTAAAATAATTTCCACAATAATTTATAGACCACTTACCCATTATTTTTAGTAAAATACAAAAAAATCAGTTTTTAATAGTTTAAGCCCCACTTTAATACATTCTTTTAAAACCAAGCTCTTGAAATCAATTTCTAAATACACTTTACAATATTGTTTTCTAAAACCCAATGATGAAACTTTTCCAAATACACAGCATTTTCCATTAAAACCCTGAATGTGGTTTAAATACCCCTTTATAAATTTTATAATACGACTCAACTAGGGTCAATGAAATTTAATGTCTCACACTCATTGTAAAATGTTATTCTAATTTTTTTTAAAACAAATTTAATTTTAAATAAATGAATGAATTAACAAATAAAAACCATTTGAACTTGAAAACCACACCTCCCATTTCCTTTCATGACAAAAACAAGGTCAAAATCCATTTGAAAACCAAACCACTCAATTATAAAGGATTCCAAATAAAAAATTTGGTATTGAAAAATATCTGAGCACACATAGAATGACATAACAAATAACCCCATTTCAATGATAACATGTGATTTTGGCCACCAATAAAATCAATTAATTCCCCAAAAGACTCAATAAATCATAAAAATCCACCATAATTTTGGGTGAAATAAATGAATGGGAATGTTATATCCAAAAAATGTACTAAAACAATAAAAAGTAGATCCCATAGAACAACACTCTCTCTTCAATCAATAAGTTTTTGGAGGCACTTAGAAAAAAACAAAAGACATGATCCCAACCAACCATGGTCCTCAAACAAGAAAACCAATCCCATAACTAAGGGAACAAAACATAATTACAATTAAAAAAATTCCTTTGATTTTTTTTTGAAATACCTTCATATATCAGATTTATAGCCTTAAATAATTTTCCACCACTATGTTCTCAATAATTCTACCCATTAATAAAACCCACTAGAAGAAAAATTAATTTATACTAAGGTTATACACCCTTACATTTGAATATTATCACATGAATTTTTATAAAAAGTGAAAGATCACACCCATTAAGAAAACAAATTTCAAAACTCCATTCTGAAATAAACCATATCAAGAACAAAACATCATAAACCAATTAATAAATCAATTTCATTAATTATTAAAATGTTTCCCCAAATTTCACATTTGGAACTAAAATTAATGATACACAAGACACTTTCCTTATCCAAGATTAACAAAAAAAGAAATTGTTTTAAAACCACAATTAAATGGTTTTCAAAAATAAAATATGTCATCCAATCCAAAAAACCAAACATCCATTTTTCAAAAAAAATAGAACCCAAGGGAAAAATTAAAGAACACATCTCAAATCAAACTGTATTCCCCACAATACTTCCCGTAAAAATACTCATTGAAACTCCCCCATATCATACTATTTATGTGTAATACTATATTGGTGTTGAACTTGGAAGAAAGGTATGTAAAAAAAATTCGGAGACAAAATTGTATTGTGCATGGTTTGGATGCACATACTGGTAAAACATGCACAAAAAATGCAACAAGAACCATCATGGTTATAGAACCATGTCATATGGGAACAACATGGTTTACTATAACATGCATTATAACCACTCAACCCTAGGTTCATTCTCCATTTTTTCCTCTAAAACCCAAATTGATCCCCAAAATCACTTATTCACTCAATAGGGATCAAAAAAATCATCATAACACATCTAAGTTCCATAAAATATCAAAATATCAATAAAATATCAATAATAAATCCCGATACACTCATATAAACACATTTTTTGGTATAATTAAGAGCTATAAATTCCTTTTCTCACAATCTTCACCCCATCCATGATAAAAATAAAATTCTCCAGACTGCCTAGACAACCTAAAAATAAAAAATAAGGTAACTATGATACCAAGTTTTTTAGAAAAGAAATTGGTACATTCATCTAACGATCTCTCAGACTAACCAACTATATACTTGAAGAGTGTCCCTAACCTCCCTCGTTTGACAATAAGTGTAATGGGAATCATACACAACCATCAGGGATGGTTTCACCCCTAGGCAATTAAATAAAGAATAACCTAATAAGGAGTAACAATAATGAAATAAGGTAAACTAAATAGGAAATCCAATAAAAAATCTCATAAAATTTTAAAAAACAATAATAGAAGAAAACAAAACTAAATACTAAATATGTTGATACTAAAAATTTATCCAACTGATTCCATGAAACTGAATGACCGAGAAAAATCTCTATATGACTATGAAGTCACCACCACAATATCATCCACTACTTTCTTACCAAGAAAGGGGGTACTAGAAAAATCCTAATAGACAATACCTGAAGGATACCACCCAATACAAGAAGACACAACATACCCATGAACATGAGTACGTATGTTATTATCTAATGCTTGTAGGAAACCTCAATGAGTCTAATTAATTACTTTTATAAAGGAAACCATAACATATATCTTGAAAATAATAAATCATATATTTTTTCATTTTCGTTTTCATGGTATAAGATAATCCAGAAATGGATTATTCACTTTCCCAAAGAACACCATTTGAAAAATATTCCAATTTGTTTTACCAAAATCATTCTAAAAAAATCCAATAATTTATCTTCAAAACACAACTATTTTTTAAAGAAAACCAACATATGATTTTAAAATTTCCAAAAAACATGTAAACTAAGAATGTTATTTGAAACCCATTCCCCATGATTACATAAAAATATTTTACACACCTGATACATAGTTAAGAAAGGAAATTAGGGAAATCTATAATGAAACACAACCAAAGAAGGTCAAAAAAATAAAAAAAACATATCGAAAAAACACGTGGACAGAATGGATAAAATAAAAGAGAAAAAAATGTTAAGAAAGTACATCAAAAAAAATTAAATACATATTTCAAAGGAGAATAACATAGATATATGTCATGAGTAAACACTATATGGACCTACATGACAAAAAATGACACATATAGTAGACCTTTGATCAGTGGGTTGAAGACAACACATCTTTCAACCAAATAATTCTAGAATGTATCTTGAGTAACAATTCCTCTAGACAGGTGTTATATAAAACTTGGGGGAATTGGAATATTAAACATAAATACAATAATAAATAACCCATAGCATGTTTAACAAAACATCATTAATAAGAAAAACATTTTCAACATGGAATAATCATCATAACATCAAAAGTGAAAAATAGGCTTCACATACATCACATACTTTTGGAAATTCCTTTTTGAAAATATGTGTTAATTCAATTTTTTAATAAATCATGATTATCAACAATAAAAAAAACACAAGGTAAACTCTATTTCACATAACAAAATTGTACCCACATTTGAAAAAAGAAAACCATTTAAACACAAAAACAGAAACCAACATTGATAACCCTATTTGAAACAAAATTAAAGGTGAAGTTATATATTAAGACCATCCTTGGGATTTTATCAAATATAAAAAATGTATAAAATTCCCCTTTCAATGAAAGATGTATAGGAAAAATAAATTCCGCCATTTTTTTAGATTAAATACCCACCCATGAATGGAATCCCTTTAGAAAATATAAACTAGATATCATATACCATTTAACATAAATCTAAAACACATTTAAATTACTACGAATTAATAAAACTCATAATTAAAAGGAAATGAATCACAATCACCTGCCTCATGTAGGGGAATCATTTCACCATAAACAAAATCTATCGAATTATGCCTTAATGGATGTCTCCCACCCATATAAAGGAAAACCTTATTTTAAAACAACCCATGTTAAAGTAATCATCCAAGAATGGACACTAGGGTTAGAGGAGTATGGAAAAATTGGAGAAAACAAAATAATAAGGGGAATAACACCACATCCTCTTGAACCGAGTGAAACATCAGCAACAAACCAACCAGAAATCAACTTGGAGGATCATTGGAGAGGAGGAGTTCTTTATAGAAGGAGTTTAGGTTGGGGAAATTATTAGGGAAGACTAGGTAAGAAAATCCTCATTAAATTAACACAAAAGTACCTAAATAACCCACTTTATGTGATTTTTAAGTCTTAATCATTGGGTTCTAGAAACTGTGTTGCAGCAATTTGAATCACATCAATCATGAGTTGTACAAGCTATAAACATAGGATGCACAATTATATTAAGTATTTTTATTAATCACGTGACCTAGAAGAAGTCCCAAATTTTTTAAATTTTAATCCTATAACACGTTTAACTCAAGGGGTTAAATGGCCAATCAAATATAACCACATAAAAGTGACACCTAGGGTCTAAAAATTACATATTAGTTGGATATATATATTATCAAAGTGTCTTCAATTATCTCATGAAATTTCATTATCATCCACTCATATTAATGTCACTAACAGAAGTAAAGACCCTCAACCTATATATGGAATCATAGAATGATCACTAGGTATAAAAATTAATAAATATAATTATATATAAAAAATAAGTTTCTCTATTGATTAGTCAAGATAATGTTTTAAGTTCATACTTGATATTCATACCTCGATAAGAGTTTCATTTTAATAATATTCATATTTAAAAAATTTGGAAATTATTTACAGTATCATGAGGTCCATATAATCTCTCATGTTATCCCACTCTATAATAATTCAGTTATATACTACTAACAAGTCATCTATAATATTGTTAGCACATTTTGAAAAAAAATTATATCTAGTTCATGTCTTAGAAGGAAATAAACAGATAACAATTTTCATATTTCCGACAGAACACCTTATCTTGTGTTGTCATAATTTGACATTTAACTCCCATATGAAGATTTATTATCATGCCATAAAAGCCCCTAGGAATGTGAAATGTAATTTGATAGTTCCTATAAGATTATATTATGTATAATAATAGAAATATAGAAACTAAAAAAGGTTATATTGTTGATTGTATTGATCTCCCTAGAAAAGTTTTTCCTTGCTTAATCATTCATACTATTTAAAGGATTTATGAATATTGAGTTAAAATACCAATCCATCATAAAATTGTTAGAATTATTCTATTAGATACCAATATACCAAATGAATATAAATGGTTATTAAGATATGGTACTCAATATAAAAAATGGAAACTATTTCATCAAGAAGGCATATTTGATTCCATTTTTTTATTATATATGAATGTTCAATACCAAATTATCTTGAAATCCAGCACTATATCGCATCCCATGGTCATTGAAAAGTAATAAAACTTTACTGGACAATCTATCAAAATCCTTGAAAATATAAAATTATTAAAAGAATAAAATTCACATCATACAACATAGGGTGGTCTCATATTTAAAAATAACAACATAAAAAGGATCAATGGGATTAAAATGCACCCTGATCAAGGAGAACCTTACCATAACATATATTTTTTCCATTATTAGCTATGTGTTTCCTTAATTTACTACATCCGAAGTAGGAATATCCCACTAGATCGACCCATGAAGGAATAGGTCTATCATTAGGAATAATTTTCACACCTTATGATTGCTTAAATTTTTAAAAGGGCCACTAAAAATGGTCACATTATATAGTTCACCTCATATAATTGAAGGATGACAGACCATTACAATTATGTAGGATATTAGGTACATCACATATATTGCTTAAAAACCAATATCCAAGATATTCCATCCTAATAATAGAATTGGAATCTTATAGACATTATTTATGTAGGGAAACATTCAATTTATAAGGATTATCCATGCTTATTACATACAAGAAAAAAATATTTATATACCCCTATAATTGGTTCAGACACTAAAATATTATTATCTTGGTTAAATGTGGGGAATATATATAATTTTTCTATATTTCCCAATTATATCTTGACTTTTCTATTTCAATTTTACTTTAATAATTTTCTTCTCTATGTGTGTCGAGGCAATATCATTAAATTATGTGAAAGAAAAAGTTATCGTGAATTTAATGTAGTCAAAAATCATTAATAGATTTAGTTTGTTTCCCATATTATTAATGTAAAGTGATACCAATTTTTTCTAAATTAGAATGGTTATATCAATAATATAATACATATTCTAATTGGTCATCATAGTATTATGATGATGAGAATATATAGATAGAGGCCTTTAATAAATCTCTGTTTAATATCCTCCATAAGTTGGTGAAAAATAAAATAATTATTTGATAGAAACACTATTCTATTTTTTGTTGGATTTTTGTATCATATCCCACAATGGGACACATGAAACACCATATTAAGTCGTATAAAGGTGGGAGTTATACCTTCTTATTGTGGTCTAACTTCCCACAATTCACATTCCAGTATTGATTCAATTTTCATATGAAAATATTATTGACATGACATTATAAATTGGAGGATTTTGATGAAAAAGGTTTCACACCCTGCATAACATTGAAATTCATTAGAATCATGTTAGAAACTATTTCAATAAGATGTTTGTCCCTTACTCCCTCATCCAAGGAGAACTAGTGTTGGATTTGAGAACTGCAATGATTCCCTAGTAGAATCCAATGAAATTAGAGCTAAAATGGGATATATTTAATTTTTTAAAATAGAAAAGTTCAAATCAAAATCCCCACTATTTCAAGGACCTAGATGAAATACACTTCATTATTTCAAGATGAGTTTTTAAAGGCCATTGTCATATGATTGTAAAATTTACAAAATTATGGTCCCCTTCATATATCCTTAAAATGTTTGATACCTATAGTACAAGATATAAGACTATAAACTAAATAAAAAATACTCTTTTTCACATGATGATAGACTTTTTGTCATTTAATCCATCCCACATGAATTTAAATTTCATGGATTGGTCCATCTCATATAACCTTAAAATCCTTGGTAGTTCATATCCAATATTATTTAAATCGCAAATATCACCCTTTGTAATAGCTCAACATACATGAGTGTTTTCATTCTTTATGGATTATAATTTTATGATTATAGTATATAAATATAATCTCTTGGTTAGCAATCATATACAAATTCCCCTATACATGAACGAAGTGTGGCAGTATTCCTACTACCTCTAGAAATGAATTGAAACATGGATCTTTTGTCCCATGATCATCCACCAATTCCAATTCCATATTTTTCTTATACTTAGGTGATGAGGCCTTACCTCATTCACTTTGGGTTTCATCATTATCTCTCACCATATCTTTTATGGTTCTTTGGATCTAAGCACCCCAAAATGGTGATAAAAACACAAATATTACAACCCTGATTCGATACCAAGTGTGATGAATCAATACAATAATTTTAAAAAATATATGCAATATAGAATCATTAAATATCATAAATTATATCAAAATCATAGAACCCAAATTCTTAGTTTAAATGGATATTAGTTATGTAAAAATCTTATTTTTCATAATTCCTTATTGAAATACCAGAAACAACATCTAAAAAATATTCCCTTTTAAATATAAGAATGCATTTAAATCATTAGAAAAAATTGAAAAAATAAGGCGGTAGATCAAATTCCTAATAAGGGAAAAAATTCCCAACATGTCATCAAGGGTAACATCAAAATTGTAACACCATAATATTTTGGAATATATATATATATATATTTATATATATATAAATTAATTCTATGTTTTGTAGTTTTTTTCACATGTTGAATGAAACTAAAACAATCAAATATATATTAAAATAATATATTACAAGTATAATAAAAACAATGATAGATTAAAGATTGTCATCAATTCTAAATGCAACCATAATATGATTAATAACACTTAACGTATTAAAAAATTAGATGAAATATATTTTTCATTTTATAATGTATTTTATTTTAAAAGAAAATTTAAAAAAATAATAATTTGAATTAAAAAATATTAAATTTATATTTGGATTAAGTATTTCAACATTATATTAGGGTCAATTTATGAGTTTTTACTAAAATAATTGATTTTTAGTTGAATAGATAAAAATACCGATTTTTATAATACCATCACTTTTGTGACATTATCATATCTAAATAATGACTTAGATAGTTTTAAAATACCTATACAAAAATATATATTTACAGTGTAAAATAAATATTTTAAATATATTATATCAAATTTATAAAACCATTGTTTAAATATTTGTAAACTTATTCAAAATTTTATATTAAAAACTTTTTTTATTCTCTAATATTAAAAATAATTTATAAAAACTTATAGAAGATAAATCATAAATAATTTATTTCATATATTTGTTCAAAATGTTCATATTTTGTAATAAGTACAATTTTATTTTTTTTGCATTAAAATATGATTACTAGTAATAATGTAATTACCTCAATAATAGTATAACTCTTGTTTTAAAATATTTTTTTATTAACATTTTATAATTTTTATCAAATAAAATAAATTAATATATAACAAAACATTATTATCATTTAGTGATTAAACCTATATATATGTTTATTATTCCTTGATAAATTTTTAATCAATACAATATAATATTAAAAATACTTATTGGTAAAAATAACATTTTTCTACAAAATGATATTTCTATATATTAAATATATATTCATAAATGTGAAATTTTTATTATTTAGACCTTGAATAAGACTATATGAATCCTACATGTATGTTTATAATATTAAAAAAAATCAAATGTTTTAACTTATATATTTTTTAATAAAATATAAATAACTATCATAAAAACTAACTATCTTGGTTAAAAATTAGTACAATGTAAAAACATGTAGTAAAAGGCTTATAACATGTTAAAAGATGAGTTGTGGTGGAATTATTGACCAAATCTAACCCCAAATACCATTATTTATATATTTTGGATCCAATGAGCCTTTAATAGTGTCATTACATTATTTAGAAATAATTAGTTTTAAAAAAAGAACCATTTTTATCAAAATGAGTGGGCTTCTACCCCTTATTGTCAAAGGATATAGACATAGTGGAAGATTTTTTTGGGTGAATAAAAATTATTGTTTTTATTATATTTTATTGATAATTATTAAATTTTGAAATATGTAATTTTAATAACCAATAAAAATTTTCAATCAAATATTGACATAAAAATCCATGTACTAGGGGAGGTTATTTTCATGTTAAATTTATAAGGAATTTAAATTATTTAAAAAATGAATAACTCTTATTAAGAATATTTTTTGATGATGTTTATTATAATATAAAACCTATTTTCATATTATCATTGTTTCATATGGAGTATATAGAGTATAAACCCTCTAAAAGTGATCCACGCTTGGTTTGTTGATATCTTAGGAAAATAAATGGGCATTCATTTTCTTTTATGGAAAATCCATAATCTTGTGTTGTTCGCCATGATTACTTCAAGTCCCTTTAGTCTTGAATTATTTTCTCTTATTCTTATAATTATTGAGAACATGAGAAATGGAAGAGTCTTGATAGACATGTTTTTTTTACTATGATTCTGAAGTTTCAATTAACCTTACACAACAGACATTACTATCTATTTATAGGGGCAGGGTTAAGGATACAAAATATAATTTAACATCAGACAAAACCATAAATAATATGATAAACCTTATCCATCCCCATACCATATAAAAAGATTAATATTATTATTTTATGACATGTGAAATCTAGTGAAACAATAAATATAATTTTACCATATTTTAATTCAATATTTATCATTATACACTATCTTGGTCCACTCGTCCTACATAAAATTTTTCAAATACAAAAAAATTGAAATTTAATTGAAAATTTAATTCATAAGTCATTATTTTTTTCCACATATACTGAAGAAATACTTATTACATATTCAGAAAATAAAATAATTATCACATTCTTATTCAGGTGAATAAATATTTTTTTTAAAATTTCACAAAATTAAATATAATATTTATTAATGAAAAAATAATTATTTATTACCTTGTGAAAATTTGTGACCATTAAATATTGAATAAAATATTTCATCGGTTATCTAAATAATGTTTATTACAATAATTAAATTCTAATTGAATTTAATTGAGATCAATATAAACACACAGCATGTGACCCTTCAGATCTTTTCTCATTGTCACAAGGCGGGTTTCCTAAAGTCAAAGATTACTATCTAGAAATATAAAACAACAACCATGATAATGAAGTTAATTTCAGAATATTGATTACCACAAATGAGTTCTTATAGAGTAATATAATCACTTTTTGACAATTTTTTATCAAGACAGTCGTATGCCTATGTAATTATCCTATGTACCTGATACTTCTTTCTGTGACTATCTGAAATAAACTCATCATTACACCATGATCATTGAATTTAATGTGAATTTTCAATATGAATTAATTTCTTGAGATATAAACTTCAATATAAATATATATTTGGGAAAATAACTAACATTTTGATTTAAAAATGTCATTTTTGATCCACCCAATATACCCAACTTCCCTTCAACATATTATGTCTATGTTTTTTTGTACATCAATCTATCTGATTCATGAAAATAACTAATAATAATCATAATTTCTATAGATCATTACACATTCTCTTAGATAGGAATAAAAAATGACACATAAACATGAAAAAAATATAATATGTATGCATGTTCTCATAATCTCTCATCATGTAGATTATGAAGTGTGAACTTATTGATAAGAAGTATCATATTCTTATAAATAACCACTATTAATTGTAAATATTCTAGTATCCCCATCATAATATGTAATTATTATTTTTGGACAATATTTTAGAATATATTCATGGAATTTAAATAATTTTTTAGTGGGGAACTGCATTACCCATATCAATGCGACAGATACTCTAGGATATTATTACATTAATGATAGGCATAATAATGAGCAATATTTTTTAATATGTTTTTTATTATTAAAATTGATTAATATATTTGTTATTAAAAGTAAAAAAATACTTGGAATAATAAAACTATCCTCAAATGACTCCAACTTTGATTATAACCAACTGCCTAAAAATTTCAGACCTCTTGGCTGCACATAATGATTGTTTTACTATTGATTTAAGTATTTTTTCAAGGTAACACCATGTTGTATTCTTTTGGAAACTCTTATTAATATGATTTCACCTATTTAAAATAAATGCCTCAAGATATGAAATATCTAATGTATTTTCATCCTCTAAAGATGTGACCATGGCTCCATTTAAGGATCCAATAATGAATTGTTATCGTAAGAAAGTGTGACAAGGTTGTTACATCTAGTCTACACATCAAGATATTAGATGATATCACATATAAAATTTTCATCATAATATTCTATATAAAATTCAATATAGTTTGAATATACATTTGAATATGCTACCATGACTATATTTAAGTACTTATAACTCACAATACATCCATTAAGAGTGATGTTGTACCCTGAATGTGATTTAAGATCATCTTGATCTGTTTGGAAACTAGAATATTGATATCCTTTAATTACTAGTTCCTTATATCATCTATAGACCTAGAACATATTCTTATTAAACCTCATATATTTATGGATATTCTTGACTAATATTCAAGTGTAATCACCAAGTTCATCTTAATTTCATCCTACTATCCCTAAGGCTGATAAAATATTTTTTCAAGTACATAGAATAACATATCCATATAGAGTCCTCTATATCCTACGTGTTTACCCATGTTTCTGAGGAAATATTTCCTTTGAATGATAAATTCTATGTGACACTAGATACAATCCCCTATTGGATTGTTCTACATTGAATCGCTTTAGTATCTTGTCAATATATGTACTTTGACTTAGTACAAATAACCTCTTTAATAAATCCTGATTGATATTGATCCCAATATAATATACTACTTAAACAATATCCTTCATGGATATTCATGTGTTTATCAAATATTTAACATACTATAAGACCTTAACTTCACTTACAATATGTAGTTTTTAATAGATACAAACTGTTAGGAAAACAATTGAAGTCCAACTTAGTTATCTATAACAAAAGGATCATTTTCATTCCTTAATAAACATTACTTGTTTTATGGATTCATAAAAACCAATTTTGCATGTCTTGGATAATTTCTTTAACTCATAAAATGGATATTTGAAATTTCCATACCCTTTTGGTATCCTTTGGAGTTACAAAATCATGGGGTTGTGTCGTATAGCCATATTCTTAAAGGTTCCCATTATTGAAGAATATCTTGAAATCCATTTTCCAAATCTCATAGTAATAGTAAGTTATAAGGTAAAGTATAATTATAAATGATTATATTTTAGAAACTAGTGAAAATGTTTAATTATATTCCATTCATTGATGTTGTGTGAACCATTTTAAAATTAGTTTTTCCATATTAGTGTGGACTTATCCCTCCATGTCCAGTTTCATCATGAATACTAATTTACAAGAAAAATTATTTAATTATACTATAGGAATTACAAATCAATAATTGTACTTGGTTCATGTAACACATTTTTAAATTAATATCATCTTTCCATATGGATGCATTTGTTCCCATATTTTATTTTTTAGGTTATAGTAACATTATTATCAAATAATAATGAGTCTCCATCCTAAGTTATTGAAAAACCATACATTTCATGTTATATTACATATATTATTCTCATATTTATTGTTATTTCTATATAATATAATCCTCTTATAGATATTTATGGAATATGTTCTTATTCTAACTCTTTTAAACCCTGAGCTTAGACTTCATCAATATCTATCCCACTCCCATAATAACCCTTATAGATATGATCCCTCTCAATGAATATGTTGTGACTTGATACTATTACCGTCATCGAAGTGTTAATATAGGAAATATCCCCATTTTTGAGATATCCAATAAAGGTATTGTTTTTCCATCAAGGTGCATGTTTTTTCAGAAGTGGACTTAAAAAAAATATTTTCTTCCCAAAACATGTATGTATGACAACATGGGTTTCCTTCCACTCAAAAATTAACATGAAATTCCATCTACTACTTTATTTGGAACATGGTTTAGAATTTGTGTTTATTTCTATGTTGTGTATCCCTAGAATGAAAACATAATACTTGTGTGACTCATCATTGATCTAACAATGTATAATAAGGTTCAGTTCCTCCATTATCATAACCATTCCGCCGAGGTTTATAAGGAGGTTTTAGTTTGGATAGAATCCCAAATTCCAATATGTAATATATTATGACTTGATTAATGTACTCTCTACTGTGGTTTGAGTATTTTTTCTTAATCTTCTTAAAATTATTTTTCATGAAACATTTATTGTATTCTATGAAATTATCAAAATAATATTACTTATACCACAAAAAATAGACATATCCATTTCTATTAAAATCATTAGTAAAAGTTATGAAGTATGAGTACCCTTCTACTTTATTAATTAGAAATGTTTTAGGCTCATTGATATGAAATAATTCTAGATGTTCCTCCTCCCTTTCACTTTTTCCCTATATTTGGATTTGAGGATTTTTCATTGTATGTGAGACATAAAATAAATGGTTTTAGTTCAATAAAATCAAATTTATTTATCTTGAATAACTATAGTTGTATTCTTTTCATTTACATGATGTAGCTGATGAATCCATAGTTATTTGTGCTATGTGTCATGTAAAATATTTTCATTATTGATTTCTATTATGTGGTTTATATAATCTGGCACAAAAGATATTTATTTAAATATTCCATCCAATAAAAAAAGAAATATTTATTTAAATGAATATTTAATACCAATTCGAAAAATAAATTCATATATATTAATTATTGATAGAAAAGTAATGTTTTTGGGAATAGATGAACCATAATAAAATCCTTTCAAAACCTAGATTATTATTATTATGAATGTGATATGGTATTACCCAGTAGACACAATAGTAAAGCTTGATCTGATGGATGATTTTATATCGACCTCCCACTATAAAAACAAAATGAATCTACTCGGTTCCTCTATTTGGGTAAAAACGTGAACACAAAACGATTTATAAAATTAATGAAAATTGGAAACAAAAAAATTTCACTTGATAATAAATGCACCCGAGCATCCTTTTTCTTTTTTCCACGGTGTAGTTTATCTTCTTGTGGCTATTATTATCATGTGAGAAATATATATCATCTGGTTCCCATTGGTCCTTATATTATTACAAAGAAATTGTAAAGAATATTTAAATTTAGATCTCTTTTCCTTGAATTGCCATTTTAACCATAAGGATTCAAGGATTTTCATGATAATTCTCCTTATCAATTTGGAAACGTAGTGTGAGAAGATATGAAAGTGACTTATCTATGTTGTTCATATTATAATTGAAAAAATCTATTGAATATTTGAGGGAGTGAAGAGTGAATGATATTTTTTCACATCTCATTAGGAAAATTAAAACCTATAACCTCTATGCATTCAATTTTCTAGGGTGTTTTAAAATGTGTGACCTAATTGGTATAACTTCACAATGTTTTCTCTAAAATAGTTCCTTGGATATCTCAAAATATTCGTCA
Source organism: Viscum album (assembly GCA_963277665.1). Taxonomy (NCBI): domain Eukaryota; kingdom Viridiplantae; phylum Streptophyta; class Magnoliopsida; order Santalales; family Viscaceae; genus Viscum; species Viscum album. The sequence continues at coordinate 114,492,691 of OY728155.1, read as the reverse complement.
ATATTGTTCAAAATATAAACCAAAAAGATACTATAGCATTCAATGTTCATCATATTCTTCATTTTACATAATTAGTTCATTAGTCATGGATGAAATAATTAAACCCTCAACTATGACCACAACGCTCGTGAATTTTACATAAAAAAACTCTTTTTCAATCAAATCCTTTACATATATATCTACCATTACTGATTCTATAGTTTAATATTTTTTTCATAGCAAAAAAACCACCTTGGTGTATGAATAATTCTTGTAATATATTTCTAGTTAGAATATCGTATTTCTCCTAAATGAATCATTGGGATAGTGTGTATGTGAACCATAAATTATTATAAAACATTTAATGAGTTTATTATTTCTAGTGAAATTAAAAATTATGCAATACATAATAGTAATTTTTAATTTTTTAAGCCTCAAACTATTTTATCGTGTCTAAATAACCCTCACTATTGAACTCAAAATATCTCAAAACTCAATACAATCTAGTGAAAAGGCTCCATATTTCCAATCTCATAAACTGAGAATGTTCCCATTCAATTAATCAAAGGAATTTTGGTGGATGGTGTTTTCTAAACATGGGATTGGAGCTCTATGATTTGATGAGTGGACTCCCAATCTAGAATCCATTACTCAGATTTCCTAAACACTTACCTCCATATTAAATCAATCTCATTAAGGGATAAATCTATTGATTTAAATTGTATTAGTTAATCAAACACTTTCATATGAACTAACTAATTATAGAATTTTTATCAATAAGGGTTGGTAAAACATTTAGTCCTATAGTTTCATTCCTAATTATGTAATGGGAGATCTATTCTGACTTAATGTTACGGTAATAGTTTTTTATTTATTATGTGTAAATTTTTCTTCTTTTATTCTTTACATGTATGGTTATTAGTAAGTGAATATCACATAATTGATTTACCATGTTTTTATAAGAAAACTATCCATAATCCATTCATTTAAATTTGATCTTTTCATACTAGTCCATTTGTTTTGGTGATCCCGGTATTGTATCCATTAAATAAATAATTAAAAAGATAGAAATAAATAAATAAATAAATAAATAACAGTATTCATGAGATTTTTCTAATGGGTAATTTATTTATAAGATAATAAAATAGTCGATAGCCTTATTGGAGAACTCTGTATAAAAATTTTCAAACAAGATACAACATTCCACTTATCCAACTATGTATTATACTTATTGATTTTATCTCAGATCTATCATGAACTACCTCCATAAACCATTTGATACTCCTTTTAATATATATATATATATTTATAAGTCACATGAAAGAGAGGGGTACCAATGTACTGGTTAATGGAAATTACATAAACAACATTGAGAAAACATACCCTATTGAATAAAAGAGGGAGATATAAAAATCATTCCATATTATTTAATTTAATAACAAATCATTGAAAACCCAAGAAATAAAATTAAATTAAACTAAACCAACCCATACATAGGTTTGGACAAATCTCAAGATCTGTCATACATATTCTATGAATATGCAAAAGTACATTGGCTAGTATTTATTTCATTTCATTATTTTTTTAAGTTAATTATAGTTATATTAATTAATAAATCAATTAATTCCATTTATATTAATGACCATATGATGTCTCATAGAGACAAATATCGCAATTCAATTTTGGTAAAATAAACCACATGACCAATAATTACATATAGTTAAGAGGAATTAGTTTCACATTTATATATTCTTCAAAACAATTATTCCATTTTAAAACACATCAGGTTTCATCTATGTAATATGTTTTTAATTCTATAACTAATTATTTTCATTGATCTTAATGTATTCCTTTATTAGGCGACCATAAGGTGTGTACTCACAAGATACACACAATGTTCCTATATTTCAATTTATCAAGGATAAATGTCTAGGTATTCTACATGTACTTGACCATATTACATGATTTGTACAAATAATATACATATTACGTGGTCTAGTTTCCCTGTGAACATGATAAAGTCTTGGTGATTTATGGTGTAACTCAACCAGATTATATGGAACGTACTAACGAGACACACATAATGTGTTCCACTTCCCATATGTATGTGTAACCCATTTATTTACTCAACATGTTCTTCAGACCAGAGAATTAATTTGTTACATGACATGTATGCTAGCTACAAACCTGGTGCCTCATTAATTGTTGAGGCTTTCAATATCACATAGTTATAAACAGTGTATTTGACCACACATTTTGAAAAAAAATCTAATAAACCATGTAGACTATATGATGTTTATTCCATCCACACATCATGTAGTCCAAAAATCTATTTTCTAGGTTTTCCTAGTCAACATGCTGTATATAATAAATTCACCTTGTGTCGTAACTACTCAGTACGCCACAAACCCATGACATATCCATGTGAAATAAACACAGGTACGTGATATGTACACTAGATACATGTCGTGTATCCCAATCTATGAGACAGAATGTTTGGATCCTCCTTGTGGTACTTCTGATCATTATTCATATATTATTGGGAATTAAGAAAATATGATTATTGAATTCAAAATAATAAAAATTCAAAAGACTTTTACTTAAATTTCAGATTAAATGGCCCATAATATTGAAGTGAAAACTAACCACAATTGCATATATATGATAAAAAATCAAAAAAAAAATAATTATAAATTTAAATATATCCTCCCTTAAACCAGCTTATGTTTATAAAAAAAGTGGACGTTTCTTTGGGTGAACAACCATTAATATTTTTATCAAATTTGATGGATCATTATCCAATTGTGAAAAAAACTTCGTATTCAAAAAACAATTCCAATAAATATTGACACATAATTCATGAAACTAGAAGACGACTAGTTCACATTAAATTTATAATCAATTTAAATATATTCAGAGAATGAATACATTGTATTGGGGTTATTATTCAATGATTTCATAGATCTTATGAAACCACTTTTTCATATTACATTTTAGTTTCATGTAATTGGGGATAATAATCACATGCATGAATTCCACTCATATCTACAAAAAAACATAAAATAAACATTATTAAAGAATTTTATAACACATTAACCTACCTCAGACCAATCTTTGGGTTAGCCTCTCATTATCATGAGTAATATATCACTTGATGGAATGATACAAAAGAATAGGAGATAATGAAAATAAAAATAATCTAGATAAAACAATATGAGGAAGGTAAAACATACATAAAATTAAAAAAATTAAAATAAATATAGAGAGGGAATGTAAATAGAATAAAATATAATTAAAAGGAAATTAAATGAAAAAAAGATGATGACTTGAATGATAAGAAGGGAAGAAGAAGCAGATGGTTTGTTCGCATGAAAAAATGCATGATATTATTTATAAAAGATAAAATAAAATTAAAAAATAAAACTAATTGTAAATAAATAAAATTCAAGAATAGGAAAAAATAATGAAGAAGAAAATAGCTACATGGAATCATATCACCTCTTCGTGGTGGATCCACTAGATGAAAATATTCTAAATTTAAATATATTTTTCTTTCTTTAAACCTTTGTTTTTACCTGTATGTGTGAAATTTGAAACTTGATAAGATATTTGGATTCATACTCTTGAGGTGTGGGCTTAAAGAACATCACAAGACAGCCTCATATATGCATGATATTGTAGGAGCATGAGAGTTCCATGTGTCAGAATCTTGGAGGCGTGAAACAATAGTGTAGATTGGGAATATACTCCACCATAATCTTTTGTGATCATTAAAACTCATAGAGGGTTCTCAAAAATGAGATTTAGGGTGTTCTTCTAACATGAAGTAGCTGATTAGTGGTGTTCCTATAAGTGATTAGTGGGAGATGTGGTCAAGATAGAGCATCTATGAGGATGAAATAGTGGCTCCCATGATAATTTTGTGGTGGTAAGTGACATTAAGTGGTAGAGATATAGAAGTGCAAGGTAGAGTGTTATAAATGATCACATCTCATCCAGTATTTTAATGATATAAATAGAATGGTAAAAATCACATTTCTCATTGAATCAAATTGAATGGTTTTCAAGTGATTTTTTGAAATCATCAACATTACATAGCTAAGAATAATAAATTTGGTTGATCGTATAGAATACATCCTACACACATAAATGGGATGAGACACATCACTAGGAACACTTGGGCCATCAAGCATGCTATGTTCATGAGAACACTCCCCATGGGTCTAGTCCTCATACTACTAGGAAGCATCATTAGGGGATAATATGGATGACTGACTATTTGAGTTGACTATATTTCATTCCATTTTAATTTATTTTAGGAATCATAGTTACAAACACATAATGTTTTGTTAAAAATATAATTGAGATATGAAATTTCAAAACACATAATAAAAATTATCTACACAACTTTCATAATAAAAACTAAAAACAAAATTTCAACATTTTTAATGTAATTTAAACCATTTAAATTTCACATTTCAAATTTTTTATATTTTAATTATACATTGAAATTTATGTGTATTCTGATTATAGAAAATAAAAAATCATTATAATTTGTTTAAAAATAATGAATTAAATATGACTCTATCATAAATTTCAATTTTCAAACCATTAGTTATAAAAATTGAAATCGGATACTCGTTTAACAAATGTATCAAATAAACTTGTTCAAACTATCCAATAATTAATAAAATTCACACCAAATACACCATCATCTCTTTATAAATTCTAATTCCAAATAATTATTACATTTTCTTGGGTAAATGTTATTTCATCATTAGGCATGTGAGAACTGTCACATCACTAAAATTGTGTATATTGTCCCTTCATGGTCTCTATCCAATCTATAAGGGGATCAATGGTCTAAAATAGTTCTTATGTATTTGTCTCTTAGTTTCATTCTCAATTTGATGCAGTGTGCTAAAAAGGGTATGGACATCTCCCCTATGGTTATCATTATATCTGTATCAAATTTTTTTGGGTTAGACAACCTAAAATATAAGTGGGTTCTTACCCAATAGATTTTTTTTGATATTCCATGACTACCAGGGTAAGGTAACATGGTTTCATGGGCCCTAGGTTGGTCATATGATTTTAACCTACTCTTAATGGTTGAAAATTTCTATCTTGTTGAGATGGATTCTCTAGAGTAGATATATTGACCGCGTCATTAGAGTTTCAATTTTATGGTATATTACTTATGGGTGGTTTGGTATTAATTGAGAGAAACTGTTCAAGCTCAATTTAATATTTTTCAATCCACTATTCAAATATTGGAGGAATATTTTCATCAAGTGTTTTAAGGGATATGTACATACCTTTCCCATTATCTTTAGTCAAGGTTAACCATGTAGAAGGTAAAGGAAGTTTTAGAGAATATCCTAAGTCCTGATTCTATCTCTGATGTTGGGTATGAATGCTTTATTTACATAATTTGGTGTGGATTAAATATTCAATATATTCATCTTTATCTTGTTCGTATATCTCAATTTTATGCCCCATTCCATTAACGGGGTTGAGAACAACTACATTCACTGATATAAATCTTAAAGTAACAATTATATTATCATTTGAGTTATAGGGGATATATTTTCCTCTAAATATCCCACATTGGATATATTATATTCCAAATTGATATATTCCATCTTGCAGGAACACTTTGAATTTAAATATTTTATGAGAATTCACATTTACTTCTTAATGATAAAAAGGAACATGATTATGGATATATATCATGATGTATTATGAAATGTATATCACAAAATTAACACCAAATGAGTGAGATAGAACAAACATTTGAAGGTATTCTATTTGTGTAATTGGTTAATTCCTCCCAGTCTAGAAAATACTAACATACATAATGGTGTGGGTGGAAATAGTGCCCCATACCTATAAGATCATCTAGGTTATGTTATTCCACTATAAAGTATTATTTACACTATATATTTGATGATCATTGGGGTAGAGATAGTGGTAAACATTTCCCCAACCATATTGGACGGGGTTGTTCATATACATTTATTGAGGAAACTATTATCATATCATTATTATCCTTTTTGGATTATATTAATGTGGATTTGGATGTGTTTCTGATTCAAGGTGATATATTCATACAATTGAGGGTTATTACATGACCTGAGGTTTTATTTTTCTATAATAAGAGGACATATTGACAATTTTAAAAATATGATATTGGAGCCTATCATGATGTATCTCCCACTAAGTGTTCCTCTTCTTTGATTTTAGTATATTATGATTTCTTTAGATATATAAACAACCATAACTAATCCCAAGACCTAATACCTAATATTTAGTGATTATGATGCAAGATCCTTTCACCAATGAATCATGTTGGTCAATGAGTAAGATGAAATGTAAAGTTCTTATGATAAATTCATTATAGTATCATTGATTTTCTAACAAAGTTGATTCATAATTTCAATGTCAAAATAGTGAATACATTTTCAATACTTAAATTTTGTATGGATGAGAGCCTTTAAAAATATGTTCGTGCCAACTTGGTAGAATACATCAATTATTTCCTTGAAATTTTCATTATACTCCATAAAAGATAATTATCAATTATTGATATTATAGAGGTTCTCCCACAAGTTAAGAAAAAATAGGGTATGTACATGTATTTTTAAGTCATTAGAATATCATTATGAGAAGTGGGTATGGGATAATAACCATCTTATATTCTATCATAATTAAATTATTTACACATGACCATCAACTGCTCATCATCTTCGATGAAGGGTTCCTCAACATGATCCAACAACAATGGTTATTTCAACATTCGTTTCTCTAGATGATCAGCTTCATTATGAATTATCTCATTTTTGTTAAATGTTATACTATTTGAGGGTGTTTCAAATGATGCCACCACATTGGGATGTATTTTGAATAGGATGAGATATCTGAGGTGCAGATGATGACCATTAAATAGATCTATCCATCAAACCGGATGTGATTTCATTGTTTAGTTATGTGGTGTTTGGTTTAGCTGGCCTCAATTTCTATTTCCCTCTGAGTGTGAGGGAAATAGCATAGTATATTTTACTTGGGGAGAACCTTCTTATTTGGAATATGAATAATTATAAAGAGATAATTCATAATAAGTACCATAGTGATGACCTCTATGGTGGATATTTAACACACTGTCATGGGGAGGACCTTTAAAGAGGTTGTTTTCATTATTTTAGGGAGGTCTAGTACAATATATACTTCATGGAGGAACTATATGATATTATGTTGGATCTCAAGGTGTGTGTATCAATGTTAGTTGGATGTTTATTAGTTTTAAAGGGATTACCTCCTTACCAATTGAGTTTTATACTATGAGGATGATCTCTACAACTTACTCTGTTAGGAGTACCTCTATGGTTAATCCTATTATTACCATGTCCATGACCCCTGTAGTGGGTACTATAAGGTGGTACCATAGATGTTTTGATCTTATTTTCAAGGAAATGACCTCCACCAAAATATTTTCCACCTCTTGTTGATCAAGAGATAAATGAATCATGGACCGTTATGAAAATACTCTAAAGATCATTAAGAATATCATTAAAATTATGGGTATGGATAAAAGAATAAACTATGAAAAAAATTACACTTGATAATAAAAAAAATTTATATCCTTTTTTGGCTGAATAATGTTGTAATATTTATTATATTTGAGGTGTGAAGTATGGGAAATGGACCACATGAGTGGGATTCCTCCTAGGAATCTTCACAAATTCCACCAAAATTTGTCATAATATTTATTAAGAGTGGGTAGGGATATTGAACTACTCTAATGAAGAAATTAAAATAATTCAATAGGATTATTTAAAAAGGGTTTGAATATGGGGCTTCGCATTGGTTTCCACCAGAAAATGTTGGTGTTATTTTTTAGAGAGACTAGGAATTTGAGTCTTCTCTTATTCTTGAACCATAATATATAGATCAAACCCCTAGAGAGAATAAAGGATATGCTCATACTCAAATGTTTCCACTAGATTATAAAAATATTATTTGTATATATTTATGGAAGATATAATATATGCTCATTATAGGGAATTAGTTTCCAATTTGATATGATGATGAACTATTTGGACGATAATAAGATAAAGAATATGGTCCAGCTCTTCGGTTACTTTTAGAATATATAGATATACAACACGGGTGAGAGCATGGATATGATCATGATCATTGGTCATTGTTGGAATATACTAGTGTTCTTTAGGAGTATAATCATGAATAGGGATATTAGTTTTCTCTTGAGGTATTATTGAGATATTTTAACATGTGATATAGGAATAATATAGAATAGATATATAATCCTATTTTAAAGATTCATTTTCTCATCAACCCATATGAGAAAACCTCTTGGGAAACATCATTTGGAAAACTAAAGCTAATATCCCTTAGGTTAACTCCTCACGATATTCATGAGAGGGTCTTGATGTGTAGAATTACTGAAGGCATTGAATTGAAATATATCTCTAATGAAGATTCTATATAACCACTTAGATATAGTCGATGACCCCTTAAATCTACCCTAGATAAAGGAGGAATGTGTTGTTTCACTTTGGTGATATGATCCAAAATTAATTGAAGGTGACACTTGATTCCACCTACTTGTTTTAATCCCACTACAGATTGTATATTCTCTGAGGAATAATCTTATGAAGTATTTATTAATCTTCATCAAGAGATGGTTTTGATCCATTATGTTGATACTCTCAGATCAATGGAAATGGAATATTGTAGAAGAATTGGTATTTACCCCATTTTGGTGTCTCATCTTTATATGGGTAGTTTATATGGTACATGAAGATGATATAATAAGTGAGGATGTGGTTACGTCTTATATATTATGAATTATCAAATATATATGTCCACCTCTTGTTTGTTGATAACTAATTAGGGTAATATGGATGAACTTATTGGTTATATGGCCTATTGAGAAAGAGTTGACCTTATACATTGTCTTACATTACAGGTTCATCCTATATGTTGAAAAAAATATAGAAAAATATATTTCTGAAATCATATGTGAAGTGGATAAATGAAGAAGAGATGCTCATTGGGGTTATATCCCATGGACAAAGAATATTATGGCTTCATTGAGTTAGAGGACCATACTTGGGTGGATTAATTGTGGGGGCCTAATTCTGATATCATAAATGTGGACACGGTAGGGACATAAACCTAATGTGGAGGCACATATAAAAGTACACCTCATAAATGTGGATAATATGACAGGGAATGATAACTATACATATGTGGAATATGTCCAACAGAGGAAGAGTTAGAGATTATTCCTAGGATTCCCCTATTGATTCATCCTGACTATTGGTAAATTGGAAAAATAATTTATTGTTGGATATTACATCCACGAGGAAGAGTTTATGTGTATATTTCATTGATGGGGGACATTATGTTGAGAAAATTAATGGCGATATGGTTAAGGTTTACAACTAAGAGGAGGATCATATATATCTCTCTGTGTGTGTGTCTCACTCCAATCTATATAATTAGATAGGTAAGGAATTATAGACTAATTTGTAATATGGACTAGGGAGTAAGAGATGTTTAATACACGTGGGGTACCTATATATATATCACCTAGCCTTATTGAGAAGATGAAGGGGAAAATTTATAAACTAGTGTAAATAAGACACTTAACAGGGGATATCCCAGATTAGAATCCTTATCTAATCGAGGTATCCATGATAACCACATGACATTGACCCTCATTATAATGTGAATATAATATTTTAAACACCATTATGTCCCAATCAGTTGGGAAATTAAATTTATAAAGGACCATTATCAAAGGAATACATGATCAAATAAAATCAATTTGACAATCATTAATTAGTCTTCCATTTTTGGAGGTTATGTAGGAGTACATGATATAATGTTCTTTTATTGATTTTAACATAATGAAATAGATCCATTGAGGTCAATTGGGATAGTTCATCTCTCATAAATGACCTAAGAACAAAATTTTGCATATATAAAGAATGGTTACTCATAATAGTCTTCTTTTATGATGAGACCCATTATAGGTCAAAAAATTCTTGGTTTGGGTCCATTACAACAAAAATAATATATACTTTAGGACATCATTTCACATAATATTGGAGTCTTAATAGAGTGAATATGATTCGTCAAATTCCATATTTAACGGATTTTCTCATTAATGGATTTATGTGGGGATCCATGCATAAAGGGGTGTCTTGGGATTCATTCATAAAGGACTTCTTCTGGAGGCCTCTCAATGTACATATATAGGAAGAAGTTTATCTAAAAAAATCATGATTATCAATATCCATTCTATCAATTTTTCAAATTCAATGTTAGGTAGGGGAATTTATTTTAAGGATCCCTTATATAAAATGATTATAAAATATATATGTTTATCTCAAATTCTATTATCTTCTTTTTTCTCTTAATTACTTCTCTCCATTCATCAATTGTTTTCTTGAAGTTTTCAACATGTATATAATAGGTAATTATTAAAAACCACCTTCCGATAACATGTGATCTTTTAGGTTTAAGGTGGGATATGTTATTACATGAATAGGATGGATAACAACCACACCTCTGTAAAATGATGCACCACCAACAAGATGGTATGTCGTCATGAAATTTTCATGTAACCCTAAATTATTTTGACCACACAACATCATATATATTGTTATATTCAAAATATGGTTCATGGCTATAAAGGATTTTCATTTTGGTCTTCAAAATGATAAAAAATCCAAAGCTATATAGTTGTCTTGAATAATGAATGCTTTATCTATTTATAGCGGTGAAAAACAAGGAATTATTTATGATTCTGCAAAATAGTTTCACACAAAATTCAACAATGATATACTTTTTAGGGAAAATTTCCTTTGATTTATATAATTTATATATTTTTCATCATTTTCTTCCAACCTCCATTAAAGTGGTGACCATATATTTAGTTTGAATCATCATTATCAAAATTTATAAAACCACAAGAACATTTTCCGAGAATGGATCCAGTTATTACTTATTTAAAAAAATTAGAGATATCTATGAGTCAACCCATAATCATTTAATCACATATGCATATATAGATATTAGATGGAATAATATGGTTTCACATATAATATCAACATAATAATTTTCATATTCACAAGACAAAGGACTATGAGATTATGTTTCCTCTTAATAATTTTCAACTACATATATATAGGTGTGATGAATATTGAGGAAAATTTTCCATCACTATATAAAAGGCTACCCAATTTAGAAATGATATTTCATTAACACCAATACATGTTCTCTTAAATAGATATATGTGTTCTTGTTATGGAGGAAAATTTACCATCAATATAATATAAGGTTGGTCCACTCAAATATGAGAGATTTAACTGAATCGAGCTAATAGAAATCATGAATCTAGATATTTGAATGGGAATTGTAATTTTCAAAATGCTTAAAGTACATTGAATTTATACATTCAATAATTTTTCACAAATCATAAAAACCAATATGCAAGGAACATAATAGTTCTCTACTTTTTTCAAGTTTGGCCAACCTAGATAGAAATGATTATCATTTTTTAGGGTTGACTGGTATACTCCATTGGCTTTATATCTTTTTATACTATCCATTGTATTTTTATAAGCTATAGATATGTAATGTCTGAGTGGATATTAACTTGTTGTAATCTATGTATGAACACTATGTGTTTTCACCCTAATATTTTTATATATTTTAATCTTTTAAATGATCACTTTTTTATAGAAAAGTTAATTTGAATACCTAGTAATAAGAGAGTATACATTTTCACAAGACTCCATTTGTGTATTTCCAACCTTGAAAGAATTCTATCTATTTCCTTTGGATGTTTTAATTCATGTATGTTGAACTAGTTAAACTAATGTTTATGTTTGACTAGATTTTACAAAAATTTGTTGGAGTCTATATTCAAATAACTTTATTGGAAAATATGAGGTTATTTATATCACATGGGTATGGTGATGTCCTTAAGTGAATAATATTCCATGAATAATATAAACCAACAGAGGGAGGGGTACATGAATTTGAATATCATGGTTCTTATACCAAGAGTTGTAGAGATTTAGGGTCTCCCAACATTAATCAAAATATAAAGGGTGAGGTTATGTGTTTGATATCAAAATAAATTTGACCCAACACGATTCAGTGAGATGCACCATAAATCTAGATATGCAAATAAATGATTCATATATTTTATGTTCATGTTTTTAAGACCAATATAGTGAGACAGTGTAACAACCCTAATGGGGCTTAAGATCATAGAGTGCTTTAACACCTTTGAACAAGTAATGAAAATGATGTGAATCAAAAATTGAGTTATTTGAGTCAAGAAGTGATGAAATTGGAAAAGGCTTTTGATTGTGGATACTTTCAAAATTCATGTGGTGGTTTCCAATGTAGCATTGACAAGGGAAAATGGGTTTGAGGACCCTCTCCTCATGATGGAACTTAACTTTTTATTATAATATAGATTTTCATAATGTTTATCATTACAAATAAAAGGTTTTATTTTAATTTGAATTCACTTGTTCAAATTTCCCATGAAATATTTATAGTGATTCAAAAACTCAAGGTATGAATTATATACTACGGGAAGAGAGTATTTTAAAGGGATCGAAATACCATAGTCCCGAATTTACCAATGTTGTTCAATCATGAGATGTTGAAAATGAGTAGAAGTGGGTGATGATATGTGTAGGGTTCTATGATATATAGACCGTAATTCACTTTGTAACCATGGATAAAAGAAATAATTCTACATGTAATTTTTATATAGCTTCTCTAAGTGGATATTTCTCATCCTAAGGGAAAATTTTTAATGAATTCATCCTATAGTGGGGCCATTGCAGAAGACCCAACATGAATGAGGAGAATCCCTACACTATGATAAAATGGGATAAATATCCTCTACATGGATCCTAGAAAGGATATCTATGATTCACCATGTATTCTGAAATAATATTAATCAATTCATATATTGTTATTATTGGATTATATTATGTGTGACATTACTCATGAATTTTTTTCATTCATGGGAAATGAATAATCTGATATAAGGGGGTAAGGCATATGTTGTCATAATATTTTGTTCAAGAATGGTATAATTTTTAATTATATAAAATTTAGGGTATATGAATGCACATGAATAGTAGGAATATTGAATATGTAAATAATAATTCAATATTATTTAATTGAGATATTGTTGGATGGAATATATATTCCGAGGATGATAGTTGACTAAAATTGAATGGAAGGTTCTACTTTAATGTTCTTCAGTGAACATTGTGTTTTAGGATCTTCTCCTTGGGATGAATATAGGAATATATTTGGAACACTAAATACAAAATAATATATATCATTATAAAGAAAACAATCCCTTTTGATTAAAATACACACATTATATTAACCTAGAAATTATATGTATGATTCAGACACATAAGTAGTGAATTACATTTTAGGAACCAAATGATATTAAAATAGGGTATAAGAACTCAAAAGGTTATGGATATTTTCATTGAACATAATATCAAGGTGACTAAATATAAACAAATATATATTGAACACATTAATTAGAGAATCAACTTTATGTGAATAAATAGAACCATATTTAATCAAAATGTATATATTGAGTAGATTAAGCTCACATAAAGAAGAAATGTATACTAGATCTAACATTTTACTGGACCAATGAGACCAATAAATGTATCTTGACCATTTCTAAGGCCAAGTTCATAGTTACCTTTTCATTTTTCACTCCAAATTTTTACTAATCCAGGAAAGAGAAATTCGTAGTGATTGGATAATTTATTTGATATGACTAGACCCCCTGAGTCTCTGCCTGGGATGTCAATAGGCCTTTTTTTCCAACCCAATCCCTCCTCCAACAGGCTAGGAGAAATTTACCATCACTAGGAATGTATATTAAACATAAGAGAGCCCCTACCAAAAACAACCTACAATAGATATACATCACCATGCAACTCAAAAATTCATAACAATGAAGGCCACATATATCAAAATAAAAAATAAAATATTCATGGATATATCTACTAAGCATTATAGGTAATACAATATAAATTATAGAATAAAAGGAAACACATACATGATCTAAATACTCGAACAATAATTGGCATTATAAATCATTGGATAAGTGAATCACCACATTGTTATAGGAGAAGTGGTCCTAAAACCAATTGGTTTTACTTTGATTCAAGGATATTTAATTTATTTAACTATTAATCTTATTATTACATATTGTTCATTGTTCTTTATAACTATGATGTAATAATGGACTACAATATTTTCTGCATTGATATGGTCATGACAATTGCACTATATGATGAGAACTTTGAAATGCTATAACAATATTCTTAAATATAGTTCTATGGTTGAATGACTTACTATGATGAGACATGTAGTATGTAGACCATTATCTGTGAGTACTTGTAATAAGATGATGCTTCCTCTATTGAAGTTTTCACTTGGTAATCTCCATGATAGTAGATTATGAGAATAGACACGCCAGTAAGAATTCCACATGTTTTGGTGTAATCAGATATTTCTATCTGTGATTGTGTGTAATGATACTTAAAATATAATATTATCATTAATATGTGTTATGGATCGTGTACATTGATTTAGTAATGAAAACTATCATGCATAATGTTGGCAGGAAGTTGGGTACATTGGGAGCATCACGAGTGGCCTATTAATAATGTATAAGTTGAGGATAGATTTGTCCCTTCAATTTACAGATGCGGATATCTCATCCCTTTGATTGAAATCCAAGAGTTTCATGACATTCCATGGCCATGGTGTAATGACGAGTTTATATCAGGTATTCAATGAATGACGTATCAAGCATAAATGTTTATGAAACTATCATGAAACTTTTTTGATGAGATATTACGAAAAAGTGATTATATCATATAGTGAGAGGTTGTATGTGGATGTCTTTCTAGTGGCTTTATGTTCTTTCTCTAGGTATCCTTTACCCATTGCTAGACAGTAGTCTTGGACACTAGGCAAGGCCACCTAATGCCAATGAGAAATAATCCTTGCTGGTCATACACTAATTTATTATGATGGTCTCGGTTAAATTCAATTATAATTTAATTAATAAATATTATTCCCAAGACAATGAATTTATTTAATTCAAGTAAAAAGGGTTTCATAAATTAAATAAATATTTATTTACGGGATATTGGGTAAAATATAATTATTTATATTATTGAAAATTTAATAAATATTTATTTTCTAGTTTGTAAATAAAATATTTATTTAATAGAATTAAATAATTAATTATTTACCTACATTTTGAATAAATAGAAGGGGATTTATAGTGGACTATAGATGGTCCCATAGTAAAATAATTATTTTCAAGACTATAAATAATTATTTAACTGGATAAAAAAATTAAAATAACACTTCTATTATTTTAGGATACAGAATTTTATTTGTAATTCTGTTTTTCACATCTTGGCACGCCATAAATAATGATGTAGTATTATTATTAATTTAATGGGGTTTCTCTAAGGTTATGAATATATTTAATAGATGTTTTGTAATTAAATATTTTAACTGATTCCCCATGTAAATAAATAGACACATACATCTATTATTCCATGTACCAAACAGTACACCCGATGAATTGAGAATTGTTGAGATAAACAATTTCTCTCTTGAATCTTCTTCACACCCCTCTTAATAATGAGAGAATTTCTTCAAGGCCGAAGAACAAATAATCAATAATGACTGACACAAGACACTCGCTTCACCGCGCTAGCACCTGGAGACCGAGCTGTGACGATCAGAGGCCATCAAATCATGTGTGGATCATCGCTAGAGGGATTATAGTTTGGAGCCTTTAAATAGAAAAAATGATTTCATGGAAGAGTCATTCATGATGATAAACATCATCAACAAATAAAATACCGAAGATCCATGTATTATTTTCTTTATGAAATTAATTTAATTGACTATAAACATGATGTAAAAAATTCTCTCTAATGGCTTCCAACCTCTTCCTTCTTTATCTAAATATTTGATTATATTCCATGTACACTTGAATTCATCATCGTATTGATCCTAGAATAATCATTAATCATGTTAAAAATCAATGTGGGGTGTCGGACCAACCATGCTTCCACTGTACCCCGAACCTTAAAGTGGTATCAAAGGGGATACATCATATTATATAATTATTTAAATATTTATTTGAATATTTATACATTCAATAATTTAGTTGTTTTTATTCAATTTAAAAATTATCTAAATCATAATCTTGAGATCTGTTCCTTCACTTTCATTTCATGTTCACCTTACATAAAAAAATATTTTCATTTAATATTGATTAAAATAAAACAGGGGATCTCATCTAGATGTGCCAATGGTTCATGGCTGTACAACACCAGAACACACAATGTGTATTCGGCTATACACGTCATGTTTCCATGGTTCAAGGCATTGGGTCTGGTCTTCCCAACCAAGAAATATCATTGGAGTTTATATAAGTTATAATGACTTCGTGTTTTGACATGGAATAGGTGGCACATGGTTTCCATATTACACGACATGTGGCCAACTAGAAATGGTGTGTAGTCCCATCGGGTTAGGGTTGGATTATGTACCTTGTACACAGCTTTCCCAGTTAGAGACCATGTAATGAGGAAATACGAGGCATGTGTCCCACTAGACATGCTATGTACTCCAAAGATTTTCGAAGCACAGTCACATGTTGTTTTACCAGAAGTGTAATTTGGATGGACGGTGAAAATTTTTATATTCCATGTTGTTGGAACAAAAAGCCATATACTCATCCAAATTTTTCGGATTTATTAAAATTTATTATTCTATTATATAACCCCTTGATATGTGTACCGTCATGCTAGAGAAATGTTTAGGCACAACATGTTATATGTGTATTATATATATGTGTTTAATTTAACATTTTCATAATGTTCATTTCTACACATTGGGTAGTTATGAATAAGAATTCACCGGGTTTCCTCAAAGGTACAAGTTACATACAAAGATAATTTTAAATGAATTTATTTGACTAAATTATTATTGATGCAAATCTAAAGTAAATTCAAAAAAAATTTTAAGATAAAATGATTGATTAATTAAAGATGGTAATTAATTTATTCAAGCCTAATTTATCTTAAATAAGAACGATTAAAGAATTGAATTCTAGTTTTATTTATGATTAAATATTATTTCATGTATATATGATCATGATCTATGACATGTTATGTTTTTAATATTTTCCTTACTTATTATATACTCCCTTTACTGATTTTATATGAAATGTGCATAATTTTTAGGAAATATTAATGTTTCAATATTAAATATAATTTTTTAGCACTATTTGAATTCATCCATATTCAAGTCTGTTTAATGTTTTCATAATTACTATCACCCTAAAGATCCAAATTTTATGGTTTTTTAGGATTCCTCATTCAATATACAACATTTCTTTTTAATGGATCTTGGACCAATTCTTATATTTGGAGAGTCATATGGTCCACACAAAAGGCCCAAATAATCTGTAAAGAAATTTGACCATCCATGAATATAAAATTTTCGACATCAATCCAAAATTCTGAATCATTTAATTCTCTTCCAAAGGTAGGGGAAAATTCTATACATCTTTGATAAACATTTCAAGTCCCAACTCCAAAGACAAGGGGCCAAACTGATGAATCTAAACCATTCCCACTATTCTGTGTAGGAAATGAAATTATCACACCATTATTGATTTTTCTCTTGACAGAGACATACTTTTGAGATAATATTCATTAGTGGAAAATAGGAGATATAAATTAGGAATTCTATGTTGAATAAAGTGTTTGTATTTGAGTTCATCTTCCTATTAAAAAACCCAATCATATTTTGTCCTTTCAAATGTTTGGATTGAAATGGACATGTAATAATTGTTTAATCAAACCACCATAACATTGGTTCCATAAGTCCACTAGCCAAAACATTTTCAGAGTAGACAGAGGACATACATATATGAAACTTGTAAGAAGAAAATATCTCAAGATTCGGTTTCCTAATTTATCAAAGTGACGATGCAATTGGAGGGGTAGTTTGGGAATAAAAATAGCCCACAACATTGGGCGATAAACACATCCCCCTCCTCTTCTTAAAAGTGGATGGCATTTTAGAATATAAAAGCATATATTATAACAAAAAAATCTTTACCAAAGGGTTGGTAGGACCTGAAATACTAAAATTTTAACTTTAGATACCTTTCCTCCTCTCTTTCTTTTCATGTTCTTTTGTGTTCTTCTTATTGGTAATCATGTAAGTGTGTTTTCATTTCAATAGAAAATTAAGGAATTTTTATTATTCATCATAAATTATTCTCATCCAAATTTTGTTAAATAATATTAATGGTATTAACATATTTTAAATTCAGTTGAATACCCTTTCCTTATTTGGAATTCTCATTCGATCTAAGGTTCATTTTTAAATATCATCATCGTTCGTGTGTGTGTATTAAGTGCACAAACTTTTCTTATCCAATTATTTTTGTTCTATTTATAATTCATCACCAAAAAAACATATTACTAGATTAAAAACACTATTAATGGATGAATAAATCTTCCATTGGGGTGACTCATTATTTGGGGATGTTAAGTGATTGAGAAATTTTTCCCGATGAATATTTTTTGAATTAACACTGTTTATGTTGGACTTAACTTGTCATGGATTAATGAATTGTTTTGTTTAATATGTGGTTTCGTGGATTATTGGAACCATAAATACACTAACATAAACATTTAATTATTTATATTAGTATCCTATGTTATGTTAAGTCTTGAATTAAATCCTTAACACTTAGGAATTCCAGTCAACATCATCTTGTGAAGTGGGTGTTAATTTAATGAAATATAAAGAAAAGTTCAAGGATATCACAAGAATCACTCTCAAATGATGAACTCACCTTAATATTTATCTAATTGTTAAACCAAACATCATCCATTAATTATTTTATATGCTCTGCAAAAAAGCACCCAAATCAAAATAAAATTAACTATTAAAAATAATCATCACTCAGGATTCGACCTGAGTGCTGCTATACACATTTGCAGAGAATTGGAACCTTGAATGGTCGATATGCGACAATAGTCCAAGATTTTAAATGGTTTCATTTAAGGGTATGGTGTAATTAATTAGTCATTAGTTTCGAGTTATCGTAAAAAATATATAAATTTAATAATAAATTGAAAAAATCACAAAGAAAAAACCCCATTTTCATAAAAATCATAAATAAAAAAACACAAAGAATAACCCATCTTCTTCTTTCTTCTAAAACCCATCTGAATTCCCCATAGTCTCCCAAATAATATCTCATATTTTGTTTACCCTGAAATTGAGTGAAAAAATCACCAAATTATGAGGAACATTATGGATAATAAAATAATTCAAGAACAAGTCCTCATCCAACCAGTTGAATTAGAAGTTGCCAATTCCAGGGAACAAAGACATAAAGTACTCTCTTCCCCTGATATAAATTACCAAATCCTTGGTATTAAATATCCAATAATAAAGGCTTACTTGGAACTCAAATCGGGTTTGATTCATCTTCTTCCTCATTTCCATGGTCTAGCCGGTGAGGATCTACGTCTTCATCTTAAAGAGTTCCAAGTGGTGTGCACTACCATGAAGCCTCAAGGGGTTTATGAGGAACAAATAAAACTTCAAGAATTCCCTTTTCCCTTAGATAACTCTTCCAAGTCATTGATTTACTACCTCGCTCTTCATTCCATAACCACATTGAATGACATGAAGTAACTCTTCTTAGAGAAATTCTTTCCTACTTCTTGTACTATTTCAATCTAAAAAGAAATAAGTCGTATCTATCAATTACCAAATGAATCACTACATGTGTATTTGGAGAGGCACAAAAAGCTTTTTGAAACCCTTCCACACCACCAAATACCTTACCAACTCTTGATCCAATACTTCTATGAGGGGTTACTGGTAATGGAGAGAACCCTCATTGATGCTGCAAGTGGTGGTTCTCTTATTGTTAAAATTCCTATAGCCGCACGAGATCTCATAAGAAACATGGATTAAAACACATAACAATTACATATTCAGGCACATCTTCAATTCAAGAAATGACAAGATAGTCATTCTATAGAGCCGAGCATGATGACATAGTGGATGAGTGAACTTATAGGTCTTGCACCACAACTAGTTATGGCATCCAAAGAGAAACATCATATTCTACATAATATCTAATACCTATACCTATAAAGAACTATGGAATCTACAAATACCCATATCATCCAACTAAC
Organism: Viscum album; assembly: GCA_963277665.1. Taxonomy (NCBI): domain Eukaryota; kingdom Viridiplantae; phylum Streptophyta; class Magnoliopsida; order Santalales; family Viscaceae; genus Viscum; species Viscum album. The sequence continues at coordinate 114,472,349 of OY728155.1, read as the reverse complement.
ACATGTCAACCACTTCAAGAGAATTAATCTGATTCATCTGGACCAATGGAGTTCAATGCAGCATATGATCAGTAGAACCCCAAACCTCAACCATCAGGTCAGTTTGTTAGAAACTTCAACCAACCCAACTCTAATCCCTTATCATATAACTTAAACCAAGGACTGAGGTATGGAAATACAATTTCTCATCCCCCACAGTACCCTTATCAAAACCCAAACCAATTCCAAAATGGTCAAGGTGGTGGTAACTTCCATCAACATAACCCTTTTGTTACTCAACCTCAAAGGATTAATACTCCTCTTCCTCCTCCCAGATTCCACTATCCTAGTGAGACTTCTCAATTTTTAAACCAATACAAATGCTTTCCCAAGAACAAAAATAAAGTAAATCCCAATTCAGGATAAGTCTTTTCATCTAAACAGTGAATGGAATGTTTGCTGGAAGATCTTTCCTCCACCTATTCCAGCCTTAAAATCATTGAAACAAAAATTTGTCAACATGCATACCACCTAAGCTAGCAACAATAATCAAATTCATTTTAACACCTAGCTCAATAATTATCCACCACCAAAGGTAATATAAATGCAATTTCACATTGATCAAGGAATAAAATTGTTATGACTCATGATAAGTCCTCCAAAACCATTTGAATGTTGACCTACAAAACTAAAAGGAAAAGAAAAATGAAGAGGAACCAGAATCCATTCCCTCACCTACTTCCATTCATCTTTGGAATAAAATTCCTTTCACTCATACTTTTTTTAAATTAATGATGTCTTTTGATCCCGATCCTGAAATGCTTGACATGTTTAGATGTGTTGAAGTCAACATACCTCTCTTAGATGCCATAAGAAAATCCATCAATATGCCATGTTTTATAATAAATTGTGCACCCACAAGAAGAAACATAGGAACTTATAAAATGTTTCAACCCAGCAGTCTATTCCCATTAAGTGCATTGATCCAGGTACATTTACATCTCCATGGAACATTTGAAGTTCCAACTTTAATGATGCGCTAATAGAACATGGAGCCTCAATTAATTTCATTCCCAAAGACATCTTATCCTAACTTTCTCTTGGTCCTTTACATTCAATGGATGTTTTCATTCAATTGGACAGTCAAGGCACTACTAGCCCTGATGGTATAACCAAGTATTTCCTTGTTTGTGTGAATGATCTTATCTTCCCTACTTATTTCTATGTCCTTGACATGGAAGGTGAGAAGAAGTCTTATAAACCCTCCCTAATTCTGTGAATTTATTTCCTAGTGACTATGAGAACCAAGATTGATGTCCATTATATCATATTATGCATGGAATTTGGTGAAAAATTGGTCTTGTTCAACATTTTCCAAGACAAGTGATACCCATCTAGGATCACTCTGCATTCTCAATCCATGCTTCCAAAAACACTTCTAAGAGTCAATTGAACCCTAATCTATCATGTCCATAAAGTTATATTGATAAAAAATCTTGTGAAATATGCACCATGATTAACAATGTCATAAATGGTGAAGGTGATGTGGAACTATCATTCATAGACTCTATCAATCTACAGGATATTGAAAACTCTATTGAATACCACATCAACTCTGATATCTACTGCTCCACCTTAGAGGGTATTAATGAAAATGAATCTGAAGCAAAAAAAAATCCCTTCCTACATTCATGAGTTGTCTAACCCAAAAATGAGAGATGATTCTGATCAAAAAAATCATCCTAAATACCTAAAATATGCATTCCTTTTCCATTATCACTCTTATCATGTCATTATCTCTACTTCACTTATTAAAACTGATGATTCCAAACTTTTTCAAGTGTTAGAGGAATAAAAAGGCCTTAGGTTGAGCCCTATATGACATATCTGGAATCAACCCTCCCATTTTCATGCATCACAACCATCTTGAGGAATCATCCAAACCAATTAGACAATCATAAAGAAGACTCAGTTCACTCATACATGAGGTAGGTAGGGAAGAGATCACCAAGATTCTTAATGCTAGTATTATCTACCCAATTATTGATAGTGAATGTGTTATTCCAATTCAAGTTTTACCAAATAAGGTTGGGGTAAATGTTGTAAAAAATGAACATGGGGAGGTATTCATAACTTGAGTGAAGAACAAATGGCGTGTGTACAGTGATTACAAAAAATTGAATGTTGAAACAAGAAAATATCACTACCATATTCCATTCCTTGATCAAATGAAATAATGATTAGCTGAAAAGTCACACTATTTATTTCTTTATAGATACAATGACTACTTCCAAGTCCCTATCGCACCTCAGGACCAAGAAAATACTACTTTCACATTCCCCTTTTGAACATATTCATATAAGACAATGCCTTTTGGCCTTTGTAATGCTCCTGAAACATTCTAGAGGTGTATGGTGAGTATCTTTTCTGAATTCATTGAAAACTTATTTGAAGTATTCATGGATGACTTTACGCTTTATGGTGAGTCATTTTAATCATGCTTACATTAACTCTCTCTAGTCCTTAAAAATTGTGTCAAGTGTAACCTTGTGTTAAATTTTGAAAATTGTCACTTTATGGTTGCAAATGGGATCATTCTAGCGAACATAGTTTCAAAAAGGGGTATTGAAGTTGATCCTCCAAAAAATTTAAGGGATATGATCACTTATTGAACCCACTTCTATTCGATACATCTGGTCATTCCTTGGTCATGCTGGTTTCTATGGTTGATTCATCCATAACTTTAGTAAGATTTACCTCCAACTCACTCCGTTTCTTCAAAATGATTTCACTTTCCATTTCGATGAGGTTTGCAAGAGAGTCTTCATTGAAATCAAAATTGCTCTTACATCTGCCTCGATAATCCAACCACCAGATTTGACTTTACCCTTTGAGTTAATGTGTGATGCATCTGATAGATCCATTGGGGTTGTTCTTGGTCAATAGAGATAAATATTACTCATGTTATCTATTATGACTCAAAAACTCTACATGAAACTCAATATCACTACACTGTGACTGAAAAGGAACTTTTAGTAGTGGTTTTTTCCTTAGACAAATTCTGACCTTATCTCTTAGGTTCCAAAATCATCATATTCACTGACCATTCTTCTATAAAGTTATTACTTAAGAAATGTGATTCCAAACTGAGGATAATAAGATGGATCCTAATGCTCCAAGAGTTTGAACTTGAAATCAATGATTGACCTGGAAATGAAAACCATCTGACTGATCACTTGAGTATAATTTCTAATTCTTATCATTATGAAATAATTGATCTGGAATTTCAAATTGAGCTCCATTAACATCTCACTAAAAAAATACCATGGTATTACATAATTTTAAATTACTTGGTTTCTGGGGTTTTTTCTGAGATGTTTTCAAAAGAACAAAAAATGAAGTTGAAATGTGATTCAAAATACTATTTTTGGGAAGAAAATTAACTTTAAAAAACTGGGGAAGACATAGTGATTGGGAGAAGTGTTGATGAAGATAGACATTCCTCCATCATAGAATTTTCTCACTCACTTTTTGGAGGTGGCCACTTTGAACCAAAATGGACCTATCGAAAGGTTCTAGTCATTTGATTTTTCTGGCCATCACTCTTCAAGGACTCACATGAGTTCAGTCAATCGTGTCCTACTTGCCAAAAGTTTAGCACAATTTTAGAGTGATATTAAATGCCCCAAAGACTTTAATTTTCTATGAGATATTATATGTTTGGGGAATCGATTTCATGGGACCATTCCGCCCTTAAAATTGGTATTCCTACATTCTTCTTTCGGTTGATTATTTTTTTAGGTGATTTGAAGGAAAACCCACTAGAATAGATGATTCACATACCATTAGTGAGTTTCTAAATACACACATCTTCCACCAATTTGGATGACCTCGTGCCATGATCAGTGACTTAGGAACCCATTTTTGTAATAGAACCATGGAATATATCTTTAAAAAGAATCAGTTTGGACATAAAACGTCATCTAGATGTCACCCCCAAGTAAATGGCAGTTCTGAACTTTCTAATAGAGAAATCAAATGATTGCATGGGAGAATTTTTAATTCCACCAGAAAATATTGGCCTAAAATACTAGATGAAGCACTTTGGGTATATCGAACATCCTATAAAACACCCATTGGGATGTCTCATTTTAGGTTACTTTTTGGAAAATCATGTCATTTACCAATTGAAATCCATCATAAGTCTTTTTGGGCTATGAAAACATGTAATTTTAAATATGAAAAATCTGGTGAAGAATTATTGTTGAAATTGGATGAACTGGAGTGGCTTCAACTTTATTCATATGAAAATTACATTCTCTATAAAGAAAAGGCTAAGGTACTCCATGAAAAACACATCTTGTGAAAGTTATTTCATTAAGGTGAAAATGTAATGATTTTCAATTATAGATTTTTTTTCTTCACCCAGGTAATCCTAATTCTCATTGGGAAGGTTATTTTATTATTACTAATGTTGACCCATTTAGTGAAGTGAAAGTACAAACCCCTCTTTTAAATGTACAGTCACAGTTAATGGAAATATATTAGAGAATCACCACTAGAGGAAACAAAATCCTGGAACAACATCAACTTCCACCAGATCCACAACTTCTAAAGTAAACACACCCCTGGATAGAGACGTTGACCTACCAAATCCAAACCAGTGACACCTCTTTCCCTTTAACTCTCTATCTCCTCCTCTCTCTACCTCTTTCTTTTTATTCCTCTCTCTTTTATTTTTACCACTTTCTGCATCAAACCCTTTCTTTTTCTTTTTAACCTTTTTTAGTCGGTGTTTATTAAAAAATAACTCAAAAAATAAAAAATAAATAAACAATGAAACAAAAAAAACCAAAAGAGTAATAATTAATCACCAACCTGTTATAAAATTCTGTAAAAAAAATTTGGGAGTCAAATAGACATGTTTTCATCACAAAGATTTTTTTATTTTCATCATGACTTTGGATAAAGAATTTTGTGTCATGATTTTTTTTGAATTCCCATTTTTTTTATTTGGATAATGATTTTTCGCAACTATTAGGAAAAACAATAGCTTTCATGACAAGGCCACCTATGGTTATCTTTTCAAAATGTGTGTTTCTTTACCCCCATTTGTGAGTCTCGAGTTTGGGGACCTTAGAGATTAATTAACTACTTTTTTGTAAATTAATAAAATAGTGGCATTTTCTGAACCTCATGAGAATCACAATAGCCAAAAAAACCTCCCATTACCCTTAAATTAATCCTACATTGAAATCCACTTCAAGACTATGAAAACCTTTTCATTTATAGCCACATTACAATCCCAATTACTTATCCCAGCGAATATCTACATGGATATTCATTGCATAATTTTTTTGATATTTAAGTGTAAGGGGAATGAATTTCATTTTGGGTACCCTTTTTTGATTTCACCATGCTATCATACGCTTGAGGGAAAGAATCTATTTTAGTGTGGGGAGAGAGATTTTCAATTAGTGAGTTTTGGGATTTTATATATGCATATGACATATTGTACAAATATTATTGACATGTGTTCAATAAAATCAAAAAAAAAACAAACAAAATAATGGGTTGTGTCTTGGGTTGGCCAAAAATCACTCTTCCTCAACCCTTGAGTTTTTCAGAACTATTACAATTAGTTTTATGTGGAGATCAATCATGGGTTGGAATATGAGTGTGAGATCTTTTTCATGTTAAAAAATTGAAAAAAATTTAAAAAATAAAAATAAGAAAAAACACATGAATTATATATTCTTATGTCATTGGGAGAAGTTTATTGTTTTGTAAATATTCCATCTTCTAATTCCCTTCATATTTTCTTCCAATTTTGGGTCATGATTTAAAAAAATAGTTACATTTTAAATATTTTTTCCCTTTTATTCTATGTTTTATTTCAAAAATATTGCGCATTTCTTTTTCCATGCTGTTTTCTCCCCTCCTTCTACTCTTTGGAATACTGAATTCATATCGCCTTATAGCAACAAAACACCCCTTTAAAAGACATCTTGATTCTTGTGCACATTATGATAGGTAATGGAAGTTTGGAGATCTTTCAAACTCTATGATTTTCAATTTTGAATGGTGAATAAGTGAACTTCCAGAAATATATTTTTATCATATTGAGAGTAGTTAGTATTGAGTGGCCGTATATTCCATTTCTAAATTAAAGCATCAAAAGAGAGTTATTTTTGGAACATTATTTCTTTAATAATATTTTTTTTTGAATTCAATATGGATGATTGAAATGGTCTAAACCTCCCCTTATTGGTGACAAAAACATAAATATTTATTTGGAAGTATAAATGGTTTTGTTGTGTTATTATATTTATTACACATGAGGGCCTGAACAATACTATGTTTGGGTGAGTTGATGTTATTAATATTTTTCATGACATATTATATACTCCCTTTACTGATTTTATATGAAATGTGCATATTTTTTGTAAAATATTAATATTTAAATATTAAATATAATTTTGAGCAAAATTTGAATTCTTCCAGATTCAAGTCTGTTTAATGTTTTAAAAATAACTATCACTCTAATGATCCAAATTGAATGGTTTTTGTTTTATTATATTTATCATCCAGTATAAATCATTTCATTAGAAGGTATCTTAGAAAAATTCTTCCATTTGGAGGGTCATATGGTCCATACAAAAGGCCCAAATAATTTTTGAAAAAACTGGACCATCCATGAAGATAGAATTAATAGATCACTCTAGAATTCCAAATCCATTAATTAACCTCTAAATGTTGTTGAACAGATCAATTCATCTGGGATAACAATTTCAATGACCAAGTCTAAAGAAAAGGACACCACTTATGATTTTAAACTCAACACACCATTCTGTCTAGGAAATGATGTTATCACACCATTATTGATATTTCTCCGAATATAGATATATTTTCAAGATAAAATATTATAGTGTGAAATATGAGACACAAGAGGCCGATGTTTTTTAATAAATTGTTCATATTTTAGATAATATTACTATTAAAAACCCCATTCATATTTTGGCCTTTAAAATTTTTCGATTCAAATTGACAGATTTAAATTGATTATTTAACCTAACATAACATTTTCCCTGTATATCCAATGGCCGCCTAATTTTTAGAGTACACAGAGGAGATAAATATATTCAACTTTTAAGAATAACAGATCTCAGTATTCAGCTATCTAATATATCAAAGTGGAAATGCGAGTGGAGGGGCTATTTTGGAATGCAAATAGCCGACAACATTGGGATACAAATACACTCCATCCTATCCTTGAAATTGGTTAACATTTCAGAAGACAGGAGCATAAATCAGAATGAAAAAATCATTTCCAAAGGTTTGGGTTTACTAGAAAGAGTCAATTTTTAAAGTGAGATACCCTTCATCCTCTCTTTATATTCATTTTCTTATGTCTTCTTATTATTTGGAATTGTGTAAGTGTGTTTTCATTTCAATAGAATTATAATGAATGTTTATTCTTCTTCATATATTAATCTCATCCACCTTATGCTAATTAATATTAATTTTCTCAAAATAGGTTAAATATAATTGCATATCCTTCCCTTAGTTCTATTTCTTATGCAATATAATGTTTGTTTTTAATTCTCATCATCATTTGTATGTGTGTTCAGTGCAAAAATATTTTCTTATCCCATTATGTTTGTTCTATTTATAATTAATCACCAGAAACAGATATTATCAGATTAATAACCATCATAATGTTTTATTAAATTTAACATTATGGTGAGTCAAATTTTGGATGTTGAGTGATTGAGAACTTTTTCTCAATGAATATTCATTGAATTAACATTGTATATGTTGGACATAACATGTCATTGATTAATGGCTTGTTTTGTTTTACGTGTGGTATCAATGGATTTTTTCAACCATAAATACACTACCATAAATATTTAATGAGTGATTTTACAACCCTATGTTACGTTAAATATTGGATTAAATCCTTAACACTTAGATATTTCAGCCAACATCATCTTGTGAAGTGGGTGTTAATTTAATGAAATATAAATCAAAGCTCAAGGATATCACCATATTAACTCCCTAATAGTGAAATCACCTCAATATTTATCAAATTGTTAAATCTAACATCATCCCTAAATTATTTCATATAACATTAAAACAATTCCCCCAATCAAAATATTGTCAACTAAAAACAATCGACTTTTAAAAAGTATCATGGATGAGAATTCAGCCCGAGTGTTGATATACACATTAGCAGAGCATTAGAACCTTGAATGCTCAATATGAAAAAATGTACACGCTTTCACCAAGACCTTATTATGTGTATGGTTTCATTTAATTTCATTAAATTAAATTTGTTGGCATGTTTTTCTTCTTTTCATTAATTTGTAGGACCTGTGTGTTGAAGGTTTCTTCTATATGAAAACCCTTTTTACCCCTCACCTGCATGTGATTTAAAATATGGAATATGTAATATATGGAACTGCCATTATAGTGTAGGTAGTTCATGTGGGAGATGAGATGAAACCAATCTCAGTATATATAGAGGCGGACATGTGGAAAGCTATAAAGATGAACCTAAAAGGTTAAAGATGTTTCTCCAAAAGGATAGGGTTACGTTATCAACCTCTAGATAAATTAACCAGTATAGAAGCTCATGATCATGCCCTTTATTTTATTTATGTTAGTTTCATGTTTTATCATTATGGATGTGTTATCACGATCACATAATTAATGAATTATACAAACATGCAAGATGGAACTAAAATAAACCATACTTATGTGTAAATATTATCAAGGCATGTTTAATCACTTTAGTAAGTTCTGATTAATTTTAAACAAAATGTGATAATGATAATAATTAATTCACGCATATGAGATGAAAATCCATCAAATAAAATATTATGTCAGATGAAGCCTTATGTTACTTCATTAAGGAGAATATTCAATAAAACAATTTTTGACCAACTCTTGTTCGGACACTTACTTTTGTATAGGAAGCCCTTATGCAAGGTTTTAGGATGAATTAACCATATTAAGTCAATATGATTAGCCCATGCAAGAATTGGTGTAATATTGGAGGATAGAGTTGAGTAATTCCAAAGTCACAATTTCTAGATTGGGAGTCCACTCAACAGATCAAGGTGTTGAAAGCCCGCAGTTAGAAAAGGAATGCCTATCTAAATACCTTCTAGTATCTAGAACAAACATTATTGGGGTTATGCGATGGGGAATATGGATCCTTTCCACTATAATTTCTTGGAAACTAGACATTCTAAGTTGAATAGTGAGGGACATTGGGACTTGAGAACATAGTGGGAGACTTAATAAAATTTATTATTTCTCATAAAATGTAATCAAGAAAGTACTACTGATACTTTATTTTAATTGTTGAATAAAAATTACAAGCTCATCAACTACACTATCTCTACGATAAATTCTAGATAAAGACAACATCCCCACTGGTAGTAACTTCCAAGAATGGTTTAGATGCCTTTGAGTTATCCTACTCTATGGATGGATGTCTTACGTGCTGCAATCAGAATTACCAGATCTGCCTGCCAAAGAGGCGAGTGATGAGGATTTATTGGACTATTAGAAACATATGAACGATGTGATCGATGTTCAATATTTGATTCAATCATCAATTTACAGTGAAATCATGAAGCCTCATGAAATCATGGATACTTATAGAATGCCTGATCACCTCTGTGGTCTTTACCAAGAGTGAAAAATATAGGGGAGGTTTGATATCTCTAAGGAAATGTTTCAGAGTATTCTTGGAAACGGTTCCCCAGTTGGGCCTCATGTAGTCAAGCTCATTGGTTACATTGAGTGCCTTGAGTTTCTAGGGATTAAAATCCCATAAAAATTGGCCACCGATCTCATTTTTGCATGACTCCCTCAGATATTCTCAAACTTTGTTGTCAATTTCAATATTAATAACATTGAGAAGTCTCTATCTAATCTTTTTATCCACATTTTCCATGTGAAAAAATATATAAATTGTGAAATGCCTTTTATCCTTATGGTGAATAATAGGAAAGGGAAGAAAAAGATATGTAAGCCCAAATCTTCTTCACAACATTCCAAGAAATGGAAGATCAAAGGGGATTCTAGGGAACAGGGGGTGGTTTGTTTTGCATGTGTCACGAAATTCCACTGGAAGAAGAACTACACCCATCCTAAAAAGCATGGGGAAGCTTCATGTGAATTTGTAATTGAACAAAATATATCTATTTCTACAAATGGTGTATTAGATATACCTTGTGGTGACACATATGTATCCATATATAAGAACTATGTAGATTCAAGAAGATTGTTTGAGGGGAGGTAGATCTATGAGCAGCCAACAGAGCCAGAATTGTTGTTGTAGTTGTTGGGGACTACCACATAACATTGTGAACTGGGATGATCATGATGTTAAAATGTTGTTATTATGTGTCATCTGTTACTAAAAACATGATTTCTATATCCTGATTAGATATAGATGGATTTGTTTTCATGTTTGGAAATGAATGTTTCTTATTCTAAAAATATCTCATTTTTAGGGCACATTTATACAACGGTCTTTACCTATGGGATTACACAAAACAATTATTGGAAGTCGATAACAAAGATACTTCAAATGACTCATACCACACCCACCATTGGAATCACTTGATAGGTCAACTAAACAAGAAATTATTGACAAAGTCACATCATGATGGATATTTAGATTATTTCTAACTAAAACCACTTGGTGTATGTCATCAATGTTTCGATGAAAAAATGACCAAAGCCCTATTTAGTGGGAAAGGTGGAAGGGATAAATAACTTATTGAACTGGTTTGTACTGATGTGTGTGGTGAAAGGGGAGAGTACTCATTCATCATAACTCTTGTAGATGATTTAGTAGATATAGATATATCTACATAATGAGGTATATGCATGATTCTTTTGATAAGTTCAAAGAATACATGAATGAAGTTGAGAACAATAATGGTAATAATATTAAGAAACTCCGCTCAGAGAGATGTGGAGAATATCTTTATCAAAATATCATTGATTACATATATGAGTTTGGGATCATACCCCAACCAACTCCTCCATACATGACCCAGTGGAATGGTGTGAGTGAAAGGAGGAACTTCCCCATATTCAATATGGAAAGATCAATGATGAGTCTGGAGAGTCTTCTGTTAACATTTTGGCAATATGATTTACAAACAGTGTCACACATACTAAACCACATACCAAATAAATAAATAAATAGTATTCTACATGAGTTCTGGAGTGGAAAGAAATCCATATTATCGAATTTACATGTGTGGGGAAGTGATGTGTTTGTTAATTTCACATCAGGTAAAAAACATGCACCTTGAGGAACAAAGTGTACCTTTATAGGATTCCCAAATGAAACAAGGGGATATTACCTATACTACCCCCTATAAAAAACAATATAGTGGGAAGACACGCAATATTACATGATAGGGATAACATTTAAAAAAGAGATTGTGGGAGGGAGATAGACTTCGATGAATTTTAGAATCATGGTACACAAGAGTTGGTACAAGAACAGATTCCACAAAACCGAGTGGAAAAAAGAACTATTCCAGAGACACAAGAGATGCAGAGGAGTACAAGAGATGTTAGAGGAACTAGAATGGTACATTTCTATAGTTATAGAGGATGTTGACTAATTATTAGTTGATAATAATGATCCTATAACATAAAAAGAAGTAGTAAGTGGCACAAATATTGCCATGTTTCAAAAATACATGAATTCGAAAATTGATTCCATGTACCAAATCCATGTCAAGACATTTGTAGATCCTTGAGTTGATGTAAATCATGTTCATTGCAATTGGGTATTCAGGAAGAAACTGGACATGGAAGGACAAGTTAGTACCTATAAGGCATGACTGGAAAAGGCATAAAACAGTTTTAAGTCATTGGCTATGATGAAAACATTTCACTAGTTTCCATGTGGAAATCCATCATAATTCTATTGGCCATCACAGCTTACCATGACTATGAGATTTAGAAAATGTATTTCAAAACAGAATTCCTTAACGGTGTCCTTTCGGAAGATGTCTACATGACACAACCTAAATGGTTTATGACTCCAAAGGATACCAATAATGCAAACAAGTTGGAGAAATCAATTTATGGATTAAAGCAAGAATCCAATCCATGAAACATTCATTTTGATGAATCCATAAATAAATTTGGTTTTATCCAGAATGAATGTGAGCCTTGTGTCTACAAATGGTTTAGTGGGAGTGCAATTATTTTCCTAATATTATATGTTGATAACATATTACTTCATGGAAATGAGATACCAGTCTTACAGTCTGCTAAGGTATTGTAGAATCAATGCTTCTTCTTGAAGGACATGGGAGAGGTAGCATATATTCTTGGTATAAATATCCATCATGAAAGATCCAAGAGATTTTTGGGACTAATTCAAAGTACATACAATTATAAGATACTGAATACATTCATTTTGGAACAATCCATGAGAGGATAGATTCCAGCAACACATGGAATTCATTTTTACAAGAAATTTTTTCCACATTCACCTGGGGAAAGAATGATAATGTAAAGGAATACATACACACCAGCGATTGGGCCAGCCATTTATTCCATGCTATGTACTGGGATAGATGTCACCTACACCTTGAGTATGGTAGGAAGATATCAAACTAGCCTAGGTGACCGCCATTGGATGGCAGTAAAGACTTTCCTAAATTATCTGAGGTGTATTATGTATATGTTCCTAGTTTACGTGGGATATGAGGAAATATTTATCATAAGTTATGAATATTCTAGTTTTCTGGCCGATCAAGATGACATGAAGTTTCAAACAAGATTCATCTTCAATTTGAATGGAGGTGCAGTGATCTAGAAGATCTCAAAGAAGAGTGTGGTTGCATATTCTATAACATATCCAGAGAATATTGTAGATTCTGAGAAAGCTAAAGAAGTAGTTTGGATGTGAAGTATTGTCCAAGAGTTGGATGTGATACCTAGAAGTAATAATCCTAACACACTGTACTGTGATAATACTACAAAGGTGGATCTCGCAGTAGAGCCATGGTCACATCAGTGGATGAAGCACATGATTCAGAAGTATCGCCTTTTGAGGTATTTTTCTCATAGAGGTGAAGTTTCAATGAGTAGTATTTATAAGGAAGACAGTGTGGCATACCCCTTGGAAAAAGCCTTGACTTGGTAAAATCATGATAATCATGTGAGTTCTAGTGGACTGAAAGTCGTAAGTAGTTGGCTCTAGTGCAAGTGGGAGTTTGAAAGGGTTGGTTTCCTAGAACCCATAGGTTGTACTTTGATTACATGGATATTTAATGTATTTAAATATTGAACATATTATTACATATTGGTCAATGTTCTGCATGACTATGATGTAATAATGTCTCTGAGTATTTGTTGTATTGATAAGGTCAAGGCAGTTCCTTGCTATGATGAGATCCTTGAAATGCAATAGCAATATTCTTAAATATATTTCTACAGTAGGATGACATACTATGATGGGAAAGATATAATGCAGACCTTCAGGTTTGTGTACTAAAAATCTGATGATACTTCCTCTCATGATGTTCACATTGGTAATCTCCAATACATAATATTATGGGAACAGACCCGCTGATCGCGTTGTTGAGCGTGTCAAATTAGAGGTTAAGTTTTTACTAGAATTTCTGCAGTATAGAAGGAACCCTAGGTCGTCTCTTGATAGAGACTTAGATAACTAATTTCAAAAATGGTTGTAATTATGTTAACAAAATTGAAATTAAATTAAGTTTTTAGGGATTCTATGATTTTAAAATATCAATTTAAACTATACTACTAAGTGAGAGAAACCGGTTGGAGAAATCGTGATCAACCTGGGTAAGTGTCCCTTGATGCTCAATCTGTCATCGCTCTCAAGGGAATAGGAAGGATCATCGATTCCTTGATTTTATACCCACTGAAACCAGTAGTATGTGAGTTCTTACTGGGTTACCACCTATGATTTGATCGATCAACGATATTTACTATCATCGACCGCTCATAATCAATAAAACAATGACAATGTAAGAACCGAACTCAATCATAGAATCACATAAACAACTTGATGAGATGTCCAGATTTGGGTATTTATAAAATTGATCACAATAAAAAAACAAGAATATTCATGGGTTATAACTTCTGGATATCATCAAACAAGTCAATCCAAAAGCAAACTCATGAAAGAGAAGAGGTGAGAAAAGAGGCAAACACACTCAAATCATCACAAGATCCGGGTTATGCATGGAAGCATGAGGATTATTGTTCCTTTGATTTATATTTGATCATACCATAATAAAAAAAATTCAGAAGTTAAAAATGAAGAACAATATACAAAAAACCAAGAAATTAAATTACCTTACGAAGATTACAAATGTGGAGCTCGGGATTACAACAATGGACACCCCCCAAGTTGATCACTAAGAAACTTAGAAGTACATGAGGGGGAAGAGAAATAAAATGGGAGAACAAAACTCTCAAATTCAACTAACCTTCACCCTTGGTCTTTCAACCTAAGAGAATGGGGGGTGAGAGATATTTTTATGGACATACATCCCCAAAATAAGTCAAGTTCCTAACAGACTAGGTCACTATTCAGGGCAGACTTTTTACTACATCATTATCTGGCTGGTTGACTAAACAAAACATGTGAAAATGACTTACTATTCGGTGGAGAGGTGTGTACTAAAGTTATCTGTCCATGGGAGGTAAAAGCAGCCCAATTGGAGCTCCAAGGCCTGAGTTATGGCTCAAATACAGAAGGGACATCAAATTTGGGTCTCCCAGAATTGTTACACATTGTAAGCCTATTATGGGCCTTTAAATGGGCGAATTGGGCTCCATGGTATTCTAGATAAATTTATAACACACAATTTTACATTCATAAAACATGTTTTAGCCCAATTTAATGAATGGAGTATCCACAATATATATTTCTGTCCACATAAATGCTTGGACCCTTGCGTAGTTTGGCCCGTTTTGCTTGATTTCCATCATGGGCCCTCTGAATCACCTCCTCCTAAAATGTACACACTTAAACAAGTAAAATTTCCCTATTAAATAGTAATAAACATCAATTAATTAAACCAAATAGTATGAGTAATTTATTATTATATTTTGAATATTCATTACAAAACAAGTTTGAAACAGTGGTGTAAGATTGAAATAAAGCAGTGAATCGGGGTACGATCACACCCCCACACCTAAACATTTTCACTTTTGGGAAAAGTCATATATCATAATCAAATCTCATTCCAAAATCAAATGTGGGTAAATATACAAGATTTTTATGAAATTGAATTCATCATGTCTCCTTCATGAAACCAATTTTCCCATCATTTTTCTTTTCTGACATTCAAATTTGGTCAACTTAATTTGTTCACCCATGCAACATGTCGCAAGCTACCTCACATAGAAAATTTACCTCTTCACTCAAGGAACATATGAAAATGGAGTTATGCTCTTTTCCTAGAGTTTATGAGATCTTACCATATGTTTTCCAAGATTCTAAGTTATCTACCGGCAGAAACTAGTGTGCTACTCAAGAGGACTTCAAACAGGTTGTTCTGAGGTTCAAGGGTTGGTAGGATTTAATGTAAAAAAAATCTGTGGCAGAAGAGGAGTGTTTAATATCTTAAGTACAGAACATGTCAAAATTCAGAAAATGTTCACAATGAATGTACACACTCATCCCCTCACAAAATGAATCACTTCCAACTCACTATCCCCATTGTCTATTTGTCTAGGTCACAACCGATCAGTGAATAATAATTAATAATCATCCTCTTTTCTCCATTTTTTTTCTTTTGTTCTATTTTTTTCAATGTACAGAACTATTGTCTTTATTTTTTTTACAATTTCTGTTGGAGATAAACAGGGAATCATGTGTAATACAATGATATAATATGGCATGTGAACCCACTACTAAAGTAAAATATAGGTACGATTTCTATCAACCCATAACAATGATCATTCCCAAAAAATCCCATGGAAATACCCTCACCCCCACACTTGCTGAAATTCAAACAAGAATGTACCAAAGAGATGGCTAGGTAGGGATAAATTAGCTTGTAATGTGGCTACCTAACATGCATTTCATGGTCTCTAAGTCTTAAGATGTAACGACCCAAAGTTTCATTAATAGAAAATCCCTCTTGATCCAGTTAAATGTTTCTTTATGAAAAATGTTTTTATAAGATGTCAACTTCTTTAGTTTTACGTTAAGATTTGTGACCGTTACTTTTATAGCCGTTTAATAGTGATCATCTGAGTAGTATAAATATAAGGCTTTAACGAACCCATTTATACTCAGACAAATGAAGCGATGGCCTCATCCAGTAGAATTGCCCCTTACGAAGCCCATTTGTCAGAGCTCGGAAAAGAGGTGGCGTCTTTGGGCTTTGCCGTTGACCAAGCCCAAGCTGAGCTTCATCAAGTCAAGCTCGAACGTGATCGTCTACGGGAAAAGTGGAAGTTGATTGAAATTACCACTCGAGCGATGTTATCCGAGCCGCCCCAAGAGTCTGTCACCATCACACACCTTACCCCTAGGTCTTATGCGGCTATTTTAAGGGGTTATGTAACAAATAAGTAGCACCATGTTCATGTACATTATTTTTGTATATAATAATGAATATAATTTCTAGTCATTTTTGATACATTGTAATTAGTTTTTAAAGTACAAATGGTGTTTTTAGTTATTATTTAATTAAGAATTATATTTTATTAAATTAAAGGATTTTTGAATTAAATAATATTTTAATAAAATATTATTATTATTTATATTAAGTATAAATGATCTTATAATTTTATGAATGCAATTAAAATTTTTATTAAGGTTTGAAAGCCATTTCTGTCAAAACCCGTGAATTTTTTTTATAAATGTCAGTTTTTATTTTAAAAGTGAAAATTAACATATTTAGAAAATTATTTAGATAAAATAAATATTATTTTTGGAATCAGGACGTCGAAATCATCCAATGGTGATTTTTTCATAATTTTCTTAGACAGTCAAATATTTGGGTAAAAAATAAATACCATTTAAATATATAATGTGTTTTATGACATCATAATGACCCAATGGTGATGTAATAAAATAACATAATCCTTATGTTCTGCCAATATGTGTTTTATCAATAAAATAATGAGGTTTTGGGTTTGTTTGACTTACTTTTCAAATCATTAATGGAGCCCTCAAGACTTATTCAACACTTTACCTTTTTAAATTAATTTCCATGTGAGTGTGACTCACCTCCACATAAGCAACCCTAATTTTTTAATAAGTTCGGACCTTGGCCTTGTAAATTATTTTTTTCCTATTTCCTTTTCCAGAAAACATGGGAAAATACAATGGGATGGTTTGTGGTTTGGATTATTTTAATATAAGGGGTCCCAAACCTAAGTAATAAAGAATTCTCTCACCTTTCCTATATAAACCCACCCAAACTCCCACTTCCACCTCACTAAAATCCCTTGGAGTTCGTCAAAACTCTTCCCTACTCTCTCTAGAATCCTCCCAAGGTTCCCCAAGCTCCCAAGAATCCTCTCACAAGCCTCTCTCTAGCCCTTGGAAGCACACTTCCAAGTAAGGGTTTTTTCTTCCTTTCTCATTTTTGTCAATTTTCTTTAAGTTGTATTGCCCTTTTAATTTCAATTATGAATGTTGGGGTATGGTTTCACACCTCTTCCATACTGCCCTCTTATTGTTTGAATGATGGGAGACCCCTTTCTCTCTCATTAAAAGCCTCCCATGTACACCCGTTAGTATGCCGAAATTCTGAAAGAAACCTTTTTCTCCTCTTTTATATTTAAGCAATACTTTTGTATCATGAATCTAAATTCCTTTTCAATTGTTGGGACATGTTTCTATATGAACTCCTTACTGTCCATTACATGTAAATATGATGAGGAACCACTTTCTCTCTCATCAACATTTTTTATGAATTCTTATGTCACGCCGTTACGCTGCCGAAATCACACCGATTTTCTAAGCCAATATCATTGTGTAGTGAATACCATGCCCATTTCTCCATCAAGGGTATTCAACTTTATGCACATTTACTTATTGATTATAAAGTTTCATGTATGAATTCCACATTCCTTTATCGTGGAATAAATGATTATGTTTTATGAATCCATGTTTTATGATCCATGTGGCAAACTTATGCATGAAATGAAATGTTTAAGAAGGGTGCGCCCTTTATAGCGCTCCAATGCATTGGGTAAAGTATAGTATCATGATACGTCATGTGCAATGAGTGTTGACTCATGCTAATTCAAGTGCAACGAGGTTTTACTCGTGCTTCAAGTTCAATGAGGGTTTACTCATGCTCCATGTGCAATGAGCCTTGGCTCATGCTAATTCAATGTTAAGTGTTGTTGCCACATTTACATGTTATGGTTATCATGCTTTATCATGCCTTTATGTTCATGTTACTTTAATGATCTATTGATGTTCCTATTGCCTAACATGTATTGTACTCCTCATGTTATTCATTTTTTACTCCCTTACTGGGCTTTATAGATCACCCTTTTCTTATGCATGTCCTCAGGTTATCCCATGCAATGCTAAGTATGAAGGAATGTAGTGGTCATGTAAAGGATGTTTTCAATAAAGATGATGTTTTTCAAGTTTAAAGTTTTTATGTAATGATCCTAAGCCCCAAAGACACTAAACCTCTCGATCTTCTTTGTTTTATCAAGTGATGTTTTATGTAATAAAGCATGCTTAAGTTGTAATAAAAAGCAGGGTTGTCATATAAGAAGGGTAAAATGTCAAGGTGGCCAAAATAGAGGTTAATTGTAAAAAGGGATTTTCAATGCACGATGACCTCTATCATGAATGTAGCACACTTGAATCTTGTGGCTTTAAACAGAATTAAGGCAAGTTATAGTTTCTCTACATGACCTGAGACTCTCAATAAAGTGATTAAAAGGAAGAATATGCAATAAAGGGCTTGGAATATCTCTTGGGTAAAGGATTGAAATATTGGTCAGTGCTAATGAGGTATGGGTTTCAAAAATCCATTAAACACCTAAGAATGATTTGAGAATACAAATTTTAGAAAAATATTTCATATCAACATTCATTTTAAATTTTTTTCCCAAAAATAATGGAATTATTTCACACAATTGACTCAAAAATGAAAAAATATTTGAATATTATTTTGAGAACAATGTTTAACTAAAGAAACAAAATAAAGAAAAAGAAATGAAAATGCATATTTTTGTGTTTTTTTTGTTTTTCTATTATATAAATTTTTTATGTTTTTTTGTTTTTCTAATATTTAAATTTTTTGTGTTTGTTTAAATCCTAACTATGACCTGTCACCCTCCCCCACACCTAAAAATTATATTTTCCTCAATGCATGTATTTAAATAAATAGATAAGTAAATAAAGGTAGGGAGAAGGGACAACCTCCTAAGTGGTGTCATATGTGGCATCCATCAGTTGGATTTCCTCCACAGGATGCTGGGGAAAATCTTCATAGTAGTGTTTTAGCCTCTGGACATTGACAGTAAACCTTTATCCACTCTTCTCATGCAAAATATGTATAGCACCAAAAGGGTAAACATCAGTAACAGTATAAGGACCGAGCCATCGGAAGCAAAGCTTACCTGGGTGGAGATTTATCCTGGAATTATACATGAGTAACTTATCACTAATATGAAACCTCCTCTGATGAATCATCCAATCATGGATTGCCTTTTTCTTCTCTTTGTAGACTTGATAGTTCTCATATGCATCATACCGAATTTCTTCCAACTCTTGAATCTGCAACTTTCTATGCTCACATACATCTGAGAGATTCATATTACATTGCTTAATGGCCCAATATGCACGATGTTATACCTCCACCGAGAGGTGACAAGCCTTTCCAAACACAATTTTATATGGTGATATTCCAATCGGGGTTTTAAAAGCAGTACGGTACACCCAAAGTGCATCATCCTAGCGCAAAATCCAATCTTTCCTATTGGGTTGTACCATTTTCTCCAAGATTCGCTTAACTTCCCGATTTGAAATTTCCGCTTGTCCGTTAGTTTGGGGATGATATGTAGTGGAGACTTTATGAACAACCCCATACTTACGAAGCATGTTTTTCATGTTACGATTGCAAAAATGTGAACCATGATCACTAATGATGAATCTTGGTAGACCAAACCTACTGAAAATATGGGACCTCACAAAATCAACAACAACTCGAGAGTCATCGGTCCTATTAGCATTTTCTTCCACATATTTAGAACCATATTCAACAGCTAGTAAGATGTACACAAAGCCAAATGAATTTGGAAAAGGGCCCATGAAGTCAATGCCCCATGCATCGAAGATTTCACAGAATAACATGGGCTGTTGGTGAATTTCATTCCTCTTGGAGATATTCCCTATGAATTGACATCGAGTACATGATTTACAAAACCTATGGGAATTTCTAGACAATAATGGATAATATAATCCGGAGTCAAGGACCTTTTAAGCAGTACATTGAGAGATAAAGTGGCCCCCACAAGACAATGTGTGGAAGAAGCTCAAAACTGAGGTGAACTCAAGGTTAGAGACACACCTACGAACAACCTAGTCACTACAGATCCTCCACAAATATGGGTCATCCCAAATGTACCATCACAAATCATGTTTATGTATTTGGTATTGTGAAGTTCTAAAATCAGTGGGGACCCTAGATGTTGCTAGAAAATTTACAATGTCTGCATACTAGGGGGTAAGGTCAACAACATCACAAAGGTTATCATGAGGGAAGAATTCTCCAATGGGGAGAGGTGAATCAACATGATGGTCTGGTGGTGGGGAAATCCTACTAATGTGGTCAGCTGCCACATTTTCCACTCCTATATTATCTCTAATCTCATGGTCAAACTCCTTGAGGAGGAGCATCCACAGAATGGGGCGGGGCTTAGCTTCTGGTTTCTTAAGGAGAAACTGAAGGGAAACATGGTCAGAAAAGACAGTGATTTTTGACCCAATGATACAGGAAAAAAACTTTTCTAAGGAAAACACAATAGAAAGATGTTTTTTTCAGTGGTTGTGTAGTTTGACTAGTCATGGTCAAGGGTACGTGAGGCATACGCTATGGCATGAGGGGACTTCTCAACCCTTTGTGATAAAACTGCCCCAACTGCAAAGTTAGAGGCGTCACACATATGTTAGAAGGGAAGATCCCACCTTGGTGGATGGATGATGGGAGGTGATGTGAGACACATTTTTAGTGAATTGAAAGCATCCTCACATTTTTTATCAAAAAAAATTCAGAATCCATTTGTAGTAACCAGGATAAGGGAAGTGCGATCTTACTAATGTCTTTAATGAATCAGCGGTAAAAACCAGCATAAACCAAGAAAGACCGCACCTCACGAAAACATTTTGGAAATGGAAGGGATGAAATTAATTCAATTTTAGATTTATCAACTTAAATTCCATTATTTAAAATGATATTCCCAAGAACTATCCCCCTCTTAACCATGAAATGACATTTTTCATAATTTAAAACAAGATCTTTTTCAATGCAGAGACCGAGGATATCACCTAGGTTTTCCAAACAGTCATCAAAATAAGAACCATAAACCATGAAATCATCCATAAATACTTCCATACAACTCTCAAGGTACTCAGAGAAAATACTCAACATACATTTCTAAAAAGTACCAGGAGCATTACATAGGCCAAAAGGCATTCTTTTGTATGAAAATGTGTTGAATGGACAGGTAAATGTGGTCTTTTCTTGATCCTTAGGGGCTATATGGATTTGGAAATAACCTGAATAGCCATCAAGAAAACAATAATGGGACTTACCAGCCAGTCGTTCTATCATATGGTCAATGAAAGGTAAAGGAAATTTGTCCTTCTGTGTGGCTCGATTCAGTTGATGGTAGTCAATACATACTCGCTAACTGTTTTGCATAAGCATTGGAACCAATTCATTCCTTTCATTTGACTCAACTGTTAATCCTATTTTCTTAGGCATAATTTCAACTAGGCTAACCCATTTACTATAAGATATAGGATAAATTATCCCAATAGTAAGTAATTTACTTACTTCCAATTTTTCCACTTCAAGGAGAGTGGGATTCAACTGGTGTTGAGAATGCCTTACGGGCTTTGCCTCATCATCCAAAATTATATGGTGCATAAAAATAAATGGGCTAATCCCATGAATATCAACCAATGTCCATCCTATTGCCTTTTTTACACTATCTCAAAAGATCAAGAAGTTTTGATTCCTGATGTTGAGAGAGGTTATTAGAAATAATGACGAGCAATTGGTCAATACAATCAAGAAAAGTATATTTTAAATTTGATGGAAGTGGTTTTAATTCGAACACCGGTGGTTTTTGGATTGAGGGAGTAGATTTAAGGAGAGTGAGGTCTATGAAACTATCTATCTGCTCATGTTTATTCTCAAAGGAAAGATAATCTATTGAAATGAAATTTATAGAATCATCATTAGTCATGGGTATCTCAGAATAAACACACTCATCAATTAAATCACAAAATTTACATTTTTCTAAACACACACAACATTCAAAAGAAGAACAAAAACTTAAATCATCCATGGGTGAATTAGAGGAAAATAAATCAGAGGATGGGTCGAGAATAGAATTTTGTGTGTGTTTTTCATTAGAGGTCACTTCCATCAAATAGATAAGAAGAGTGGAGTGCTCTACAACGGGGTGTTTCATAGCCTCAATGATGTTAAAACTTACCCTTTCTCCACCAAACTCCATGAAAAATGTACCATTGTGAACGTTGATGATCATCTTTGTTGTTTTGTGGAATGGCCTCCCAAGTACGAGAGGGGCATGTCCTTGGGTTCAGGTATCTTCCATCTAATGAATGTAAAAGTCTGTAGGGAAGATGATATTCTTAACTTTGACGAGGAAATCCTCGACCACTCCTGATTGGTGTGTTTTGCTTTAGTTGGAATGTTGCATGACAATGCCTGTTGGTTGAAGCTCTCCAACCTGCAATGTAATATACACGAAGTGTGGCATTAAATTAATAGAAGCACATAAATCTAGCATAGCATTAGAAAAGAAGGTATCTCCTATGGTACAAGGTATCGTGAATGTGCCCAGATCCTTGCATTTGGTTGGAATTGCTGGTTGAATCAAGGCCGAGATATTCCTTCATAGGTTGACTCTCTCATTCCCCTTCAGCCTCCTTCTATGGGTGTAAATCTCTTTAAGAAATTTGGTATATTTAGGGATTTGTTTAACTACATCCAATAAAGGAATGTTAAATTCATCCTTTTAAATGTATCCATTATTTCTTTATCAATCTCATTATCAAAATTCTTCTTAGATTTAGAGAGTATTTTAGGGAAAGGAGGAGGAATGGATTTTTCATTTGAATCATTAATGACAATTGGATTACCATTTTTTTCTTGTTTTTCTTTACATGCAATTTTTTATGGTTGGGAAATAGAGTTTTCATGAGGGGGACCTACCCACTGTGCAGAATTAGTAGAAGGATAAATTTTTTTACCACTACAAAGTGTGACTGCACATACATTACAATTTTGCTTCAGATTGGCAATGGGTTGGGATGGTAGTTGTCCAGAACCTTGCATATTAAGCTCACCAATGGTGTTTTCCAATTTCCCCACTTGAGTTCGCAGGTCTTGAATAGTTGACTGTGTGGTTTGTTGGAATGGGAGGTTATGGGTTGCCATTTTCTTGACCATATCCTCAAGGTGTGGTTCAGACTTGTGAGGAGGAGGATTGTTTTGAGATGTTGAAGGATAATAAGGTTTCATCCCTTGGCCTTGCTGATACCGGTTCTTCTTAAGGTAGCTTTAGTTTCCTCCTTTTCGGTATTGTGGTTGTCCTTGCCACCCGAGGTTTGGATTTCTCCTAAATGGTTGTTGCTTTAACGGTGGTGCTTATTGGAATGGACGCCCAAGGAACACTAAAACACAATACTCAAATGAATCTTGAATTTGTGGGCACTGGTCATATAAAGGAGTATTATCAGAACAAATACCATAATGTAATGGAACGGGAGGAGAGTGTGAGTTACCTTGTGTGTGAGTTAATTGCCTTATAATGGTATTCATCTCATTAGAGTTTATTATCTAATTTTTTTTCTAGGGATGAATGACTTACCTCATGAACTCCTCGGGTTAGTGCAATAGCTCGTGTACCAAATTGTTGTGAATTTTGATCCATGTTGGCTATTAAGTCACGACCAGTAGAAGGAGTTTTGTCAAATAGGAAACCACTAGCTGTAGCATCAATCATTCCATGGTCCATGGTGATAATTCCCTCATAGAATTACTGAATTAAAAGTTTTTCACTAATCTGGTGGTGGGGGAAACTTGAACAAAGTCTTTTGAATCTCTCCCAGTATTCATGAAGGGTCTCGCCTTGTAACTGCCTGATACAACAAATTTCTTTCCCAATTGATGCAGTTCGAGAGGTAGGGAAAAACTTTTCTAGAAAGAGTCATTTAAGGTCATTACAGCGCCCAATTATGGTAGAAATATAGTATATATAGTCTTTGGTTACACCATCAAGGGAGAAAGGGAAGGCCCTATACTTAATGAGGTCCTCAGATACATTTTGGGGTTTCATGGTGGAGTAGATTATGTGGAGCTCCTTTAGATGTTTCTGAGGTTCCTCATCGAGAAGACCAGGGAATTTTGGAAGGAGGTGGATGAGGCCTGATCTTATCTAAAAATTGGCCGCTTCCTTAAGATAATGGATGTACGCAGGTTGGTACTCCACATCCGGGGTGGTCAGTTCTTTTAATGTTTGGTTATTTGCAGCCATGATCTCTGGGGTTTGATTTGGTTCAATTTTTTAATTGGTTTAAAACCACTTGAAGATACAAATGGGGTTCCTCAGTGTTACTTTATTTTCATACAATATATGACCCGATTTGTGAGTGGAGTTACCTTTCAATTTTAGGGTCAAATTTGAGTAGTTTCTCTCTTCCAGATCTTTTCATGCAAGAAAAATGTCCTATATTATTAATTGTTTGTTTTTTTATTTTTTTTATTTTATGGAAGGTGAATAAAATTAAAAAAAAACTTCATAAATGAATGGAGTATATAAAATAGAATGTTATACTACAGAATTAGAGAGATAGAAAAAAAAAGAAGAAGAGAGAGAGAGAGAAAGAACGCACAAAAACAAAAACAAACAAAAACAAACAAAAACTAAAACAAAAACTAAAACAAAAACTATCAAATGGGGGTGGATATTGAATAGAGTACTGATTAAGAAGTAAGATATATAAATAAAATGAAAGAAATTATCTTGGATCCTTGGAGCAGTGCCAAAATTTGATCACGTTGTCGAGCACGTCAAATTTGAGGTTAAGTTTTTACTAAAATTTCTGCAGTATAGAAGGAACCCTAGGTCGTCTCTCGATGGAGCCTTAGATCACTAATTTCAAAAGATGGTTCTGATTATGTTAACAAAATTGAAATTAAATTAAGTGTTTGGGGATTCTATGATTTTAAAATAGCAATTTAATCTATACTACTAAGCGAGAGAAACTGGTTGGAGAAATCGTGATCAACCTGGGTAAGTGTCCCTTGATGCTCAATCTGTCATCGCTCTCAAGGGAATGAGAAGGATCATTGATTCCATGATTTTATACCCACTGAAACCAGTAATATGTGTGTTTTTTACTAGGTTACCACCTAGTATTTGATCGATCAATGATATTGATTATCGGTGACAACTCATAATCAATAAAACTATGTCGATGTAAGAACTAAACTCAATCAAGGCATCACATAACAACTTAATGAGATGTCCAGATTTGGGTCTTTATAAAAATTGATCTCAATACAAAAACATGAATATTCATGGGTTATAGCTTCTGCATATCATCAAATAAGTCAATCCAAAATCAAACTCATGAAGGAGAAGAGGTGAGAAAAGAGGCAAACACACTGAAATCATCACAAGATCCGGGTTATGCATGGAAGAAGGAGGATTCTTTTTTCTTTTTATTTGTATTTGATCAAAAAAAACACAAATTTATAAGGTATAAATTAATAACAATAGGCAAAAAACCAGGAAATTAAATTACCTTACGAAGATTACAAATGTGGAGCTCAGGATTACAATAATGGACACCCCCCAAGTTGATCACTAAGAAACTTAGAAGTACATGAGGGAGAATATAACTAAAATGGGTGAAAGAAGCTCTTCAATTCGACTCACATTCTCCCCTGGTCATTAAACCTGAGATAATGGGAGTGATAGGTGTTTTTATGGACATACACATCACACATTCCACAAAAGAAGTCAAGTGCCTAAGAGACTAGGTCACTATTCAGGGCATACTTTTTACTCCATCCATTTTCCGGCTGGTTTACAGACCAAAATGCGTGAAAATGAAATTAAATTATTTGGATAGGTGGGCCTTAAAGTGAGATATCCATGGGAGGTAGAATCTTCCCAATTTGATCTCCTAGGCCCAAGATATGGCCCCAATAAAGAAGGGACATCTAATCTGGCTTGCACAGAATTGTTTCACATTGTGGGCCTATTATGGGCCTTTAAATGGTAGAATTTGGATCCATGGTATTCTAGAGAAATGTAGCCCACAACATTTTACTTTCATACACCAATATTTATCCTAATTTAATGCACGGATTATCCACAATATATATTTATATCCACATAAATGCTTGTGCCCTGGCACAGTTTGGCCCGTTTTTCTTGATTTCTATCGTGGGCCCTCCGAATCACATCCTCCTATAATGTAAACACTTAAACAAGTAAAATTTACCTATTAAATAGAAATAATAATTAATTCATTAAATAAAATTGTAAGTTAAATTTATTATTATATTTTTAATATTCATTACAAAACCAGTTTAAAACTATGGTATAAGGGTGAAGTAAAGCAGTGAATCGTGGTACGATCACCCACCAATAGGAATTACGCATCTTTTTGTGTTATAAGATATTTCAATCTACGAGCGTGTGTAATGATATTTATACTTTAATATTATCATTAATATGTTTCAGGGGTCGCACACTTTTATTTACAGATGAAAACTATCCTGAAGAAGGTGGGTAGAAAGTAGGGTACATTGGGTGCCTCACAAGTGGCATATTATTAATTGATAAGTCGATAAAGGATTTATACCTTCCATTTTTAGAGGTTGAAATCTTTGAACTTTTACTGAAATAGAACTATCACACAAAATTCCATGTCTATGGTGTAATGATGAGTTTATTTCAGGTTGTCAGAGAATGACATATCAAACCTAATAGTTGATGACAATATCATGAAATGTACATGATGAGATATTGTGACAAAGGGATTATATTACACAGTGAGCATTCGTATGTGGATGTCACTATTGCGACGTTATGTTATTTCTCATGGGTGCCCTGACTAGTTTCTAGACAGTACTCTAGGACTTTAGTCAAGCCCACCTAATGCCAACAAGATCGAATCCTAGAGGGTTACACACTAAGTGTTTCTGGTGGTCTTAGTTAAATTATATTTGAATTTAATTAATAAATATAAATCTCAAGACAATGGAATAATTTATTCAACTTAAAATTATTTCATAAATTAAATAAACATTTATTCACTTGATTTTTGGTAAAATTTATTTATTTATTTTATTGAACATTTAATAAATATTTATTTATTATTTTTAAATAAAATATTTATTTAAGAGAATAATTTATTTATTTATTTATTTATTTGGGTATTCAATAAATGGTAGTGGAGTTGAGAGGACCGATGTCGGTCCAGTAGAAAAATAATTATTTTCAAGATGATAAATAATTATTTAATTAGTTGGAATAAATTCAAATAACTCTTCTATTATTTTGTGACACAAAATTTTATTTATAATTCCATTTTGTGCAAGTTATATCATAATAAATAATGATGTGTTATTATTATTAATAGGAGGGATTTTATTTAAGGTTATAAATATATTTAATTTCTTTTATGCAATTAAATATTGTATCTAAATCCCCATGTCAATAAATAGACACATACCTATATTATTCCATGTACCGAACTGCACATAGGGTGAATTGAGAATTATTCAGCTAAAAAATATCTCACTCGAATCGTCTTATATCCCCTATCAAGAACGAGAGATGTTATTCAGGGCCGAAGAACAAGGGATCAAGAATGATTGACAAAATATACTCGATTCAGCGTGCTATCACCCATAGAAGTAGTAGTGTCTATCGGAGGTCGTCAGACCACGTGTGGATCACCTCTAGAGGGATTCTTGTTTGGAACCTTTTAAGTGAAACAAGATAATATTGAAGGGTAACTATGGATGATCAACATCATCAATGATGAAAATACCAAAGATCCAAGTATTATTTTCTTCATAAAAGTATTTAAATTAATTATAAATATGATGTGAAAGATCCTATCTAAAGGTTTCGGGCCACTTCTTTTTTTTATCTAAATCATTGATTCTATTCCATGGAGACTAGAATTCATCATCGTATTGATCCCAAAAAAATATTTTATAATGGTAAAAATCAAAGTTGGGTGCTGGCTCTACCATTCTTATGTTGCACCTGGAACCTTCAACTACACCAACAACGTCCAAGCACTACCATCCAAGAATCTCATCTGCTCCACCTGTCTGCGACTCTATTTTCCCCCATGGGTCCTTACCTAGTGAAAATGACTATAACAAAAATATTATCTTCATTGACACAACATGTGTGGTCACATTCCTCAGGTTTTATCAGTATAAAAATACGATATATAATTCACCCAAAACAAGAAGGTGGAAATAGATATATGTAATTACATATCCAAGGTCTAAACCATACTTCATACCAACTCTACCATGTTGGTGAACATCATCAAAGGAAGAAGAATCATCTTCACTTCCCAATATAAATGTAACATGATCTCTATTTTATTTTTTAGGTATAAACTAGAATGTCAAATTATTATATATATTGAGTAATCAATGAACAAATCCCATGCCTAAGGAGAAACAACCTCCCTACTAATAAAATCTATGGGAAACACCTCACTACCCATTCTTAATTGATAAATAAATTTATTCAAGGGAAAAATATCTCTATTCCTCTGAGACATATATGATCATAACACCATGGTCCATAAGAGGTTTCCAAAATCAAAACGACCACATCAAACACCTTAGAACTAGTTTGGAATATCTCATAAAAGGGATCATTATCCTTTAGGTACTCTTTATAATCTCATATTGTTCCTCACACATTATATAAGGATAACATATGAACTCACCCATTATTATATTAATGATTCAAACCTATCATAGGGAATATTTAATGAAAATTATTTTTTCTATTGAAGCATAGTGACTGGCCATGGTTTTCTCACTTGAGGATCTTCTATGATAGTTCACACTCTTAATATAAATCACATAAACTATCAATTTTAGGTTGTTTTTATTATTTAATGAAAAAATTAAAAATATTTTCAGGTTTTTCAAAAATTTTAAAATATTTAAGTGAAATGAAAAAATTGAAACTAAAAATAAATTATCATAAAATCGTAAAAATAATTTGTTAAGAAAGAAATAACTTGTTCTTGGGATTGGTTTTTGGTTTCAATCATTATTCTTTGTTATATGATTGATTTTATTTTGATAATCGATACATGAAATCACATAATGAAATTAATATTAATTTTATTTATACATTGTGGAATATTTGAATGCATAATAAATCTCAAATCCACCTCCTCCCATAATCAATGTTGATGACACACCATGGTCAAGAGTGTGTTAACTTCTAGGACTCAAATCTATCAATTTCGTTTCATTCATTGACATAAAAAATTCCATTAATTGAATATTTAAACAATGAATACTACGAAAATAGATTAAATAGTATAATAAGAATATATTGAGTTTCATTTCATTCAGGGAAGTCACCACTCCAGGGACATTCACCTCACCAATGCATGGTACTCAATTCTACCACAAACATAAAATAGACTTTAACAAAAAATTCACGAACACCTTGAACCCCCTGGGTCAAGCCCCATGTCAACCTCACATTATAAGTAGTAAGAGATCAAATGTGGACTGGGAAGAATAGAATAAAAAAATAAAATAAAAAAGTTTAATGATAAAAAAACTAGGAGAAGAATGGTGGAAGAGAGAAACACGATAATAAAATAAAAATAATTAGGATGAGAGATATAATTAAAAGAAAATAAAATAAAATAAAATAAGAATAATGAAATGGAGGAATAAAATAAAATTAATTAATAAAATGTAATAAAATAAATATTTATAACATATTTTTAAAAGAATAAAATAAAAAACAAAAATAAAAATGAGAAAAAGAAGATGAAGAGAAGAAAAATAATGGTGGTGGAACACAAAATTCTAAAGATAATTATATTAATTTATATGATAAAATAAAATTAAATAATATAAATTAAAAAAACATTAAATAATTAAATAAAAGATAAAAAAAATAAATAATAAGATGATTGAGGAGGAAAAATGCATAATCTACCCGACTTCTCCTAGCCTGTGGGTGTCAAAATGACTCTTTAGACCTCGTGGGATGCCTCTTTTATAGGTAGAAAATGGGATATGTATTCTCGAAATCTCTTATGATAGGGGGATAACACCATTAAAATATCATTTTCTATGGATCTTCATTCATGGATCATGTTCATCATGTTTTTAAATTCATAACACTAATGGATCTCAAGGGTTTATGAATTGGCATGGAAGAAGTCCACATTATGGTAATGGTGCACACATGAGGTGCGAGGGTATTGTGTGGGATGTTCAAAATGGAAGTGGTAATTGAAAGTGGTTGAAGTGGTGGAATCACGAATGGGAAGTGGTGGTCCACCTTCCTTCAGCACTTCTAGACTTCACACTAGTCATAGGAGGCTTCAAAATGGAGTTATAGATGTCATCTGAGGATCCTGAAGAGATCATTGGTGGTCCTTGACTATGGCAGTAGTGGATCACTTGAGATTTTGGTTTCTAATATTCATACATTTCATTCTCTGTTGGGAGAAATAATGTCATCCTTCATTTAGAGATATCAAACGATGGATGATTCTTGACTTGGCATTATAGGTCTCAGTCACATGCTTCAGAAGAGATTCATGGCAGTGGAAGGCTTTGGTGGTGAATATGGTGATTAATTCAATATCCTCAAGTGGTGGAATTGGATTTTCCACAATGATTAATGGTGGTCTGGTGGCCGGTAGAGGAGAATAGGTGGAGCAGAAGTGTGTGGATGAGATAAGAGGAGGAGACGATGAGCCTAATAGAGCACTGATCCTATGTCAAAATTCCCAAATGTTTATAGAGATCTTATCAGACATCTTATGGATAAAACTCCATATTGAATTAGGGCTAGAGGCAATGTAATTCTATCATATCTATTGGATTACCCCATCCATGACAAAGCTCTCCTACAACCACCAGACAAAATCACTTCATGCATCAGAGCTTTCAACATACTGTATTTATGCTCTCACATATATTTCATCACCACGAGCACTATGCACAGGCGTGACCACCCATGTACACTCATTTCTACTCGAGGTGGCTCTCCTAGATCATATATGGCTAGTTTTCCCCCTTGGGGGACCACTTTGTGGCATGTGGGCTTTGTTTGTGGGTCGGACCAAGATAATCATTTTTTTAATGTTCAAAAAATGATAGACTTAAAAAAGTATAAAAATATTCAAAATAACATAAAAATAAATTCTTAATTTCAAGCACCAAATAAATTTAATAATTTTTCTATATTTTAATTCTAAAATTATAAATTCCAATTTCTTATTAAAACATTGAAATCCAATGGTATTTAGAATATAAAATTTATTTACCACAATTTAAATTTGTAAAAACAAATATTAAAAAAATATGAATGTTTCAATTACCCCATACATAAACCCTTATTTTCATCAAGCATAAAACATTTTCCTAGATTATAATATAGAAACATTGTTATCTCTATTCATAATTCATTGCAATAAAAAAATAATTATTAATTTGAAATAAAACTTTCAAAATTCAAATAAAACATAAATTAAATTTCTCTATTTTCAATGAAACAATAAAATAAAGTATTTTACTTTTCCCCATTTAAAAAATGATAGAAAATCTCTCTTCATTAATTTAAGATCCTCAATTCCTTATTATTAAAAATTACCAAAAATGATTTACCTCACTTTAGAATCCTTTCACTCATCTACCATGATAAAAATTCAAGTAGATTAATGATCATATCTTGTATGCATGCTATTATCCATAGGCATGTAAATGTACTAATTTCCCCTAATTATAATGAATAAAGATAAAATAATAATGAGATATTGTAATTAGGGTTCAAATTTCTCTGAGGCTTATGGTTGGTAGGAATCAAAAATTAATTCTCATGTTTGTGGTTTATCTATTAAATAATAAATCATGATATTAAAACTAAATGTTCTATTTAATTGTCACTTTTATATTATAATCTCTCAGGTTCCCCAAAAATCAATGTAAGGATCATGATAAAATAAATCTGAATGAATGATTTGTGCCTCCTCAAAACAATTTCCCTACTTTTATCCTTTTTACCAAAGAACCTTTACATTTATTTTCTTTTTTTTGAATGATATGCTTTCAATTGACTTCACATCCACCACTTAAAAATATATGCTAGAAATATTAGGATGAATAATGGGGATACTTTTTCCCTCAAATCGGAACAGATTTATCTCTTTTTTGGTAACTTTTTTCATTTCCTTTATTAAATTCTAGAGGGGAAAATAATGAATTGTAATTAATGAATGAAAACCCTTTTTTCAATACCTACATTTTCACCCCCAAACTTTTTATTGTAATTTAAATCTTCCATTCCACTATGATTCCATTAACCCCCACACATAAACCATAAAATATCACGAAACAACTAGTTTTAGGGTAGGAATCGATAAAAATAGCATGAAAGATGGATCTTCTAAAAAACATTCATGGTTTCTATGTGCTAAACAAGATTTTCTATAAAGGTCGAATTTTTAGGATTTTGGATTTTTAAAAGATGACTTAATAATTTTAAATTTTTTATTGCACAGTCATAACTTTGAAAATATCAAATACAAGATCTAGCAAGTGGCATGTCCTAAGTTTACTCAAGATATATTCCTAAGAATTAAATATGAATTCCAAGGTCTATAAATCCTCTTTGAAGGGTAAATATTATATTGAAAAATAACTGTAGGTATAATTAATAATAATAAATCAATTCTAATGAATTTCATAAATCCATATCATGAAAAATGAATAGTAAATTTCATATATAGGAACCAATTAATACCCTTAAATCATGAGTATTATTTTAATATCCCTAATTCAATATAATCATCTCATTCTCTATTTTAGTTATTCAATATTATTCGTATTTAATATAAAACCATGAATCATATGATTCCTATGAAACACATTCCTCTTAGACATGTTAGGTAAATCATAATTCAATCATGGGCATATAATTCTAGTTTAAATATCAAATTTATCATTTTCAAAAAATTATGTAGAGAGTTAATAAGATAAAAATTACAAGTGAACAACCATTTCCATGAATCTTAGTATTCATTCCTGATTCACCATTTAGCACATCTTTGTTCTATCATGAACCTATAAAATAAAATTACTCAATTATGCACAAATATTATGTCATTCAATATAAAAAAATATAAGATCAAGTGAGGAAGCATGCGGGAATAATCCTATGAATAAAATTGAAATCTAAAATCTTGGGAAGCATGTAATGATATATACTGGGTTGATCCCCCTAGTGGGCCCTGAATTTTTTCTACATGTGTAGGGATGTATGAGCTATGGTACAATTTTTTATAGTGGATGAAGCTTCTTGGATTTAAACCACCACATGTGGCTTTTCCCAGCTTTTTATTCATCATTCTTGGTGAGGAATGATCCATGTAACAATTATAACAAATCCACCCCCTTAACAATTAGGTATAGTTTTTATGGTGGTAGTAGATGATGTATGAATTATCTTCCTTCATGGTTGGTACTTGTGCAACCCCCACTTTCATTTTTAGTGTTTCCTTCACAGAGGATTCATGAACTAAATGATTAAAGGTGAAATAAGTAGGTATTTTTACATAGAAAAAAATTTCAATTTGAATAATTAATTGGTAATTTATTCTTTCCATTGTAAGAATCCTCTCTCTTGATTTCCCCAGACTCATCTACATGGATTTTTTCATTGTATTCCTCAAATGAGTGTTTATTGAAATGAGGTAGCTCTAGGTGTTCCTCAACATGTGCATTTTAAATTAATCCATAATTCAATAAAGAATAGTAGAGAATGTCTAAAACTATATAACTCAAATAGTAAAAAGTGATGAAAAATTCAGCTTCAATAAAATCCTAAGATAAGGATTCAATGAAAGGTTTAACTCCTTAAATTGGATTAGTTTGGACCTTCACTTCAGTGGGGATTTTCCCTTGGAGTTGGATAGTGGAAAGTGGAGTTAGGTAGTCGAGATCCTCTAAATATTATTCAATTTACATCCTTTTGTTGAATTCCTCCACTTCTATGGCTAGGGTAAAAATGTGATGTCATTGCATATTCTCTTTTGTAAGGTTCGGTGAGATGAAGATGTACTTTATACTCATTCTAGACGTTATCTAGATCCTGTTGATATCCCACAGTTATCTCAGTGGGAATTTTTTACTCATCATGAATCCACTCTATCACATGTTTCAATTTTGTCTTTGGATCATTATATGTTTGGGATAGGGATACTCTTCCTGCTGGGACTCAAAGTTTTTTATGTCTTATGTAAAACATGGCTTCTATTGTGGAATTTCCATCTTAGTATTCAATATTTTATAATAAATGTTAACTTCGTCAACCATATATCCTAGTTATTGAAATAAAATTCTATCATCATGGCTAGTTATTATATGTTTGGCCAGGGTAGTGAGTTGATTGAGCTTTTGTAGGAGATTAACCTATTCAGAATTTTGAAATACTAGTTATTTCATCCAAGATTAATTGTTAAATAAATATTTTTTTTAAAACATCCTTGATTTTTTAGATTTTATTATTATAAAAGAAATAAAATCAATCAATAATGTGAAAATAGAAAAATTAAGAATATAATTGATTGGATCCCCAGTAATAGTTATAGTTTTAAAAGAAATAATATCATGCGGTGAGGCAAAATAATTGTTTTTTCAAAGTGCATCGTTGGGGATGACCAGGGTTATCTCACTTGAGGAGATTCTCAATTTTTCACTCACTTATTTTAATTCACATAAACCATTTGTTTTTGTTTGTTTTTATTATTTTATGGAAACAATGATAAATCATTTTGAGTATTTCTTATGTTATAAAATATATAAATTAAAATAAATATGGGATCATAATCTAAACTATCCTTCAATGCTAAAAAGAATGAGTTAACAAAGAAATAACATGGGTTCGGGTTTAGTTTTGTGTTGAATCACAATTCCCCATTATTGTTTTTAAATTTTAGTCTGATAATACAAAAATGAAATATCACTGTTAATTAGAATTATTTTAAATTATAAATTGTTGAATCTTTTAATTATAAATAAATATAAATTCCACCTCTTATTGTAATCAACGTTGATGACACACATTGGTGTTGGTTGTGCCATCGTATAGGACCCATCTCTATCAATTCTATTTTATTTATTGAATCTCTCAATTACATCATTTTAAGAGTTAGTCAATGAAGAGAGGGGAAAGAGATTAAACAAAATAATAGAAGTAGATTGATTTTCATGGCATTGGGGGAATTCACCAAACAAGATACATTAAACTCACCCATGCATTCAACTCGAATCTACGAAAAATGTAAAATAAACATTACTAAATAATTAAATATCACCTTGACCTCCCCCAAGACAATCCTCGGGTCAATCTCTAATTATCAACAGTAAGAGTTCATGTTGGTGGGGTGGGAATAAGAGAATAAAAAATTAAAAAAGAAATGTAGAATAAGAATAAAAATTAAAATATTAATGATTTGTGAGAGAAATTAGAGATAAAAATAAAAATAATTAGGATGGGAGAGAAAAAGAGAGAAATATATATAGAATACAATGAAATTGAATAAGAATAATTTAGTGGAATAATAAATTAAAATTAAATAAAAAATAACATAAATGACATACATATAATATATTCTTGAAATAATAATTTATGAATCAAAAATAAAATGAAGAGACGAATAATGGTGGTGGTAGAACTCAACAACTGTACAAATAAATGTGTTAACTAATTTAAAAATAATAATTCCAATTGAAATATAAAATAATACTTAAAACAAATTAAATAAAATTAAATAAAAAAGAAGAATAAGGTAAAGAAGTAGAAGGGGAAACATTGCAGCATCATCCTAGATTCTCCCAGACTATGGGTGTCGAGATGTCTTTTTGAAGTAATTGGGATGCCATATTTATAGGTTGAAAAGAAGAGAGCGGGTCTTGATCATATCACGATTCACTGTTTCACTTTCACCCTTACACCATTGCGCTAGAATTTTTTGTATTGAAAATTATAGAAATTATAGGAAATTTCACATCATGTTTGATTAATTTATTTTATTTTTATCAATGTTGAAAATTGTAAATTTTATTTATTTGTTGATATTTTCCTTCAATGTGGAGGTGATTTAAAGGCCTGAGTTATGATATAGAAAGAAAATGGGCCTAACTACATGGAATCCCATGGACATCTATCCACTATTTTAAACATTATTAGAATTTCGTGCCTTCAAATGGGATGAAAATTTGTGGACCACTCCAAAACATCATGGGACACAATTCTTCTCAAGGAACTGAAACCCCATTCTTCAATTAAGAGTCTCATATGAACCATTCATTCTTGGGGATATTATCTAAATGAAGTCAGATGTTTGGTTCGATATTTTGACAATATATCCCAATAGATATTTATAAATTCCAAAATATTTGACATAGAGACAGTCAAGTGTCTTTCTAAAAACTTTCCACTTTTTTCCAAGTCAAGATATGGTTATTTACTTTTCCAAAACTGAGACTCAATTGGTATCACCAAAACTAGGTTCTTAAAACCACTTACCATTTTGGCTGTAAAAGGGAACCAAGGGAACCACATCTCCAAGTTCGAAATAGGATCCATGGTCTACCATTTTTATGTCCTAGATGAGTCTCCTCATCATCCTAGAAGTTCTGTAATCAACTATCCACATAGTAGGGTCAAGTATGAAAAACGAGTTCCACAAGACTTTCCTCATCCTCTCGATGTTGGGCTAATTGGTGGGTGTTTGTTGTCCGGAAGCTAAAAAACATATAAATGAAGTATTGGAACTTTTATTACTACATGTTTAATGTATGTTTTGTTTCAAAACATTTCACTCAAAATTATACTAATTTAACTTATCTTTTTCTGATTTAACCATAAGAAATAATCATTACATTTAACCAATCAGTGTGAGGTTTTGAGTGCGTGACTTGATTTGTTCTGATTGTACATCACACAAACCATTTTCTTCGTAACTTATTTGAGATTTCAATTTGAATTTGAAGTTATTATAACATGAATGAGATCTGGACCTTGGATATACAATTTATATGTGATGTTTTGGCTCAATATGCTTCGATATATAATATTGGAAAGTAATCGGGATGCCAATTAATTTCGAACGAAGACTAACATAAACTCTTAATTAATATCCAAGAATAATGAACATAAAATTGGTGTAGTGAACTTAATATAAACCCATTTATCTCATATTTTTTAAAATCCAATTGGTTAATCAACTATTAAAATTTTCAAATTATGTTGTTTTCCTTAAATAGTTTTCTACCCACCCCCCTCTTTAGTACAATTTTAAAAAAATGCATACTTTAAACCTATCATCCCTCCTTGAGAGATGACCTTGGGTATTCCCTATAATGTAAATCAACATTAAAATCATAATAAAGCTGAAATGTCATGAAAGTGTGTTCAGGTCTCAAGCTAACTTAATTAAGGTCTAATATCAACTTTAAAATATGATTTAAATATCCCATTGATCTTCATTCATGGATCACACACATGATATTTTGAAATTTACAAAACCCTATTATCTAATATGTTTATGAAATAGCATGGAATAATTACATGTGGAGGTAATGGGGCATGAACGATCTGTAGGGGAATGATGTGGACTATTATACATGGAAGCAGTACTCAATAGTGGAAGCAGTGGTGGTGACCTACATTGAGAGTGGTGGTACATCCGCCCTCAACACCTATAGCCTTCATAGTGACAAAATTATTGTTATAAATGGTGTTATGTATGTATTCTGATTGTGTTGAGGAGATCATTGGCAGTACTAGGCCTTGGTGGTTGTGGTCTTCTCAATAACATGGTTCCCATGGGAGGATATAGAGTTTTACTATGGTAGAAGTGGTTGCCTCCATCATCCGACCACTATGAAGACCAGATGTTGCTCGAGTTGTAATTATGGGTGTCAGATGAGCTCTTTAAAGTAGATACACAGTGGTGGCTAGCTTCAGTGGTGAATATGGAGATTGAGATGAGTTCATCCAGTAGTAGAAATGGATTTTCCCATTAAGAAGTGGTGATCCATTGAGTATAGATGGGTGGGAGCAGATGTGCAGTGAAACAACATGGTAGAGAGTAGAGGCAAAGTGATGGAGCATAGTGAAGAACATCGTAGCACTAATACCACATAAAAAATCCTTGAATTCAGGCAATAGATTATAATCCATATCATGACTCCATCTACAAAATTATGTAGGACTAGATATAGAGGAATCTTACCACCATGGCTGGGTTATCGTGTCCATGGTGAATCCAACCTCTCGCAACTGCATGGATTCGACCTATGTGTTGGAACACACACATAGTAATAGCTATGA
The DNA here is from genome assembly GCA_963277665.1 of Viscum album. NCBI lineage: Eukaryota > Viridiplantae > Streptophyta > Magnoliopsida > Santalales > Viscaceae > Viscum > Viscum album. The sequence goes on along the minus strand of OY728155.1, from coordinate 114,433,439 downwards.
TTTCACATGGATTTCATTGCTGCAGGACTTATTCATGGGAATGTGGACCTCTGTAAACTTTTTGCCTCTTGGTATAGCTCTCATAGGAATGACATGGCTAGATGGCCCCCTTGTAGGCACCTAGGTGGCATGTAGGCCTTGGTTAGGGTCTGAACCAAGAAGGAAATTTTTTATTAATGTTCTAGAAATTATATACAAAAAAACAAAGAACACATTTCAAAATAATGTGAAAATTATTTACAAATTTTTATCTCATAATAAATGTAATCATTTTTATACTTTTTAATTCCATAATTAGGAATTCACATTTCTTAGTAAAACATTTAAATTCAATGGTATTTATATTATAAATTGCTTTCAAACCATTGAAATTTAATAAAAAAATATTCACATAAAATGAGTATTTCCTTGTATAATGCCTCTAAACAAATAAGGCCTATCTAAACATATAACTCCAATTTTCCAGAATAGTCATTCTAATGAGGACCCACACCTAGAGAATAATAAGATGCTTGAGGGAGTTATTGTCCTAATGGATATGTATCCCACAATTCATACCACAAATTAGTCCCCTTCAACATCCCTCAAGAATTAAGTAACATTTACATACATTTTCAAATCAAAAAAATAGGGTCACGTGACATAGTTGTGACCAAAAGCTGTAGATCGAATATCTTTAAGGTGAATCTCCGCCCAATAAAACCTGATCCACTATAGTGGTATACTAAGGTGGTGGAACCAAGAAAACCATATGAACCACAAAACTACTAGACCCTATACAATCCACATAAGCCTAAATATAATTATAATCAATCAATTGATCTCCTACCATAAAAGGAGACATGTTTCTTTTCTATGAGAAAAAACTGATTGAGGATGTTACTGACCCCATAGGGGACCTTGAACCTCACTAATGGATGCATTCAACTAAGGAAACTATTTTTTCAATCTTGGAATAAGTTATCTCATGCCTCAAAGAGAGATATTCTATATATAATCACCTTTAATAGAGGACCCACACCACAAATATCTCATAGAGTACAAATATCATCAATATAAGGGATGACACACTCATTGTCATTGGATACAAAAATGTGGGAGTACATAATCACCTATAAATATGAAAAATCGATAAATTCATCAGAACCGAAAGTGGAATTGAAGGATGAACCATCAAAATAATATGTAATTTCATAATACATCACACTAGTAACTCAATATATATTACAAGAGGAGGTGACATGTGTTTTCCTTGGTAGGAATTCTCCATGAAGACCATAACGCAACAGGGGTGTGCTAAAACTCCCCATCCTCCTATCAAAACCACATGAACCCACTCAAAATATGGTGTGTACGAAGGAGAGAAAAAATTTCTGATTTCCACATACATATATATATCCCTTTAGCTGACCTAGCTATGAAGATGTTACTACAAAATACTAGATGAAAGGTTATTATTTGAAACTCTCTAACAATCAAGAATCCATAATAATCTATAAGAAAGATAAAATTTTAAATCTGTAAATACATGCAAGAGTCCCACACCCCAGCATTAGAGATTTTACCTATGGTATACCAACCTCACACCAGATCTACACAAACATATGGATACTATAGTAAAAAACATGAGTTTATGATTCACATACATTTAAAAATATTTTTTTTATGGATTACAATAGTAAATAGGGAGTCACCAACATTTTCTCAAATGAAATATATTCAGAATAGGCTGTCTACATTTACAAACCTAACTCTATTGTTATAAAATCTAAAAAACCCCTATAAGGTAATGGTACACAACTGGTACATCCAACACTCCACTTTGGTCACACACCTCTTGTTGAATTGGTGTGTATTTTCCAAATACATTATATGCAGCCAGGAACATAAGGAATATACATGGTTTGTGAATGGAATACATATACAACAAACTCATTATTCTAAGTGCAAGAATCTTACAAATAAGCATGAATTTATGAATTGATTAAATTTATTTCATTCAATGAGGGGATTCAATGAATAATTACAAATTGAATATTTGTATATCGATACAGTGAATACATATGATTCATTTCATTATATAAAACACATATATGATGGATATATATAGTGGATAGATTCCTCTTGTTGGATGAAATTTGATATATTCAAGTCTCCTAACACTCTCTTCATCCCAAAATATATTTGATCAGTAGGTGAATCCTATAACATCCCTTTGATGTTTATTGGTCCTTAGGAAATGTTCTGAGATCCTTTTTATAATAGAATCATCTGAGAGGTATGATGTTTTTTCCTTCTACTAAGGTGTTCTTTATTAATAATAAAATGAATAATCAATGATGGGTTACACATCACTTCAATTTACCCAATTTTGTTCTTTTATATGACATATAGATTCATTCGAGGATATATCAGGAACATATATGGGTCTTCTTACACTAAATTTATTAATTTGATGAACCCCCAAAACCCATCAGTTTAATCAAAACCATATTCCTCATCAAATTAACATATTTAGTTCAATATTTAATGAATAACATATTTTATTAATTCATAACTAGTTTTTTGAATAATTAAATTGCATTATATGAGAATAGAATCTCAAGAGCACCAGTGGAAAATATATTAACATGTTAATGAATTGTGGAATTTATGGTGCGACATAAATTAAACAATTCTCAAGGAATATATTGATATTGTGAGAAAACCGAGCATCAAAATTTAAGTCATTTATAATTTTTTTAAAGGGGAATCATATATTTTAGAATTTATTGAATCTATAATTTTTTTATATATTAACAAACCATAAAATTAATATGGTAAATTGTTTTAATGTTTTTGAAATAATTATTAAAAACATTCCATTAATAATAATGAGTTGATATAAAGATATTTTTTTTAAATTTAAATGGTTTATAAAATGCTTGTAAATCAATTTAAAAATGTATACTTATAATAAATTAGGTTTTAAAAATATATATTATATAAATATATAATAAATATTATATAAATATATTATAAATATTATATTATGATATTTATTAAAAATATTTTTTATAAGATAATATTAAATAATATGTTTTTATATATATTTCTTGTTGTTTATAATTTAATTATAAATTATAAGTGAGGGATTAATTGGTATTTTTAATAATCCTAAAATTATATATGAAAATTACAATTTATAACTAATGATTCAAATAATGATTCTTTAATAATTTATACTTTTATGTTATTAATGACTACAAAAGGTTTATAGAATATGAATGACATGAATTATTTTAAGTATTAGGCTTAATTAATGTTGTCTAATAATATTAATTTAAATATGATAATTAATATTTTCTTTTAATGATAAATATAGTATTTATTTACTATTCATTAGTGTAATTTACATTAAATTTATAAATTAATTTTTAATAATAAAGTATAAATTAGTTTATACTTATATTCCTGAACTATTCATATTCAATTTAATTTGATTTAATCAAATAAAAAAACGCCAAATTAATGCTATTATTCTGATCACATCAAATGTATTTTCGTCACACCCCAACCCTCGTTATCCTAGTTATTTTTATTTACCTATTTGTTTCTTCTTATATTTATTATTTATAATCCTTGTATATTTTTATTTTAGAATATTATTATTTTTAGGATATTTTAGATGTCAAATGGCTTCTCTACATGGTTTTCCAAACTATGTGACACCCTTGATGTTAGGGCCTTTCATTTGGAAGATCCATTTTGTATAGTTATCACATGGTTTTACCAACTGTCTGAATTATTTAGTATTCTAATTAAATAGAACATGGATGAATCGTGATTTAGTAAATCATATGAAATCTTTGTGTTTTGCATAGATTTTATGATGTTTTAATAAAATTATGGCCTCCATTCCAAGAGATTTCAACCAGGATTATCCAGGTTTGGATTCCTCTTTTTCAACTCTTCTTTATTACCTATTTTGTACCATGTTTTCTACAATTTCTCACTACAACAAAGTTTTAGGCAATCATTTTGTTGGATATGGGTATAATTTCATTGGGTTTTAGTTTCCTAATGCATGGTAAGTCCCCCTCTAGCCCCTCTCTCATAGTTTTGGGTAATTTTCCATTTCTGTTACTTGGCCTATGTAAGTTCTTCCATGTTTTTTATTTTTCTAGAAATTTGGATTATCATTAAACATCTTAAATTCATAATTCAAATAAATTATGTATTATATAAATTTATATAAATGATTCAAATGAAATTTTGAAGTGGATGAGTATTGATATTTGGTTTCTTTAACCATTGGTTCTTTTTAATAGTTTTTGGTAGAGATTTTGTTTTTGATTATGACTTCTTATAGATTTTACATATTTATTTTGTTAGTGTAATTTTTTTATGGGGTTATGAATTTGTGTTTTGTAATTTATTGGGTCTAATAGTTTTAATTTGAGGTTTTCCCCTTGGTTAAAAGAGGTTTCTAATTACTATTTGGTTTGATGCCTTCTTCTATAGAGGGTGGTTATACACATATGTAGATATATATATATATATATATATATATATATATTTGTGGGTGTTTTTTGACATTTTCACAAGATAATATGTCAATATGTACATTAATAGATGTATATATTTATATATATAAATATATTTTTGTATAATAATAAAGGGAATATTTCGAAATATAACATTAATGATTAATTTTGGTTTTGAAATAAGTTTTCAATGGGGTTATTTAATATTTATTTCAAAATTATAGTAAAAAGAAAACTTTTTTATTTTTGTGAAAAAACGTACGAACGATAATATTATTATTAATTTAGTAAGTATTACTACCATTACTACTAATACTAATACTATTATTTTTATTTTTGTTGCTACCTTTGAAATACCCCACTGTGATTTGAAGAAGGTAAGTGCATGTCAGGAATAACTAATGAATTATTTGTAAGGTCCCAGAAATAAAAATTACTTAATTTTGTGACTTTTGAGTAGAATTTTTTTATTTCATCGAAAAAGATCTTTTAGGTTTATATTTTTATGGTCTCAAGACAAAATGATAAATAGTAAACTTATACATTAGAAGTTATTACATATACTCAATATCAATTTTTTCCAATAAAAGAAACACTTTTTTAATATAAAACTTTTTTTATTTTCATGAAATATCTTAAAAAATTTCATCTTGACCTCATCTTTATCCCAAAAATTCATTAAACCATATGAAAAAATATTTTAAAACATAGTATAATGAAAAAAACCAACAAGATACATGGAAGAATAAAATTAGTAGTCTAGTTAAACACATGAAAACCTATTAAAAATAGTTTCTTTAAAACTCATCAACATTTATAAATAAATCATGTAGGTGCCCCGGGACATCATTAACATGTCACTATAACATTAATCATTACAAATAAGAAAAACATACTATTTAATTCCATATATATAATACCCAATACATTGGAGAGATATAATAGGGATTACCCTTCACATAAGCTATAATTGGTCTCATCCCTTTATATCTGATATATCATGCTCACCCAATAGCTATTATGGGGGATCAAGCCTTCATATAACATATAATAGAATCAATTAATTATATATAGGACCACCAAACAAAAATAATGTAGATGTACCAAATAATTAATGAAACCCTTGAAAAGTCTTCTAAACATATGTATAAAACACTTTTAGATATAACAATACAATTTTCACGTAAAAATCACTTTTAAAATATAAAAAATCTACAAAAATACTAAAACCATTTTATTTGAAAAGAATAATGGAAGAATATAAATGAAAATTTTTAGAATTAAATATTCATGAATGTGGAAAAAATTCAAATGTTTTATATGATAAAAAATGACTATTCACCCTTTTAAATAAAAAAGAATGAGATACTTTAAAAGGAGATTTTTAAAAGAATGCCCATTATATAATACCTTAAAAAGACACATTTTTAAATAAAAATTGAGGTAATTTGAAATTTACCATTTTAAAATATTCATTTCAATATAACTATATTCATAAAAATTATTTTTAAAAACATGTATGTGAAAGTGAAATATATATAAAATTAATCTATAAAAAATTTAAAACCTGGATTTAGTTAAAAAGTATCCTACCATGAGTTTGAATCATCACATAAAATCTTCGTATTTTGGAATAACAAACCTAGGTTAATTTATAATTTTGTAAGAACCTTATTGAAGTTTATTTTTTCCTTTTATTTCACTTATAATCATGTTATAATAGTTTATGTTCATGTCAGATGTTAAGACGACATTTTAGTGAAAAGTCCAAAATGAATTCGATTGGTAGACTATGATCAAAGTGGTAATAAATACATCATATATATAATAATATATTTTAAATAATAATAATAATTATACATATATTATACTTTTATATCTATCTATTAAATATGGTTATGAAAAATGACTTACTTTAGAACCATATAGATGATTGGTCGTACGTATGTATGAGTAACATTTCCATTTTTCAATTATTATTATCAAATAAAGGTATGAATTATTTTATATTTAAATAATTTTCAGAAAATAATTATTTTCAAATTTATAATTTATAGATACTTTTATATACCATCCATGCGATTTGGTGGGGAAAAATAAATCACATCACTTTATATAGGTGATAATTCACACATACAATTGAACAACGTTATCATTTTTCTGTTTATGGAATGATATGAAAATAAATAATATATTATCTTTTAATATTGATAAAAATGTCATTAAGATCATACAGAAACAGTAATTCCATCATTAAATCTAGTCTTCAAAGACATTGATTGTAAATAAACTACATCAATTCGTGTAATGGTAGTCTACCAGACACATGAACATTTAATTCATTTATCATTTGATGAAAGTGGAGACAAATATAAGTTATTTCACAAAGATAATAACATATATGTATATTGTGGATACTGTATTTAATATTTTATAATAGTTTATTATTATTTTAAGGAGGTGGAAGAAAAAATAACATAAAAACACATAATTAAAAATGATATATATTTTTTATAAATACTTTAAATATTTACACCTTATGAAAAATAAGGGTGATAGAATAAATAAAATTATGAATATAGTATTAGTTTGTGGATTATAGGAAGGAGTTTTAGTAGATATTGGATAAATAAATTGTTTTTATGTTTTTATAAAAGGATGAAAAGGTTTTATTTTATAAAAGGGGACATGATAACTTTTTGAACATAAAAAATATTAAATTATTATAAATTAAATTTTCAATTCAAAATGGATTAAAATTGAGTTATTTCAAATTTATGACAAAAAGGGGTCTAAATCCACCCATATAATAATATATGGACATTTTTGGGTCGCAGTATAACAGATATAATTAAAATTTGACCTCCATGCAACCCTTTTAACTCTTACAATGTCAATATATATTTTTTACTCTTTAAGGGTTTATATATTTACTATAAAAATCAAAATGACCCATAAATGAATCATGGATGAAACATTTAGCCTTCTCCCAATAAATTCACTAAATTTTATTTTTGGAAAGTATATATATATTTTAATAAAAAAATTATCTATTTTAACATATAATTATTGTCAATTTTAATAATATCCATTACTTTGGATTTTAAAAATACTAAAACAACAATGTAACATAGAAAAAAAATCATTTTATACCACAATAAAATATAAAACTCATATATACAATTATTTTATGACAATAATTATGTCATGTGTTATCTATTTTAATATTTTTAATAATATTTCTTTTATATTTATTTTATTGAAAGAATTACTAAATCATCGTTGTGTCATAATTTAAAGTATTTATTCACTCATTAAAAATTATAATTAAATTACAATGAAGTAGATAAATATTTTAAATTTAAAATTAATATTTATAGTTAGAGTTGTCTAATGGATAACCTAATATTTAAAATGATATATTTATAACAAATATGAGTATGGAATCTTGGACTTTTCATTAAATAAAATATTTTAAACATCATATTCCCATCCAAATGTCCACAAAAGACATAAAAACATTATATAAACAAAATTGTTTTATTAAGATAAAATAGGACACTTAGATTAATTATTAACATACATTTTTCTTTATGTGGACACATAAGATATATTTAAGACATAGAAAGTGATATTTTGGGACATTCATCAATCTCAACAATATATAAGTCATTTTCATGTAAATGTGTTGATAAAAAACTCTATTTAGATACTTAAGTGTTAAGGGTTGAATTAAATTCATCCAATAATTATTTACTTGGTATATAGTAATTTTATAGTCCTTATCATTTTATTTCTAATCCAGATTTCTCAATTTACCATTTATCATGGTAACAAAAATTTCTAAAGTTTTTATTCATATTGGAAAAAATAACCCTATTTAATATATTTTTAACTCAAGAATACGCATATGGATTAAATTTTTTAAAATTCAAGACATTTAATTTCTTGAATTTAATTTTAATTTAAGTATAAAAAAGCAACGAAAATTTTTTTTTCAGGAAAATTATATTTTTAAATTTTAATTTTTTTAAACTATATTAATGATTAAAATAAATTTCCAAAGTAATAATAGGATTATATTAAATTTAAATGAACTATGAGAATAATAAATAATCTAAAACATAATTTTACATTATAAATACTTGAAAAATATAATTATTAATAAAAATGATATTTTTAATATTCATTTAAAAATCAAACACTTTTAAAAGTTATCAAAATTGAACCATAAAAAATTTGATATTAAAATTTCCTAAAAGAAGTTATTTAAATAAAATACGTTGTATTAATGTTTAGTAAATTAATTATATTATTTTCACATCAAAATAATTAAAAATCATTTTGTAAAATTAATTTCTTAAAGAATGAAATTACTTTTCTAAAAACCTTGTACTTATTTAAATAGAATTAATTAATTAATTATAAACTATTAAGATCATTACATATTTCATAATTTCTTTACTAAGAGTCATTTCTTCCAATTTAACAACAATGTTATAATATTTAAATGTAAATAATAACATTCTATCATTTACTTAAGCTCTCTATTATGTATTATGTATGCTATCAAACCTTATTTATTTTTGTAATGTCGGGATTTTACATTCTACCACATTTTTAAAATTTAATCCACTCCATCTTTATCTCTGTATCATTAACTAGGTTTTACTTTTCAATATACATTTACATAAACTCTACATCAAAAAAAGGGTCAATAAAATGTCCATTTGAAAGTAGAGAAAGGAAAGTGAAAAGGTTACCTGAGATAAAACATAAAATTATTACATGTATGAAAAAATGTAAAATAAAGAGAAAAATAACTATCAGGTTTTGATAGAGAGAGATAACGAAAATGATCATTATATGTTTAACCACTACAGAACTATAAATTTATGATGGGTTAAAAGTTCATTGACTTAAAAGTAACAAAAGTAAATAGAGAGCATGTTTGTATCAAGAACCTTTTTCATAGAGTTAATGAATTATTTGAACTAGAATAATAATATATGTAAATTGACATAATTAAAAATTATTTTTCATTCTTTAATCAATTTTCACTACAATCTCATATTTTTCTCAAAAATATTAGTATTTAAGATGAATTTTTCATCCCTGAATCATTAAAATCAACTTCAACGAATCAAGAAAAAACCCCAAAAGAATAACTATATATTCTAACTATATTTATATATTAACAAAAAATATGGTTAATAGAGGAGAAGATAATTTTCCAAAAGAACCATTATGTGATGAAAAAAAAATTTAATTACCAGAATTCAATACATAAAGTTTAAAAAAGATCATTAAAAAATAACTATCCATAAAATTCCATAGAAATAGTATATACTAAGATTAAAATACAACTAAATTGAATTATTGTATCACATACACAATGATAGTATTAAAATTTACCAACCCAATAACATTTGTGACTATTAACGTCTCATACCAAAATGTTGGTTCCTTAATCATATATTCACGATGTATGCTCATCATTTGAATAAATAACCTAAATAACCATAAATACATAATAAAAAATTTATGATTCTAAAATATAATTAAATGTTTATTTATTAAATAAAATTACAAATTATTCTATTTTCCTAGATAATATAAATTTACAAAAATAGAGAATGTCTTCCAAAACATCATTAATCATGTAAACACTAAATCATTCTCTAATCCCAATTTTATCTATTAGATAAAAAAATGTTCCAAAAAATCAAAATATTATTTATCTAATAAACCATTTAACTAAAATGAAAAATTAACACTAACCAAGACATCATTTGGGCCTTTATTAGGAGATTCACCGTTTTCTCACTTTGGTTGGGGGCTCAATACCTATGCCCTTGTCTGATGTGATGGGTCGTAACACTGCCCGAGGGTTGTCCTTTTTCAATATACATATTAATATAATTCTTATATAGTATAATAAATGCGAGAAAAATCCCCAAAATAACCTTGATATGTTTTAACCTCAATGATTTACTCATACATTTCATTTTTATCCCAAAATTTAATAACACATAATTAACTCAAAACTAAATGTCTCCAAAAAATATCATTAGAAACCATAAATATTTTATATCATAAAGCCTAAAAATGGTTTTTGAAACACTAAATTTATTAAAAACATTAAAAGTATAATCCATTTATGATATCCATGACTCTTAACAATACATCAAAAGATAACATAGTATACTCTATAGTTTTCTAAACCCTTCTATAATTCTAATTTTAAGGAATCAATATTAAACATTACATATTATAGTGACTTCTGAATATAGTTTATTTTATATCATTCACAAATATATTTGGGTTTTGAGTTTTATATAATTACAAAAAACTCTTACCTAGAAAAACCAAGAATTATAATTCAACACTTATACTCAATATGCATTTTACCCTCCAAATGAAACACTCTCATAAATTAAAACATGATCAATTTTCATTACAAAAATTCACAATTTTTAATATTGGTATATTTCTTGTCTCAAATCATCCATAATCCATGTGGGAAAAATAATAAAACTTGGGAAATACAAAAACTGATCAATATGGGATGTAAAAGGACAAAATTGTTAGTTTAGTGAAAAACATGAAAACACATCACATAATTTTCATAAAAACTCATTAGAAAAAATCGAAAAATTTTGTAGGTGCCTCGGTACATCATTACCATATCACAATCACCTAAACCATAGAAAATGGAATAACCATATGGTTAGCTTCCATCTCTAGACTAAAAAATGCACTGGAGATCTATAATGGGTCTCACTATTCATATAATCTATCAGTCTCACCCATTTCTCATGAGCTATACTGGGGATCAAACCTCTGTATAAGCTATATCTGGCTCACTCATGAGATATAATGTGTCTCCACCATTTGTATATGTCATAACATGATCTAAAGTTCTTATCATGGCACGACCATCATTAATAATTTCACATTACCATTTCAGAAATAAAATCCTTGAAAACAATTTTAAAATAATTTGTAAAATACATTCATATATCACAATTCACTTTTCTTATAAAAATAAAATTTAAATTGTAAAAACTTGACACATAATATTGAATCTATTTTCTTTTAAAATAAATATGAATTTTTTAAAATTAAATGTTAAAGAATTATAGAGTTGTGAAAGTGGATAAATATTTTCATGTTTTATATGATAAATAAAAACATATTTGGACCTTTGTAAATAGAGAAGAAATAGAAACATTAAAAGAGTATTTTTGAAATAGATCCCTTTACTAAGAAACCTTAAAAAGATTACTTTTTGAAAAAATTTGAGTAAAATTAGAAATTTTCCACTTTAAAATATTCATGCTTATATAAATTAATTCATAAAAATAACTTTTAAAATAATTTACATGAAAGGTACTGATTTAGAAAATAAATCAATAAACCATTTTAAATGAGGGTTTAAGTAAAAATGTCTCTTATATTGAGTCTGATACGTCATGGAGAATCTTCATATTCCATAATAATAAACCACGGTTAAGTTTTAATTTCCTAAAAATCATTTTCATCTTAATGGTTCATTTATTTCACTTATTATCATGTTATAATAGTTTTAATTCATGTTAGATGTTTTCATGATATTCGGTTCAGTAGTCCAGAATTACTTGGATCGGTAGACTATGGCCAATGTGGTCACCATTCCCTGATATTAAGAATAATATTCACGATATAACAATAATTATTATACATTAATTAAAATTTTAAATACTTCCATTAAATATTGTTACTAAAAATGAATTATGTAACAATCTTGGAGATAATAAGTCGTATGTATGCAAGAGTAACATTTCCATTGTTCATTGATCAGTATAGAAAAAAGGTCAGTATCATTTTATATTTATAAAATAATAATAACATCATTACTATCATATTAATAATTTAAATATACATTTATATATCATCCATATGATATGGTGATGAAAAATTAAGCACATCGCTTTGTGGATGTGCTAATTCAAACACACTCATAAACGATGTTATCATTTTTCATTATATAGATTGATAAGAACATAAATTATATTTTATCTTTTCATAATGATAAATATTTCATAAATACAAAATATTATAATTAATCTAATCATTATAATCGTTTGTGATAGATGGTGATGGAAAATTAATTACTTCGGTTCCTGAGGTGGTAATCTACCATACACAAGAACAATTAAATATTTTCAAATTAGATATATGTGGAGATGGATATAGGTAATTTCCCTAATATAATAAGATCTCAGTAGATAGAGGACACATTAGACAGTATTTTATCATAGTTTAATATGATTTTAAGGAGGTTTAATAAAAAAATAGAAACACTTAATTTAAAATGATATCTTTTATTTGGAAATCCTTCATTTGTTAACACCTTATGACCACTAAATTTGGTGTTCGGCCTAAAAAAGGCATCTAGAATTAGTGAGGAATTACATTAAAAGTTTTTTTAGATATTTTCTAAACCAAAATGGTTTTTATGTGTGTATAATATGAAGAGGAATAACCCTTTTATATGAGAGGTGTTGGCCCCTCTTGGATGTTATCAAAATATTAAATTAATATAAATTAATTTTCAATTCTAAATGGCTCCACAGTGAGTTATTCAGGATATAGGATAATGATATGTCTACATTCCCTCATAAAATAATTTTTCTGAAAATAAGTCACATTAATAACCTTATCATTTTTTTGTCCATTATTTAACCCTTTTAACTCTTACCACGAAAACATGGATATATTCTCATTAAGGGTTAATATAGTTTTTATAAATTTAAAAACTACCCATAAAAGAATAATTCATGATATTATCAACTTTATAAAAATCCTTTTTCTAAATTTAATATTTTTTTTAATTTAAGATAATTTCATAAAATATTATTTATTTTAAAATATCACTAATGCCAATTTTAACACTATTCATTACTTTTAATTTTAGAAATATTAAAAAACTATATAAATTAGAAAAAACATTTTAATACATTACAAACATGTCAAATATGTCTATAAAATTCATGGATGACTTTAATTAGCATAAAGTAAATTTATTATATTATTTTTTTGTAACATTTATTTTTTATTTTAATTAATGAAATAATTATTGGATCACTGTGATGTCAGAACATAATGTAATTATTTATTTTTAAAAAATTATAAATAAATTACCATGACTTGGAAAAATATTTTATCATTCAAATGAATATTTATAGTCGATGATATCCTCTAGATAACCCAATATTAAAAAAGATATAATTATTAAAATAAGAATATTAAATCCTTTTCATTTCGTAAAAATATATATATTGTGTTTTTGGGTAAAATTAAATTTGAACACACACACACACACACCTCACACACAGGCTATAAATGCAAGCCATAGCCCCCCTCTCCCCAAGGGATATCCAAACAAACATGCCTTATTTATTCAGTACATGGCATGTAGGCCCAATAGACATGAAGTCCATTATATAGGATATAGGTCTTGTGGGTATGAAATCCCATTACATGGCTTAGAAGACCAATATTTGTTTCATGAAATCCCTCTAGTTGATAGTACTGTTATATTACCTGGGCTGCTATAGTATGTTCTGTAGTGCTGATGCCGCTATAGTTCTTACTATAGTTCCCACCACCGCTACAGTGTTGTCGTTTCTAATGTGTCACCACTACTACACTATTTCTTTAGTTTTACTAATGTTCATGCAACCCATTGGTTCTGATCCCCCAACCCCTATGTAGAATTATAGGGTTCTTGCTACAAAGAAAAACCCGAGCTAAAATTTTCATTAAATAAAACATTATAAACATCATATTCTCATCCAAGTAGTCCAAAAAGTTAGAAAAAAATTATATGAAAAAAATATGTTTTTAAGTTAAAAATGGACACTAACATTCATTCATAACACACATTTGGATCCATGTGGGCACATAATAGATATCTAAGAAAAAGAAAGTGAATTTTTTGACATTATTTAATTTTCGTAATATATAAGTCATTTTCAGGGAAAAATGTATATTAAATAAATAAATTTCAATACTAATGTGTTACGGGTATAATTATATTCATCAAATAAAATTATTTCTTATTTTAGGGTCATTTTAGAGTCCTTATCAATTTATTTTTAAACTAAATTAACCAATTTACCATTTTCCATGGTAATAAAAATCAGTAAAGGTATTATTTATATCGGATAGAAATAAAATAAACTTATTTACTAAATTTAGACCTCCAGAATAAAAATAAATCTTACATTTTGAACACAGAATTTGTATAATTTAATTTAAATTTAAACTAATAAAACACAACAAATATTTTTTTTTTCCAGAAAAAAGACCTTTTTAAATTACAAATGTATTTATTCACATTTCAAGAATAAAATCCATTTCAAAAACCATAATTCAATTATTTAATGTTATAAAGAAATTTTGAGATTTTATCTAATCAATTAAATAATTTGTACTTAAAAATAATAGAAAAAAATATTTTAATTAAAAAAATGATATTTTCACTCTTCATTGATAAAGAAATCTTTTTATAAATTTATCAAAATTTCACTGTTGTACTTAAAAATAGAAATAATAATTTCCTATTTTTTTTAAGAATTAAATTAGTTTTCTAAAAATATATTACATGTTTAAAAATAATAAATTAATAAAACAGAAATGAGTAATACCATTAAATATTTCATAATAAAATTAAGATTATTCATTCCCACCAATTTAGTTGATAGGGTATGACAATAAAATTTACACAATAAGACTCCATTATTTTTTAGGTGTGTTGTTACATATCTTATATGATATAAAGCATAGTCTTTCCTTTTAACATCCTATGATGTAACATTATTAGTAGAATGAAATATAATTAACGAAACATTTGGTGTTATTTAGACCTGATAAGAACCTCGAGTACATGGGTAGTTGAACATAGATGGGATAAGATCCCTTTCAACTAGTTATTCTAGAAAATAATGTAATATTTACACTATTCTGGGACATGCTACTAGTTTCATTTCACTATATGAGGTTTTCCATAATTAATGAAATATTAATAGGTTTCCCCTGTCAATTAATGTCACTATGGTGTTTCTCCCATGATTCCTTTATAAATTGGTGTTTTCATGGTTCTACATTCACACTCTATTTTCTTTATAATACCCATAAAATATTTCATTTTTTATCTTATATAAGATATTATATAACTACTAATGATATATTTTGTTATTAGTATTTTATTTGTTTTTACACTAACTAATATTTATATATTTGGAATTTATTTTGGTGTGTTGGTTTTTTCAAAACATTGTCCAAATTTAATCAAAACTTTTATTTAAAAATAGGTTTCTAAGAATATGTTTTTACATTTTTTGGATCATGGAAAGGGAATTTTAAATATGAAATATACATATTTTTCACGAAAGATAATAGATACCTATTTTTTTATTTTTTTTATTTACAAATATCATTTATGGATTCCTTTTAAAATAAAATTCATGGAACCCTTGGTGAAACACTATTGGTTTTTGTAGCTCACACCATACTTACACCATTATTTATCTATTGACAGAGTATCCCATATGGGAATTGGGTTAGATTTGTTCCACTCTAAGATTGGGTGTGCTTTATAGATTGGAGAGCGAACATGGATCACATGTGATATCCTATTTAGGAATGATACTGTATTTTTTTTCTAATTTAGTACTTTTTCCAAACATGTATTTTTTATTTAATTTATGGTAATTGGGGTTGCAGTATATATATAGAGTTTTAATTGGAATATATGGTTGTTAGTGGTGGGTATTGGATTGAGAGATAAGGTTTTATAATGAATTTTTTAAATCTATTACATCTTTAAATAATTTAAATTTATTTTAGAAACTGGTAAGATGTTTTAGAAGATTCAATGTGATTTTCTTATACAATGTTATTTTATTTATTGAAAACTAATATTTTTTAAAATAATTTTTTTGAAAATTAGTTGAGAGTTGTAGAATTTTATAACCCAATCATAAAGGAGGATATGTGGCTTGTTTTTTATAATTATGTGTTCCAAAAAAAAGATTTCAGAAAATGGTTTTCAATATTAACAGTACCAGATGTCGATGTTGTAAAGAAGATGAGAGTTGGATGTTCTCTAAAGTTATTGGTCAGATAATCCCTCATCCTTAGATCCATTGACATGATTTTTAAAATTAATCAAACATATCATTGATTTGAAAGTTATAAGATTTATATTGATGAAATTCATACGACACTTTTCTAATATTGATGTTCTCAGAAAGAATGAAAAAATTCATGATAAACGATTTTGAATAAATGTAGGAATAGTAAATATCATATCAATACCATGAATAAATATTTTTTAAGAATTGGTTCTAGAATTATTGGACACAATAGTTTTTAGACGTCTAAAAAATTTAAAGATGATGCGGTTTGATGTTTTTTAAAGATCTATTTTGGAGTTTCCATCATAATGGCATTTTTATCATAATGATAATTCCATCCTTATAAGGATTCCATCAGACTGAATCTAAGAACATTTCATCATACTAACTCTGAGAAAGAAATTTAAACAGACTAACATTGATAATGAATGTTAATCTTGTAATCTTTTACTAGGAATGTCAATCAGATTGAGTCTGATGAAGAAATTCATATTGTAATGATTTGAGGAAGATTTTAAGATTTTAATACGAAGAGGAATATAGTTTAATAATAATGGGAAGAGTAAAATAATTAATACTTTAATAAAAATATGAAGATTGTATGATCATAATGAGATATGGAACATACATTAGAAAAAATATGAAGAAGTTACATATTACTAAAGTGGAAGAAGATAAATAAGACTCTAGATAAGGAAAGTACATCAGATTGAAGCTGAAGATGTTACATCAAACTGAAATAATGTGATTATGTTCAAATAGACTAATTTCGATGAAATTTTGATATGGTTTGAAGAAGTCAAAATTGATGATTAAATATGAGTTGTTTTCAATGATTTGAAATTTTTTTAAGGAGATTTTTTTTTTCAGATACATTATTTTTTACAATGATTTTCCTATAAAAAGTGGCATAATACCTTCATACAATCAATCGTTTCCCCCGAGTGGAAACTTTGGACCACTCTTGAATTCATGTTAGAGTTATCTTTCCAAACTGATATCTCATTGTAAGATCATACAACTGATAATTTTCTTACCACATCAAAGAAGATCAGATTGAGGAATATAAAATAGATGAATATTGGACTAAGGAAAATCATACTGATAACTTGAGTAGATTTTGAGAAGTTAAAATTGAGAAAGGGATCATTTTATAATGTCAAACATGTAAAGTTAATCGGATTGTGGTCATCAAACTGAAGACCATTAGACTCAGGGACATCAAACTTAGGAACTTTTGTAGATAATATTGAATAATTTATTTATATTATTATTTTGAATAAAATATTTATAAAAAAACTTTGTAAACTGATAATATTTAGTATAATCATTTTTATTGGCATATATAATGTGTCTAATAAGAGTTTTCACAAATTATATTCAATTCATCATAACAGTGAATTTCCATACACCTATGGGAGTGGATTTTAAAAAATTTAGGTTCTCACACTGAGGCCAAAACTTTTAAATACTGTTTGGTTTACCATCTTTCCTAATTTTTTATGAATGATTATTTTATTATTTATTATAAATATATTCACTTTAATAGTTTACATGAGTTATTTTTCTAAAATTTATTAAACATATGAAAATTTAGAAACTAATTCAACACCCACCCCCCCTCTAGTTGTTATATTCTCCATCATAATTTCTCTTTGTATCATAAGGAAGTTTCCCATCTTGAATATTTATCCTGAATAATACGAGTTATCTATACATTATATGAATTATATCATTTTAGGTAAAAAAATTATGGATGAAAAAATACGATTATTCCTTATATCATATCTCTTGTCCTGGTTGTTATTGATGATGCTAAAATTGGTTCTATACCTATTGAGAAGGATTTCATTGTGATGTTTTATGATAAGATAAATTAATAAATTGACTGAAGTGATATAAACGATATCCTTATGTCTGTATCATAATATTTGTATATTATGGTGATGGGTCTGAAAACTACACAGAGTGTGTGGAAGAAGATATAAATTATTCTCAAAGGGAATAAAAAATTAATGGTAGAATGGATAGAAATATGGAACATTATGTATGGAGACATCATAATGATAGATGAAGAAACTATTTATGAATACTTCACCAGGGTAAATGAAATACTTTTCAACATCATAAGATTTAGAAATTTACTAGAAGAGTAAACAATTGAGAATAAAAATATAAGAAACATTTGGTATTCGGTTAATTCTAATATTTATTCTTTATAAGATAAACAAGATTTATATCTTGATGAGATTCATAATATTGTTGTTTTTTTAAATGAGAATAACTCTAATGTTTAAAAATAAGATGAAATATGAAATATAATTTGTATCCATAAGAAAAATAAAAATAAATTATGTTAAGGATGTTTATCCTTGTGGCTCTGATGTTAAATAAGATGATGAGATTAATGAGAAAATCATATATCTGAATCCAATAAATATTTAATAGAAAGAGAAAAGTATTGAGGTAAAATTTCTCTCAAATTTTTGGATTATAGTGGAATTGGACCCTTTTTTATGCTTTTAGTCAAGAATAAATTATCTAAATATTGAGATGATTCTGAGGAAAATATATTATGGAAAAACTGGAACAAAAATATTTTAGAAGAAAATTCATCCAACCAATATAATTTTTTTACTGGGAAAAATATAATTATGTTGAGTAATAATCCTGAATTGGACTCAACCAAAAAAAATAATTAGGAGACGAATGTTCATTAAAGGTTAAAAAATTCATTGAAACAGTTTTGAAAATTGAATTCTCTTTAAATAGTTAAGATGATGAAGGTGAAGAATATTAATGAGAGTATCAACTTAAAACAAATCATCTTTCATTCCTTAAAAAAATATCTTAAGAAATAATTCATAATTATAAAGAAACTTAGTGGAAAATTTTTGGAAGGTAATTTTTTTTCATGAAATCATAAGAATATATCAAATAAATCTTAATTTACAAATTAAGAATTTATAAATAGGTAAAGATGGTTGACATCTTGTAAGATGCTCGAAGCTAAGAAAGAATAATTTAACATGTTTCCATAAAAACTTATTGATTCTGAATGTACATTGAGGAAGACTAATGAAAAATTCATAAAATACTAGGAAGAAAATGCCGAGACCTTTAAAGTTTCTATAAAAAATCAAGTCATAATTAGTAGAAATTTTCACCCCTCAAAGGTAATGTATCATCTGATCAATATAACATTTTTTAGTGGTAGTAAATGGGTAGGGAATGTAAGGCTTCATAAGTAATTTGAGAAACTTGTCACATTAATTTTCTTTGAAAACATCTACAGTAGGAAATATGGTCTATGTCTTAAGCATGATATAATATAAATATGTTCTTAACCACAATAAGGTTTCTACATAGAAAGATATTTAGTTAGTATAAAATCAATATTTATTGGATATTTCTGGTGTTATAGAATTTATGTGAAAAAATATTATAATTTTTGTCATAATGTTCCACCTCCTGGAAGAAGGTTTGAATAAAGAGAAAGCATTGGTGGAAGTAGGATAAGTAACATTAATGAACCATGGGATGTTATAAAAGTAAAAACTAAATATGTTAGAAACATTCTAACAAAAAATAAATTTAGATTTCATGAAGTTGTTTATAGTAGAATGTGATCATGAGGTTTATAATTCCAAAAAAATTATGACACACTTTATGGAATAAGTTTCTTATGGTACAAAAGAAAAGTAATGTGGAATAAAAATTGTTAAGGAAAGTGATTTTTTTGAGACAAAATTTAATGTAATTAAAATTAAAAAAACATGGATACTTTATATTGGTTATTCATCAAATTTGATAGGTTATATAAAAATATTAAATCATATTGAATGTCATGATTGGGGAGTAGTTAACTTTGGTAATGATAGTATGTTAAAAATCAAAGGAATATAAATGGATGATATTATTGTAGGACAATTGAAATATAATAACATTTTATATGTTGATGGGATAAAACATAAGTTACAAAGAGTAACTAAATTTTTTGATTTTCGAAAAAATTAATTTTTATAAAATATTATAATATCCTAAGTAGTACAAAATATATAAAAGTTACCACAAAAGGATATATAACTTGTGGTAATCTCTTTAAACTAGGATTGTTTTATAACTCTTGTTACTTGAGTTTTGAAAATGAAAAAAATGTGGCACTAATGACTTGGTCACATTGGGTATAAAAACATGAATAAACATTCTAGAGTAGATTTGTTCAGTTATTTTCCATAATTGAAAAATATAAGAATATGTTTGTGTTATTTTTCAAAAAGGGAATATGACTAACAAATGTCATAAGAGAGTTTAGATTTAATCTAATAGACCTCTTAAATATATTCATTATAATTTATGTGAGCCAATGAGATACCAATCAACCAAATTATATTTATACATTATCTGTTTTATTGATGATTTCACACGAATGAAAAATATCATGTTTATGATATATAAGTTAGAGGTTTTAGAAATGTTTAGGTTTTTTCAATAAAGATGTCGAGAAACAAGTAGGGGTTTATATAAAGAAGTTGAGAATAGATAATGGTACCAAATTCACATTAAATAATTTTGAAACTTATCGAATAATTCATGGTATAAAACAACTGTATAGTGCTCCCTATACTACACAAAAAATGGATTATCAAAAATCATGAATATAAGTCTGGTGGAAATGGGTGAAATATGTTCCCAAAATACAAACATTAAAAGTTATATTGGAGAGAATCTATTAGAAATGTTGTATATTTTCAAAATAGATTTTCGTTGAGACCAGAAACAAACATGACTTCTTATGAAATGTTGTATTACAAAAAAAATTTCATCTAAATTCTTCAATTTTTTCTGAAATCCATGTTGAAATAAAATAAAAATTCTGGATATAGGAATGTTTGATGAGAAAATATAGGAAGTAAAATTAATGAGTTAATTACCCAATGGATGAAGTTATAAATTATTGAACAAATGTCACAAATGTTTTTCGAAACATATGATGTTAATGTAATTGAAAATAAATATCACTTATAAAAATCTGTTGAGAATACTAAGGAGGATAAATTTGAGATTTAAAATGATAGTGAAAATTAGTTAAAAACCCCTTACTAATCTATTGGATAATTGTTTGATGATAAAGTTTATTCTAGAACAAAAACATTGAAACTTCCAACCTCACAAAAAAAAATTTATATTAAAACATTATTCATAATTAGAAGGCTCTAGATTATTTCAGAAGAAAGTAAAGATTTCAAAATAATAATTCATGAATATCTAATATTAAACTAGAATTAGTTTCAGAATCTTTTAAACACAAAGAATGGGTGGAGGTTATGAATGACGAGTTGGATAAGTTTGAGAAAAATGAAACATCGAGACTTGTTCCAAGACCATAAAAATTTATCAGAACAAGTGGGTTTATAGAATAATATTTAATGATCAAGGATAAGTTTTATGAAACAAAGAAATAATTGTTTGGGAATGATATTAACATGTGTTAGATGTGAAATTTCATGAAAATATTTCCCTAGTTTCTATATTACAAACAATTAGAATGCTTCTATCAGTGGCCCCTCATTAAAATTAAAAACATTTATCAGATGGATGTAAAGTCAGTTTTCTAAAATGGTGAGATAGAAGAAGAATTTCAATCTAAACAAACTCATGTTTTCAGACATTATAATCATTAAAACATGGTTATTAAATTGAATAAATTCTTTTATGGTTTTAAATATGCCTTGTGTTCATCATATTCAAAACATTTTAGATATTTGATAATGTGGAATTTTTCTATTTAAAATGTTGATATCAAATTTTATGCGAATGATGTTTCATTCGGAACAGTAATTATAATTTTTTATATGGGTGATATTATTTTTTATGGGGAGGAAAAAAAATTTGTAAATATATTTCTGAGTAAAAGAAGAAGAATTATTAAATGCAAATATTTGGAGAACTAACCTTCATCTTTGGCATACGATTTCAACAAAATGAAAAGTACATTTTCTTATCTCATGAATTGTATACAAAGGAATTATTAATAAGATTTGGGACGTTAGAATCTAAAGAAGTTTATACTCTTATATTTGTAAGATCAATGTTGAGTAAAGATGCGTATATAAAATGTATTAATATGAAAGACTTTCAAATAATGATAGGTATTCAACTTTACTTATAGGATAATGTAATGATATTTTTTAGGTTTTGACTTTGAGTGTTGGGTGTCAAATTAATACAAACTAATCTCATATGTTGGAAGAAAAGATAATTATAAAATATGGACAAGGAACAATTTCACGTGGGTTGTTAAACAAAAGAAAATTTTAAATGATGTTTCATTGTTATATTTATTCTGTTCGGATGGGGATTGTAATGGTCCAAAATCAACCTCATTAGGAAAATATTTATTTAGAGAATATTGGTCGGGTTTCCAATGTTTGAAGCAATGTTCAGTGAATTTAATCATAGTAAAATTATAATATGATGAATCTACTCAAGCTTGCACTCAGATATTCTTAAGGAAATATTTGTTGGAATTTTTGAAAGTAAAATTTGATAAACTGTTGAAAATAATTTTTTATATTCATAATAAAATTGATCTTATTAAACATAATTTAAAACATTCAAGATGAAAAAATAAATTCACATAATGTTTTGATTTATAATATATAATGTTTTTTGTGGAGATATTTTTCTATAATACATCTCAATAAAGTATCAAATTGATGATATTTTCTTAAAGGAAATACCAAAAGAAATGTTTATTGAGTTGAGGCTGAAACATCATATTAAACCTTCTCAAATGACTTAACAAATATCAAAAGGAACTACACCATTGTGCTATGGATTATTTTGAAAAAAGGTGAGATAAAGTAACAACTATGAACATTGTATGAAGTTTTTTCTTATCTTTATTTTATGAATAAGAAGTCATGGTTATCATGTAATGAGGTAGAGAAAAAGGAATGTCATAAAATTAAGGTGATGAGGAGTTTATCATTATAAGGACATAATATTATCAAGTCACTGAGGGATAGAATTCATTCTAGAAACATTACATTATCATATTTTGTTGTGTGATGACACTCACTTTTGTGAATGGTTATGTTTTGGTTAATTGTAAAATCATGAGTTGTTTACAAAAGGTGAGTTATAAAAAGTTTTAATGAATGCTGTTAAAAAAAATCAAAATGTGGGTACTGTAGAACATTTGTAATATTTTTCTTAATAATATATTGTTATTTTTTTATAACTAATCATTTTTAAAATATTTTTATTGAAAATTTTTTAAAAGTTTCACAATGTTCGACCCTAAACATAACTGGTAGAAAAGTTTTATTTTTGAGATATTTGTTTTCCCGACACAAGTTTCTGGACACAAGGTTTCAGAATAACTATTACCAGATGTTTTAGGTTTAAGGAAGATGGAAGCTAGATGTTCTATAATGTTATTGATTAGATGCACCATTAGACAGAGATATATTGACATGAAGTTCAATATTCTATGTACAAGTTCTTTAATTGGAAGTCAAAAGTTGTAGATTGATGAAAGTCAGAAAAATATTTTTCGATCATGGGGTTCTCATAAATCAGAAAAAATATTTTAATATATTATAAGAAATAAAAGAGTAATAAAGATTTTATTAGTTTCTGGAATCAGGAACATTGTTTAATTAGATCCAGGAGTAATGGACACTGAATTTGGTCGAAGTATTGATGATTTATAGCTGATGCGGTTTGATGTTTTTCAAAGTCATAGTGTGGATTTTTCAACATAATAATGTTTCTAAAATAATGAGAATTCCAGAAATATTAGGATTCAATTGAAATAGATATGAGAATGTTCCATCAGACTGAATCTTAGAAAGAATGTAACATAAACTAACTCTAAGGCTGGTTGTTAATAATACCGACACTAAGGATAAAGGTAAACCAGAATTACTCTGAGGAAGAATGTCAGATCCCTATGAGCTGAGATAGATAGTACAATCATAATGAGAAGAGGAAGTTAGTAATATTGTAATGATTAGATGAATAAATTCATATCATAATAATAAGAGTGATACAATCATATCATAATGAGTGGTGGAAGTTACATCAAACTGAAGCCGATGAAGTAACATGGGATTGAATCTAAAGAAGTAATATATGATTGAAGCTAAGGAACTCACATCGGATTGTAGAAGATGAAGTTACATCAGACTAATGAAAAGATGGTATGCTCGAAAATACTAATTTTATAGAATTATTGAGAAGGGTTAAAAACATCTAAGTTGAATTTTGATAGGTCCACTTGGATAGTTAACCTGATAAGAGGGGGGTTAATCAGTATATGGAAAATTAAATCAACTGCCCCTTTTGATCTTGTTTTTTTGTTAGAAAAAACTATTATCTCTCTCTCTCCTTCTTGTTGTAGAGAATGAATTAATCTCAAATAATTAACAAGACACATCAATTTTACTTTGATCACCCTCATTGGGCTGCATCAAAGGAGAATACACCGGTGATGTGATGATGTACCAAATCCACTATAAGTGCATTATTATTTATATGTTTGAAGTAGACTCACAGTATCTCATGGTTTAAAACCATTTAATATTTTAGAACTAACTGCTCTATCAACTGAAGTGATATCACTGATTCATCAGAAGATCCAATCACATTTTAATTACTTGTAGGTACATTCACTATCACTAATGAGTAAATCCTTCACTACATGTAGATGCTCTACTAAAGTCGAAATGTCATCCACTGAAGAATACCCCTTTCCCACTGATCAATGGGAAACACCCTTTAGAAATAAATTCACAAAGCTTCATACTTTTCAATGTTCCAAAGTTCACAAATATCAATCAAGACTACACAAAGTACCTTCTTCTTCGTAAAGCACAAACCTTCACAGAGATCACTACTTCATAGAGCTTTCTGCTTCACAGAGCTCATTGCTTCGCAGAGCACACTGCTCCACAGAGCTCCACCTTCGCAGAGCTTAGTCTGTCACCGAGTTCATGTTTTCAGCAAGTTACTTCCATCACGAAGCTCTCTGAGATAACGTGGAAAAAAACTCTTTCACAGAGCTATGTTAGTTGCAATGAAGCTCCTAAAATATGTAAATCACAGTACCTCTACGATCCTCATTTACAATTTAATAGTTACAAATTTTTCTTGAAAAACTCCCTATTATTCTCAAGGGGGTAGAGGCCTATTAATTGGAAATTCCACAAAATTCAGAACCTTCCATGAGAAGTCAACACTACATCATCTCAAATCGCAAATCACCATAGAAATTTTCAGATCGTAGAACTCTTCGTAATCTCGAAGCGTTCGGAAAATTTATTGTCACCACCACTGCAATTCTCACTTACAATGCTCTTCATCTCTACTATTCTCTATGAATCTCATAAATATAGAGCTCATCATCAACATTATTCTAGTCTCAGCGAAATCTATTTCAAGATTCCCATCTTCACGAAACTGATTCCTTTCCCATATTTTGATGAGTTCTTCTGGGAAATCCACTTCCAGTCTATTTTTTTTACCACCTCCAGATCATTCATTTCATTGTCATGGTTCATTGTCAACATGGATTGTCAACAACATCTCTGGAACTCAACAATTCATTCTGGAAACCTTCTTTGTCAACAAAAAAACCAACACAAAAATGTTGAAATGTTACCTTCAGAGATTTTTCGCAAAAAATTTTAAATGTGACATGTTTTTTGAGCTTTTAATTTGAGTAAGTGAGAAATGATTTTTATTTTCCAACATTTGTTTTTCTAAGATACCTATAAATTTTAGAATAGTAAATTCATAAATTGAAATGTTTTTATCTACAAAAAAGGAGTTCTGTATAATTTGTATCAACAGTATCTTTTTAGGCCAAGATCTCATGATAATATCATATAACTAAAAGTTTTATTACCAGAATGAGTATTTTGGTAGAGTTAAAGAAGTGAATATTGAGAAAGAGAGCATCTAATTGAGTCAAGTTTCATGACTCAATCATATTGTGTTCATCAGAATGAATGTCGCGAACAATCCCAAGTCAACCCTGAACTAGTCACTTGAGCCAGACCACAGAATGGCCTGACAGGAATTCAAAATCCCCATGGGGTTCCAACTAGT
Source organism: Viscum album (assembly GCA_963277665.1). Taxonomy (NCBI): domain Eukaryota; kingdom Viridiplantae; phylum Streptophyta; class Magnoliopsida; order Santalales; family Viscaceae; genus Viscum; species Viscum album. The sequence continues at coordinate 114,406,609 of OY728155.1, read as the reverse complement.
GTCGGGCATCAAACATACAGTATAGAACAATTTCATCCCAAAATAAACAACTATGAAAAGATGAAAAAATTGAATCTCATATAATAAATATAAAAATATTCAATTTAAGAATACAGTTGAACCAAACCAACTAGAAATTAAAGAAATCGAAAGCACACTAACTAGATCTCCATGTGACATATTGGTCACCTCCAACCACAAGACCCAATATATTAGAGATCCGGAATGAACAAAAAAACATGAACCATAGTAGAACCTGTGATGACCCCGACTCCCTTGGTCCTTCCCTTTTCCATAATCTGGGTCCTAAAGGAGTGGCGTCTCGGTGAGACCAATCGGTGAGACCGATCGGCGTCACTCGGCCTTGTCAAGTTGTTTCCAGTAGCACTCCTTTTGTGCAAATAGGGTTTTAATCCCTATTCTGACTCATTTAAGCGTGTTTTAAAGACCCATAACGTGAATAAGAGTTTTAATTAAATACTTAATCAATTCATGAGTCGGATTAAACCTCCCGACCCCTTTTTGTGACGAGTGGAGCCGCGTGGTCAACCCACGACCGCCGCGCCTTACGCTGTTTCACATTTTCACCTCAACCTTCCTCGGCTCTTATAAACTAAGTGTTAGCCGTGGTTTCTCCTTTCCTCGATCGTGGATTTTCAAAAACAGCTTCTAGTGCATCGGGCGCGCCACATCGTTATCCGTAAAGTTTTGTGCCCCCGGCCTAAACGTCGATCATCTATCAACAAGTAGGGAATTTCTCCTTTTCCTCTCTCTTTTGTGTATCATGCGGGGTGGGCATGCTTTTGATTCTGTAGGATTGGATAAACCATACCTAATTAAAGATAATAACCGAATTATATAAAGAAAGAGGGGGGGTGTGATCGTTGATGCTGTCTTATATTTTTGATGTTGTTTCTTTTATGACCATCTTGTTGATTTGTGCTGGCTTATGCCTCCTGAAAATCGAGGCCGTTGGTGGTTGTTGTTTGTGCACTAATGAACCCTGCTGATGTTTTGAATGGATTTTTTGTGGTTGTCAACTCTTACTATGAAAAGTTAATTGGTTAATCACGTATACCCGGCTGAATAAATTGAAAGCACCAGGATCAACCCTTCTGTGATAACTCCCGGTTAGAACACACGTAATTTGAAATCGTGGAGTTTGTTAAGTCGTTTAAATCTGAAAATACCTGACTTGTGTTGGTGGTGGTAGTTGGTTGTTTTCCTTTCGGGCCAGTTGCTGGAGATGTTGGAGGGGATGGGATCCCCTGTTCTTTTATACCCTCAGTGGTTGTGTGAAATTAGGGATGGGATCCCTTGTTGGTATGGATTCAGTGGTTGAGAGTTTTAAGACCGATGGATACTTGTTTATATCACGAATTGGGGTGGAATCATCTGTTGTTGAGAACCGGGTGTGGGCGTTTTGGTTGATGTTTGATAGTTTACTTTCCTGGACTTATGCCTATGCTTACTAGTTGCCCAGTAGTGCTTAAACATAAACATTATTACTGAATGTGAAATAAGAAAGGGGACAAATGGGTTGTTAGAGTGAGTCGTGACTCAAACTTGAGTCCTGTTGTGATCTGTAGGCTGTCTGAAGAAAAACATAGCTTTGGGTGAGTGCTGGTTACCTATATATATACATGTAGCTTTGTGTTTCTTATTCGTGCCCCACCCAAGTTGAGAACTTAGTGCTGAACACCCCCATTTCCTGGGGGAGGGTGTTTTTCCCAAAACTATTCTTGGTGGCTGGTTATTAGCTCCTTTTCTGCTCCCTTTCCAAGATACCCCAAGTATCTTCGGGCAGGATGTGATGGCCTGAGGTCCATTATTAGCCCATGAACCTTCGGGCGGGGTGGTGTGGTGGTTGTCTAGGTGTGTGCGTCAGGTGGTTTCCCAAGCCTCTTCGGGATGAGGCCCAGGTGTCTTCGGGTGTGGTGGTGGTTGTTTTGGCCTAGGTGTTTGCAGGCGTGGTTACGTGTGACAGTTGTGGCCCAGGTGTTTGCGGGCAGGATTTCGGCAGTGGGACTACGTGTGGTTGTGGCCCAGGTGTGTGCGGGCGGGTATGGCAGTGGGATTGCGTGTGGTTGTGCCCCAGGTGTGTGCGGGGGGGGGGGGCAGTGGGACTGTGGTGAGAATGGAGGGATTGGTCCGATGCGTAGGATGTCTCAATAACCAGTGGGAAAGTGGTGCGGGGTACCCAAACATCGATATGCTCTGATTATATATATTACTTGACTTGCGTTATTTGGGGAGTGTGCCTTGGTGAGGCCTGGAGTGGATAGTTTACCTTGATAGGTGTTTGGGTTACTCTTTCCTCACGGGACTTTAGTACGTTTCCCCACTTGTGCACGAGAGTCTTTGGTTTTCCCTACTGAGTGTACTTGTATGCTCACCCTATGTATATAAAACTGCTTTCAGGTTCCCAGGAGGACTTCGGGGATCACGCAGGACCTTACTAGCTCGGACCTTTGGAGCAGTTGCAGTTGTTGTTTTTCTTTTCCTCTTTGGTACTTACCTTGCAGTCACCTTTTGTACTTGTGGCTTTACTTTTGTAACATGCATGTGGGAATGGTTTATTTTTGGCTTTACTTTTCTTTTACCTTGGTGTTGTTGAGTTTCATCATCTCATCTCTCGATCTTATAAAACAAAAAGGGGTAATGCCTTCCATTTGTGAGAAATTTCTATACCCTTGGTGCTAGTCGCCACTCCGAGACCTATTGAAGGTGGGTCTTGGGGGTCATTATCTCTCCTTCAACTTAAAGAAGGAAGGGACTGACAATCTTCTGACCCTTCCCTCCTTTTGGTGAAGGCGGGTCGTGACAGAATGGTATCAGAGGTGATGGTTGAGAGATAGGATGGAGTCTGGAGTTAGGCACAGTGAGGATTGCATGGGATGGTAAGGCAACAGTGTTGGGTGACCTTGGCGCATGAATTAGGCCAGGGAAGACCGGCTAGGACACGATATTTTAGGGCCCCCTGTGATCCGATGCAAGGAGTCTGGACCTACCGAACGACCAAGTTAGGCCACACAGATTGCAGGGTAGAGACCCTACGAAAGGTACATGCATCATAATGACTTGTGTTCTTGTGTTTCCGGGATGTATTTGGAATTAAGAATAAATTAAATTTTAAGAAGTTTTAAGAACGATATTCTGCACTACTTGGGATTAGGCATTCCTTGTTTACCTTGCAGGTATGGCACCTGGAAGGCGACCACGTGTTGTGCCGGCGATCGAGGCCCCACAGACTACTTTGGCTGATCAGCAGAGAGCTGATCGAGAGGAATAGGACGACCAATGGCAGAAGACTCTTCGGGCCTTCCAGTGATAGGCCCTCAAGAAGTATGAGGGAAGCACCTCCGATATAAAGAAGAAAGGCTGGATAGAGGAGCTAGTTATAGCCTTCGGCCTGATTCAGGACCTGAACGAGTACTGGGTTCCTCTGGCCGTTAGCCGGATGCGGGGAGTGGCACGTCAGTGGTGGATGCTTTACCTGGGGGAGAGGAGAGAGTCTGAGGTGGCTTGGGCAGATTTTGAGAGGGAGTTCCGGGCGGAATTCCTCTCCTCGATGATGAAGGCAGAAAAGAGGCAGGAACTACTCTCCCTCCAGTAGGGGAGTATGTCCGTAAGAGAGCTAGGGATCAAGTTCAAGGACCTCCTATGTTTTGCTCCAGACCTCTTTCGTGACAATGAGTCTCGGGCAAGACGTTTAAAGGAGGCACTCCGACCCTCCCTCCAGTATGATGTTACCCCCTTTAACTTGCCGACAAAATTGGAGGTCCAGAAGAAGGCCGAAGTGGTGGAGAGGATGCATGCTATAGGAGGAGTGTTGCGAGAGGGGATCTAGCTGGGACCATCGAAGGGGAAGGCTGTCAGTGCCAGGCCTCCAGCATTAGGACCCTCTAGGTTCCGACCCGCAGGGAGCAGGCCGCTGCAGTTTCAGTTTCGATCCCCCGGCCCTTGCCCTTTTCCTACGGGCCCGGGACCGCGGTGCCTCATATGTGGGAGCCCTGGGCATCTCCGGAGTCAGTGCCCCGACCGGGTGCAGTACAGCAGTGGCAGTCATCCCCAGCACCCGCCCCAGCAGCAGCTTCCAGCTAGACCTTTCCAGCAGCAGCATCAGCAGGGACATCGTGCTCCCGCTCCTCCGAGGGCAGGCGTAGGAGGAGAAGGCCGACCTCAGAACGCTCCACAGGGACCTCGACCAGGGCGTGGTCGGGGAGGTGGCCGACAGCCGAGTGGTAGGGGAGCTGGGCGTGGACAGTTACACGCCATAGAGGCAGCAGTTCCAGCAGGGCCAGAGGTTGTTCGAGGTACGATCAGTCTGTTTAGCACTCTTGCTTATGCTCTGTTCGATACCGGAGCTTCACACTCTTTTGTTGCACCCAGTCTAGCCCGTGCCTTGGGTCTAGATGCCGAGAGACTTCCAGTACCCCTAGTGTTGAGCACACCATTCGGAGGTCAGACCGACTTGTTGTTCGTTTTTCGGGGATGTAGACTAATGTTAGGGACACATCAGTCGGTTAGGGAACTTCTTCTGCTATAGATTCAGCCATTCGATGTCATCCTAGGCATCGACTGGCTAATTTCTGTGTGTGCCGTCATCGACTGTTTCCGAAGAAGGGTGGTGTTCTCAGACTTGGACGACCGGCGTGTTACCTTCATCGGTGAGCGGAGCAGTCCGAAGGGAAACAGGAGAGAGGAACCTCTCCTCTCTTTATTGACCGAGCTGACAATGGAATCAGTAGATGCTGAAATGGTAGAAGTGCCAGAGATCGTCTGTGAGTTTATGGACATCTTTCTTGAGGAGGTGACAACTCTACCCCCTCGACGTGATATCGAGTTTGGGATAGACCTACAGCCCGGTGCTCATCCGATCTCGATGGCTCCTTACCGGATGGCACCTTCAGAGCTATGGGAGTTGCAGATCCAGATTGACGATCTGATGAAGAGAGGTTATGTTCGACTGAGTGCATCACCGTGGGGTGCTCCAGTCTTGTTTACAAAGAAGGCAGATGTTGGTCTTAGGTTGTTCATAGACTACAGGAGGCTGAATCAGGTGACAATCAAGAATTGCTACCCTCTTCCGAGGATAGATGATCTTTTCAACCAGCTGAAAGGGGAAGGATGGTTCTTGAAGATCGACCTGCGGTCTGGGTATCACCAGCTGAGAGTGAAGGAGGTGGACATCCCAAAGACGGTGTTCAGGTGCAGATATGGACACTTCGAGTTCGTAGTCATGCCCTTCGGTGTTACGAACTCCCCGGATGTGTTCATGGGGCTTATTAACTCCATATTTCAGGAGTACTTGGATCGGTTTGTGGTTGTGTTCATTGAAGATATCCTAATATATTCGAGGTCAGAAGAGGACCATGCAGAGCACCTGAGGACAGTTTTGGAGGTCCTCCGACAGCACCGTCTCTATGAGAAATTGTCGAAATGCAAGTTCTGGACACGAGAAGTGCACTTTCTCGGGCACGTAGTGTCTGAGCAGTGGGTAGCGGTCCACCCATCAAAGGTTGAGGCAATTGTTTCTTGGTAAGCACCCAATAATGTGGCGGAAGTCCGAAGTTTCCTTGGGATGGCAGGTTACTACCGGAGATTCATACCCAAATTCTCCCGAGTAGCAGCCCCTTTGACGGATCTAACCAAGAAGAACAAGGCTTTTGTATGGAGTGAGCAGTGCCAGTCAGCCTTCAGCTATCTGAAGGAGAAGTTGGTCAGTGACCCAGTGCTGAGATTACCAGAAGAAGGGGCGTCTTATGAGGTGTTCTGTGATGCTTCTGGACAGGTCCTGGGACGCATGATGATGCAGCGACAAGGGGTGATCTTTTATGGGTCCAGGAAGCTGCGTTCCCATGAGCGTAAATACGCCACCCACGACCTGGAGCTTGCAGCGGTCGTTTTTGCGCTAAAGTTTTGGCGACACTACCTCATTGGGGAATGCTTTGTGGTCTTCACAGATCACAAAATCTTGAGGTATATCTTCTCCTAGCGGGACATAAACTTGTGACAGCTGAGATGGGTGGAGTTCCTCTAGGATTACGACTTTGAGATCTCTTATACTGAGGGCAAGGGCAATGTGGTGGTCGATGCCCTGAGCAGGAGGACGCATAGGGATGTGGTCCGATAGTCGGCGGATGCCTGGAAAGCGATGGAGGAGTTGTCTGCCTTACACCTAGCTACAAAGATGGATAGCGACAGAGGATGCCTATATCAGATGACAGTGCAGTCATCCCTGTTTCAGAAAGTGGAGGAGTCTCATTTGGGAGACCTAGAGTGCGAAGTGATGCGTAACCAAGTTGACCAGGGCAATGCTCCGGAAGGATGGACAGAGGATGGTCAGAACCAGATGCTTTTCCAGAAAAGGTTGTTTGTCCCAGAGGCGATGCACGACAAGGGTCTCAGTGAGTTCCAAAACTCACCCCTGGCGGTACACCCAGGAGTTTCCAAGATGTACCAGGGTTTGAAGAGGCAGTTTTGGTGGCCCGGAGTTTAGAGAGCGGTGGCAGAGTTTGTGGCCAAGTGCTTAGTGTGTCAGCAAGTGAAGGCTGAACACCGAGTTCCAGGCAGCCTACTGCGGCCTATAGATGTCCCCGAGTGGAAGTGGGATGACATCTCGATGGATTTCGTCACGAGACTACCCAAGGTCCAAGGAGGTTACGACACCATCTGGGTGATAGTGAACAGGTTGACGAAATCGGCTCACTTTCTGGCAATCAGGGAGTCGAGTACTGTGGATGATTTGGCACGAAAGTACGTGGATGAGGTGGTGCGGTTACATGGAGTCCCGAGGTATATAGTCTCGGATAGGGATGCACGGTTTACCTCGCGAGTCTAGAGAGGGTTGCAGCATGCGTTTGGAACCCAGTTATGCCTTAGCACTGCTTTTCATCCCCAGACAGTTGGGCAAATAGAGCGCACCATCCAGACCTTGGAGGATATGCTACAGGCATGTGTTCTAGACTCAGGAGGATCGTGGGTGCAATAATTGCCTCTGGAAGAGTTTTCCTACAATAATAGCTACCACTCTACCATCAGTATGGCCCCATTTGAAGCTTTGTATGGGAGACCATGCAGTTTTCCTGTGTGTTGGACCGAAGTAGGAGAGGCAGACATCCTTGGCTCGGAGGTGGTGCAGAACACGGCAGAGAAGGTTCAGCTCATACAGGAAAGGATGAAGGCGGCCCAAGACCAACAGAAGTCGTATGCGGATACCAAGAGGAGGCCCTTGGAGTTTGAGGTTGGGAACCACGTGTTCTTGAAGGTCTCCCCTCGGCGTGGGCAATGGAGGTTCAGAAAAGGGAGTAAGCTTTCTCCCAGATTCATCGGACCCTTCCAAGTGTTGCGGTGGGTCGGCGAAGTGGCTTGCCAGCTAGCGTTTCCACTGCTGCTACTAAGGATACATGATGTCTTTCATGTGTCCCAGCTCCATCGGTATCTGCACAACGATTCACACATCCTTGATTGGGGTGAGCTGGACATCGAGGACAACATGACCTTTGTGGAGAGACCAGTGGTGATCAAGGATCGTAAAGAAAAGGTGCTTCGCGGGCGAAACATTCCCTTAGTTTGTGTGTTGTGGAGACATGGTGGGATTGAGGAGAGTATGTGGGAGAGGGAAGCACAGATGCATACCCAGTACCCAGAGTTGTTTTGAGTTTTGTTCCTTGTTGTACCTCTTGTGGTAGAACGTTTTGTCTTTTGGCCATGAAATGTACTCGTTTTCTTTCATCCGTTTGTGTGTGAAAATCCCCGGCTATGGGGAAGGAGAGAACCCGACCCCTAATCAAGACACATTAATGTGGATGCAATTAAACCCGTGCGGGCGAGTCAGTGTCACCCAAAGCGGATAATATCTTGACATGGGGAAGGAGACTCCCCAAACCTCACATGGCTGGGCAGTTTGGCATGGTATGTTGCTTGGTTCATGATATGAAGGTGTTCCTAGTTAACGATGAGGTTCACTATTGAGAGGTATCTTTCGGGATGGTTGTTCGGACCCGCCCTTTCCTTCTGGGTTGTTTAAATTCTCGAGGACGAGAATAGTTTGAGAGGCATCTGATGTGATGACTCAGACTCCCTTGGTCCTTCCCTTTGCCAAAATCCGGGTCCTAATGGAGTGGCGTCTCGGTGAGACCGATCAGCGAGACTGATCGGTGAGACCGATCGGTGAGACCGATCGGCGTCACTCAGCCTTGTCAAGTTGTTTCTAGTAGCACTCCTTTTGCACAAATAGGGTTTTAAACCCTATTCTGACTCGTTTAAGTGTGTTTTAAAGACTCGTAATAGGCATAAGAGTTTTAATTAAATACTTAATCAATTCATGAGTCGGCATAAACCACCTGACCCTTTTTTGTGATGATTGGAGCCGCGTGGTCAACCCACGACCCCCGCGCCTTACGCTGTTTCGTTTTTTCACATAAAACTTCCTCGGCTCTAATAAACTAAGGGTTAGCCGTGGTTTCTCCTTTCCTCGATCGTGGATTTTCACAAACAGCTTTTGGTGCATCGGGCGCGCCGCATTGTTATCCGTAAAGTTCCGTGCCCCCGGACTAAACATTGATCATCTATCAACAAGTATGGAATTTCTCCTTTGCCTCTCTCTTTTGTGTATCATTCGGGGTGGGCGTGCTTTTGATTTTGTAGGTTTGGATAAACCAAACATAATTAAAGATAATGAACGAATTCTATAAAGAAAGAGGGGGGGGGCTATGATCGTTGATTCTATCTTATCTTTTTGATGCTGTTTCTTTTATGACCATCTTGTTGAGTTGTGATAGCTTATGCCTCCTGAAAATCGAGGCCATTGGTGGTCATTGTTCGTGCACTAATGAACCCTGCTGATGTTTTGAACGGCTTGCTTGTGGTTGTAAACTCCTGCTGTGAAAAGTGAATTGGTTAATCACGTATATCCGGTTGAATAAATTGAAAGCACCCGGATTAACCCTTCTGTGATAACTCCCGGTTAGAACACATGGAATTTGAAATCATGGAGTGTGTTAAGTCGTTTAAATCTGAAAATCCCTGAATTGTGTTGGTGGTGGTAGTTGGTTGTTTTCCTTTCGGGCTGATTGCTGGAGATGTGGGAGGGGATGGGATCCCCTGTTATTTTATACCCTTGGTGGTTGTGTGAAATTGGGTTTGGGATCCTCTGTTGGTATGGATTCAGTGGTTGTGAGTTTTAAGACCGGGTGTATACTTGTTTATATCACGAATTGGGGTGGAATCCTCTGTTGTTGAGAACCAGGTGTGGGGGTTTTGGTTGATGTTTGACTGTTTACTTTCCTAGACTTATGCATATGCCTACTAGTTGCCTAGTATTGCTTAAACATAAACATTATTACTAAACGTGAAATAAGAAAGGGGAAAAATGGGTTGTTAGCATGAGTCATGACTCGGACTTGAGTGATGTTGTGATCTGTAGGCTGTCTGAAGAAAAACCTAGCTTTGGGTGAGTTCTTGTTACCTATATATATATACTTGTAGATTTGTGTTTCTTATTCACATCCCACCCAAGTTGAGCACTTTGTGCCGAACACCCCCATTTCACGGGGGAGGGTGTTTTTCCCAACACTATTCTTGGTGGCTGGTTATTAGCTCCTTTTCTGCTCCCTTTCCCGAATACCCCAAGTATCTTTGGGCTGGCTGTGATCGCCTGAGGTCCATTATTAGCCCAAGAACCTTCGGGCGGGGTGGTGAGGTGGTTGGCCAGGTGTGTGCGGCAGGTGGTTTCCCAAGCATCTTCAGGATGAGGCCCTGGTGTCTTTGGGCGTGGCAGTGGATTTTCTATCCCAGGTGTCTTTGGGCATGGTGGTGGTTGTTTTGGCCTAGGTGTTTGTAGGCGTGGTTACGTGTGACAGTTGTGGCCCAGGTGAGTGAGGGCGGGATTTCAGCAGTGGGACTGCATGTGGTTGTGGCCCAGGTGTGTGCGGGCGGGTATGGCAGTGGAACTGCGTGTGGTTGTGGCCCAGGTGTGTGCGGGCGGGTGTGGCAGTGGGACTGCGGTGAGAACGGCGGGATTGGTCCGATGTGTAGGATGTCTCAATAACCAGTGGGAAAGTGGCGCAGGGTACCCAAACATCAATGTGCTCTGATTATATATATTACTTGACTTGCATTATTTGGGGAGTGTGCCTTGGTGAGGCCTGGGGGGGATAGTTTACCTTGATAGGTGTTTGGTTTACTCTTTCCTCACGGGACTTTAGTAAGTTTCCCCACTTGTGCACGAGAGTATTTAGTTTTCCCTACTGAATGTACTTATATGCTCACCCTACGTATATAAAACGGCTTTTAGGTTTCCAGGAGGACTTCGGGGATCATGCAGGACCTTACTAGATCGGACCTTTGGAGTAGTTGCAGTTGTTGTTTTACTTTTCCTCTTTGGTACTTACCTTGTAGTCACCTTTTGTACTTGTGACATTACTTTTGGAACATGCATGTGGGAATGGTTTATTTTTGGCTTTACTTTTCTTTTACCTTTGTGTTGTTGAGTTTCATCATCTCATCTCTCGATCTTATAAAACAAAAAGGGGTAATGCCTTCCATTTGTGAGAAATTTCTATACACTTGGTGCTAGTCGCCACTCCGGGACCTATTGAAGGCGGGTCTCGGGGGTCATTATCTCTCCTAAAACTTAAAGAAGGAAGGGCCTAGAAATCTACTGACCCTTCCCTCCTTTTAGTGAAGGCGGGTCGTGACAGAACCTAACAAATAGATCGGGTCTACCAACACTGAGAGGTACAAGTAGGGAGTGAGCCAAAAAAGCTCCCTAGAAAACCAACAAAAAATATATGTATCTTACTTTACCTAAGAAAACTGAAAACACTAGTTTTACCTAAATTTATAATGATAGGGTTTTTACATAAAATATTCATTTTTAAATCTAACAATCTAAATTCATTTACTATATAATATATAATAAGGAACGAGAAGGAAAAATGGACCTGAACCTACTCATTCAAAAATTTACATTAAAATTATTTTGAAATAGCCAAACACACAGAATTTTTCAAAACAACACCAAAACCAAGTCCAAGGGTATGCTTCCACACAATAAGGGAAGTTTTTCTAATAATGCTCATAATGGGAGAACATGATAAATACAAGGAACTCAGAGTAGAACAAGAAAATACTATACATGTTACTCATCCAAGAAATATCATACTCAATGAAATCATAATGCCCTTACACCCAACCATGTACCTGCCTATCCTGGTTGAGGAGCATACTACCATAACAATAAACCCATGTATCCACATGTTATTGGCCACTAACTAGTTAAATAACCAAGACTTGTGCATCAGTCAATCTCAGTAATCCTCCTTGCTATGTTAGGCTCCCATGTTATGTTTCACTAGGGGAGGTTAATTCTATTCCAAAAAATGCCACATATATAACCAAAGACACCAAACAATCTAACATCACCCCGACCAGCTAATGGTTAGTCCCTTTCTATAAAATAATTACCATATGAAGGAGGTATCATACTATGGACCCTCTAATATCATGATTAAACAACTAGATCAGAGACCCAACTCAAGAAGGGTTTTCCAAATATCCATTTTAAAATGCCATTTGAGCCATTAACATTATAACATTATAACATTTACCAAATCATTTAGAAACCATTTACCAAACAACATCAAACACTATCTTTATACTAATTTTTCAAAATGGGCCTCTAGATTAAGTATTCCCCAAAAGGTGTTCCCAAGTGCATTATAAATCAATGTTAAAATATAGAAATCATACAGATGTTCCAAAATAGATTTGAAAACACAAAAACCCAACTAAATTTTCAAAAATTCAACACGGTCCATAACATTCAACTTTCACCCAAACAGACCTCAAATGCCAAATAGTCCTTAAAATTTCCAACCACTCACCCAAGAAGGATTTTAGGCCAACTATGCCAAATTATTAGTAACATGTTTGAAATGAATTTTAAAAAATAAGAAGTAAAACATCCCTTATTTTTGAAAACATGAAACTATTTTATGAAAAATAGAAAAAAGAGGAGAAGAGGTACTCTTGAGGGGTACTATATATAGAGTTACATCTTCACTTAATTTCATGTCCATGTGTGTACCTAGTTCACCCATGGATGTGCCTTCATCTAATAGAACACTATAAAACCAATTAAAACATTCAATTTTTTTTTCATAAAACAATGGTTTTATTCAACCAAAATCCATCAATTTTACTCATTTATAAAATACAAAATAAGTCCACAAACCCAAATATGATTTTAAAAAGAAGTTCCAATTAACCCTAAAATAAAACATCATGTTTCACATATGGAAAACCAAAGACATGATCTATATCCATTTAATAAACATTTAAATGTGGAAAACTTCACTCAACCATCCAATTTCACCCTAAAATTCAGTTGAAATTTTTTCAAATAATTGTGGCATAAATAACATTGGGCATAAACAAAGAAACTTATCGAAATCCATTTTAAAAAAAATATACAAACATAAAAGTGTCCTAAAAATCTTAATAGTTGTATAATATAGTTGTGTATAATTGTTATCAATTTAACAAAGGCATCAAGCATCAATACAAATTCATTAAAAAGGAAGAACATGGAAATGCATACCTTGTCGGTGTGCGAAAGGAGTAGAACATAAAATAGATAGCAGAACTAAGCCTCACTAATGATCCTCACACCCTAGATATCAATAAATTCAAAATAATCATAACCCCATTTTATACGATTCACACATGCGAGGAAACCCCAAAGAAAACCAACAAATAGATAAAGGGAAGATAAAAGAAGAGGAATGAAAGGGGTTTGATGAATATACCATGGATAATCACTAAATGTTTTTTATAAATTGCATAATAAGTGTCCAAGAACAATGGATAATGTAGGGGTAGGGCCTCTAGTTGATAGAAAATAGGTATGGCTCTATTTAAGAGGTAGAATAACCTAAATTAGTCTTTTAGTTCAAAATTTATTAAACTCTTAATAGGATATATAATTTTTCTAACATGTTTGTATACTGTGTGAAAAATATGTAAAGGCTACTAGAAAACTTCTTCCATAGTGAATGTTTAAGATGCATGGTTTGGGAACACCCTACTCAAACACTGTGAACAAAAAAATTGTCCAAAACCCTCAAATGACACCCAAAACACTACGTAATCCCACAATGTGATCCTTGAATTGATTAAACACAATATAGTGACACTATAAGTGCCACAAACTCTCTACAATGTGATTTAATCCCAATAACATTCACAATCCCAATGAGTTGTATTAGAAGAAAACAATGACCACCAAAATACAAAGGATTTTATTGGACACTCAACCAAAACCTCGACCAGAAGTTCCATCATCAAAATATAAACAACAATAGATGAAACATGTGGTCAGAGTGTGACACTGAAGGCCCTTAGATTTTGGGTCATCAGAATCCAGATCTTTTTGGAATCATATTGAATAAACATTTTAAACTTTTTTTGGATAAATTGATTATATGAATACTTTGTAAAATGATGAGATTTAGTATAATCATTCTTATCTTGGTATATAAAATGTTTAATGTTAGTTTTCCCAAGTTGAATTCATTTCTTCATAATAGTGAATTTTTGAAAACTCATTGAAATGTCTTTGGCATGAATGTAGGTTCTAAGATTTGTTATAAACCTTGTAAATATGGTGTTCTTTACTTTAATTATATCTTTTTCATGCATGATTATTCACTAAATGATGGTTAGGAAATGAAAATTACTAGGTTTTAAGGGGTTATGTTTCTAAATGTATTGGAACATAGGAAATTTTAAGAACTATTTGAACCCCCAAAACCCCCTAGGTATTTTTATATGATCCTTTGGAAATTTAGTTTTAGCATAGATGCCCAACATATGTATGATTAATGTTAGAATTTCGATAAAATTTTACATTTTATTAAATATTACTTATATAGTTGAAATCATTCCCAGTATATTTATTATGATTCCCATCACTTCTCTCCATCCACACGGGGGTTATGAACACTACTCTAGGCCTATCATGTGTTGGATTAGGTGTTTTATTGAAGGATGAATTTGTATGGATTGTGAATTTTTTTATCAAAAACTATGTTTTATGTGGGATTATGTTTTTTACATAACCCTCAGAATTTGGGAAGTCTGGTAGATAAATATTGGATTGTTAGAGCATAATAGGTAACTGATGGATTGGTGCACCGTCACCACCTCTCACGATGAATCAGGAAACACTATGGGATGATGGGATTTGAATTTAAATTTTGAGAATTATCTTCATTTGATTCAATATTATTCTAATTTATATTATTTTTATAAGGTATTTCGTTGATGTTGACTGCATTGATTAATGAATTATAGTATTATGAGATAATTTAGTATTTTATTTGGTGGTAAATGGTGAGCTTATATGGCCTTCTCACCCATGTGAACCCACGTACATGATTCTATATTACTCTTAGTGACATTTTTGTGGTTGGAATATCATCCACCAACACATGAAACCTATTCATGCACAATTAGATGTCGCTTTTAGGATTTTTTACAATATGTGGTAATGATTAATTGGATTGTGAATAAGGGTTAATGGTATTTTTTTTAAAACATTTTTCATTTATAAGTTTTTTATTTTAAAATAGAATCATCCATTTTAAAATGGTTTTTAAAAATTGTGTATTTATATGTTGAGAAAATATTATTTTAATTTAGAAAGGGATGTTTTGAATTTTTTAAATTATTTTATCAGTAAGTAGATTATTTTAAATATATTATAAAATGAAATTACATTATTTTGAAAATTCATTTACATTGAATTTAAAATTTTAAATAGATCTTTGTTTTTAAACTGTTTTGTGAAATTTAAATTCTTTAGTTTTTTCTTATTTGAATTTTGAAAACATTTCAAAGTAAATTTTATCGAGTTTTATAATGGGGAGAAATGTTTCCATGTTATGTTTATTTTTTTGAAATGTGTTTGGTCATTGAAATTCAAAGTGTGGGAATTTGAAGCTAATTTTTTTAAATTTTTTTTGTAATAATGAGATTTACATTATATTAAAATTTTGTTTTATCTCGGGACCATTTATTTTAAGCTTGTGAAACATGACTGTATGGATTCATGTTGTACATAGATTTTTGTATGCCCAAGATAATGTTTGATATGATTTCGGTAGTTGGTTTGTATAGGTTTTATTCTATCTTCAAAGATTTACCCAATTTTGGAATTTGAGATGGTTACATATGTTTGAGGATGTCATGTGTTGAATTTATCTGGTTGTATATTTTGTGTGGATCTTGTATTGATTTATATTTGGGAATCCCCATGATTATTCTTCAGGGAGTGATCAGTGTTTTGGAAAAAAATTATTCTTTTTTGTGTGTGCCTTAGGGTTTGTATAATTTTGAATTTAAGGGGATTATAATTTCAGTGTTTTAGGATGATGGAATTGGTGATATGTCTTTTGATCATTCAAACTCACTGAGTGTTACTCTTCAATGAATATATCCAAGGAGATCCACATATAAACTAATGATCAGAACCATATTAATATTATAGGGACATGTTATTTCTTGGGTAACTATTTATTGAATCTTTTCTATCATTACTAATAATTTTGTTCTGCTCATTATCAACTAATGTAGTATCTCTTTTTTTGTCTTGTGTGATTTTATGCATGGATTATTTTTTATTGATGAGTACTCTTAGGATATTTTTTCTCATACCCTTTGTTATCCCTATGGGCCTTTCCAGATTTTTATTATTGTTTTTTCATTAGGGTACCTATTCATTGTTCCATTTTGGAGATAATTATACTATTTTTATGGTACTATGAATAATATGTTACATTTTTGACTGGTTATGTGAATAATATGTTTTAGAGGGTCGACAATTTCTAGTGGTACTGGTTTCATTTCCTACAAGAACATATTGAAAATTTATATAGTGGGGAGAATTATTGAGAATTTTGATATTTTGATTCCTCTTTTTGATTTATTTCTTTGGTTGTCTTCATAGAGACTACATGGAATACATTGACGGTCGAGTATTTATTTTTTCCTTTTGGTTTTCATTCTAATCTTCGAAGATGTCGAGTTTCTACATATGTTTGGAATTTGGTGTCATACACCGGAAGTTTTCTGCAATTTTATTAGTACAAAGGGTAATCATGGTGGAAATTTTCACACATTTACCCTCATGATCCTAATACTTTATTTATTTATTATTTTGAAAACTCTAGTCATTTTTTTGATAATTTTAAAATATTTAGATCATTTTCATATCTGATGGTTTAGTCATATAGTTAGTTAAATAATAAAATAGCCCTGTGTTTAAGGGATATAATTTGGAAGATCTAATTCTCAATATTGTATAATAATTTTACCAACCTAGTGAATTCCCATGTATGTTAAATATAGGGGACACAGTTGGTGCACAATTTGTAAATCGTGCATCAACTATGTGATTTGATATGATTTTAAAACATTAAAATTCCAATTTTTTCCCTTTAAAAAAAATCCCAAAACATCTATATACCTTCACATTCTCCTCTCAAAATACATGGTCTATAAATCATAAGATGGATCCCATATGACTCACCTTTCCTCCTCCACATTATCACTTCGATCATTGTCCACTTTTCCATGTGATTTCAACCTGAATATTTTAGGTTAGGATTCCTACCCTTCTCCACCTCTTTTTAATATCTTATTTTGATTTTTTTTCACCATATCCCTATAAATTATAATTTTGGTCAAACCTTTGGTTGGTTATAGTTATAATTAAATCCAATTTTGGATTCATAGTGAATCTGAATTCCAACTTACACACTTCTCTCTATGTTCATGGTGAATTCTCAATATCTACACTTAACCTAGGTATGTGATTCAAATTTTTATATCTTATACAAATTTTTTATTATTATTTGTCTTTATAAATTACTTTTTCCCAAAAATTATTTTTTTAGATATTAATTTAGATTTATCAAATGATTTTTTCAAGGGTTGAGTATTTATCATAGGGGCATACAACCTTTGGTTTTCTAAATTATTTTTTAGTTATTTATTTTGATTGGTTTCTGAAAATTTATTGATTTTGTATATTTAAAGTTTATGTATAATTTTTCAATGGGATATTTCCCTAGTGTTTTATAATTAATTTATTCCTCTAGGTGTTAATGTGAATATTTCCACTTGGTTTCAAGATGATGTTTATTACAATTTTTAGAGTCATTTTATATGTTGTGTTGTTATACACATAGGTATATTTGTATATATATATAAACATATTCTTGTGGGAATATGTGAATATATGAATTGAGATATATATATATATAAAGGTAATATTTCAATATATAACTTCAATATTTAATTTTAGTTTTCAAATAGAGTTTTCAAAGTAGATATTTAATATTAATATTGAATATAAAATTTAGATACTTGATTGGTTTTTTTAATAATGTTACAAATGAAATTTGTGTTGTCATTATTTTTTTCATTTAAATACCCTTGTTTGATTTAAATATAGTAAGTTGATATTGATTTGGAAATGGGGACTAATTATTTATTGTGTATAGAATGAAATTTAAAGATGTATTATTGTAACCACATGGGAACCTGGAATAATTTCCACTAGTTATACTTTTGATGAATTAAATATTTCTACTATCCACTAATGTATTACTAGTTTTACTCCACTAATATGGTTTTGATGTATTTCTAGGCCTCCCATGGCCCATAGTGATTATAGAATTATTTTTCATTGGTTCCTATTTTATGTCATTTTTTTCATGTTACTTATTTAACTCATTATTTCCTTTATACTACCCATGATCACATCTTCTTTTATATTATATGACTATTCATATAACTTATTAGGTTGAGATATATTATATTTAATTTACTTTATTTTATACTTAGTGATATTTATACTTTTTATTTTTATTTGGGTTTTTTGGTTTTCTTTTATAAAATTCTAAAAATTTAATAATGTTTTTTTAGAATACCAATTCCATGAATCTATGTTCGAACTATATCATTTATCAAAAAAAATATATTAAAATTATTGGCATAGATTTAATTCCCAAAAAAAATTAATGCACTATGTTAAAATTTATTTTTTTGAAACTATAATTTTTGAATTATTTTCTAAAATAAAATTAAAATACCTTATGAGAAAAATTAATCAAATTTGTATATCACATTCAACATATAACACATTATCATGATATATTATGTCGACATTGATGTTTGGGATCAACATATATATATACATTACGGATTTTGGTTTCGGTTCTAGAGAGTGACCTTGGGTGACATAAGATAGCATTTTTAGGAATGTTAGTTTTTGTTTTTAATTCTCTAGTAGTTTCTAAAAAACGATGTTCCAGATTTCAGTTATGGTTATTTTTGGGGGGCTCTATATGTGGGAGGTTCTAGTGGAACAAGAGATTGTTTATGGAGAGAACATTAAAAGGTAATCTAAATTAACACCCAGATACATTAAAGTATATATTTATTAAATAAATTCAATAACATATATATATCATGGTAAATTCCACGCTAATATTTTAAAATAATGGAATTATGTCTAATAGAATATATGAAATACATCATCAATCTTGAATGAGCAATAAAATATTTTATTTATATATGACCATTATAATATATTTTTTGAATTGGGGATCATGATAGGATTAACTGAATTTCAAAGAAATTATATATATGTTGGTATTAATCAATAAAAATTTATTTATAAATTATTTATGAATAATCACTCAAATTTCTAGTAAATTCATTTTATGCTTTAAAAAACACATTCTTCAAAAAAGGTTTTATTTTTCAATTTATGTTTGGAATTATAATATATTAAAAAATTAGAAATTTTATTTTATGAAAATAATATTATTTTTTAAAAAACCATTTCAAAATTAGCTTAAGATAGAAAAATTATTTTAATAAAAAATATGATTTTTAGTAAATAGTAAAAAATGAAGATTTTGTGAATACTATTATGTATTTCCATTAAATTACATTGTTTTAAAGTCCATTTTTATTTGAATTTGATTTTCAAGTGGAAAATAATTATTTAATTACATTTTATAATATTTAATTACAATATATTCATCTTTATACTAATTTTGATATATAATTATTTTTAGGGTTAAAATAGAATTTTTTTTGAACATTTTCTTAATACACAATGTTCCACCATTTTAATTGATTATAATAATATTTAATTATGAATAATTTAAATTTAAATTTTAAATTATATATATGAATATATGAATTAAAATCCATGTTATTATGATTGATATTCATATAATTAATATAAGATCATCTTATGTTTGAAAAGATCATTTCTTGAAACCCAATTGTTTGACACATCTGCGGGTTTTATTTTAAAATAATTTATACATGTTTTGTTAATTGAATATAAAAAATTTTAAATTTTTGGAATTAAAATAAATAATAATAAATAATATTTTTATCATATGTTTTTTATAATAAATTGTCAAAATAAATAATAGATTTTACCACGGTTAAGGTGAAGGTGGGTTAATTAGGGAGTTTTTCTAAGATGATAAGGGCTAAAATGAACTAAAAAAATTCTAAGTCGTATTAAATGGCCAAATTTAGACCTTATAACATATTAGTATCTACAATGATCTATGTTTTATAATATTTCACATGGAAAATGTTGTTATAATTTTTAAATTTTAAAAACCCTTTTTGTGTCCTCCTATTCAATTATAAAAGTGTACTTCCTCCCCTAAATTATGCACACCTCTCAAGACATTTGGATCACAAAAACACAACCATTTTCTACTGAAAAAATCCTTATAAACATTATATAGGTTTTTATCTTACCAAATTACCAACCCCATGGTCTTTAATAATATTTCCAAAGGTTGTTATTCTAAAAGAAGATAATTTTATTCACTAAGATTTTTATTTTTAATCCTCTTTTTTACATACAAAAATATGTCTTAAAAATCACAATATATTAACACTATAATAACTATTAAAAATATAATTTATTATGTTTTCTGAATAATATATATCAATATCCCCCTCTATTAAATGTTAAACAAATCTATCGCTCATGTGTATAGTGGACTACCACCTCGTGAATCGATGTAATTATTTTCCATCACATACTCACATAGGTTGTCATAATGATAGAAATAATGAATGATTATAATAAATATGACATTATATTAATTATTTAAAATTTATTTTCCATCTACATTATTACCCTTTAACCCATTAAATGAATGATATCGTCCCTCATGCGTATGTACAACCAACCGTCTCCATGAAGCGATGTGACTCATTTTCTATGTACAACATTCAATAAGGATTTTAAAAATTAATAAAATAAGTAAATATAATATTGATTACATTTATATAAGTATAAAGAAAGTGTAATTATATACTATACTAAAGAAATGGAACATTCATGACAAAACACGCATGAGAAAACAATGTAATTAACAACAAAACATTGAGAATAATGAAATATTAATAGAAATCAGGTGTTAAATTGTTATATAAGGATAATATATAATATATAAAATAAAAAAAGTTATTTTATAAATTAATAATATTATTAAAACCACTATACAGGGAAATAAATAATGATCAGCCAAAGGGAAGCATAATGCAAGGAAATTTGTCTCAATTTCCAATCATTGGGGAATATTGTATCATTATGAACCTAATATATTTTATATGGTTTATATACAGCCACATTTATATTTAATATCATTATTAACTCATAATTCAGGGTATTTTATGTTTTAATTTTAATTATTTCCACCATGTGTATTTGAATTGAAAATTACTTAGTGGTAATGAATTTCATTACTCTCTTTCTTTTCATTTTGGTATGTTACTTGAACATTGTATTTGATATTACAGGATTATTCTTGTAATAAAATTAACTAAATTTATGTTTTGTTTACACTTGTTTTATGTGTACTTACATTTTATAGGCATAATATATTTTTTTTATTAAATCTCACTTTAATGATTTGATCATTGTAAGGGTTTCTCATCAAAAAATTTCTTCATTAGAACATATGTTATGTCATAAAGCCAAATTCTATTTATGTGGTTTATCTAATACATATTCAAATAACATTATAATAATATTATCATTATTTCAAAACATTCCTTTCTATCATGATCAAGGATTAATCATCTATTTAAACGAAGATAACCCCCATGATCAATAGAATTGAATCAAAAATATAAATAATGGATAAACACTAGAAACAAAGAAAAAGATCATCCCAGATTATTTATAATTAATCTTATTAATTAATGAATTGAATTGTGAGAAATTATGTTTTCAATTATGGATCTACAAATGGATCCACCTTGTACTATTCTTTCACTGAATGAATTAAGAATAAACAGTATCTAGCGGTAATACACACGTGCTCCAAATATCATGGAAGATAACCATATGAATATTTGGTTTATAGTATGGTAGATAATTTCACTTGTGTCATCCAAAAATGATCACCCTGAGAATAAATAACTATTCTCATAGTTCTCTCAAAAATATTTAGTGGATGATGGAGGAAGATCACTATCTGTTCTTAAGAGCATTCTGGGAGAGGGAGATCTCTAAGGCATGAGAGGAATATCTTGATGTCATTGTGCAGAAAAAAGAAATGAATTGTATCTATTAATAAATAATATAACTAGGTATATATGACCCTTAGGTTAGAATAAATAATTTCCCAATTTTCCTTGATTATTTCTTCAATCCATGTGAAAACCCATGTGTATAATACTAATAATAATATTTTGTAACATATGGTAAACTCAAAAATAAAAATTAAATATTATTTATCAAAATTATATTCAATATATATCATTTCTCCCTCAATCATTATACATGGTTTTCCATTCCAACATAATAATTATCTATCCTTCAACATTTACTATTTATTTAATAAATAATCATCAATGAATTATTCTCCTATAAATAAATAAATATTATATCCACTAAATAACAAAAAATATTTATTAAATACACCACTTACGTAATATTATTTCAAATAACCTATGATGAAATATATATAATCAATGAAATATTAATAATTATTAAACCAAGTGAAGGAATAATATGTATTCATGTTATTAAATAATATATTATAATATCTTATTTTATTGAGATTCTGGATGCACTTAATATGTGACCCTATAGTCCTCTTTTCCAGTGAAATTATGAGAATAAACCTAATGTACAAGGTTAATGTAAAAACTTCTGAAAATGAACCCCTAGGGAAATAATTTAATGCTAAAACTAGGTAGAACCACATGAAGATGATTATTGTGTAATTTGATCCCATTATCATGATATCTCTATTCAAGCAACTTGAATGTTGCTACCATCAACCATTATGCTTAATGTATCTTTCCTTGAATTTTAAAAAATAAAACATTCCTACAGAAATCCATGGAAAAGGATTTATTTAGGTAAGGTAATTTCCATGAAAGGGCCTAGGATATCAACATATATTAAATAATATATGGGACAAATCATTTCTCTCATTATTCATTAAAAAAATATTACTTGTGATGCACCCAACATATAATACCTCGTCGTAAACATCTATCATCACTATATTCATCAATACATAAATTTTAAAGACTTATAACACTAATTAATAAAAATAGTATAAGTATCTATACACACATACCTAGAAATTAACATCCAATGACACATATAATTGTGGAATTCTAATTGGAGGGTCTTTTAATCTTAATATCCTACGCAGGATATTACAAAGTGTGTACATCACTATAAGTTTTCTAAAATTCATATAAGTCTCCACCCATGATATCCTATATCATTTTTCCATCAAATTATTTTATCCCACTTTATAATATATATTTATGAATATTTTAGTGGCACTTATTAGTTCTCATCATTGCGGGGAACTATTATGACCCTTAATTGTGGAAAATAATCTAAGGAAACATCACATGAAATGTTACATAAAAATATAATCATCATATGATAATTTGGTTATTAATATAAAAAAATGAATATAGTTTATCATATATTACATATAAGTTTGTATTAGGGAACAAACTCCAATAGACTCCCACTTTCACTGGATCCAGCTACTAACAACCTTTAGAATAATATCTATCACATGATACTCATGCTTATTCTGAGAAATAAATTTGGACATGGGGTGTTCCAAATACTCTTATATGGGATCCCTTCTTACAATACCTTCACCCCTTTGATAAAAATCATTCAATAGTTGATACTTTTTGAGTAAGTGTTTTTTTAGTTGGTGTAACCATGGATCTTTTGCAAGAGCCACCATTGTAGTACTGTTACAATATACCGTGCTAGGGTCTATACTACTTGGTAACACATCTTGATATTAGAAAAACTATGAAATCCAATTGGATTTCTTGGCTATATCAAAAGACTATATATATTGGGGCTTCGATGTAGAATCGGTGAAAATTGACTATACTAGCTCATAAATCATCTGTCGAGATAGAAATAATATCCTGAAAACTAATTTAGGTCATTGATATCTATTTGGAATCTAGAATAAGTATATACCCAGTTTCTTAGATTCTTATATCCTCCATAAACTAGGAACATATCCATTTTACTTCTTAGAAACATCACGATTACATTAAAAGCAGACCAATGATGTTCTCCTAGATCATATTGATATCTTCCTAACATGATCAATGTGTATTTAACATAAATACTATTAAATAACATGGAATAAAATATTGATCCTTTAATTGGAGAAAATGTGATATTACTCATTATCTCTTTTTAGGTATAAGGTAACATTTTATTAGATATATGTATACCATGTTACACATGAACCACTTTCATCATGGATAGTTCTATACTAAATATTTTTAGTATCTGGTCAATGTATATACATGTAATTACTCCAAGAATCCTCTTGGATCTATAATGAATGATCTTGTTCCCTAGAATATAGGCTACTTCACTGAATACCTTCATTTAGAAACACTTTTTTAACAAGCCCTTAACATACTGTAACAGTATTATGTCATTTCCAATAAATAATACATCATCCAAATATTATAGTAGGATAACAACCATATTACAAAAAACCTCTTGTAAACATATGGATAATAAATGTTATAAATGAAACAAAATTATTTAAAATCTTCATTGAATCTAATTTTCCATTACATAGATTCTTTCTTTAATCCATCAATGGATCTCTCTAACTTGCAAGTATTTTGGAATCACATGGAGTCACAAAAACATTTGTTTGTGTCATATAAATGTCTTCTGGAAGGTTCTCATTAAGTAAAAAATTTATGCTCATTTTATTAACATAATATTTAGTGTAGGTGACTATAAAAAGTATAAATTTTAACTATTTAAACATAGAAAATATCAAAAAGATATAATTATAGTCAATTCATTGACTTGGTTTAAACCCTTTGTCCACTATCCTTACTAGATAGGTATTGAGTTTATCTTTCATGTTTAGTTTTATTTTGAATATCCATTTCCACCATATGGTATTTACATCCATTGGGGAATTTACTGGAACATAAACATGGTTATAATACATAGGATCATTTTTAAAATTTCATGTATTTTTACATCTTGAAGCTTATGAGATCTATACTACCTATTTTTAGGGTACAGGTTTATCATTTTCAAATAATAATTAGTCACCAAATTTAGTGATAAGTAAACCATATCTCTCTGGTTCTCTTACCTCTATAGTGCTCCTATATAGTACTAATGTTTCAATAACAACATATTCTAGAGGACCTATAGAATATATTAATTTACTAACTATTTTTTATCTTGAGAATCAACTTCATCGATGTTAATATTTCTCCCACACTTCTTTTTGAGGATGTTCTCCCTCTCAAGAAAGAAGAAATTTCTAGAAATATTCACTTTCTTGTCATGGGGTTATATAACTAGTATCCCTTTTTTTCTTATAATAACCTAGGAAGATACATTTTATTCCCCATTTTGATAGTTTTTTTCATGAGAAGTTATTAACAAATTCATTGAAACCACATACATGTGTATATGAAACATTGATTTCATTACACATTATAACTCAAAGGGAATTTTGTTTTCCTCTTTGTTTGGTACTCGGATTAGTGTGTATGATACTGTTTTTAATTTATACCCCCAAAAAGGATAATTGAGGATCTATAAGAGTCATCATCAATTGTACCACATTTGAAAATGAATGGTTCCTCCTTTCACTATCATCATTCCACTACGGCGTGTAAGGTGGAGTTAGTTTTGATATAATCCAAAAACCTATAGAATTTTGATAAACTATTAATTAATATATTCACAACCTCAATTTGATCAAATCATCATTATCTTTTTTCCACATCGACTATTTACATCATTCTAGAATTAATTTAATTTATCAAAGGATTCCGACTTTTACCTCATTATATAAACATAGACATATCTACTCAAGTCATTATTAGATGTTATAAATCAAGAATATCCACCTTTAGGGTTTGGTATGTTTATCCTTCTAATCAATCATAACATCCTTCAGGTGGTTTTTTCATTTAATATTCTAAATCACAATCTTGATAGATATTTTTTAAATTCATATCATTTGCATGACCAAGATAGCGAGGCCATAGTTAGCTATTATATGAGACATGTGAACATGATTGGATATCTATTTCACATACATGGTTTTCATAATTAATACATAATGACTGAAATTTAAATGCTACATACAATAAAATTACTTTTCTTTCTAAAAGAAATTAATTTTATTCTCAAACGTGAAAATAACACCATCTCCATCTAGAAATGATACAAAAATTCTTTCCTCAATAACAGTTGGTACATAATAAAAAATTATAAAAAACAATATCATTCAAGTTGGAAATAAAAGGTGGTAGTCCGAAATTGTTAGAGCATCCATCCTCTCACCACTAGAAACTCTCAAATCCCCCTATCCTCTAGAAATCATTCAGAATATTGTTTGTTTTGACATTTGGATACTCATGTTATCTCCACAAATCATATAAAATTACCAATGTGTAGATATTGATATATTACACTCGATAAAAAATTCATCTTTTTCTTACCCATGCTTCTAGGTGAAGTTCTTTTCTAGTGGCATTTCATGAATCATATAAAACATTCTACACCTTTTCTTTTCCCTTCCATTAGATATTGATCTTATTTTTGAAGGACCCCAAAACACCCTGAGAGGGGAGTGTTGAATCAGGGTGTCAACTTTTTCTTTTTAAAGTTGTGGATCTTATTCCCACAATAGTAGGAACTTGTTATATCTGTGAACAAAAAAAATCAATGAGATGACACAACACCTTTACTTGGATCACTGCAAAGGGCTACGTCCAAGGATCATATGCCGACAATGTGTCGGTCGTAGATAATTCCAATATTTTTCACAAGTTGTGTATTACAAAGGTTCAGGAAAAATCACTCTATCCTAGGCTCACTGCCTTTACAAATGTTCATGGACAGCTCATTGCGTTCCTCAGGTCACTCCTGTTGACTCCCCCTGGCTCACTGCATTTGGTGAAGTCCCAGTTAGTTTATAGATGTGAAGGTATCTTCAATAAGTTCGCATTGAAGTATTTGCCTCTGCTTGGCATGAGAATCTTCTTTCATGAAAGTCTGGAAATGATGAACATGAACGCACTAAACCACTGAAACAAATAAACAGAACATGTAAACAGGTTTTACTGACAATTGCGCAAAACACCAACCCTTTGTACGCAAGACCTTACTTTTGCGTGCAATATTTTCTTTTCACGCGGAAAAATATTTTTCGTAACAACACCCTTTTCGTGAAACTGAATCATTTACGCGACGCCTTAGTTTTTTACGCGCATATTTTCCTTATTTACGCACCATCAACTTTTACGTGCAACCTCATGTTTTATGCACAAATTCTACTTTTTTGTGCAACTTCAATTTTTACGTGCATCCTCTCCTTTTTCGTGTAACTCGTAATTTATCGCGCAACCCAGAATTTTTCGTACAACTACCTTTACGCTAACCTTTTATGCAAATCAGCACTTGAAGTTTCTCTAAGTCTTTGGACATACGAAATAAAGGGGTTCACCTCTTATTTATATGTGTCACCCACTCCCCGTATTCAAAACTCTTCTTGGCACGAAAAACCTCTCATTAGGCATGCAATACTTTTCACATAGAAATCGTTTTTCATGCAGATCTTCATGTTTTTCATGCACCCCATGCCATTTCCATTTTTCAACATTCTGATTCCGAAACACCTATTGCGCGAAAAACCTCACTCCACTATTTCGTGCACCACTATATTTTTCACGCACCACACTATTTTTCTTGCACAACTCACCTATTTCTCTCACCACTTCATCTTTGCATGCACCTCTTTTTTCCAATAACCCAAGTCTTAAATTTCAAATTTTCTAGCCCAAATATTTGTCAAACAATGGGAAATGAAGACACCTTCAAAACTGTTGTTTTCTTGAACTGTATGATCACTTTTCTTGGAAGCATTCTTAACATCCAATGAGGATTAACAACAAACACAAACCACACTCCAATTATTATATAGAACGGTCATGGTTCCAACAAACTCCCCCTTTGGGTTTGTTGGCAATCACCAAATTAATTCAAAATGAGAACCAACCACATGCAAACCGAAAATGCAAGAATCAACACAGCCAACACCCTATATCTACGTGAGTAGTTCTCACTATAAAAAACAAAATAGGAAGCTTAAATTGGGTTCCTGTGTTTTGGAATTCTCAATGACACCCATGAAATTCTCTTACAGTGTCACATATGCATTACATGTCCATGACATGCCTGAATTTATTCATTTCTCCCCCATGGAAAATAAACCCAAAGACCAGTAATTGTTATTTTTTCAGCTCAAAACACACTCCCCCTAGAAAGTATCTCCCACAAAAACCTACATCACAATCATAAACAGATCAAAAATAGTTAACATAACCAGGGAGAGGGGTATTTCATAACCTCATTATGCACTGGGAGGAGGCTAAACACTGAGGTTCAACCGATGCTTCTCAAGCACAGCTGCAGACAGTGGCTTTGTTAGGATATCATCCACTTGTTCATCAGTTCCCACATGATCTATTTTAATCACAACTTGATCATCTTTTTCTTTGATAAAGTGATACCTGATTTCAATATGTTTTGTATAAGAATGTTGAACATGATTATTCCTAAGATAAATTTCTCTCATATTACCACAGTAAATAACCATTGGTTGCTTCACCTCATCACCAATATATGTTGGTTGTTGATTCATCCATAGCAACTGTGTGCATGCCTTTGCGGCAGAGATTTACTCAGCTTCAGCAGTACTAAGAGAAGTAATTTCTTGTTTCTTTCTAATCTAGCCAACACATTTATTCCCAATATAGAATGCTCCACCTATGGTGGAATTTCTTTACACTACATCACTAGGCCAGGCAGCATCAGAAAATGATGATAATTCACTATCCCTTCCTACAGAAAAGTATAAGAAACAATTGCGAGTAACTTTAATAAACCTCATGATTCTTTTTACTGCTTCTATATATTGTTCCTTCAGATTACTCTAAAAGCGGGTTGCTAAGCATGTTGCAACGACAATGTCTAGACAAGTTTCTGTCAGGTACTATAAGCTTCCAATAATCCTGTTGTACGTTGTGGGATCTATATATATCCCATCCTCATGATTTACACTTTTGGTTCCAACCGCAATCAGAGTTGACATCGGTTTGGAGTCATGCATATTAAACATCATCAACATCTCTCTTGCATACTTTTCCTGAGAAATGGAAGTGTAATCCTTTTTCTAAATCACCTGTATCCCCACGAAATATGTGAGCTCCCCAACCATTGACATTTAATATTCTGATTTCATGTGATTGGAGAATTCATCCACTAATTTTTGGCTTCTTCCACCAAATATAATGTCATTAATGTAGACTATAACCATAAACTTATCTTTTCTAGAATTCTTGAGATATAGATTGTGATCTACTCCTCCTCTTTTGAATTCCAGCTTCTTGAGATAAGAGTCCAGCCGGGAATACCTTGCTCGTAGTGCCTGCTTCAAACCATATAGATCTTTCATTAGTTTTCAAACTGTTGTTTCAGTAGTACCAATAAAAAAACTACTTGTTTTTCAATGTAGACTTCATCTTCGAGTACACCATTCTAGAATGTTGGCTTGACATTGATTTTATATTCTTTATATCATTTTTAGAGTTCCATGGAAAGGAAAATCATGATTGAATCTATTCTATCCATGAGAGAAAAGGTTTATTCAACATCAACACCTTCAATATATGAGTATCCTTTTCACACCAGTTGTGCCTTGTTTCTAATAACACTTCCACGCTCATCAAACATGGTCTTGAAGATCCATTTTTTACCCATCACATTGTGTCCTTCAGGTCTCTGGACAAGATCCCATGTTTGATTCTTTTCAATCTGATCTAACTCTTCATTCATGGATTTCACCCAAGATTCATCCTTTGCTGCTTCTTCAAATGAGGATGGCTCCACCACTGACAAAAATGCAGATTGTGTGCTATTTGTTATCCTCCTTGTTTGTGTGGGTGCACTCCTATCCCCATTTATATTATATGGATAAATATCAGATCTTTTATTTCTCGTGTGAGGTTTAGTTTCATTCTCTCCAGCCAAGGTTTCCTCTTCAGATTCTTCTTCTGAGTCAACATCATGATGTGACTGTTGAGTGTTTTGTACACCTTCTTCTATTTCTGTATTTTTATTTTACAACATTCACTTTCTTCCTAACTTTCTACCACATCAGCATATGAAATCCTTGAAGCATTTGTTGGTTTCTCTTCAATGATCTTTATATAGCTGCCTTCCAAAATCTTTCTTAATCACTTGTAGGATTTTCTGTTCATTGAGTATCGAAGGAAAATTCCTTCATCTGCATTGTCACCATTTTCCTTTGATTTTATTCTTGGTTCCTAATGAATAATTTACTTACAAAAACATGAAAATATTTCAAAGAGGGATTCCTTCCATGCCATAATTCATATGGTGTCTTGGTCTCACCCATATAGAGTCCGGTTTTCTTTTAAATGTACATTGCAGCTTTAACAGTCTCTTTCTAGTAATGTTGTTGAATACGACTCTCAATCAGTATAGTTCGTGACATGTTGTTCACTTGTCTATTCCTGCATTCAACAACTCCATTTTTTTGTAGAGTTCTCACTAATTCTACCTCATGTTTTATCCCATGTTTCTCTAGATAGTTTTAAAATTCAATAGACTTGTATTCCCCTCCATTGTCATATCGCAGCACTTTGATAGTTCATCTGGTATCATTCTCAAAAATTCAACGATTTGTTTTCATGCAGTCAAGTACCTGTAGTTTCCTATGTATAACAATTAAAAATGCCATTATATTGTAATAATATATGAAAAGGACAAAGTACCTTTCTCCATGAGTTCCAGCAACATTTAACAGCACACATATGTATGTAAGAATGAGATCAAGAAGATGAGATGCCTTTTTCTTCTTTGGACAATACGAACTACAGACCAACATCCCATGAATTCAAGCATCAAAAGAATTTTCATGTTCATGTTTCAGGTTGGGAATGTCCATGAAAATCTTTAGTTTTGAAAATTTCTCCATGTCTTTTTGATTTATGTGCCCTAGTCTCCGAGGCCACAAGTTTTTTTCTTCATCAACAGTCATGTAACATATGATTTCTTTACTATCAACCCGATACAAGTTTCCTTTTTTTCTACATCCTTTAATAAGTGAATTTCATGTCTTTCGTTTTATAGAGCATCCATTCTAATTGAAAGTGACTATAAGTACTAATTCACAGAGTTGACTCACACATAGAAGATTATGACACATACCATCCATATAAATAACATCGGTTTTCTTTAGTTCTCCATTAGATTGCTCAGTACTTCCACAACCTTTTATCTTCAACACACCATTTTTACTGAACCAAACTGTTCCATCAACATTTTTCATTATATTCATTAATAGGTTTGCATTACCTATCATATGATATAAACATCCGCTATCCAAAATCCTGGTGATGTTTCTCTTTGTAGCTTTGTCGGCCACATATGCAAGGTTGGATTTTTCAATTTTATTTTGGTCCCCTTTGTTTACAGCATTTGACGATTTGGCCTCACAACTGATTCCACTATTTATTATTGTAAGACCCCAAGATTTCATAGTACATTATTTCTTCAAAGTAATTCAATAACTTACACTACATGCAACATCGAGTTCAAGCATACCATGACTTACCAAACTAGCCATTCAAAAGCGGTTATAAATAGTATTATCTGAATTTTGAACATTATATAATCCTTATAATTTTAGAATCCATATTATGAGTTTCTTAGACATAATGTAAGAACAAATTCATTTTAAAGATAAAAGAATTATTTTTCAAAAAATGCAATTTTACTGCCTTTTAATGGCTAACCCTTTTTAAATACAATATTTGAAACTTTAATATATTAAATTTGAAAAAATAAACTTCTTATTTATAATCGAGACATAAGAATTTAGTTTCAATAAATTTTTGGTATTTTTCTGATAACATTCATATTTGGGTGAATAGTGAAAAATACTATATTTTAACTGAAAAAAACTTTTTAAATCCAAATAATTTGTATTGTTGAATTATAAATTTTAATTTCTTAGAAGTATAAATATATTATATTTTTACCCTTTAATCCAATGTTGGACATTGGAATTAATTTCACATTGAAATTACACATAAACAAGTGTCAATCTTTTGATAGTTATTGTTTCTTAAAAACTCGCTATTTGTTTTGACAATGAAAATTAATTTCAACTTAATAAATGAAACTTCTATGTTTTTAATTTGGTAAAATATAATTCATTTTAGGATTCAAAATACCAAAATTAGCCTAGTGTGATTTTTTGGTATTTTTCTGAAAACATTCAATTTTTGATGAATAGTGGAAAAACACAAAGTTATCGTTTAAGACAAAATTTTTGTTTAAATAATTATTTATTTTATTTAAATTTATTTTAGGTCAAAATAGATACATAATACCTATATAAGTTAAATGTAATTCATTGGAGTCAATTTATTATAATTTTAGATAAATATATTATTTTATAGAACTTTTCACGGTCTTTTACCCACCTCCTAGTAGAATTTGGAAATTCACATAAAACATAATTTTACCGCTTCTGTGAGTGGAATTTCAGAAATCTGAGAGACACGGTTAATATCAAGGAGTAAAATGTGGTTCAATTAGATGAAAATAATTTTTGGTGAATAGTAACTTTTTACTTTTATTTACCAAAGTTAAAAGTAAATAGGGTAATTAAGGGTAAGAATGATATTAATTTTACCCTAAAACATGTCCTATTGGTCAAGTGTATCTCAGCCAAAAACAACCCTAGTAATAAAATATTATCATTTAGGTCCACTTGAATTATATTAAGACATTTTTTATTATTTAATTCAAAGAAGAGTTAAAAGTGTTAAATTAAATGTTTAATAACTAAAACATTTTTAATATAGGTTTACACATAAGATAAATTAGAAAATAAATTTTCATTAGAAAGATAAAAAGATTTCCTACATAATGGTATTTTATTTATAATTTTTATAGATTATATAATTAAATTTATTAATGATGCAATGATGATGCTGTAATTACCTTATTTATGAAAGAATCAAATAAATGTTATTATAAATATTAAAACAAATATTATTTCAAAGTTTTTTATAAAATACAAGAATTTTATAGGTGAATATGACATGTTAGGGATTATTCAACGTATCGTTTTCTAATTAATCAACTTGGGATAACTTTCACAAAAACAAAATACCAAATAGTGTCAAAATTGACATAAATTAATATTTAAAAAAAAATACAACATTATTGGATGATATAATATTCCTAAAAATGTATGGTTCAGCGGAAGGGATTAAATAATATTATATATGTAATTTATGTGCCACTTGAGGTCCTCTTGGAAGTTTATAGTAATTTTATTAACCATATAGAGTAAGAATACAAGAAGACACGGTAAAAGTTAAACTATTTAACTAAGAGTTAAATATAAAAGATAAGGTTAAAATGTTAACATAAACTTGTATAAACCCTATTGTTTGAGTATTATTCGACCTATCCCCACGTTAACCTTTAAATAATACATTTTAGAGCCATTATAAACCAAAAATGATTTTATTATAAAATAATATTTTATGTTTTTCGTAAGGTGCCCCTCAACCGTCTTATAAAAGGGCACTCTTCCTTCACTCTAATTCACACTTAAAAAGCCTTTTGAATCAGACAAAACCTATCCAAATATCCTCACAACTTCCCTACCTTAAACCTAGTGGCCTTAGTTTGATCATAATGCCAACCTATGGAGCCCTTTTGATCATATCAAAAGGAAGAACCCGAAGAAGAGGTAATGATTTGACCACCCTATTTCAAGATCCTTTCTTCTTCCACTTCCTTTTTCTTTGGTGTTTCCATTATAAAATATTAACTCCAGTACCTTATATATAATATGATGTTATTATAATTTTTTTACAACCAAATTCATTATTCTATCCACCCATTTAATGACATGTCACCATACGTGCGTACGTACGGCTTACCGTCTCCATGTCGTGGTATAATTGTTATTCAATACATTATTATTTGGATGGGTGTAATAATGATGTGTATTTGATATAAATTAAAAATATAACATGATAAGTATTTTTTATATATGATATACCATCCAATTATATATTATTTTAACATCAAAAGAATGATATTTCTGCTTGTGCGTAAGTAAGGATTACCGTCTCCACGACGCGGTGAGATTCATTTCCAAGTTCACCATTCATCGACGATTATAAAAATATATATTACTAATAATTATGTAATATATGAAATAATACTTCTACTGAAGATATATATATTTATATACACATAAGTATTTATTTACTTACATATATCTTATTCACTTACTTCCGTTCAATACTGTATGAAAATGGAAACAACGTTTATGCGTACGTACGGACTACCGTCTCCATAAACGGTGTTTTCCATTTCAAATATATGTCGATTATAAATATTTATATTCTAAATATATATGATCCATAAATCATGTTTTATATTCTAGAAGTATTTAAATCAAGATCTATGTGATACAATCAAGAGTAACAAGTTAAAACACGTACGATAAAGAAAGCGATTATTACCCGAAATATTAATTTAACATGGAAATTGTTATTAAATGGGTAGTATAAAGTCATAAATGAATAATGTATGATATTATAAATATTAATATGGTTTTGGTATAATTTAATAACATACTATAGTCTTCATAAAGGAGGTTAAATGTATCCTCGACTAAAGGAAAGTGCAAGGTAAAGGGTTTTCATCTCACTCTTTATTCCCGTGAGATTCATGCCATATTGCCACTATTACATTTTTCTATGGTGTATGTATTACACATAATTGTATTATTTTTGTAATAAAATTTAAATTTTTTGTATTTATATATTCATTGTATGATACCTCTTTCAGGGGGTTTATGTTTTGTATGTTACCAAATTGGTAAGGGTTAATTTCACATTCTCTTTATTATATGAGGTTGTTTTTACATAAGTATCCACTGGGACATATTTATTATCCATGTCCATGTTTCATAAAAGTGTATTAAAAGGGAATCTTTTTAAGGGACATTTTACTAAAACATCATTTTAAATGTTTTAAATATTTATTCTTCTATATCATTCTCATTAATGTCTATGTTATCAAAATATTTTTTTAATGATTTATTTATATGGACATGAATGTTTTAAAAATGGTAATTACTTTAAAAAGTTTCAAATTAGTATGGGACACTTTTATTCAAAAATGTCTTTAAATTTCGTCCTTTCAAAATTGTGTATCTTTTAAATGTTTTCAGGAAAAAGGGATATTTCTCTCAAAGAGTTTTACAAAACATTTTAATCTATGTCAATATCCATTGATGGATTTTGAGCTTATTTGAAGTTGATTTATTATGATACAAAACTTTAATATTTTATTGACCGTTTTTTGATATGTTTGATTGTGGATGTGTTATTTTTACACCATTCATGGTTTATGGATAAAGTATCGATATTTCATATGATAGTTTTAATACGAATGTTTATGTTATGTTTAAACCTTTTCATATGTGGAATGAATTGGACTTAGTAAGTGATGGGTGGAGCCTGCTATAGCTCCTCGATGCATCAGTAGGTCTAATGAGACAATCTCTGTCTTGGCACGAGGCCTTTACAAAATATTATTTGTAGTCTTAGAATGAGGCCTTGGCTTCGTGGTTAGGATAGTCCGACA
The DNA here is from genome assembly GCA_963277665.1 of Viscum album. NCBI lineage: Eukaryota > Viridiplantae > Streptophyta > Magnoliopsida > Santalales > Viscaceae > Viscum > Viscum album. The sequence continues at coordinate 114,371,211 of OY728155.1, read as the reverse complement.
TTATGCATTTCTTCATTATGAAAGTGGTTAGTGATATTGCATGTGATTATTCAACTAGTAGAATATCCATGTGAATAAGTAAATGGCATTAAATCATTATAATTTTTTCCATATTATGCTGAAGTTCAGGTTTAAAAGTATTTTGTTTCAGTTATACATTGCCTTAAATGTTTATGCTTATTTATGAAAGTTTCCGCTGTATTGTTATCCTTATTGAGCATCTGAGCTCACCCCTTTCTATGTTTTATTTTTCCTAGATTCCAAGAAGTGTATTGTGATTGATATGCAGGGTTAATTCAAGGTAATAATGGCATTCATAAAGGATTATTTATGTTGTTTTTTATGTTATAATGTGTAATGTAACATTCATTTATGTTATCTATTTTCCAGGACTGCTAAAATGATCAGTCCTTTGGGACTTGATTCCTTATAATCATGAAAATGTATTAAAATAATGCACCGACACTGGGTAAATGGGGTCAGGGCGTTACAGTTGGTACCATAGGAAGTTTAGCAATAACCTTGGATACTAGATTTAGATAAACTCTGATTAGAGAACCCTACCATAAGATTGAGTTTTATGATTAGTATAGAAGAACATAATAGAATTGTATTAATGTAATGATTTTGTAGGTTTTCCAAGAAAATACACCCCTATCTGGATACGAGCAGGTAGAGGTGGCTCTAGCACAGATGTACACTACTACAAATAATGCTTTTATCAGCGCAAAAAATGGCCTTTAACAGAGCTAGAAAAGAACTATTAATGCCGGCTAAGATAGGGGGGTCCTCTTTATCAGTGCTCCAAAAAGAGCTGATAAAGACCCCATTTATCATCGCTAAAAAAGTGCTGATAAAATGGGACTTTTATCAGTGCTAAAAAAAAGCGCTGATAAAAGGGTTCTTTATCTGCGCTTTGTTTTTGCGCCGATAAAATACCTCTTTATTAGTGATTCCTTTATCAGTGATTTCGTTTTAGCGCTGATAAAGGACCTCTTTTTTCAGCACTTTTATGAAAGTGCTGAAAAAAGGTAAAAAAATTAAAAAATTAAAAAAATTAAAAAAATTAAAAAAATACTGCCAATTGGGGGGATTTTACAGCACTTAAACCCCACCTTTTACATCGCTTTTCTGCCCCCTACATCGCCCCATGCACCCCCTCCACCCTGTAACAGTGCTTGCTCCAATATTCTCCCATGCGCGCGCGCCCCTGCTTACACCAGGATTTGAACTCGAGACCTCCCCCCTGCGGGCCTAAGCCCTTACCACTCCTCTATTTTGATTTGTTTTCCAATTCATGATATATATATATAGTTATATTTATTTGTATAGGAATATATATTTATATTAATATATATATATTGTTATATTATAATATATATATATATATAGTTATATTATAATATATATAGTTATATTAATATATATATATAGTTATATTTATTCGTATAATAATATATATATATATATAAATATATATATATAGTTATATTAATATATATATAGTCATATTAATATATATATATAGTTATATTAATATATATCTATATATATATATATATATATATATTTAGTTATATTTATTCGGATTATAATATATATTTATTTTAATATATATATATAGTTATATTAATATATATATTTATAGTGATATTGATATATATAATTATAGTGATATTAATATATATATTTACAGTAATATTAATATATATGTTGTTATATTAATATATATATATAGTTAGATTAATATATATATATAGTTAGATTAATATAAAGGTATATAAATATTCATATATTTTTAATATAAATAAAATAGATATTTGTTATTATTTTGATAAAGCTAATATATTTTTTATGTAAATATAATTTATTATTTATATTTAAAAATAAATTTTTATGTGTGAATATATAAAAAATATGTATATATTGTTATATATTTGATTATAAATAGATGTGCATTATAAAAAAAGATGCAATTTCAAATAAATAATATCAATATTAATGTAATACCTTGGAAGAAATTTAGTCCCTACAAAAAAATCCAATAATACCCCCTTAAATGAGGCTGAAAATCCATAAAATGTTAAAAAATCAGGGTACCCCGACTAAAAACTCAGTTTTGGAGGCATTATGGACCTTTTTTAGCCTTGAAAAAACCCTAAATGGGGTTCCCCAAAACTTATAGTGACATATATCTCCTCTCATGCTTTGATTTGATATGTGGTAGTGCTCAAACGGACACCTGAATCAAAAGTTATGGCCGTTTGAAGTTCGAGTTGCGTTTTCAACATGTTTTGGATGTTTTCTTATTTTTTTATTTTTTAATCTTCAAATTGTTATTAAATTACTATTACTCCATAATAATTATCAAATTATTAATTAAAAATAATTTTTTAATTTTTTTATAAGCCATTTTAACTAAATATATTATATATTAAGTATATTATGTGTAAATGTATATTTATACTAATCTAAAAAATATATAAAAATTATATATTATATTTATATCAATATAACTATATTTATATATTTATATATTAATATATTATTTTTAATTATTTTTTTTTTGAGGTCGACCCTTTATCAGGGCTTTTAAAAGTGCTGATAAACGCCCCCTTTATCAGCGCTAACGAAAAAACACTGATAAAGGTGGTCCCTTTATCAGCGCTAAAAAAGCACCGATATAGCAGGAAAATTTATCATCCCTAAAAAAAGCGCTGATAAAGGGGTGCTTTTTTGAGCGTTTTTTTAGCGCTGATAAAGAGACCCTTTATCAGTGCTTTCTTTAGCACCGATAAAGGCTGGCACTGGGAAAAACTTTTTTTGTGGTAGTTTTACCTAGGGGTAAAACCCGAAATCACCGTTTTGAGCTAGACTTGAACAAGAATTGGTGCACGACAATGGGCCTTGCTACACTCTTGGTTACGAAACTCCTAGGGGATATGATTAAGATAATTATCTTTTTCTTTACAAACCACTATGAAGGGTTTATGAATATATAACTCCTTAAAGTATTTTTTTTGTGATTATGGATTATATCCATAAACTATTCAATTTACATTCGGTATTTTACATGTTTGGAAATATGAATTGCAATTCATAAACTGACCCAGTGTATGCCATTGTATAGAAATGGCACCCAGTAGAAGGAATGTGAACTCCAGTAATATGTATGATCCAACGAGTAAGAAGGATTAAATCTTTCACGGTATTAATCCAACATTTAGAAGAGAAATAGTCTCCCATATATTCTCATCATATGAATAAATAGTATCAAGTATTAATAAGATCATTAAAGAATTCTCTGAATCCATTGGATTTGAAGAAACTCTAGAGAAGAAAATGATTGTAGAAAGAAGGATGGATAAAGGGAACAAGGGAAAGAAGGATTTTCCAATATGTGATAAATGTGGAATGAATCACCTTGGTAAATGCTTGAAGGTAATGGGAGTTTGTTATAATTGTGGAGAAAAAGGACACCAAGTACGTGATTTCAAGGGTAAGAAAAAATTTTCAAATGTAAAATGCTTCATCAGTAAGGGGTTGAGACACTACGCGAATCAATGTCCCAGTCATCAGGGTATACCACAAATGATGTTATTGATAATAATCAAGTTATCATACTACCTCATATGAAGAGGAATGACTGGTGTTCTTATATGGTTATTTCATTTGAGTATTTTATCAACAATATACTAGTTACATGAATTATGGAGATAAATAAGGGTTGTACTGCAGTACTATTTTATTGAGGATTTGAGATTATATGGTTCTAAGAAAAGTGACATAAAATTAAGCTATACTTTTTGGAAAATACATTGTTGAAGGAAAGGTAATCCTTAATATGGTCTTGATAATGAGGTAGTGTTTTTGGAATAAGATATGGTTGATTTTGGTAATTCAAGATGTTGCGATGTTGTAAAAGAATACATGATGAAGGCGTTCACATTTTATTACCTACCAAAAAGGATCCTCCTTATGTTTAACTTCCTTATAAATTTTGGACTGAGAGTTTGGATATAAGTATTTCGGATAATTCGAAAGGCTGGAGTGGATTATGTTTGAAATTGGATACTATTGTTATGGTTATTTTTGGATTTCCATAAAAAGGACAACTCAGAAGTCGGGCGGCAACCCGTCGCGTCCGGAACGACCGCAAGACTTGAACCCATAACCGAAGGGAGACAAGGGTGTATCTCCAACCACTGGCCCATGTGATGTCATAGATTGAATAATGTAGTTTTTTTAAAAGGGGTCTAGTAGATGAATTATAAATTCATTTTCTTGGAACACTATACAAATAGGGTAAATAGAATATTTTTTAAGTTCTATTATCTTTTAGAGTGAAAGATGAGTTTGTGGTAGAAATTAGTTAAAGGAAGGAAATCTACTTGACAAGTATAAATTTTTTTCTTCTCTTATTCTATGAAGAAATAAATTCTTAAACTTTAGGTAAGGAATATGAAAACCAAAAATATGTTATCCTAATACCTTATTTTTTGTTGAACTGATGGTATTTTAAATCATCATAGATTAGGGGCTTTGAGGCACACAATTCTACAATTGTTTGTGATTGATGACCTCAATCTCTCCCTATAAATATTTACGTTTTTCTCCAATTATGTGTCTCTAATTTCCACCAATGTTCTCTTAATCGAGATCATAATTTGGTGGTGACTTTTTCATTCCCCTTTTCCTCTTATTAAGACTAAATTTTATTAACCAAATTTCCGATATGGGTTTTCCCAAAGGTATTTTCTATTTTCAACCTTTTATTTTCGAAAAATAATTTCAAATTGCGAGGACGCAATTTATTGAAGGAGGGAAGAATGTAACACCCCAATATTTCATAGTATGTTATTTCTTCAAAATAATTCAATAACTTACACTACATGCAACATCGAGTTCAAGCACACCAAGACTTACCAAACTAGCCGTTCAAAAGCAGTTATAAATAGTAATAACTGAATTTTTATCATTATATAATCCTTATAATTTTATAATCCATATTATTATTTTCTTAGACATAATTTAAGAACAAATTCATTTTAACAGATAAAAGATTTGTTTTTTCAAAAAACTCAATTTTACCGCCTCTTAATATAGAACCATTTTTAAATCCAATATTTGAAACTTTTATATATTAAATTTGAAAAAATAAACTTCTTATTTAGAATCGAGACATAAGAATTTAGTTTCAATTAATTTTTGGTGTTTTTCTGATAACTTTCATATTTGGGTGAATAGTGAAATAAACTATATTTTAATTGAAAAAAAAACTTTTTTAGTCCAAATAATTTATAATATTGAATTATACATTATAATGTCTTTGAAGTATAAATAGATTATATTTTTACCCATTAATCAAATGTTGGTCATTGGAATTAATTTCATATAGAAATTATACATAAAAAAGTGTCAGTATTTTGATAGTTATTGTTTCTTAAAAACAAGCTATTCGTTTTGACAATGAGAATTAATTTAAAATTAATAAATGAAACTTATATGTTTGAATTTGGTAAAATATACTTCATTTTTGGATTCGTAATATCGAAATTATCCTAGGGTGAATTTTTGGTATTTTTCTGAATACGTTCAATTTTTGATGAATAGTGAAAAAACACTTAGTTATCGTTTAAAACCGATTTTTTATTTAAATAATTATTTATTTTATTTAAATTTATTTTAGGTCAAAATAGATACATAATACCTATATATGTTCAATGTAATTCATAGGAGTCAATTTATAATAATTTTAGATATATAAAATTTTTTATAGAACTTTTCACCGTCTTTTACCCACCTCTTAGGAGAATTTGGAAATTCACATAAAAATTAATTTTACCGCTTTTGTGAGTGGAATTTTAAAAATCTGAGAGAAATGGTTAATAACAAGGAGTAAAATTTGGTTCAATGAGATGAAAATCATTTTTGGTGAATAGTAACTTTTTACTTTTATTACCACAGTTAAAAGTAAATAGGGTAATTAAGGGTATAAATGATATGAATATCACCCTAACAAATGTCCTAATTCTATTGGGCAAGTGTATCTCGACCAAAAACAACCTTAGGAATAAATATTATCATTTAGGTCCACTTGAATTAGATTAGGACATTTATTATGATTTAATTCAAAGAAGAGTTAAAAGTGTTAAATTCAAAGTTTAATAACTAATTTTTTTAATATTGGGTTACACATAAGATAAATTCAAAAATAAATATTCCTTAGAAATATAAAACCATTTCCTACATAATGGTATTTTATTTATAGTTTTTAGAGATTAAAAAATTAAATTTATTAATGATACAGTGATGATACAGTAATTACCTTATTAATGAATGAATCAAATAAATGGTATTATAAATATTTAAATAAATATAATTTCAACGTTTTTATGAAATAAACGAATTTTCTAGGTGCATATGACCTGTTAGGGATGCTTAAATGTATATTTTTCGAAGTAATCAACTTGGGATGACTTTCACAAAAACAAAATACCAAATGGTGTCCAAATTGACATAAATTAATATTTAAAACAAATACAATATTATTGGATGATATAATATTCCAAAAAATGAAAGGTTAGGCCAAATGCCTTAAATAGTATTATATATGACATTAATGAGACACTTTAGGTCCTATGGGAGTTTATAGTTTGTTTATTAACCATATAGAGTAAGAATACAAGAAGACACGATAAAAGTTAAACTATTAATCTAAGAGTTAAATCTAAAAGATAAGGTTAAAATGTTAACCTAATATTTTCTAAAACCTATTGGTTGATTATTTTTTGACCCATATCCACCTTAACCTTTAAATAATACATTTTCGAGCCATTATAAACTGAAAATGATTTTATTATAAAATAATATGTTAGGTTTTTTCTTAAGGTGCCCCTCAAACCTCTTATAAAAGGGCACTCTTCCTTCACTCTAATTCACACTTCCAAAGCCATTTGGATCGGCCACCCCTGCCCAAATATCCCCCCAACTTTACTCAATTCCACCTAGAGGCCTTATCTTGATCAGAAAGCAATCCTAAGGAGCCCTTTTGATCAAATCAATAGGAAGAACTCGAAGAAGAGGTAATGATTTCACCACCCCCTTTCAAGTTCCTTTCTTCTTCCACATCCTTTTTCATTACTGCTTCCATTCTAAAATAATAACTCCAGTATATTCTATATACTATGATGTTATTATAATTATGGTACAACCAAATTCATTATTCTATCCACCCTTTGAATGACATGTCACCATACGTGTGTACGTACAGCTTACCGTCTCCACGTCGTGGTGTAATTGTTATTCAATACATTATTATTTGGATGGGTATAATAATGACGTTTATTTGATATAAATAATAAATATAACATGATAAGGATTCTGTATATATGATATACCATCCAATTATATATTATTTTAATATCAAAAGAATGATACTTCTGCTCGTGTGTACGTACGGATTACCGTCTCCACGACGCGGTGAGATTCATTTCCAAGTTCACCATTCATAGACGATTATAAGAATATATTACTAATAAGTATGTAATATATGACATAATAATTCTACTGGAGATATATATATATATATATATAAGTATTTATGTACTTACGAATATCTTATTCACTTACTTCTGTTCAATACAGTATGAAAACGGAAACAACGTTTATGCGTACATACGGACTACCGTCTCCATAAACAGTGTTTTCTATTTCATATATATGTCTATTATACATATTTATATTCTAAATATATATGATATATAAATAATTTTTTATATTATGGAAGTATTTAAATCATGATCTAAGGGATACAATCAAGAGTAACAAGTTAAAACACGTACGATAAAGAAAGCGATTATTACCAAAAATATTAGTATAACATGGAAATTATTATTAAATTGGTAGTATAAAGTAATAAATGAATAATGTATGATATTATAAATATTAATATGGTTCTGGTATAATTTAGTGACATACTATATTCTTCATACAGAAGGTTAAACGTATCCTTGACTAAAGGAAAGTGCTAGGTAAGGGGTTTTCATCTCACTCCTTATTCTCGTGAGATTCATGCCATATTGCCACTATTACCTTTTATTTGGTGTATTTACTTACCATAATTGCATTATTTTTCTAATAAACTTTAATTTATGTGTATTTACATATTCATTTTATGATACCTCTTTCACATGGTGTAGGTTTTGTAAGTTACCAAATTGGTAAGGGTTAATTTCACAATGACTTTATTATCTGAGGTTGTTTTTACATAAGTATCTACTGGGAAATATATATTATCCATGTCCATGTTTCATAAAAGTTTATTAAAAGGGATTATTTTTAAGGTAACATTTACTAAAACATCATTTTAAATTCTTTATATATTTATTCTTCGAAATCATTCTCATTAATGTCCATGTTTTCAAAATGGGTATTTAAGGATTTATTTATATTGACAGGAATGTTTTAAAATTTTTAATTACTTTCAAAAGTTTCAAAGTGTTATGGGACAATTTGATTAAAAAATGTCCTTAAATGTCTTCCTTTCTAAATTTTGTAACTTTTAAATGTTTTCCGGAAAAAGGGATATTTCTCTCAAAGAGTTTTACAAAACATTTTCATCTATGTCACATCCTTTGATGGATTTTAAGCTTATTTGAAGTTGATTTATTATGATACAAAACATTCATATTTTATTGAGGGTTTTAAGATATGTTTTAATGTAGATGTGTTATTTTTACACCATTCATGGTTTATGGATAAAGAATCGACATTTCGTATGATAGTTTTAATACGAATGTTTATGTTATGTTTAAACCTTTTCATATGAGGAATGCATTGGACTTTTTAAGTGACGGGTGGAGCCTTCTATAGCTCCTCGATGCATCGGTAGGTCTCATGAGACGAACTAGTGTCTTGAAACGAGGCCTTGATGAAATCATATTTGTTGTCTTGGAATGAGGCCTTGGATACCTGGTTAGGATAGTCTGGCATTATGCATTCTATCATTATGAAAGTGGTTATTGATATTGCATGTGATTATTAGAGTAGTATAATATCCATGTGAATAAGTAAATGGAATTACTTCATTTTAATTTTTTCCATCTTATTCTGAAGTTCAAGTTTAAAAGGCTTTTGTTTTAGTTATAAATTTCCATAAATGTTTATGCTTATTTATGAAAGTTTCCGCTATATTGTTATCCTTACTGAGCATCTGAGCTCACCCCTTTCTATGTTTTATTTTTCCTAGATTCCAATAAGTGTATTGTGATTGATATGAAAAGTTAATAAAATGGAATAATGGCATTCATAAAGGATTATTTATGTTATTTTATATGTTATGAAGTGTAATGTAACATTCATGTATGTAATCTATTTTCCAAGACTACTAAACCGATCGGTCCTTCTGGACTTGATTCCTTGTAATCATGCCAATGTATTAAAATAATGCACCGACTTTGGGTAACTGTGGTCGGGGAATTACAATTATAGAAGTGGGTATTTGATCACTCAATATCTTTTTAACTCCTTTAGAGCCATGTTTTTTTCTCTCCAACAGCTCAGCATCTGAGAACCTTCCAAACTGTATTTTCTTCCTTGATTCTTTTGAAATTAAATCTCTCTCATGTTTAATCCTAAGAGAAACAAATTCCTCTTCAAGACGCTCAGCAGTCTTGGACTTTTTCTCTAGTCTGGAGGTGAGGTATTTGATAACCTTTTCCCCCTCATTAACTCTTAGCTTCAGATCTACTACATCATCATTGCTTTCACGTATTTTAGACTGTACTTTCACAAATTCTTCCAGTCATTCAATTTCAGCTTCAAGTTGGTCAATATATTCATTTGATTATTCAACATTTAATTTCCACTTAATGAAACTCTTACATTTAATCTTAAGCTTACTAACAACATCCTTAAGTATCAACTCGAGATTGGCACTAGTTATCAACTGATTTTCCCCATCAGTATCTTTTGATTTACCAATAGTGGCCATCATGGAAGCATGGTTTCCAGTTTTAAATTATGGTTATTCTTCATCACAAAATTCATTATCATCATATTCCTCTTCACAAGAAAACACTATTCATTGTTACTTTCTTTCTAGATTTAATGTCTCCCTTTTTGAATTTTTTTTCTGAGGATTTTCAATGTTTTCAGCATCGCTATTTTCATCATTGATATTTCATAAGCATAGAGAGGCAATGTGACCAACTTTTCCACAAAGAAAGAAAGTTAGAGGTAACTTCCCCTTGAATTTCCCTTTTCCCTTTTGGAACTTTTTTGCAACGAGAGAAAGAATTTCTTCTTCCTAATAATCTTCAACACTATTATATTTTGAGATTTTCAATTTCTCAATGGCTCTGAGCACCATTACCTTTCTCACATGAGTCATGGGATCTTCTGGTTTGACTCTCATTTCATATTCCACCATGCTGCTCAGTAGAACATCCAGAGAAAGTTTGGAAATATCTCTTTCCTCAATGGCTAACACCTTGGAATTGTACAGGGGTGGAAGTCTTCTCAATATTTTCTTCAAAATGTCAACATCTTTGATTTCGTCTCCTAGACCCCAAATTTCTCCAAAAACTTCAGTAATTTTATTGAAGGAGTCTTCATTCTCATCAGGATGCATCTTCAGATCATCGCACCTATTGTGCAGGACTTGTAGTTTCACCTCCTTTACCTTGTTATCTCCTTCATAAATATTTTCATGTTTATCCCACATGGACTTTGCTGAGGTGAAACTCATCACTTTTATATACATCTGATTAGAAAGGGTTGTGGTTAGATCATTTAGTGCTTTAGCTTATGCATCAAGAATTTTCTTATCTGCATCAGTCATTGCCAGCCTCGTTGGATCAGTAACAAGTATACATTGCACAGTGGGAAATAAGGAATTCCATTCCAAGGGATTTATATGAGATCTAATTCTATTCTTACAAATCTTAAAATTACTTCCATAAAAGATGGGGACTCCCCTAAGACTGGGTGAATTTTACATGGCAGTATAAGACAGATCAAACACCAGTAACCTTCCACTAATACCACTTGGAGGACCCCAGAACAACCTGATAGGGGAGGGGTGAATCAGGGTGTCAACTTTTTCTTTTTAATGTTGTAGATCTTGTTCCCACATTAGTAAGAACTTGTTATATCTGTCAACCAACATAAATCAACGAGATGCAACAACAATTCGTTGATACGTCCAAGGAGCATATGCCGACAGTGTGTCAGTCGTATGTAATTCCACTATTCTTCAGAAGTTGTAGATTAAAAATGTTTAGGAATAGTCACTCTGTCCAGGGCTCACTGCCTTTACAAATATTCATGGATAGCTCACTGTGTCCCTCGGGTCACTCCTGTTGACTCCCCCTAGCTCACTGCCTTTGGTTAAGCCCCATTCAGTTTATAGACATGAAGGTATCTTCAATAGATTCGCATTGAAGTCTTTGCCTCTACTTAGAACAAGACTCTACTTTCATCGATGTCTGGAAATGATGCAATTGAATGCACTAAACCATATAAACAGAATGTGCAAACAAGGTTCACTGACAATTGCTCATAATACCAACTCTTTTCACGCAAGACCTTACTTTTGCGTGCAACATTTTCTTTTCGCGTGGGAAAATATTTCGCCCAACAACACCCTTTTCGCACAGCTAAATCTTTTATGTGCCGCCTTAATTTTTTTACGCACAACTTCACCTTTTTCGTGCACCATCATATTTTACGCTCAACCTCATGTTTTACATAAAACTTCTACCTTTTCCTACACCTTCAATTTTTACGAGCAGCCTCTCCTTTTTCGTGCAACTCGGAATTTTTCGCCCAACACATATTTTTTTTGAAACTGCCTTTAAGCTAACAGTTTATGCGCATCAGCACTCGAATCTTCTCTAAGTCTTCAATCATATGAAATTAAGGGGTTCACCTATTATTTATAGATTTCGCTGACCCCCGCGTGCAAAACCCATCTGGGCACGAAAAACCACTCATTCAGCACACAATACTTTTCATGCAGGAATCATTTTTCACGCACATCTTCATGTTTTTTCACGCAGCACATGCCTTTGCCATTTTTTGACGTTCTGATTCTGAAACACCTCTTTTGAGAAAAACCACACTCCATTATTTCGTGAACCACAATGTTTTTCATGAACCATGCTTTTTTTCACACACAACTAAACTATTTCATGCACCACTTCCTCTTTGTGTGCACATCCTTTTTCAAACAACCCATGTCTTCATTTCCCAATTTTTAGGCCCAAAAATTTGGCAAACAATAGGAAATGACGCCACCATCAAATCTGTTGTCTTCATGAAGTATACGATCACTTTACTAGGAAACACTCTGACCTTCCAATGAGGATTTAAAACAAACACAAAACATAATCCAATTCATGCATAAAGCGGCCATGGTTCCATCAATTTTAAGGGTAATTATTTGAAATTTTAGACTTTTTGTGAATATTTGGAACCTTCACCCTTTTATTAATTTTATTATTTACTAAAAGGAATGTTTGTTTATTCCGAACTACGTATTATCCACACAGTGAATTAGTTTATGATGTTTTGAAATATTCTTTTTTTATTTCTCATGAAATAATAAAAACTAATACGGGAGAAGTTCTTGGGTAGTGAGGAATGTATGAGATATATGTGAAACTCATCCATGAATATCGTCCCCAATATGTCTAAGTGTTCAATGTTTAAAATATGATTTACAACATGAGGACCATATAAAGAAAACTTTGTATGAATATTTGTAAATAGAGCATTTGATATCGCATATCTCTATTATCTCTATTTCTTTTAATTGATATCCTATAAGAGATACATCATTATATATTCTTCCATGTCCCAATATTTATTCCAAAATATCATTGTTTATGGATGATAGATTAAAAAAAATAAACATTCATAGAATCATTAAAATTATTATCATATAGATTAAATTCTTACTTAATAGCTTTATTACCAGGTGCATTGGAAATAGTTTCTTCCGGCACATACAATTTCTATTCGTGGTGTAGGATAATGCAAAAGCACCTTTACCACTCTTACAAATTTTTATCATTGATAATGTTATCCTTATCATGTATATATCATAGTGATATGCTTGAAGTCAATTTTATTTATTCTTATAAAAATAATATAATCATATTTTAGTATGTCATCTCAAAAATTTATAAAAATAAATAAATATTTTATTTATTAATCTTCCACTATTTTATCAAAATGCTATAATCATCCCTATTGGATACTAAGTATATTGTTTTTGGGAAATTATAGGGTAAATAATCTCTATTCCTCTTCCAATCATGATAAATTTGGTTGGAACATAATTTTTAAGGGTTTTAGGTAGGCATTCCAAATTCCAACAACATTGACTAATAGTTCCTTGATCTATTTATAGGAATCCCATATCCTAAAATCCATAAATTGGATTTCCTCATCCTTTGAATATCATTTTCACAGAGCCCTACTCTAGCGGTCAACCCCTGATATAAACTATGTTAATTCAACTCAAAACATAAATTTATAATTCCCCAATAACTAAAATCACCCTAACATTTGCTGGCCAAGAACATTAAATATGTTTTGATTTTAGATAAAGTAGTAAAAGGATATATAGACTTAATATATATATATATATATATATATGAGTGATTTTATATTTTATTCTTAAATGTATTATTTTATATCTTTATTACATGATTTTAAATATTGTGTGGATTTACTTAAGTCTATAACCATGTATTAGATAATATTTATGTATAATCCAATTTATTTAAGTTCTTATCTTGCAAGATTGTTAATTCATTAATTTATGTGATCACAATAATACATCCATAATGAAATACCCATGAAACATGACTGAAATAAAATAATACCATAGTAATATGATGAGATTTTACTAATTGTTATTTTATATAGAAGATGATAAACTAACCATCAACCTAGGGGAAACCCCTTAGTCCAATAATGGTTTGTGTTACATCTTTCCACCTATCCACCTGTGTAGCTCCATTAGATTGGATTCACCTCAGCTCCAAACATGAACGGACACCTCTATATTGGGATATTGATTTATAAAATATGTTTCTACTCACATGTAGGTGAGGAAACCAAAGGACTATTTATGGGTTTTACATAAAAGAAACTCGGGGCTTGCAAGCCCTTACATAATGAGAAAAGAGATGACATGCAAGAAAATAATTTAATATAAAAATATATTAACTGGAACTAATCACATACATCATTTTGTTCTAAAATCAATATAATTTACAAAAATAAAAATAATTAAGCATTTAATGAATTTATCATTTAATTATAATCATTCTTATTTAAGATAAATCACACTCAAAATAATTAAATATCTTATTTAACTACTCAATTATTTTTTCTTAATTATAATCAGAATTTTCTTGATATTATAATCCATCATAATATTTTACAAATTAAATAAATTTATTTAAAATTAAATATGTGAAAAATGTACATTGGAGGAAACATAGTGAGTACCCATCTGAACTACCCGGTGTTTATTACACTTGTATACTGCTTATTCCTGTGACATGTAGCATAAATGACTTATCATGTAATTTCATAACATGCACTATACACACAGTGACCAAAAAAACACATGGTATTTAAATAAAATTTAATTCTTTAATTTGATAGATTAATACATATAATATGGATTATACAATATATGTAGATGCAAAAATTAAGTAGAAATTAATTAGAAATATATATATATATATATATATATATCACTTGCCACATGGTGTATACTATCAAATTAATGACCACATGAAACACATGTTGATAAATTTTTCATAGTATATTAGATTAATTTTAAATTCATTTTAATATGGTAAAATTACACTATGTGTGCGTTGGAGATACATAGTGTGTATTTTTCTTAACATATATCCATGTCAGATGCCCAGGGACTCAGTGTGTATCTGATTAATGGGAAATGTTGGATTACATGGTGTGTACATGTGTTACATGGAATGTGTTATCCATGTTATAGGGCCACTATTCATGTAGGATATGAAAGAGAATACACAACTCATATGTGACTAAGGAACTAAACATCATGTGTTGAAGTTACGTGGTCCGTACTCTGGAAGATTTTGTTCTAAGAAGTCCTTGTCGACATGAGAAGTATAATTGAATTCACCATGTGTAATAAATGTGAATTACACGAATTTGTGATGAATGAATTATTAGTGAATTAAACACAAGTACATAGTATGTACTCTATTGTTATTTGGAAAAACTCATTGTAATCTCTGGATGAGATCTTAAAATTTATTTCATTCATAAAATAAATCTATTTGTTTATATTTAAATGAAATTAATAGGAAGAAAATAGTTCTCACAGTTTATATTAATGAAATATTAATCTATAATTTAAATTCAACAATAAATATGTAAATCAATCAATGATCCTTAAATAAACATAAATAATTACATGACCACTCACACACCAGTTGTAGGTTCCATGCACAGTGGAAGTATTTGATGGTTTATCCCCTACTTTTTCTTAAATGATTAGTGATTAATCTAATATTTATACAGCGATAAATTCAATGATCAACAATATTGAATCATATAATATAGGCAATTCATCCATGTTGTATCCAAATAGTTGGATCAATACAAACTATTTATAATTAACTTAATAAAATAATGAATTACCTTGTGTGAAATTATTTCATCATTGATGGATATCATATTAGATATAGGTCATAACATCATTGCCTTATGGGAATAAAAAATATATTCCCTCAAGTTGTGATCCACATGAGTTCCAAAAAGCTCCAAACTCTTTTAGATATATCTCCAGGATCAATCACAGTTTCTCCCATCGCATTCATCCTCCACTTTTGATTGAACTAATAACCACTTAAAATGGACACTCATTGATCTCTTTAGACATTAGTGTGGATGGTGGAGGAAGATCACTTTCCATACGTGTGATTTTTCTGGGAGAGGGATCTCTCTATGGCATTAGATGATTTGTTCAGGATGACGTTGTGAAAATTATGAAAAATTAATTTATTCTATTAAGAAAATACTATATTTGGGATTATAGTCCACTATATTTAGAATAAATAATTTTAAATGTTTCCTTTTTTATTTATTCAATCATTTTAGAACCTCAATTCTATAATAATAATATTATAATTATTTCTTGATTTGCACAAAAATCTTAAATTAAAGATAAATATTATTTACTCAAATATTATTCAATATATAATAATTATCACTAGACCATTAAACATGATCTTACATTCCTCGATAATAATTATAGATACTTGAATAATGACTATTTATTTAAAAATAAATATAACTACATTATTCTCCAATAAATAAATAATTATTGTATCTACTATATAACAAAAAAATATTTATTAAATATTATTATCACATAATATTATCATAAATAATGGGTGATAGAATACATACAATCATTAATACAAGAATAATTATTAAACCATGTATGAGAATAATTTATATTCAACCTATTAAAAAATAAAAATTAATATATTATTTAAATGAGATTCTAGATTTACTTAATGTGTGCCCCTCTAGACCGCTTTCTATATGGCATTAGGCAATGATGTATAAAGACAAGGATACTATATAACAACACATCACGACACCCCTAGAAAATGAATTTATTTCCACAATGTAATAATACATTATAGGGATGCTTACTATGTTTTATAATCCATATATCATGATATATCTAGTCAATAATGTTGAATGATGGTTCCATCAACCTATGTCCTTGATGAATCTTACTCTAACATTCCAATAACCAAACAATCCTACAAAACATCATGTTAATGGATTTATTTTGGCTATAATAATTCCAAAAAATGTCCAGAACATATCAACATCTATTAAATAACATGCGTGACAAATCATTTCTCACATTATTCTTTTATTAAATATTTGACATGTATCCCCCTACATATCATACCTCACTACATATATATATCATTATGGTTTTCTTCAATACATCAAATTACATGACTTATAACAACCATTAATAATAATTTGAGAGTATAAGGATCAATACACATGTACTCATATTGGTACATCCAATAAACAATATAAATATGGATTTTCTTTTGGTAGGGTCATGTTCTCATAATATCCAATACTATATATTACCAAGAGAGTACACCATGAGAAGGTGCCTCAAAGTTATATGAGTCTCCACCAATAATAGATTGTTTATTTTGTTTCCCTCAAATTATTTCTTATGATTACTGAAAATATATTTCAATATTATTTATTTAAATATTTGGGATCTAATTGTAGTAAACAACTACAATGATAATTCTGTGAAATAGTTGTTCTTAGAAAACTATCACATGCTATGTTATATAGAAGAAAAATCATGATTTGATAATGAGTTTGTTAATATTCAAAATAATCAATCTATGAATAATGAATTCATGTTATCATAAAGTGCGTACAAGTAGGTTCTAGGGAACCAACTACAACATTTACTACTCCTTTGATATGTTATATCATAAATAAATTTATATACATGTTATTTATTATTTCACTTATGGTTATTTCCTTCATAGAGATTACAATTCAAAAGTTACCAAAGTGCTGTGAAATTTATCTTTCAATATGATTTTAAGCATTCTTTTTAATAAATTAATTTCTATTAATGAAAATAATTTCATCATAGTCTATTAAATCACTTTTAGTTTTATAACCTCTATTTTGTCCATATTATTTTTCAAGTAATAGTACCATTTTATCTCTCTGGAACATAATTTTATTGAAAAAATAATTTTTTAAAAAAATATAATTTTTTCTCATCAGTCAAAGATCATTTTTATTCGAAATCATTAATTTCTAAAAATATTCTCAAAAATAATATAATTTTATTTTTTATGTTAATTTTTATCTAAAATTGGAATTTTATAAAATGTATTAAAAGAAATATTCCTATTTTTTTCCATTCAAGGAAAATTTTACATTTATTATAAAATTATGACATTAATCATTGTTAAACGAATATGGTATTGACAGAACATTCACACCATCATAAACATTCATTACTTTGAAGCAGCAGTTATTAGTTTAAATGTATAAATTTAATGATTTGTTTTCTTAATATTAAAGAAATTATTTAATGTGATATTGAATGTGAAATGGGTATTTTTCTCAATAAGGATTTTAAAGACATGTTTATGGTATTTCTATTCATCAACTGAAACAACCCATTATTTTACATATACTCCCCTTGGGATATATTGTAATAATAACATCCTTATTATTTATGAAGATGATTTTTGATCAGTTTGAACGAGAAAAGTATTGATATTATCATTTATTATTAATTCTTGTAATCATTATACATCCCCATAAAGTATTATTTTTCTTTTGATCATTGTATGTTATAGTTCCCCTAAATATCTATATTATTTATCATGTATATACTTTTTACATAAACTTTATTTCATTTATACATACTATGTATTACATTACGATTCATATGATTGAATTAGGAGATATTGA
This sequence comes from Viscum album, assembly GCA_963277665.1. NCBI lineage: Eukaryota > Viridiplantae > Streptophyta > Magnoliopsida > Santalales > Viscaceae > Viscum > Viscum album. The sequence continues at coordinate 114,352,644 of OY728155.1, read as the reverse complement.
CATTCCATAATCAATAGTCAACACGAAAAATTTTCTGATAAGTCATATTGTTCATGAACTAAATCAATCATTCAATACGTGATGAGTGGGTTGGAAAATCTTTGACGGGTGGATCTTCGATTTTTATATACCCCCAAGGCATCGATAGACTCATGAAAAGAATTAGTAATATTTCATTAAATGGGGTTTTACCCATGGTTTTAAAACATTATACGAATGTTCTTGATAGTATTGATATCAATTTATCTATGATCATGGTGTCCAATATTAATCAATTCATTCATTAATAATTTTTTATTTTTATTCATGAGATTATTTCATTAATATTATCCATTTATACATTTTGTGATCAGGTTGTTAATTAAATGGAATGTGTGTTCATATATTTACATTTACATATTTACAATGCCTTATCTAATCATGATATTCATGTTATTTATTAAATAGAATGTTTTATATATATTTATATTGATATATTTGGTATTCCTTATTTATTATGATATATTTATTCATGATATATTATTCTTTACACAAATCATACTGATAATTTGAGATCACTCTTATTTTGTTTCATTTCCCCAAGATATGAAAAAGCAATAATTAATAAGTTCAAGGATGAAAAACATTTCTTTAACAATTCTATATTTCAATTTCATTCAGAATATGATATTGAAGTATGTATCTATTTCAGAAAGAAGACTAAACTATTTATCCCTTTGGGATGCGAACACATCAATCTAAAACCAAAGTAGTAATTTAACCACATGGTCTAGGCTATAAGGGCTGGGTTCATTATAGTTGGTATTAGGTAAAAAATATTAGATACCCTGAGAAATAGAAATATGAAAATATAGATTACGGAAGAAAACCAAATGGTATAACTTTAGAATAATTTTATAAGAATTTACAAGAGTTTTTATAAGGATGATATTATGTATTTTTCTTTATAGTACATCATTTTTTTATAATAAATATTGATGTGGTTTTGGAATAGTTATACCTAGGGGTAAAAATAAAAAAGGGTGCATTTGTGTTTAACTTGATTTTCACCTGGTGCATAAAGACTGGCCTTAGTATGCACCTAGTTCCACACTCATAAGGGATATTCTTTAGATAATTCAAAATTTCATTACAAATTGTTAAAAAGGATTTGAACAGTTAATGAAAATTAGTGAACATAGTTAAAAATATGTGGTATTAGACTAAAAATAAGGTTTTAGGAATTATAAATCATATAAATTATAAAATTATTTTCACTATCATTATTCATTCTCATAGTATGATTTTTTGTTTTTTCGGATGGCTAGAACCCAACTAATCATGCTAATATTCAATATAATGGAAAATATGGAGATTATGTGTTACTGAATTTGATGATATTTATAAGGTTAAGAATATTATTAAATGTATTTATACTCTATTTGAGGTATTATGTGATAAGATTTTAACATGATTAAGGATATTTTGAGAATGATTTAAAGGAATATGACCCTTTTGTTTAGTGTATATTTTATTAAAAAGTTTATTTGATGAATAATTTTTTCACATTTTCCAGAAATATTATTATATTAATTCATCAAATTTAGGGTTAATATCATCATAAGTGATAAAATAATAATAGTTACTTTAGAATATATCATTTTTTGAAAAACAATAACTCTTATAGAAGACAGTTGTGGTTAAAAATTGATTTAATTACTAATGATGTGTTTTGAGGATGTTAATGATATTTTTTAGGAAATTTATAATAATTTTGTTAAAATGGTTTTATAAAAATTGTTAACCTGAATGCTAGGTGATAATCCATCACATTTGGAAAGGTCGTGGGGATTGAACCCACAACCAATTGGTGAAAATGATACATCACCTACCATTGCCCCATTTAATGTTCTTGTTAATATGAATTTTTTCAAACAAAATATGTGATGGATAAATATCACATTTATATTTAGGTGTTACTATTGAGTCTTAGATATTAATTTATGGATTTGTAAAACTCAAGCTAACCATTTGGGATTTGGTAAACATTTACAGTCTTACGGAAGGACATGTCTCTATTTTAAGGATCTTATGATCCATTTTAAGTTAATTTTAGTTCTTTATTAATAAAAAAACATATTTTATATTCATTACTTGGAGTAATAGGTGAATTTAAAATTGATTTAAGCATGTACAAATGAGGAAGTTGTCCTTATAAAATATATATATATCAAGTAAGTATATTTTATTATCTTTTAATACAATAAAAGCATTAATCAACATTATGAAAAAGGATCTTGAAAAAAAATATTATTAACTTTTATATAATGAATAAATGAAAAGTTATGTTAGGATACAATTATGGTTTTCAGGTATTGGATTTCTTTTTATCATTCTATTTCTTGTGATTAATGATCTTTATGACTCCCCATAATTATTTATGTTTATATTCTATGTATATATTTTACATTCCCACCAATGTTCTCCTACATGGAATCCAAATTATGTGTTATTAAAAATTACCTTCATATTTTTCTTTTCTAACTGGTAGAAAAAAAATTCATCATTTTTTATGGTGTTTATTTTCAAAAATGCATTTTTAAATATCAAACCCTTCAGTTCTAAGTGCAAGTTCAAATTACGAGGATGCAATTTATTGAGTGTGGAGAGTGTCCCGAACCAACCCAGGTCAACCCTGAACCGGTCATCTGAGCTGGTCTGTGACATTGCCCGAAGGGTGTTCCTAATCCCCATGGGATGGAAACTAGAGTCGGGCATCAAAATAAAAAAATTAGGAACGATTTATCCCATGAACCAAAAGTTAAATAGATAAACAAAACTGATGATAAAAATAAAAACTAGTAGCAAAAATAAAATAAATCTGAACATACAACCTTTTGACCTTCTAGGTCACAACCCAACTCAAACTCAAGCATGATCAAACACTGAGCAGCTGAACCAGGAACCTAAACAAGAATAAAACCTACAAGTGAAAGAATATGATAGGCATGATCACCAATATGCTCAGTAGGGATGTGATATATAACCACGAAATCCATGTATCCCCTTTCCCAAAACATTCCAATGACATAAGTTTGAAATACAAATATAAAAGTATGGTTTTAATATTTTAAAATAATTAACATGTTTTTCCCTTTTAAAAAAACCAACACACACTATATACCATTTATAAAAACATTTTTCATTTTATAAATAAAATCCCAAATAGCATATTCCAAAGCTGGGCTAGAGTAAATCAAATAAAAAGTGAAAACCAAAAATAAAATACTGCAATGGACAATAACCAAGCAATGTAAATAATCCAATAACCATGGGTTATCCAAAACATCTCTAGAAGACCCTTGGACGTACTCAGTTTCGAAACCACCTATCGGCATATGGTGAAGCTCATAAGTCTATAACCAACTAGCCGCACTATAACGGAACAATCAAGTGGTAAAGCCCACTTGTCCTAACAACCAATCCAAGAGGTACCAACCCGTCTAATCTGGGTTGATCAGAAATCGTCACTTGATCATCTAAAAGACACCTAGGAACCCATGGTGGTTATAATAATAATGTGTAAGTATGAAGGCCCTCGCACTTGTGACTCATCTCACCACACTTGCCTTCCCCAAACAAGGACTCTTCCTATTCATTCACCCATAAAGGGTTACCCTAGACAAGAGTTCCCCATATAATTATATATATATACAAACATGTAAAACATACAAAGCTCCGATCGGTCCATCACATCATTTGATTATCAAAACTGATTTATAAAAAAACTAAAGTTGTCAATTAGGCCCATTGTTTTCCATAATGATATGTCTCTACCAAAATATTGGAAAAACTCATTTAAAACATCTCTAAACACCACTTTTGAATATAAAAATCCAAATGGGCCTCTAGGATCCAAGTTCCAAGAATTACCATAAAATTCTTTAGTCTTACTATGCAGAATTTCATTACAAAAAACCAAAAAAACCCTTAAACCACACAAGAAACACAACATACACTAAAAGAAAAACATGCATATACCCATGGAAGTTTTTTTAAAACTAATTTATAGTTCAAAAAAAGAGACTAACAACATTTCAAATACAAGAACCACTTAAAAACTTAGTTTTTGAGAAAAATACTAATTCAAAGCACTATCTTCATTTGAAGGCGCATCCTTGGGTGCACCTCGTGCATGCATGGATGTTCCAGAATATAATGAAGGATTGAACATTTAATGAGACATAAAAAATAATTTCCAAAAAAACACTAAGTTTCATAAAACCAACCAACAAGGGACAAAAAAGTTCCATAAATATGTTTCTACAAACAAACACTACTCAAGAGATCCAAAAATCCATTTTTTTCAAATAATTTATCAAGAAAACACTCCCACCAATCTCTGCCATCATGAAAATTCACACAAACCCAAATAAATATGCGGAAGGTATAAAAATAACATTTTTATGTTAATTATAAATACGCAATGGGTGAAAAGCATGTTTCAAAATTTAAAAAATACGCAATCATAATTTGGTGCACAAATAAATAAAAATAACCAATAAATACTTCAAAACATAATTTAAATAAAAATATATCGAATCAAAATTATAATTATATGTTAGGTAGAGGCATCTTAAACATGAGAATTATGAAATGAAAATTATTTAAAAGAATTCAAGTATCAACAGAGCACTTCGAAAAGGAAATATATGAATCCACCAAAACCAAACACATGAGAAAGAGTTCAAACTTAAATAAAGGTAGAACCACACCCTACAGACTAACTACACATTATAATCAATGAAAATAATGTGAGAATTTCAAATCAAGGTATTAATGTTTGTATAATTTAAGAAAAACACCAAAAGGAATGAAATATTCCAAAAAAAGGGTCTTGCACTGCCGTGAATTGGATGGAGGGTGGCCACCAGGATGTTGTACCAGGAGGAGGTAGGGAGCCGTAGCAGACTATATAGAAGGGGGTTGTGGCTGTTGTTGGAGCAGTTGGGGGTAGGGCTGCCAGAGCTTGTTGTCCATGAGGAGGGGGTTGGACTGGAGCTGAGGGAGGTTAGAACTATGAGGGAAAGAGTGCAGAGGGCCGGAGTAGTGCGTCCGGATGTTCAGGGTGGTGGTTGGCGCGACATGGGAGGGAAGCGAGGGCTGGGGGGTAAGGTGCAGCACGAGGGGTATAGCTGAGATCGAGGGACTACATGAAAAGGCGGGTGTAGGCGGAGGGATGGAGGCTGAGGCGAGGATGGGGGGAAAGGAACGAGGAAGTGAAGGGGGGTAAGGGAGAGGTTGTAGTGCAGAGGGCTGACAAGGGGGAGCACCTCACATTGGATGGAGAATGGGGGCTGATTAGGTTTCATGTATTAATTTTCTTCATTCAATTATAATATTAATAATAATTATAATAATAATAATAATAAAACAAGAAATAAAAATAATAAATAGATGTAATAAAAATAAAAATAAAAATAATAAAAATAATAAAACTAAAAAAAATACTAATGAAAATAACAATAATTAATATAATAACAATAAAAATAAACAACAATACAAATAATAATTATAATAATAATAATAATAATAACAATGATAAAGAAAATAATAATAAAAGCTATAAAAAAAATAAAAAAATAAAAAAATAACAATAATAACACCTATTTAGTAATATAATTATTAATTACAAAATAACATTATTATTATTACAATTTAGAAATTCAACTCATATTATCAAAAAAAAATTATTTATTCAAAATGTTAGACATTTTCACGGGCAACTGGGCTGACCGTGCGGCTACCACCCACCGTGTGGTGACCTTAGATAGGTCTGAAACCTATTAAAAAATTTAAAGGCAAAAAAAATTAAATCGGAACCCAACGTTGACTTTGGTGCGAGGACTTGAAGATAGGAAATAATAAAATAAAAAAAATTAAATGTTTGGGTGTGAGGGAGAGAATGTAGCACCTTGATATTTTATTATATATTTATTTTAAATAATTTTATTCTCTTTGATATCATTTGGTAAATTAAACCCAAATGTTTTAAAATATGACCATTGATTTTGATAACGTAGATGACATGTATCACCGACCCTAAATGACAAATGAAATTTATTATTTAAATGTGGTCATTATATGCAAACATTTAAAATGGTGGGCAAGAATATGATAAACTAAATTATGAAATATATATATGGAGGTGTTATGAAATAAAAAATTATTTATAAATTCTTATTAAATAGTCACCTAGATTTTTTGTAATGTAATTTTATGTTCCAAAATACATATTCATCAGAATGGATTTATTTTTTTATTATATGTTTGTAATGATTATGAGGTTATAATAATTTTGGAAATTTAACTTTATAAAATTAACAGAAATTTTCAAACTAGTATTTGAAGATTACATTATGGTGACATTTTCTAATATCTTTGAAAAGGATGATACTTTAGTGAAAATTGAAAAATATTAATTTTTGAGATATTGTTAAGAATTTTAAATAGGTTAAGAAATTTAAAATTCCCCTTATATGTTGAATTAAATTTAAATTGACATAATTATTATTTAATTATATTTTACATAATTAATTACATTTTGATTATATTTATAGCTAATTTTTATATAAGTTTATTTTTAAGCTCAAAAATCGAATTCTATGAGAACTGTTTATAAATGCATAATGTTCCACTATTTTAATAAATTAAAATAATCTTTAATGATAAATGATTTAAATGTAATTTTTATATTATATATCTAAATATATTAATTTTAATCCCTCTCACTATTATTACTAGTTATATAGTTAATATAAGATCATCTTACGCTTGAAGTATGCATTTTAAGAAATTTGTTTTTCTACAGGTGTGTGGGTTTTAATTTTAATTAAAATTTCATCCATTCGATGAATTATATTTGTTTTAATGGATTCAGTATTTTTAATAATCATATTTTATATTATATAAAAATATAAACCTAATTTTTTTTATCACAATTAATATGATAGTTGTAAAAATATTTTACCATAGTTAAGGTGAAAATGGGATTATCAAGTTAGTAAACTAAGAAGATAGGGGTTAAAATGGCATAAAATTATTAAAAATCATATTTTATGGAAATATTTATACCTAGTAATATATATGTTTTGGTTATGATACATTTTGGATACTTTTTCATGTTGAAAACATGGTTATGATCTATTTTTTTCAAAAATTCCATTTCTGTCCTCTTCCTTAATTGTAAAAGGGTACTCATTCTCATCACTAATTAAAACCTATCAATCCATTTGGATTCAAAAAATAAAAAAACAATATCTCTATAAAATACTTATACAGGTTAATTAAGTCCTTTTATTCTTATAAGACCGACCATATGGCTCTTAATAAGATATTGAATGTATGTTCATCTAAGAGAAGGTAATTGTCTTTACTAAGCTGTTTCTTTTAATTTATTATTTTTAAACCGTCGATTAAGTATTAAAATTTTCAATATGACAATTTTTTTCCTAATTATACTAAGACATTATTTTATTATGGAATAATATCTATCCTTCCCTCCCTTCATAAAATGGGAAGAAAATCCATCACTTAAGTGTAAATCGGACTACCGCCACACGAAATGATGTAATTTTTTATCTATCACCGATTCACATGGGGAGTCATAATGATGGAAATAATTAGTATATAAAATAAATGTAAAATTAAATTAATTCTATAAAATTAATATAACATCTTCTTTCATATCCTTTCACCCATTTACTAAATGCATCATCGCTCAGGTATGTGTACGACCCGCCATCTCCATGAAGCGATGAGACTCATTTTAGACTTCCAAAAGTCAAAAATGGTTTTTAAAAAATGTAAATATGATATTTATAACATTAATATAATTATTTATATTATGGTACTATGTTATATATGCAATAACCAGAATATTCAATACAAAACATACATGAAAAAACAAGGAAAATAACACCCAAAGCATTGAAAACAATGAAATAGTATTGACAAGTGGGTTATAAAATGTAACAATAATATCATATATGATATTATAAATATGTATATAGTTTTATAATAAATTATTTATATGACTAAAACAATAATATATGAGTTTAAATAATGTTCAACCTAAGGGACGTGTGAGGAAATTAATTTTGTCTCAATTTCCATTCATTGAGGCATACTGTAATTTTGTGCACCTAATTTATTTTATATAGTGTATATAATGCCCATTTTACATTTATTATCATGTATAATTCATTTTACATTTTATTTTATTCAAAGATTTCAATTATATTATTCACGAGGATTTTACTTGAGTGTTACCAAGTGGTAAGGAATTTTACAACTCACATTCATTTTACTAGGTTATATTACATCTGGATTGCCTTTTTTATTATAATATTATGTAAGAAATAATAATTTATTATTTTATACTATACATAAAATTGATTTATGTAGATTTTAATTTTATACACTTAATTAATTCATAGATTAATTCTCACTTTAACCTTATGATCATTGTATAGGGGGTTTCATCTCAATTTGTTTTATTTGGTATATATGTTATTCTATACACCCATCATATTTTTCTAAGATCTTCTACTAAAAATTTGATATGTTATTTCATTAATATCATTATATTAATGTTATTCAATATTTCAATTGAATTTATTTCTTTTATTTTTCTTTTAGTTCAAAAGTTACCAATGTGGTAAGAGATTTAATATTCAATTTCATTTTAAATGCAATTGTTTATACTTGAATTTAAGTTGATGAAAATATTTTTATATTAAAATATTTATATCCTTTAATTTTCTTCTCATTTATTTTTCCATGAATTATTCAGATAATACTGCCATTTATTCTCTATGGTACTTAAACTGATTGAGAAAATGTTTTTTATAAAATTGGACATCATTTATCTCCTCTGTCAAAAATATTTTTTTATTACAAACCCTTATTTACTAAAATTTTCCACAATTTTTTAAATGATTATTTTAAAGAATTTTGATTCATAATTTGTTTTTTACAATTTCTTTAATGTAATCTTTCTATCATTTTCTATATAGGGTGCTTTTTAATTTCTTATAAAAATAATAATAGAATATTTATTTTAATACTCAACATGAATATAAAATTACTTTTATCATAACAACTAATTGATTTGAGACTTCCATTACAATTCAAAAAGTTTATTTAAAAATAATATTTTCTTCCAAATATTGTTTTTATTTTTTAAAGTTATTTTTATTCTTAAAATTTTATTTTCATCATGGATATTTTTAAGGACCTTTTTATGGTTTTTCTATTACTTAATAAAACAACCCATTATTTTAAATTTACTACCCTATAGATATGTTGAAATAGTAACATTATTATTATTTATTTGGATGTTTTACCATGAAATTTATTATTTAAAGTATTTATACTCTCTTTCTTGATTAATTTTTTCAATTTTTAAACATTTCATTGAAATATTCACTTTCTTGTTATCATTGTTCATAAAATTTTCCCCAAATATCTATTTGATTTATCATGGATATGATTATTTATTAAACCATATATTATTTATACATATGGTATTTTACTTTGAATGTTATACCATTTACTAGGGAAATATTTATATTTATTATTAATTATTCAATATAGAAATTTATGGACAAGACATATTGTTCATGAATTAATTCAATCATTCCATATACATGGAATGTGTTAGACATGAAGTGATGTGTGAGGGATAGAATTATATATCCCCTCTATGCATCAATCTTATCATGTGTTGAATAAATAATCTCGAATTAAATGTCTTTTTACCATGGTTTTAAACTGACCTATGAGAAGTCTTGACAATATAGATATCATGATGTCTGAGATCACAAAATACAAAATTTTTAATTTTCGTAATTAAGAATTAATTTATTTTACCCATGATATTATTATAATTATACCATATATAGATGCATTTTGTGCTCATGTAATTGATTAAATGGAATGTTTGTTCAGTTATTTCCATTATCATATTTATTTTGCCTTATATAATCATGATAATTAATTTATTGTTTAAATGGAATGTCTATTAAAGAATTTACCATTTTATATTTATTATTCCCGATTGATTATTCTTTATTTATTCATGACAAATTTTCTTTTACATAACTTTTACTGAACATCTAAGCTCACAATTACTTATTTTCATTCCTAGTGATATAATGAAGGACGATTTAAATGATTTCAAAGATATATAATTTTTTATTTAAAAATAGTGTATTTAATCTTTTAAAATTTAATATCATATTCAATTATGTATCAAGTTTACCAAAACTATTAAACAATTTATTCTATTGAGATGCCATTAGTTGAATCTAGCACTAGTGTAGTAAAGTACCCACTTTTTCTGGCCTACTGTTGTTGGTGTTTTTGTAGATGAGGGTTCATTTAGTTTCTATTATATCTTTTTTAGATTCAAATTATTTATTTTTAATAACAAACATACTATTTTTTTGTACGGAATTCCAACTTATGGATGTCCCATTCTATTATTTTGAAAAAAATTATTTTAGTTTTAATATGACATATATTCAGGTGAAATCTTTTTTAATATTTGTGCTATGATACCATGGTTCTTATCTCCATCATGGTGGAATTATGAAATCCCCTTATGTAACATCCCAAGTAAGTAATGAATAATAGATATTTTTATCTATGTCTATTAATGATTAAGATAGTGTTATAGAGGATTAAAATGAAAATAAATACAATCTTATGCATGGAATACACTAATATTCTTAAAAGATTGTTTTACTGCCTTTTGATGGAAACCATTTTTGAATATATATTTTGACAATTTTATAAACTATTTTTTTCAAAATAAACTTATTCTTTATGATTGGGACATCAAAATTTACCTTGTGTGAATTTTTGGTATTTTTCTGACAATGTTCATTTTTTTATGAATAGTGAAAAATACTGCATTTTACATCAAAACTACTTTTTAACCTAATTTATTTATATGATTATATTATGTTTTGAATTGGTTTTGAAGTGAAATTAGAATATATTTTTACCATTTTATCAAATGGAGGTCATTGGAATCAATTTCACTTTGAAATTAGACTTAAACTGGTGTCAATCTTTTGATACTTATTGTTTTGTAAAAACACGCTTTTTGCTCTGGAAGCGGGAATTAATTATTAAACTAATTAATGTGACCTATATGTTTTGAATTTTGTAAAATATACTTCATTTTTGAATTCGGAATATCAAATATAGCTTAGGGTGAATTTTTGGTAATTTTCTGAAAAACTTCAATTTTTGATGAATAGTGAAACCACTAAGTGGTAATCAAGCAAACTGATTTTTCAGTTAAATGAAATTTTACCACTAATGTGTATTGAATTTTGAAAATCCGACATACATGGTTGTCATTAAGAAGTAAAATGTGGTTCAATGAGATTATAATAATTTGTTGGTGAATAGTAACTTATTAAGTTCTTAATCGCGATTAGTGGTAATTAGTGTAGTTTAAGGTAAAAATGATATTATAGGAATGTGAAAACACCATGAAACTTGTCCTACACCTATTGGGTGAGTCATGGCCGACCAAGACAAGCCATGGGCCAACTTGGGGACCCCATGGAGCCACTTTAGTTGGAAAATGACAATAATATATTTTTAATTAATGGAAAAGTAAAATTGACACAAACATGATATGTTTTACTAAAAGAATTTTTAAATAGGGTTATACAAGTCATATTTTTGATTATAAATAGTCATTGGAAAGCTAAAAAGATTTCCTACATCATAATAATTGTTTTATAATTTTTAGACATTAAATAAATTAAATTATTTATGACATAATAATGATGCAGTGATGACATCATTATTTGACGATTTAAATAAAATGGAGAGACAATGTAAAATCTATGAACTAAACATGGCCAAAACCAATTGGATGAGTGGATGTCGAACCCTTATAACCTTATACACGAATTATATCAATGTGGGACCTTTTGAAACCGAAACACATTATCAAATAAAATAATATTTCTTTACTTTCCAAAAGTGGCCCTCCTCTCCTCTTATAAAAGGCCCCCACCTCTACCTCATTTCACACACTTCTCAAGCCTTTGGCTCGGCCAAACCTGCCCATTTACTCTCTCCACATCCCTCTCCTCATCCTAGAGGATTCCCTTTGGGCAGAATCCTTTCAAAGGAATCCTTTAGGCTCAAATCAGAAGGAGTTACACATTTAAAGGTAATTCATTCTCTCATGTTCATTTGTTTTATTTTGCTTCTCCAACCCCCTAAACTCTTTTTATTTACTTATTTTGTACCAACACCAGTATCTTCAATATACAAGGATGTTGTTATAATATTTATTTGAGCTACACTCTCACACAACTACATCAAATGGTTAAAGAACATACGGTTTCCGTGGATGGCGAAATTCTGCCTCCCGAAACGATGATTGTTCAACACTCATTTAACACCTTCAAAGGTGGCCATTATGATGTCACTATTTTTATATATGATATATAATATGTTTATGTTTTCCTTAAGCTTCTGTTTTTTTTCATTTTTGGCATACCTTTATGGTTTCCACTATGGGTAAACATGATATCTTCATTTTAGGAAGTGCGGACTACCGCCCCCTGAAAGTGATTTGATTCGTTAATACCATATGTGGGATGTGTAAGGGATAAAGTTAATGATATTATATATGTTATTATACTGGAATTATAATATACTCTTATATCATTAGGATTCCATTCCAGAATATATGAAATAGAAATGAAAGTAGCGTTCATGCGTACGTACGGCTTACCGTCTCCATGAACGGTGCATTTCATTTCTTACCTCTAAATGATTATGTAATATTATAAATGCATGTAAGTACTGGATATATATGACATATATGATATCTACATCATGAATACCATTCTGGATATAATGAACCTTTGACCAAATTAACAACATATAAGTGTAAGAAGTCTATTTTTGACTTAAGAACCAAATACCGACAAAATGAACATTATTAACTTAACTGATTACATGATGTTAATAACATGGTATAAAAGGAATAACGAACTTAAAAAAGATTCATAATCAAGTAGAGATTAACTCAAGTTTATTATTCAGGAGATTAAAGAACTGTCGGGTCAAGTCGGATACGAGGTATGGGACTTCGTCTCAATCTCCTTTCGTTGAGGCATATTTTATTTTATACACAACTTTCTTTTATACGGTGTATAAACCCCTTTGAATTTTACGTTTATTCAAAAGGAATATTTTTTGTACAAAGCGTTTACTAAACGACAAAAGGGAATGTTTTTGTCGTACGTATGCGGCGACAACGACTTCTCCGCCGTCGTGACCGTTATTTGAGTTTTGGCTTCCTCTACAAGCCATACCTTCTTTTTAAAAGAAAAATAAATACCACGTTTTACTTTTCTTTTATTTTGGTATTAAAAATGGTTTTCATAATGTTTTTATATCAATGTGTTGTATTGATATCTCGTGATTGGAATGTGTAAATTTTATGTTTCCTTTATGCACGTTTTATGTGATATGATTATGTTATGGTTCTTGGGCATTATTATGAAGACGGGTGGTTCCGTGATAAACTAAGGGCGGGTGAGCCCGTTATAGCTCTCCAATGCATTGGGTAACGCGAAGGAGTGAAACGTTAAGGTTTCTCCGAAGAGATTTTAGGGAATATACTGTGATGGGTATTCCAAACGTAACCAAGAGGGTTACTCCCTACATAAGAATGTTATGAATGCCTCAAGTTACCTTTATGTCTTATGATTTCTATGTTTTATTCATGATTTTATGAGGTATGTTAAAGTGCCTATGTTTTATGGGTAAAGTATGATTTCATTCTTATGTATATATGAACTCATGTTTCCTTTCCATGTTTTTTTAACACCCATACTGAGTTTTTATGCTCATCCCAAGTTTTTGAAATGTTTTTCACAGGTCAAGGGAAAGGTACATGATAAGATGATATAGTCAAAGATGTGTCAAGAAATAATCCATGTTTTATGTTAAATGTGTTTCCATTGATGGGAATTAAGAATACTATCTTTATATAACCACTTTGTTTATATGTGGAATGTAATGCAAGTTTTATGATCTAATTCTCTAAAACTCTAAACCCAAAAAGATCCTCAATGTGTAATCTTGTAATAACTCAAGATTAAGTAAGGTTTAAGGCTGGGGCCTTATAATTGGTATCAGAGGTCGTTTTAGATAACTTTAGGAGTTAGAATTCTATTAAATGATTATCCAAAAATATTTTTTTGAAATGATATAGCATTTAAAGATTACCATGTTGCTTCATCTAAGACATGTTTGTTCAGAATGGTTTTCCGTAGAGGAAACAGGGAAGCAGTGCTAGGAAGGCATACAGAAGGAAATAACCTTCCGAATCAGCATCCAGAAATGGTCGGAATTGGAACTGAACAGTTTGTTGCAGTGATGGCGCAGTTGACTCAAGCGATAAATGGCGGTGGTATCCATGCACGAGATCAGCCAGATCAACCGCAGAGGAACATGTCAGTGGTAGAACATTTCATGAGGCAACATCCACCATCATTCAGAGGATCATCTGACCCTGTGCTAGCTGAAGGGTTGATTAAAGCACTGGATAAGATTTTTTATGTCATGGGGTGTTCAGACAATCAAAAGGTTAGTCTTGCTATTTACCGTTTGGAGGGTGAAGCAGATCAGTGGTGGTCTATGGTTAAAAATATCAGGGACTCCGATGAGATTGATGCTCTTGACTGGGATGAATTCAAAGGTATGTTTCTTGAGAAGTATTTTCCTAAGGCTGTTCGACTTAGGATGGAAAATCAATTCTTGGAATTGAGGCAAGAGGAAGACTCAGTGGCTGCTTATGAAGAAAGGTTCACTCGATTGGCAAGGTATGCTCCAAATTTTATCCGGGACCTTGATAGTAAAATCAATCGTTTTTTACTCAGGATTAAAGCCAAAGTATCGAAGGGCATTAGCTTCTCGTGAGTTTAAAAGTTATGAAAATCTTGTTCGATGTGCTGAGAAGGTGGAAATGGAGTTTTCCGATGACCAAGTTTTCTATAACAACCAGCAGAAGAAGAGACCGAGGTGGCAGGAGAAAGGTAAGAATTCTTAAAAAAAGTCTGATGGTAAGAGAACTAAGTTTCCAGTTTGTGATAAATGTGGCAAAAGGCATGCTGGGGAATGTCTTCTGAATTCTGGGAAGTGCTACCGATGTGGTAATATGGGACATAAGGCTCGTGATTGCACTGAAAAGGATCAAGGTGAAGGTAAGAACAAATTTGATTTACAGTTAGTGAAGTGTTATAAGTACAATGAGATGGGTCACTATGCAAACGAGTGTCCGACAAGGAGCTTGAGTGATGGGAAGCAGTTAGACTACAAGCAGAAAGGGGTGGTGAAATCCTTTGCAACTACTTTAGCAGATGTCGGGCCATCAAATGAAGTGGTATCAGGTACTTTGTTTGTTTTTTCAGATTATGTCAGTGTGTTGTTTGATTCGGGGTCTACACATTCTTTCATCTCTGAAACCTTTTCTAGTAAAATGGGAATACCATCTCAAGAAATGACTCCTGAACTATTGGTAAAAACACCTGGGGGAAGTGTCGAGGAAAAAATAATTTATAAGAATCTTTCTATCCTTATTTGTGGAAAGAACCTACTTGCAAACCTTATTGTTCTACCTCTAGTAGAGTTTGATGTTATCATGGGTATGGATTGGGTCTCTATTTACCATGCTAAGATTGACTATAGAGCTAATGAAGTTTCTTTTCAGAAAGACTTTCAGTTTGTTTACAAGAATGAACCCTTACTTTTGATAACATATCAAGAGGCCGAGAAACTTGTAAAAGATGGAAATGAATGTTACCTTGCACACGTCGTCGAAAATAAAGGAACTGTTCAGATTAATGATGTGCCAGTGGTAAATGAGTATCCTGATGTTTTTCCTGATGAGTTGCCTGGAATAATACCAGATCGGGAAGTTGAGTTTACTGTTGACTTAGTTCCTGATTCTAATCCAATTTCAAAACCCCCTTATCGAATGGCACAAATTGAACTTTTAGAGTTGAAGGAGCAATTTCAAGATTTATTAGAGAAAGGTTTCATTAGACCTAGCATATCACCATGGGGTGCACCTGTTTTATTTGTTAAAAAGAAAGATGGTTCTATGAGACTTTGCATTGATTATAGAGCCTTGAATAATATCACTGTTAAGAACAAATATCCTTTGCCTCATATCGATGATTTGTTTGATCAGCTCCAGAGAGCTCAGTTTTTTTCAAAGATTGACTTGAGATCGGGGTACCATCAGCTGAAGGTAAAGGAGGCAGATATTCCGAAGACCGCGTTTCGTACGAGATATGGCCATTATGAATTTGTAGTAATGCCTTTTGGGCTAACCAATGCACCTGCTGTATTCATTGACTTAATGAATAGAATTTTCCATGAGTTCTTGGATAAGTTTGTGGTGGTTTTCCTTGATGATATTTTGGTGTTTTCTAAAAGTAAAGAAGAGCATGAAAAACATTTAAGGGTTATCTTGCAAACCTTAAAAGAAAAGAAACTGTATGGGAAATTCAGCAAGTGTGAGTTTTGGTTGCAACAAATTTCTTTCCTTGGTCGCATTGTTTCTAAATATGGAATAACTGTTGATCCCGCAAAAACAAAAGTTGTTGAAGAATGGCCAAGACCCACAAATGTAACCGAGATTCATAGCTTCCTTGGTTTGGCAGGCTATTACCGAAGGTTTGTTAGAAATTTTTCATGGTTATCTAGTCCAATGACTAAGCTAACTCGGAAGGGTGTTAAGTTTATCTGGACAAAAGAATGTGATGATTGTTTTCAGGAATTGAAAAGAAGATTGGTGAATGCTCCAGTATTGGCACTACCTTCCAGGAATGGTGAGTTTGTCATATACAGTGATGGTTCATTGAAAGGACTTGGTTGCGTCCTAATGCAGAATGATCAGGTAATTGCTTATGCTTCACGACAGTTGAACACTCTTGAGGTAAATTACCCTACACATTATTTGGAATTAGCTGCTGTTGTTTTTTCTTTAAAAATTTGGAGGCATCATTTGTATGGAGTAAAGTGTGTAATATATACCGATCACAAAAGTTTAAGGTATATATTCACTCAGAAAGAATTGAACATGAGACAAAGGAGGTGGCTGGAATTAATCAAGGATTATGATTGTAAAATTCATTACCATCCGGGAAAAGAAAATAAAGTGGCTGATGCTTTGAGTCGAAAAAGTAATGCTTCATTAACAATGTTGCGGTTGGAACGTGATCCTTTGGTTAAGGATTTGATGAACTTTGGAATAGAAGTTGTTGGTGCAGGGAGTCCTGTTTTGTTTCAGGTATCAGTGATATCATCTCTATCATATAGAATCATGCAAGCACAGAAGCAAGACAGTGAGTTGCAGAAAAAGGTAGAGCTGGTTCAGAAAGGTAAGTTGCCTGAATTCAACATTGATAATGATTGTGTTTTGAGATTTGGGAAGAGATTGTGTGTGCCTTGTGATTCACAGTTGAAGAGAGAGTTGTTATGTGAAGCTCATAGTTCTCCGTTTTCAGTTCATCCGGGCAGTACTAAGATGTATAGAGATCTACGAGAGTATTACTGGTGGGATGGAATGAAAAGAGATATTGCTGATTTTACTGTGAAGTGTTTGACTTGTCAGCAGGTTAAAGCAGAGCGACAGTTACCGAAAGGGATGCTTCAGCCTTTACTAGTGCCAGAGTGGAAATGGGAGAATATATCCATGGACTTTGTTGTTGGATTACCGAAGACATCTCGAGGTAATAATGAAATCTGGGTTATTGTTGATCGCTTGACCAAATCTGCTCATTTCCTTGCTATACGAGATACTTTCTCTCTTGATCAACTTTCCCGTTTGTATCTTAAAGAGATAGTCAGGTTACATGGAGTTCCTCTCTCCATTGTATCGGATCGTGATCCCAGGTTTACTTCTAACTTTTGGAAAGGCCTTCAGAAGTCGTTGGGTACTGAATTAAATTTTAGTACAGCTTTTCATCCTCAATCAGATGGGCAGTCAGAACGAACAATTCAGACATTGGAGGATATGCTACGAGCTTATTCTATGGATTATCAGGGAAGTTGGGGCCAACATCTTTCTTTGGTTGAGTTTTCATATAATAACAGTTTTCATTCCAGTATACAGATGGCACCATTTCAGGCATTATATGGGAAGCGGTGTCGAACTCCAGCTTTCTGGGATGAAGTGGGTGAAAGGAAGTTGATGGGACCAAAATTGGTAGAAGAGATGGCAGAAAAAGTTCAGCTGATTCAGAAACACATGAGAACATCTCAGAGCAGGCAGAAGAGTTATGCGGATAACCGGAGGAAGGATCTATCTTTCGAGGTAGGTGATCATGTTTTTCTCAAGGTTTCTCCTTGGAAAAGTGTGATGAGATTTGGTAAGAAAGGAAAGTTGAGTCCAAGGTTCATTGGACCATACAAAATTCTGGAGAGAGTTGGATCAGTTTCATACCGAGTGGCTTTACCTCCAAGTTTATCTCAGGTACACAATGTTTTTCATGTTTCGATGTTGAGAAAGTATATGCCAGATCCATCTCATGTTTTGAGTCCAGAGGTAGTTCAGCTGGAAGAGAACCTATCATACGAGGAACAACCGGTCCAGATTCTTGACCACAGGGAGCAAGTGTTACAGAATAAGTTGATTCATCAGGTAAAGGTTTTGTGGAAAAACCACATGATTGAAGAGGCAACATGGGAATCTGAAAATGCAATGAGGGATAAGTACCCCCATTTATTCGATAAGTAAATAAATTGCGGGGACGCAATTTTCTAAAGGGGGGAAGGATGTAACATTCCAAGTAAGTAATGAATAATAGATATTTTTATCTATGTCTATTAATGATTAAGATAGTGTTATAGAGGCTTAAAATGAAAATAAATACAATCTTATGCATGGAATACACTAATATTCTTAAAAGATTGTTTTACTGCCTTTTGATGGCAAACCATTTTCGAATCTATATTTTGAAAATTTTATAAACTATGTTTGTCAAAATAAACTTATTCTTTATGATTGGGATATCAAAATTTACCTTGTGTGAATTTTTGGTATTTTTCTGACAATGTTCATTTTTTTTATGAATAGTGAAAAATACCGCATTTTACATCAAAACTAATTTTTAACCTAATTTATTTATATGATTAGATTATGTTTTGAATTGGTTTTGAAGTGAAATAAAATATATTTTTACCATTTTATCAAATGGAGGTCATTGGAATCAATTTCACTTTGAAATTAGACTTAAACTGGTGTCAATCTTTTGATACTTATTGTTTTGTAAAAACACGCTTTTTGCTCTGGCAGCGGGAATTAATTATTAAATTAATTAATGTGACCTATATGTTTTGAATTTTGTAAAATAGACTTCATTTTTGAATTCGGAATATCATATATAGCATAGGGTGAATTTTTGGTAATTTTCTGAAAAACATCAATTTTTGATGAATAGTGAAACCACTAAGTGGTAATCAAGCAAACTGATTTTTCAGTTAAATGAACATTTACCACTAATGTGTATTGAATTTTGAAAATCCGACATACATGGTTGTCATTAAGAAGTAAAATGTGGTTCAATGAGATTATAATAATTTTTTGGTGAATAGTAACTTATTAAGTTCTTAATCGCGATTAGTGGTAATTAGTGTAGTTTAAGGTAAAAATGATATTATAGGAATGTGAAAACACCATGACACTTGTCCTAAACCTATTGGGTGAGTCATGGCCGACCAATACAAGCCATGGGCCAACTTGGGGACCCCATGGAGCCACTTTAGTTGGAAAATGACAATAATATATTTTTATTTAATGGAAAAGTAAAATTGACACAAACATGATATGTTTTACTAAAACAATTTTTAAGTTGGGTTATACAAGTCATATTTTTTATTATAAATAGTAATTGGAAAGATAAAAAGATTTCCTACATCATAGTAATTTGTTTATAATTTTTAGACATTAAATAAATTAAATTATTTATGACATAATAATGATGCAGCGATGACATCATTATTTGACGATTTAAATAAAATGGAGAGACAATGTAAACTCTATGAACTGCACATGGCCAAAACCAATTGGATGAGTGGATTTCTAACCCTTATAACCTTATCCACGAATTATATCAATGTGGGACCTTTTGAAACCGAAACACATTTTCAAATAAAGTAATATTTTTTTACTTTCCAAAAGTGCCCCTCATCTCCTCTTATAAAAGGCCCCCACCTCTACCTCATTTCACACACTTCTCAAGCCTTTGGCTCGGCCAAACCCTGCCCATTTACTCCCTCCAAATCCCTCTCCTCATCCTATAGGATTCCCTTTGGGAATAATTCTTTTCAAAGGAAGCCTTTAGGCTCAAATCAAAAGGAGTTACACTTTTAAAGGTAATTCATTCTCTCGTGTTCATTTGTTTTATTTTGCTTCTCCAACCCCCTAAACTCTTTTTATTTACTTATTTTGTAACAACACCAGTATCTTAAATATACAAGGATGTTGTTATAATATTTATTTGAGCTACACACTCACAAAACTACATCAAATGGTTAAAGAAGATACGGTTTCTGTGGATGGCGAAATTCTGCCTCCCGAAACGATGATTGTTCAACACTCATTTAACACCTTCAAAGGTGGCCATTATGATGTCACTATTTTTATATATGATATATAATATGTTTATGTTTTCCTTAAGCTTCTGTTTTTTTCATTTTTGGCATACCTTTATGGTTTCCATTATGGGTAAACACGATATCTTCATTTTAGGAAGTGCGGACTACCGCCCCCTGAAAGTGATTTGATTCGTTAATACCATATGTGGGATGTGTAAGGGATAAAGTTAATGATATTATATATGTTATTATACTGGAATTATAATATACTCTTATATCATTATGATTCCATTTCAGAAGATATGAAATAGAAATGAAAGTAGCGTTCATGCGTACGTACGACTTACCGTCTCCATGAACGGTGCATTTCATTTCATACCTCTAAATGATTATGTAATATTATAAATGCATGTAAGTACTGGATATATATGACATATATGATATCTACATCATGAATACCATTCTGTATATAATGTACCTTTGACCAAATTAACAACATGTAAGTGTAAGAAGTCTATTTTTGACTGAAGAACCAAATACCGACAAAATGAACATTATTAACTTAACTGATTACATGATGTTCATAACATGGTATAAAATGAATAATGAACTTAAAAAAGATTCATAATCAAGTATAGATTAACTCAAGTTTATTATTCAGGAGATTAAAGAACGGCCGGGTCAAGTCGGATACGAGGTATGGGACTTCGTCTCAATCTCCTTTCGTTGAGGCATATTTTATTTTATACACAACTTTGTTTTATACGGTGTATAAACCCCTTTGACTTTTACGTTTATTCAAAAGGAATCATTTTTATACGAAGCGTTTACTAAATGACAAAAGGGAATGTTTTTGTCGTACGTATGCGGCGACAACGACTTCTCCGCCGTCGTGACCGTTATTTGAGTTTCGGCTTCCTCTACAAGCCATACCTTCTTTTTAAAAGAAAAATAAATACCACGTTTTACTTTTCTTTTATTTTGGTATTAAAAATGGTTTTCATAATGTTTTTATATCAATGTGTTGTATTGATATCTCGTGATTGGAATGTTGAAATTTTATGTTTCCTTTATGCACGTTTTATGTGATATGATTATGTTATGGTTCTTGGGCATTATTATGAAGACGGGTGGTTCCGTGATAAACTAAGGGCGGGTGAGCCCGTTATAGATCTCCAATGCATTGGGTAACGCGAAGGAGTGAAACGTTAAGGTTTCTCCGAAGAGATTTTAGGGAATATACTGTGATGGGTATTCCAAACGTAACCAAGAGGGTTACTCCCTACATAAGAATGTTATGAATGCCTCAAGTTACCTTTGTGTCTTATGATTTCTATGTTTTATTCATGATTTTATGAGGTATGTTAAAGTGCCTATGTTTTATGGGTAAAGTATGATTTCAATCTTATGTATATATGAACTCATGTTTCCTTTCCATGTTTTTTTAAACACCCATACTGAGTTTTTATGCTCATCCCAAGTTTTTGAAATGTTTTTCACAGGTCAAGGGAAAGGTACATGATAAGATGATATAGTCAAGGATGTGTCAAGAAATAATCCATGTTTTATTTTAAATGTGTTTCCATTGATGGGAATGAAGAATACTATCTTTATGTAACCACTTTGTTTATATGTGGAATTTAATGCAAGTTTTATGATCTAATTCTCTAAAACTCTAAACCCGAAAAGATCCTCAATGTGTAATCTTGTAATAACTCATGATTAAGTAAGGTTTAAGGCTGGGGCCTTATACCTTAGGCTCTATCACCATCTACTCTCAATGTCCAATAGATGGATGAATCAGGTTTATTTTGGACACTTTGAGTAATATGTTAATATATTGTTTAAATATTGTATAATTTTATGATATATAGAATATGTAAATAGCTTATATAATAAAAATTGACTTGAAAAACTGTTTATTTTTACTAATAACATCATATAATATGAAAGTGTTTATATTGAAAATGGGATCTAAAGTTTCTATATTGAAAATTATTGAATATTGATAAAATTCAACATAAGTATAAAATTTTTATAGTAAAATATTATTTATGAATTACTGATGGAATTTTTTCTCATGTTTAAATTTATGAAAAGTCTAATTTATTATGAATTTATTCCATTTTCATTTAATGCATAAAAATGTTTTATAGAATATAAATAATGTTTATGACGTATTTTAGTGATAAATTGATTCTATGTGGTAAATACATGTATTACATGCTAGGTGAAACACCTTAAAATTTTATTTCTAATCTACATGACCTCGTTTTTTAGAGTTTTAAAATTGATAATAGATGTAGAATATATTTTGTGTAGATTGGGTATTATCAATATCATGGATTTAAATAACTTTTGACTAAACTCTCCTCGGGGAGTGGGACTTGGGATCAGATAGATAACCATTATAATGTAATATTCCTTATTCTATGAAGGTGATTGGTTAGATATTTATCTCTTTGGGATTACATATTTAGAGATTTAAAATATCTATAATCTAATCATTTACATGAAAATTTCATGCACCATGTGCATAAATTTTTTTGGATATGTATGACAATATTTCAATTCTATTTTTGGGTTTTGTAAATAGTAAAACATTTTTGTTGTGTCAGCACATTAAAATAATGGAAGGAATATGGATTCAATGAAAATAATTGTTTGAGGTATGCAATGACAAAAAATCATAATGTATAATAACATATTTTATGGAAATTGTATATAAATTTAATTCGTATAAGGTATTTATTGAGTTCGTGATATTTCTATGTGAACCCATAAAACACAATGTGTGTGATTCTTTACAAAATGACACTTATCATGATCAAAATTATTTAACTAGGTAGTTTCATGCCAATGTGTGGTGCCCCTTGATTGTATATTGTTATCTTTTTAATGTTTTATTTAGGTTACACTTAGCTGGGAAGCATTAAGGGTTTAGATAAAATATTAATATGGTTGAATATTATGCATATTATAGATATGTAAAAATATTTATCCAGTCAACTATCCATGAATAACATGTTTTGTGATTGTCTTGATAACCTACCTAAAATAAAAATGATTATTTTCACACAAATTTGTTGGCATTTCATAGTGAAATATGGATCTTGGATCATAAAAAGGATATATTATATGATAAAAAAACTACAGTGGTGGAAATTTCATTATAAGGTATTGATAAAAAGATATATAACATGGTAATCATTAGATAAACACTTTGATTGTAGATAAAAAAACATCATCAACATCACACTTAACATTCACCCTTAAGATGGAGTGGTTTGTTGTAAACTACTCCCGATATTTCTAAATAATTAAAATTTCATATGTATGTAATAATATACGCGTCATAAGAACACCGTCATGAGTAACCAGATTATTGAATTTGTTTAAAATGTAATTATCATATTCTTCTGTAAAACATATATTGATTCTCTTTAGGATTCATTAAGGCCTATTCTGGTAAAGGAATTTTTCTTGTTTTCTTTCAAGGAAATTGCTATTAAATTTTGATCAATTATATAAAATTATAAAAAATTTAATACAGTGTTGAGACTAGATGAAGTATAAATGTGATGTTTAGGATCTAGTATTCTGTAGAACATAACGGTGGATGAACATTTCAACAAAAACAATAATCATTAAGTTGTAATTTCTAAAAACATTTCATCTAATATACATGGTCATTGAAACCTATAGTTATAAGGAATGGTGTGTAATGATTCTATGATTTTAGGTTATTCCAGATACCTTGAAGGGTTTATGAAACTCCATGTAAGGTTCATATTAGAGATCAGTTTAATAGAAACCAATTATTATGTTATGAAGCTTATTGATAAAAATGTATATTTATGATTATTATAAATATATAAGAGCTCAAAAATCAAGGGAATAATTCATTAATATTGTTTTTGAAATCCATATGATAAATTAAATAGACTCTACATCAATAATTTTAACTAAAAGAATCTTTACAAGCTCATGTGATTCTATGAAAATAATGTGTTTCTTTATTGTATTTATATTATATAATAAGAGTTTATTATCCAAATAGTAGATAAAAATTTTGTTTGTAATATTAATATACACCAATTTATTGGTTAGGTTATAACAATATACTATATTAAGTTTCTTTTAGGCTCAAGGTCTGGGGTTCCATAAGCAATTAATGAAATTAAATTTAAAAGAAATAAGTTTAATGGTTCTTTTAGGGCCAGTGTTTCAAGTATCAATTGCTATATAATACATTGTTATTATTTTATAATTTTTCGGTGTTACAATTCAATAAATATCCATATGTATCTAGTTATCATAGAAGTACATCAATGTTATCTTGGTTAGACTCTAACTGATGACATGAACAACAACATACATCACTCAACTTGATTATCATTTTCAATTTTGACTTGTATAAGTAAGGTATCAAAGTATGAAGGTTCACATGTTAGTTATCTCAAAAACTGTAGGTACGAAGGATTTATAATAAGTATATACCCTTATAAATATCAATTACTGTACGAAATTATATGAGATATTCTTTACTGAGTCCATCCAAATAATAAATCTGTACTTATAAAATCATGAATCTATTCTCCATATATTATATAAAACCAATTGGAATGATTAAATTATTCTATTCATGAAAACATTAACATATCATCACAACCCATTAAACTTTGTAACGGTCATCTGTTTGGGACATATTGAAGTCAAACATTGGGGGGATATTATCACCCATAAATTTATGTAAAGTGATTTATAGAACATGTTAATTGATGAACCATGAAGGTTTAATTTATTATAAACCCATGATATATTATAAAGTTTTTATAAAAATAACATAAGTATCTTGTACCAAAATACATTAGATTACCATCATGATTGTTATGTGATATCAATTTCATCAACTTATTATATCTATATGTAATTACTCTAGAATATCTATTTAACAATATAATAAAATTATCCCCGTAAACACATTAATTAGAAACACTATACGATATAAAATAGTTTTAATAATAGTGAGACAAAGGAATAATATTTCTAATTTTTAATTCTATAAACATATTTAAACTGATAAACATCATCACATCAAAATTTATAATTTTATCTTTTTTTCAACAATGAAATCATCATAATCATAACGTCATCCACTTTGGAAACCTATTCAAACAAAATGTGTACTTCAAAATAATTAACTATTTACATTATTTTTTACCAAATAATCATCAACATTTTATGATAAAGTGAAATTCACATTAATTTGAATAAACCTTTAAGAAATAGTAAATCTACCTATCACATTAAATTTATATAATATTTTGTTTTTCAATTTTGAACTTCCATGTATTCAAACATACTCTTATTAAGATCATAATGCAATATATTATATAGAGTAAAATAATATTTCAATATCATATATGATAATCTACATGTTTGGATATCTTTATTTAAAATAAGATTATTTACAAAAATATATAACTAGAGTGTGGTGGGAAAATCCTCCCATATATTTTAACTACTATTTGGATAAAACACTCTTATATACTTAATATAAATCCTTAGTACCTACAGTTTTTGAGATAACTAACATGTGAACCTTCATACATTGATACCTTACTTATACAAGTCAAAATCGAAAATGATAATCAAGTGGAGTGATGTATGTTGTTGTTCATGTCATCAGTTGGAGCCTAACCAAGATAAGATTGATGTATTTCTATAATGACTAGATACATATGGATATTTATTGAATTATAACTCCCAAAAATTAAAAATAATAACATTGTATTATACAGCAATTGATACTTGAAACATTGACCCTAAAAGACCCTTTAAACTTATTTCTTTTAAATTTAATTTCTTTAATAGCTTGTGGAACCCCAGACCTTGAGCCTAAAAGAAACGTAATATAGTATATTATTATAACCTAACCAATAAATTTATGTATATTAATATTAAAAACTAAATTTTGAAAAATATTTTTATCTATTTATTATAAATAAAATTAAAATCATTTAAAATAAAATGAAATGTTTTATAAAAAACTCTATTTTCCAAAAACATGGTTTAGTCACGCTTTTCCCATATAATTTGATATTACAATTGAACACTTTTATAAAATTTATTTTTGAAAATAAAATTCAATTTTCAAATCATCATATTATATTTAACATAAGTATAATTTCTTTCATTTTCTGAAAATTATATTTTTCTATGAATTGATAAAAAATATAGATTTTTATAAAATAGAGTTTTATTTTAAATAATTTAAAAGGAGTAATTATATTAGATGTTTTTAATGTAAAATAATTTCAATTATATTAAGTTTTAACTAATTTATATCTTTTGATTAAAATTTCATTCTAAAGTTTTATATGTAAAATTTCAGCAGTTTTGAGAATTTTCTTTGTTGAAAAAAACTTTTTTTTTTCACATCTATGGGTATAATTTTAAATTGGATTCGAAAACATCTATGAATTGTAACATTCACAACCCCAATATCATAGATTAGGATATAATTTTATTATATTATAATATATATAAGATATCAAATCATAAGGATTGATCAGTTTGGTAGTCTTTAAAAACCTACATATATGCCTGGTTCCCATATTACATTGGAAAAATTAAGATAAAACAAAACAAAGGAAAATAAACTACATTCGTTTCATTTATTCAAGGATTTCATCTTCAAAAGCTGGGAAAATAAAACAAATTAAAGGGTGATCTATTATTATTGGTAGCGGTTACATATAATGAAAAAATAAATCAATAATAAGTGAATCGAAATCAATTACGAATAATCAATATGTCATGGAGAATAACTGAAAAACACATGTCATCAATACACTGAAAATAAAAATGTATCTATTGATTTTTTTAGAGAAAATACTATGGATAATGATGATTGAATGGTGAATGAAAAAAAAAATCTTAATTATTAGATATCGTGTTTTGGTACATGAACCACCATACCATCAAAACATTTTCAATTTGTGGTTAAATACCCATATGATCAGGCTTTGGAAATAGACATGTAGGGTATGCTACCAACAATTTTGTCTCATGAGACATGTCGATTTATAGAGGTTCCATAATGAGCCATGACCATAACTTCATGTCCAAATAAATCTTCATAAATTTATGTAATTAAAGAATAATATTCCATACCAATATCAATTTTGAGTAGACGATAGAGATTCATCAATATTTACCCAATTAAAACAACATTCCAAATTAACAATGTATGTCAAAGGTTATATGGATGAGAAAATAATCATTTCTATAACACAATAATATATATATTTTAATGGAAATATTGATTAAAATTAATAATTGCACCAAAGGGGTAGTGATATAACATATAAAAATGACCAGGTGTACAATACCATGTAAGTCTCAATGAGATGGAAAATGAGATGAAGTTGCATACCTTTTGTATGAATGTGTTCTTCACTAGATCATAATATCCTAGATAATCAAATTAATCCCATTAATTAATTAATTCACAAAATTTTATACATTTATTTTATTTATTATAATTTTATTATGTTCCTATATTCTGTTATTAATGAGTTATAATTTTCAGTATCATCGTTCAATATTGTTTGTTTCAATGGTTATCATGATCATTTTACATGTATATATTTATGGGAAAATAATATGAAATTATAATACTTATCATGAATTTAAATTATTTTTTATTAATGAACATCTAAAATATTTAATGTTTTTATATTTAATTTGGTTATATGTTTTAAGGATGAATCTTTAGTTAAAACATTTGTGGTAAGTGTGATTATTTTGGTAGTTTTTTTATCATCATGAACTTGATTTGTTTTATTAATTAACATTATTAATATATACTGGTTATAAAATATTAAAAAAGCTAATAAAAATAAACTACAATCTATCATAAATATAAATTTTTTTATGGCCATCCTTGAAGGTTTAATTGATAAATGAAAACACGTCCTCCAGGAAGGCGGTAAATGGGAACCTCACAGACAATGCTTCAATTTTTAGAATAAAATTGAGTGTAAAAGGGGTTTAATGATTAATATTATATTATCATGATAACAGAAAAGTATATATTTTAGATAGTGGAGTTACCATTAATGATTTAAAATAAGAGTAAATGATAAATAAGTTGAAAATAAACGAAATGAAATCGAAAGATAACAAAACAGATTTAGTTCTAGAATTATTCTCCTTTAGAACCTCTTTAAGGGACATGGAAATTGTATTTTGGAGAGAAAATAAAGTATAGAACCTAGGGATAGATTTGGGATATGAAATTGGTAGAATATAAGAAATTTTCAAGGTGTTATAAGTGTGTATAGAGGTGGTGGTGTGGGGGGGGGGGGTTATAATGGATGAATATGGTGTTTTTTGATTATTATAATCATTTTTATTATTATTTTGGCTCCTGAAATTTGTTTTGATGTGTATTAGGAATATATACCATAACTAGTGCTTGTGAGTTCTAACCATTGGTTCATACATTATATATAAATAATATTTTACTCAATAATTCATATATTTTGTTATACTCAAAATAACAATATTTCACTTTTCAATTTTTTTTTTACAATTTTACAAAAGTACCAAAAATTCTCCCTAATAATTTTGGATGGGTAGAATTTAAAAATTAACTCTATTTTATGAATATAATTTTATAAATAAAAGAAATTTAATTTTTAATTTAAATTATCATTTCTTTAAGAAATACTAATTTTAAAATTTTAAATTATTTTATAACACCTTTAAATACTAATTTAGGTATCATAAAATTATCTTATAGTAATTATAAAATAGAATATAAAATTTTGATTCTATTTTATGAAAATAATGTTTCTTTTAAATATTTATTTTAATTATAAAATTAAAAAAATGGTGTTTTTAAAAAATACCAACACTTAATTTATCATTTAAAAAATATTTATATAATTATACTATAATATAATTATATCATGATTTCATTTATAATATGCTTAAATTTCATTTATAATTTTTTTGGTGATGTTACTATTCAATTGGATAAATTAATATTCATAAGGGTCAAAGTACTATTCTAAAGGACATGTTACTATTTCATTGTAATATGTTCCTTAATTACTTGAAAAAGATTCTTATTTTATTTATTTATCATTTATAGAGTTATTTTTGTGTTCTATATGTGATTTTATATGATTTATACCATATGAAATAATTTTTTCTATAATGTAAGTGGCAAAATGAATTGAATTTATCTAAGAGGATGTATATCCTGAAATCTTTGTGTGTTTTATTCTTCCCAATTATAAAAAATTCATATTAGAAATTTTTCATGAATATTTACCTCTAAAAATATGTGTGTGGTTCTTCTTCATAACATATTTAGGTTTCCATTTCACTTCATCCATTTTATGGTTTCCTCAAAGAACATTTTCCGGTCGATTCATCTTATTTCTCAAAAAATTCTCTCTTTTGTCAAGAATCACTATATGCACTTAATTGAAAGGAAAATTATGTTCTGGTTCTATTTATTCTTAATTTATTACATTTATTGGTTCTAGAATGTATATATTTAATAATGATATATTGAACACATCATGAACTTGTAGAGACATGGAATAATTATTAATCAGTGTTCTAGAGCTCCAATTCCTTCTAGAATTTCAAAATGTTTGATATTCATGGGGCTCAGTTTCCTCTTCATAACAAACCATTAGACACCCTTATATAGATATACATTCAAAAAGACATTATCACTCACTTCAAATTCCACATAGTTTCACCAGCATTTAGCATAACACTTTTTCCTACTTTGAGCTGCTTTAATATGATCCTGCATTTTCTTTGCTGTTGTCGTTGGCACATCAAAATGTTCTATGTCAATAAGTTTAATGAACCCTCTATGATAATTTCTATTAGGATTCACTTGTTGAAATACTTGGAACCATGACACATGGTCAACAATTTCCCTCATCATATTATAAAAAAAAATGTTTTATTTTAGATCTCTATACATATTGGTACTACTATGGTGTATAGAGAAGGTTGAGCTTTGAGCATCATCTAATAGTTCCTATTTTAGCTCAAATTTTGGTGAAACACATAACCTCCTTCCAAATTTTAGAACTCCATCCTCATACATGAAGTATATCAATCCTCCATACATAATAGATTTAATTTTATTTTGAAATTTATTGTCACCAAATTAAGAGTTTTATTCTCCTCTAATAATGAATGTTTAGAAGTCATTTAAAAAATGATTTATGTTTCACCTTCTTTAACAATTATAATATCTATATTTACTATATCGATGTACATATGATCTTTCTCAATCCTCATTTTGGTTAGAAGTCCCTGATTTTTCTGTATAGTGCATATGATTCATTATTTTCCATTCTTGGGTGGTTGTGAATTGAGTAATAGTAATCTCTGAGTAACTTAATCCATCACCTTTTCTCCAAGTTGAGTTATTTCTATGTAAAGATGTTTTTTAAACTATTATGATCCATATATATCTCATATATTTCACCATAAAGATAGTTTCTACATATCAACAGAATAAATATTATGAGTTCTAATCCAAGAACATGATATGGATAATTTTGTTTGCGAGTCTTCAACTTCCTTGATTAATAATAAATTACCTTATCATTTTTTCTAAGTATACAACCTAGTCCATTCAATGATGAAACACTGTATATGGAAAACCCCTAATTTCTTAATGGAAGAGTCCATATTAGAAAATTGAACAATTTTATTTTCAATTCCTAAAAACATTTTATACAATATTTTGTCGATATGAACATATCCCCTTTACATTTGAGTGTGGATAAAGGGATATCCAAACAAGAGATATTCTAAAAAAATGTCGATAGTAACCTACTAAACAAATAAAACTATGCAACCAAGTTATCATAGTTGGTGTATGTAATTTATGGATTTCCTTATTAATTATAATATCAACCATTAATCCCACCTTAGACTTAATATTTCAAATAAAAGAAATTGTTTTAAGCCATAATTCACATTTTATAAACATCCCATGTAATACTTTTCATCTATTTGTCTTCAGAACAATCCTCATGTTGTTCTCATGATCCTCAACGAATTTGGAATATATCAATATATCACCAATAAATACTATAAAAATCTTCAAGATATTCCTTGAACACTCTTTTCATTATATCCATAAAAACAAATGGTACATTACTTAGTCCAAGTGGTATTATTATAAAATCATAATGTTAATTCCTAGTTTAGAATGTTGTCTTGAGAATATCACCCTTCATGTAACATATTTAATGTTATTCAGAATGAAGGTAAATATAATATAAATGTTGAGAATGATTCATTTTATCAAATAAGGAATCAATATGAGGAATATGGTAGTTTTTCTTTGTTATAATATAATTTATTTCTCTATTGTTAATGCATAACCTCAAGGTTCCATAATTATTCTTTAAAAATATAATTGGGGCTCCACATTGAGAAACACTAGAAAATAAATACCTTATTACTAAAATTATCTAGTTGTTTATTAAGCTCCACTAATCCCATAGTTTTTATTAAATAAGGAGTCATTGATATTGTTCTTGTATTAGGTATTAGATCAATGGTAAATTCAATTTCACACTCGAGGGTGCCTATGTAATTCCATTGGAAATAACTCATAATATTCCTACAAAATCGGTACATCCTCAACTTGAATATTAATTTCCTAATACCTTGAATTAATTTTCACTTCCACCCAAAGAATTAATTTTATTAGAGCTATTGGGGGTAGATCTAGAAGAGAATCAGATGGTGTTATTTTTTCTCAAAAGATAAGGGATTATGCATCTTCTTGAAAGATAGAAATTTACATCTTATTGCAATAAATCCAAAAAATTATTTTTTGAAGTCTCATCTATACCTAATATTACATCAAATTAAACCAACGTTACGACTATGTAGTCAGTAACAAAAGTATGTTAATGTGTCAGAATGGGGACTAACTAAAACATTTTTTTTAAATTACGTACCTTTAAGAGTTTTGACTAATACATCCTTTGTTAAATTAAAATAGAAATGACTATTTTTTATAGAAAACTAGTTATATATAAAAGTGTGTGATGATCATGAATTAAAAAAAATAATTGGATAAATTTTAATAAATGATTAATGTACCTTCAACCACATCATTGTGCACTTATACTTTAGTTTTAGTGATCACATAAGCTTGGACATCTCAAATTTTCCTTTTATGTGGTATATTCCCTTAGATCATGGTAAAATTATTTGAATAATTACACATTTGATTAAATTTGAATCATTTAACATAATTTATTTACGTAATCCCCATGTAATCATTATGTCGACGAACCATTTATCAGAAATTATTGAAAACTCCCATGTGTTTCACTCAATTCCTAGGAAAATTTTGTCCACAATTTTCATATAATAGAAACTGCTTCATTCCATTATTTTTACCTGAATATTCAACCAACACATTGTTATGAGAATATATATTTATATCTTGATTTCCCTTGAATAAATATGATCTAGTAAATTCCTTCTATGTTTTTATGGTGCTAAATAAAATTTAATCATGTGATGAAAATGTTTGAGAAGCTTGTGCCCTTCAAAGACATGGTTTATTACCTTCAAAGAAATGATAAATCTTATCTTATGAAGAAAATGTTTAATATATAACATGCCTAGATATTCATGTGGAGTTAGCCTTATAATATACAACAATATATTCTTCCCTTGGTTTTAAATTATGGATTTCTCTCCACATTTCATTTCGTTGCTCAAGAGAAAATTATTTGTAAATGATTGTTTCATTAAAATATCTTCATTCCATGTATTTTATTTTTTCTTCCTCCTATGTATTCTGGATCAAAGACCAACATTGATAATAATCCCCCATGAGTAAATATACTATATGTAATACCTTTTCATTTTTTTGCACCCCAATGCCAGAAATTTCATTTGAATTGAATTGATCCACTTATCGGCTACTACTAGATTATTAGTCCCACTAATGGATAGAGGATTATACCAAATGAAATGGAACAACATAGGTGTAGTATGGTAATTTTTCATAACCTGAGCATGTTTTCATAATATGGTCATGATCTGCTCAGCTCCACCGCTAATTTTGTTGATTTCACAGTGGTGCAATACCTACATTATTTGTGTGTATATATTCATTTACATTTATAATTTTCAATTTATACACATTAGAAAAAAATAAATTAGGTTACAAATCATAATGCATAATTTTGAACTTGAATCAAAATTAACATAAATCACACAACTAATCTCATAAATCTAAAAATGACAAATTTCCTTTTAAATACATCATAATGGAATATAAAAAAGAAGAATTATCATATGAAAATCAATTGGGATTATCAAATCAGGTGAACAATAATGATCAATGTCGTGTACCAGGTTACACCGAGTCAGGCTTGGTACACCTTGTCAGAGTTGTTACCCCTAGGTACATCGGTGCCAGAACCACGTCTACATGTAGTATCAAGAAAAAGATGTATTTATATTAATACCCACATAATATCTAACTTAATAATATTTTAGGTTATTATTCTATGATTATCCCGAAATTTTGTGTTGGTTTTTTTCCCAAATTTGTTTTTCCAATTCAAGTTCCATGGTTTCTACTAAACTTTATATGATACAAAATATAATAGCCCCAGCCCAAAATCCCAGATTCAAATGATATTTTATTTCAATGGAATAAATACAAGAGATCATATCCTAAGGGATGATCAGTTTAGTAGTCTTAAAAGAAACTATATACATACATGGTTCTCTTATTAAATTGAAAAAATAATAATAGAACAAAAAAATTTAAAACAAACTACTTCTTTGTCACTTATTAAAATATTTGATCTTCAAAACTGGGGGAAATAAAATGAATAAAAAGTTGAGATCCAATTATTAGAAATAGTTACATATAGAGAGAACATGAATCAATAATAATTGAATCATACTAAATTATTTATAATCATCATGGTATGGTGAATAACTAAAACACACATGCCATCAATACACTAAGAATAATAATGCATCCATAGATTTTTTTTTCAAAGTGGAAATCCTCTAGATAATGTTGATTGAAAAATTAATTTAGAAAATGATTAATTATTGGATGTATTGTTTCAAGAACAAGAACCATCCGACCATCATGATTGTTTAATGTTGTGGGTAAATATGAATCTGGTTATGTTTTGAAAACAAACATGAATGGTTTATCTCTAACTATTTTTTCTTATGTGAACTGTCAATGCATTGAGGGGAAGTAACAGATCCCTCCCATCACTGAAAGTCAAAAATAATTCATATATAGATTTAATTCAATTTTAACATTAATTACCAATATCTATTTTTATTAGAGTATTTGGATTAATAAGTATTTACTCAGTTAAAACAACTTTAAAAATAAGCATTGTATGTAAAGGGGTTTACAACCAAGAAAATATTCATATCCATGACATAAGAATAAGTATATATAATTTAAATATTATACCAAATGAAAAATAATCTCACGTTAGTATTA
Organism: Viscum album; assembly: GCA_963277665.1. Classification (NCBI taxonomy): domain Eukaryota; kingdom Viridiplantae; phylum Streptophyta; class Magnoliopsida; order Santalales; family Viscaceae; genus Viscum; species Viscum album. The sequence continues at coordinate 114,317,381 of OY728155.1, read as the reverse complement.
GATACAAAAAAATTAACATGATTTTGTCCAAATTACAATGTAAGTCAAAATTAAATTGAAAATGAAACGAAGTCTCTTACCTTATGTCAGTATGTGTTCTGTACTAGATCTGAATTGTCTAGTTAATCATATTAAATCAATATTTGAATTGATTCAGAATATTTTTTTACATGTATTTTATTTATTATAATTTTATTTTGTTCATTTATTCCCTTTTTTATGAGTTATAAGTTTCAATTTTAACTTTCAGTAGGATTCATATCCTTGGTTTTCATAATCAGTTTACTTGTACACATGTATAGAAAAATCATATAAAATTAGAATAGTTTCCAAAAAATGAAATTATAATTTATTAATGAACACATATAATATTAAATGTTTATATATTTCATTCGGTTATATGGTATAATGATGAATCATTAGATAACATTTTACTAATAAGAGTGATTATTTTGGTGTTTTTTCAATTGTCATAAAGTAGTTTGGTTTTAATAATTAATATTATTCATATTTAGTAGTTACAGAAAATTAAAAAAAATCACATATTACAATGTTTTTTAATAATATAAATGGTTATATTACCATATTTTATGTCGGAATTGAAAAATTAAAATAAGTTCTTCATGAAGCTTGTAAATTGGCACATCACATATGATGTTTCCATTTTTAGAATAAAAGGGGGAGGAGAGTGGATTTAATGATAAATATACCATTATCATTATCAAATTATAATATATATATTATAATAGAGTAATCATTAATGTTTCAACTAAATAAGTAATGATAGAATAATAAAAAATAAATTATATGGAATTGAAAGAGAACATAAAATGTTTTTACTCTTGAATTCTTCTCCTTGATAACCTCATTAAGGGACTTGAAAATGGTTTTTTGGTAATACTAGAAATACTATAATGTAGTGAAGTTCTTTGGGATAGGAAATGACCAAAATATAAGCATGATTAAAGGCGTTGTAAGTGTGAGGAGAAGTAGTGGCGAGGGGAAGTATTTATAGTGGTTGAGAGAGATGTTTTTTTATTATTCTAATCATTATTTTATTATTTTAGATCAAGACATAAATTGGATTATTCACATTAATAAATAAATTAATTATTAAATTTTAGTAATAAAAGATGATGATTACATTATTCATACCTCATCCTTGACCGAAAAATTCATGTATTTATTTTATACCTTAAATCCTCATATTTCACTATTCAAGAAAACATCAACTATTTTAGAAAAAACCAAAAAATTCACAATTTCCATTTCTTAATTTGTTTAATTCAAAAGTTGACATCCTTTTAGGAAAATAATTTTATAAATATGATATATTTAATTTTTAATTGAAATAATCATTTACACAAAACATACCAATTTTAAAATATGTTTGAATTTATAAAACATTAAAAATTAATTAATTTCTCCCTAAATTATCTAATAATCATAAGACAATGAAATATTATTTTCTGATTATAATTTATAAAAATAAATCTTCATTAAAATCAGTATATTAATTATAAAATTGTAAATAAAAATTTCTTTTTTAAAATTACCAATAATTAATTTAGCATTTTTAAAATATTTATTTATTTATAATATGATATAATTATATCATATTTTCATTTATAACCTGTCTAAATTTCATTTATAATTTTTTAGGTAAGGTTAATATTCCATTTACCAAATTACTACTCCTAAGAGTCATATTACTATTCCAATGTTCATGTTACTATTTCATTGGTATGTGTTACTGAATTCCTAGAACAATCCTCTTATTTCAGTAATTCTTAATTTAAAGAGATTTTTTGTTTTTCTACAATATTTTATATGATTTATACAATATGAAATAATTTTTATTGTAATGTAATCTATCGAATGAATTAAATTTAATTAATACGATATATACCATAAAATCTTGGTGTGTTATTAGAATGAATTAGAAAAAATGTATTCTATATTTTTAATCATACTAATACATATTTTATAACAATTTTAGTTTAATTTTTTACCATAATGAATAGTTAAAATGGTGAAACTTAATTGTCGTGGTTTAGGTAAAAATGGGTTTATCGGTGGTTAACTAAGAAAATAAGGGTTTATTTTATCTAAAACATGTCCAAAACCCATTTTTTGACATATTTCAACCATATAATATCCAAAGGTCAATAATAAAACATTTTGGATTATTTTAGAATGATAAAAAATTTGGAGTTGTTGAATCTTCTCAATAATTCCTTATGTGTCATCACCCCCACTTATACAAGGCCACCCCATCACCTTCCTTCTTCGTTATTCCAAATCTATTTGGTTCTAAAAATAACTTTTAAAATAACTTCATTTCTCCCCTCACAAAAAATTTAATCCCTTATATTGATCATAAATCTATCTAAAGATGTATTTTTGTGAAAACTAAATAAATGTTCTGATGAAGAGGTAAAATTCATAAACAATATTTTTTCTATTTATTATTAAACCTCATTAAAATATTATTATATATTGATCATATAGTTAGATATGTATATTATATATACATATATTTCAATTTGTTACAGTAATGACTTATATCCGACTCTTCTTCAATCAAATGGGAATCAAAACCATCGATTGTGTGTACGGCGGACAACCGCCTCACGAAGCAACGTAACTGGTTTTCCATAAACACATATCAAGATAGTATATAATGATTAATTTAATAAATATATATAATATTAATGATATTTTTATCCTTCTATAATTTTTATATCAATTATACATTTTTCATTCCATATAGTTTAAAATATGATAATGTTGTTTGGGTGTATTACAGACTACAACCTCTTAATAAAATATGATTAAATTTTCAATTACACATTATATGGAATTTGATAAGGATAAATGTAATAAATATAGGTGATATATATGATAATATATTTATTCTTAAAAATTAATATATCACCTACTTCCTTAACTATTAACCCATTAAAGAAATAAAAATATTATTCATGCTTACGTATACCTTACAGTTTCCACAAAGTGATGCGATTAATTAACCATGATTAAATTTTAGTAATTATTCTAAAAATCTATCTTCTGAAAAAAAATTATAACATTTATATTATTATGGAGATTATAGAACTATATAATCTATGTGTGACTAATAATTTCCATTTAAAAACATGGATGAGAAGAAAAACGAAATTAACACCCTAAACAATGTAAATATTGAATGATTATTAATAAAAAGATGATAAGAAGTTATAAGAAGATCATATATGATATGATAATTATAAATACGATTGTGGTATAAATTTATAGCAATATTAAAACAATTATACAGGAGGTTAAATCTGGTTAAACCAAAAGAAAGCTAGAGGTAAGGGAAAAAATCTCATATTCCCTTTATTGAAAAATATTGTAATGTAATGAACCATGGGTATTTTAAATGGTGTATATACTACCCCATTTATATATATAATATAATGATTAATTAATAATTAATTGTATTTTACATTTCAATATTAATTATTTCATCCAAGGGTAATTTACATGAAGATTACCAAGTAGTAAATAATTTCATAACTCAATTTATTTTTATTGGGTTATATTACTTCTATATAGTCTTTGATATTCTATGATTTGGTGTGTATTTAATAATATATATTTTCTTTTATATATCAACTTGTTTTATGATTATTCAAATTTGATACAATAAATTGACTCATTGGTTAATTCACTCTTCAATGTTATGATATTTATAGTGTTTTATTTCACAATCTCATTTTAATTAGGATATTTTATGTCTGAATTTTCAATTGAATGAAATTATTTGATCATTTATTAATAAAGAGATTTAATATTACTACCCTATTTATATTCATTAATATGTCAAGTTATTTTACCATTTTCAACACAATTTTACTAAAAATTATTGAGAAAATATTTTTAATATAATATTACATCAGTTGTCTCTTCAGTAAAAATCTGTTTTCTCTTTAAATAATGTTTTTAAAAAAATGTTGTTATTATTTTCGAATATAATTCTTAAAAACCAATTCCCATGTTTTTCTTTTTATAGCATATTTTCAATGAAATATTTATATCTTTTTTCCAAACAATTCTCATTTGGATTTTAATGATAATGTGAAAGGAATCCCTGATTTAACATGGATGGAATTTAACAAATTTGCTTTCATCATAACAACTCGATGTTTTAAATATTTGATTATATTTTTTAAATTTTATTTTCAATAAATGTATTTTAAAATTATTTTATGGGGTTTTAGTTTTTTTTTAAAAAAAATTTAAGTGAAAAGGATATTACCCTCAATTATGTTTTAATGATATTTTATCATGTTTCGATTCATTAATGACCAAAAAATATTATTTTTCTAATACTCTATAGGGTATATGTTGTATGAATAAAATAATAATTATTTTTATGGATGTTTAATAATCATTTTGACCTATGAAAGCATTGATATTCACATTATTGACTCATTTTTTATTCATTAAACTTCTCTTTAATGATTATCTTTCATATGATAATAGAACAATAAATATCCCATAAATATCCAAATTATTTATCATGGAATATTTTATTATTTATACTATATTTTCATGAAAAGAAGTATGAAATTGATTTTTTTTGTTAATCTATGCGAAAATCGATAAATCTCTATTTTTTACTCAACATCGATATTTAATGAAAGTGACAAATGTTCATGAATTAAATTTATTATTCGATATAAGAGGAATTATTTGGACATTTAGTCATAGGTGGTGCCTAGAATTACGTATCCCCTTGATGAATCAATATTATGATTTGGTGAAACAGAAATCTATAATTAAATTGGTTCTTACACATATTTTTAAACTATCCTATTAAAGGCTTTTATAGTAGAGGTATCATGATGCATGAGATCGTGACATCCCAAAAATTAGTATTTTATTGATTGAAAATTTAGTTATTATTATCCATGAGGGTTTTGTAAAGTTAATATCAATGGATTGATTTCTATTTATGTTATTGATAAGGTAAAATTATTTTTTAGTTATTTACCTTTTTATATTGATTATTCATTGTGTATTCATGATATTCATGTTATTTATTAATTGGAATGTCTGTTTAATTAATTTCCTTTTCATATTGAGTACGCTATATCTATTAAATATAGTCAATTTATTCATTAAATGTATGGTGTTTTCCATTATTTAACTTATCAATCTTATTATTAATTTACTAATCATGATATTTAATGTATTTAAATTGAAAGTGTGTTTCGTTATTTATTGTTCTATGTTGGTTATTCTTATTGATTATTGATACATTCCAATATAAATAACCCTTACTGAGCATTGGGTTTAACCTTTTTTTCATTCCCATGAATCTGGAATGTGTGCTAAGAATGTTAAGCAATGATATTATAGAGAAAATAATGATAATCAAGGAAAAAATTGGGTTCTATTTTTTTTATTAAAATGTAATATTGTAATCTTGTTAGTATCTAATTTACCAACACTAAAATACTATTAATCCATTTAAAATATGATTACTTTTATCGTATGACCATGAAATATACATGACATTGGATCTAATCTAATGTAGTGATTTTTTTACAGTTTTTATAAGTGATATTTTAGTATAAACCATTAGACCTATGATAGAGAAAACATATATTAGATAAAATAACCTTATGATATACATTGATGATAATTATATAAGAACATACAAAAGATCAAATGAGTTAGATATTATGTGGTTTTACTTCAAATAGGTCCCTATATAGATACTAAATGTAGACGTGGATCGAATACAGATGTACCTAGGGGTAATAACACTGATATTACTGATTTATTCTTGAATCGATCATTACCTAGTACACGAAAAAAGGTCTTATTGTAAACCTTCTTTGAAACACCAAGAGGATATTATTTTGATAATCCATATTTTATATATAAATATTTATAAAGGATTTAAATAGATGATGAAAATTAATGAATTGACATAAAATTAATGTTTCTATGTTGAAAATAATATGTCATTACGTAGGGAACCTATAAATGATAAAATGATTTTATGAGTAGTATTATTGTTTCACCGTTATGATTTTTGGTTTTAGTAAATTTCTAGAACCTGATGGAATCATGTTAACATTGAACACAAAGGAATATATGGTGAATATTTTAATAAAATTAGATGAATGTGGTATTGAAAGATATCATGATTATGCCAAATTAGTTATCCCAAAATATGATTCACAGCATATACGTTAAACCACTCTTGGAATCACCAGAGAAGATAAGTATGCAATTCAAAAAAACCTTGAGTGGTTAGGAACAAGGATAAAATAACTCTTGATTCCCTCTTGTAAAAAAATTATAAATTACACCAATGAAAGTGCATCAATGCAATGGAAGAGTGTTTTTTATGTGGAAAAGAAGGGAATACTGAAATTAATTGTTGAGAAAAAATGAATTGTAGGATTGAAAAAAAATCAATCATAGGGATCCATTAATAATTTGTTGAATAATATTTTGGGTTACGTGGAATTATATGATTCAATAAACAATTCTATAGGTTGTTCCCTAGACAAATTATGGAACTATATTCAAATAAAAGAATTGATGAATTGATGTATTTTGATTCAACCATTAAATTGTATAAGTAAATTTTAAATTTGTATTTTGTTTATAATAATCATGGAACATATAAGTATTGTGATAAATTTAAGAATAATATATGTCCTTATTAACTTTGTAGTTATTCATTCCATTATGTGTTAATGATTTTAATGGTGATCAAAAGTATAAATTCTTAAACTCACCCTTTGACAATTTTTGTGGTTGGAATATTACAGGATTAAAATAGATTTTGTGAAAATTTTATGGGCATACAACATATAATGTTAGTGTATGAACAAATTTATTTGAATAATAATTCCATTAATCTTTTATTGACACAGGTTTTATGGTATTTCTAACCTTTAAGGATTATCTTATATTTTTTCTTAAGTTAATTGCATGATATTAAATTATGATGATTTTATACTAATATATTAATATGGGTTTATAAAATAGAAAACCCATATATTGGGTGAAACACCATCATATCTGGAAAGGTCATGGGTATGGGACCAATAATCTAAGTGTAACTCCGTTAGTTTTTAAAATAGAAAACTATGTTTTATAGAATATGTGATACACAAAACCAAACCCAAAAAACAATTAATATTTAAATTTGTCTAGTTTAAACTTTTGATTAAATTATTTATGAAATATATATATTCAATATTTATTGATAAATTCTTAGTAAATAATCAACCAACTATTGATAATGCCTTTTTATTCATGAAAATACATTTCCTCAAAAAAAAAAGATTTATTTTATTTTTTGGAAAAAATATTATAATTATTTTATAGATCATTTGGAAAATATATTTGTCAAAATAAGATCCATTTATTATATCCTCATATTAATCTTAACAAAGGGTGAAATTTTGGATTTTTTTTGTAATATATATATTTTTCATCGAACAGTGAAAATTATTGTGTTAATTTGAAATTGTCATTTCAATTGGAAAATTATTTAATTTAAAATAATAATAATTATTTTATTTTTAACTCAATGTATTATAGGTATTATTTAGTTTTACATCATTAAATTAATTATATTTTAATCATTTGTATATTAGAATTTAATATAAGTTTATTTTTAGGATTAGAAACAGGTTTTTATGATTTTTTTGAAATGGATTTTTTTTGCAATTTTAATTAATTAAAAAAAAGCCTAATAATAAAAGATATAAATTAAATATTTATATTATATATATATATATCTGTGTGTGTGTGTATTTAAGAATTAAAAATCAAATAATGAATATTACTAGTTATCGTGTTTAAGTAAAAAAATATTTTTCCTTAATTTTTTTTAAAATATTCTTTCTATCATGTTTGCAGTTTTTATATTAAATTAAATTATTCCACAGATGTGAATTTATTTATTTTGTAGTTTTTCCATATTTGGAATCATAACAATGAATAATATTTAACAAGTTTAACTTCATTTTTGAAACATATAAATAGTAAGTGTAGTAAATATTAATTACCATTATAAAAAGATAGTAGGATAATTAATATTAAATATAATTCAACAAAGACTATAAGAAAATAACCCCATTTGTTTAAATATTTATAGGTAATATTCATTAAAATTATTATTTTGTTTATTTCTCATTTTTTTAATTTATAAAAATTAAACAATCAGTTGGAAAAAAATAATATTTTTATACTATAAAACAAATTATATTTTTAAGTAATATACAATTTCAAGTAAGATATTACATATTATGAACTAATGGATTTATAAATAAATTATATTTTAATATAATATTATTAATAAATAATTTTAATTAAATATAATTGATCATATATTTTTTTTTCAATTGTAATTGTTATAAGTGTTCGAAAACTGTTATTGTAAAAAAACCCATCTTTTCTTAATAAATTTCTATTATTACTTTAAAAATGAAAATTATGAAAAATGAAAAATTATTTACATAATATAAATTCAGTTTTTTTGGAATCAAAACATAAATTTTATCAAATGGTGAATGTTTTGTAATTTATTATAACGGATTAATTCAAAGGTAAAAAATTACATTATTAATATATAGTGTGTATTACGACATCAAAATGACCCAAAATGAGGTCATAAATACTATAAATGGGATGCATGACCAAATATATATTTACAATTTAATAAGATGTGATTTGACATTTATTTTATTTATTTTATAATGCCTTTATTAATACTTTAAAACCAATAACATATTTTATGGTTTTAGTATCATTAATTTAAAGGCATGACTCACTATAAATCAGAAAGGATATTATTTCATTAGTTACAACACTTTTCCTTATAAAATAATTAAAATATCCTTGCTTTTTTATATTCCATGGGAAATAATCATGTTATTGATTTTATTATTTTATTATATAGTGTTCAAAACCTATGTTTGAAAATTAATGAAGAGAATCACTCCCTTTTCCTATATAAATCTACCTAGGATCCCATTTCTCTTTGCTAATGAAACTTAGAGAACATACATACTCTTATTTACCCTCTATATAATCCTCCAAATGTTCTCCCTTTCTCTCAATAATATCCTCTCAAACTGTTTTTAATCACCCTCTTAGGGAAAGGAATTATTTTTATTCTTTCATTCAAGCACCTCTAATATTTTATGAATCATAGTTTCCATTTTTAGTTTTTTGGGTAAGTTTTGATACAACCATATTAATTTATTTTTATAAAAATGTGATGATATATCTCTTTTACTACCATTAATCAACATCATGAACCTTTTTCTACACCCATTACAATGTTGAGATTTAGAAATAAATTTTACTCTCCTCAGTTCCATTTGCACGTCATCTATATAAATTGCTTTTCGAATATCAATAGGATATTTGTTATATTTCTTTTTATGATACATTGACATTAAAATTTATTATATAATAATTAAATTCAATTTGTCACCTCACATTATAGCAGTTTCCTATGTCATTTCCATGCCTAAATTTATTAAGGGATCCTCTCCTCCTTTTTATTCAAATTTCTTCTTTAAATTATGTCTTTCATATTTATTTCATAATGTTTAGATATTTTCTCACATTTCCCCCTTACATTACATTTTATGTATAAAATATGAAATACCCCTTTAACTCCCATTAATCCTTCATATGAACATTCATAACCCCCATTATATTTCCAAAATTTCACCATGATTTTCCATGATAAAAATATATAGTGAATACTCGTACCATTTTCCTATATAGGGTTTTCACCTTTATTCAATTATAATTTTTTATTGGGAGATTGAAATTATATATTTAACATCTCATGATTTTGGAATAAAATATGATGATTATTGAATATGTGTTGTATGATCTATATGGAACACTAAAGCATGACAATGAAATGAAAGTAAAGGGTATGCTTGGTATTATATAATGTTCCCATTCATTGGTTGTTGTTTTAGTCTCATTAGATGTCATAAAAATTACTTGGGAGTGATACTAATTCATTAATAAGACTTTCAAAATCATGATTTCTTTGTATCTATCCATAAAATTTTCTTATAAGGTTGTTTGGAAATTTGTTACCCCATTTCTAATGTTACTTTAATGTTATCATGTTATGTCATGCCACATTGTTCATGTTTATAATTTTCACTCATTAATTACCCATTTATATTCATATTTTCTAACATGTATTAATATTTTCATATTATTCCATTTGTATTCACTTACTAGGATTTATAGTTTACAAATTACATATATATGTCCCAAAACTATATCATGCTATATTAAAAATTGTTGAATAATGTGAGAAAGTTAAGGATGTTTTCATTAAATATGATTTATTTTATATTTTCTGTTATTATTTAATGTACCTACATCCAAAATACAATAAAATTATAAATATTTCAGTTTTTATTATATGTAATCTTATGTAATAAATCGTGAAATAATGTATAATTAAGTTTAGTGTTTTCAATGTTGGTATTAAAATAATGTTTAGTAATTATTGGGATTGTGATTTGAAAACTATAAATAAATCCTTACGGATAAGACTAAACATAAGAATACATCACTAAATTTTTGTGAAGTATAGAGTAAGCAGTTTATAAATAAAATACACCCCTATCAGGATAATGCAAGTAAACATTTATATCGTAGATATGTACATAGGGGTAAAACCCATAAACACCATGTTGAGCTAGACACGACCATGAACTGGTTCACAACAATGGGCCTTGCGGCACCCCTAGTTTTACTTTCTTGGGTGATATTATTTAATATATTCAGAAGCTTATTATAAACAATTATTAAGGGGAAAAAATTCTCATAAGAGTATATTTTAGGAAATATATAATGAATAACATATATTGAATCATAGAAATTCATTAGGTAAAGAAATACCTGACATTTATAAGTTATCTATTTATGAATAATTGGATTCTCGTCTTTGTGTTTAATAGTTTAAAAGTACTCATCATTTGGATAAAAGGTGATATTATTATAGAAATTTATTGAATAGTGGAATTATATTTGTCAAGAAATTATATATCATTATGTTCTTAGTCAAGATATTGAAGGATTTATTTATATATAAGAAAGTAATTTTGAATTTTTTTTCATATTATGTTCATTTCCAATGAATTCATGATAGCATTATCCTTCAGAGATTTGTTGTTTGGTTTTCATTTAGTTTCTATTTAACATGTTCTCTATTAGACACTATTAATTATTTGGTGTTACTTTTCTCATCTATTTCTATGTTACAATACCCACAAATATTATCCTATTTTGAAACCAAGTTATTTGATGACCTTCATACATCCCTTTCTCTATTTCTAATATGGTGTTTTATTAATCCTTTTTACAATATGTTGTTTCAATAAATATATTTTCAAATGTAAAAATATTTCTTACTAGATTCATTTTAAAAATGAAATGATTACATTTATTAAATGGGGGAAGAATATAATGTCTCAGGTTTATAAATTATTAAACTATTTTTATAGCGTGTACGATACGCAACACTGAACCCAAAAAATAATAATTATTTAAATATAATCATTTTAACCATTATATTAATTTTTTTTCATAGGAGTATGATTAAATACTATGTGATATATATATATATCCTAAATATATTGATAAATTCATACTAAATAGTAAATCATTTTTTGAAAATATCACTTTGTTCTTCCAAAAATGTTCTTCAAAAAATGATTTTATATTTCATTTTATGAAAAACAATCTAGAACATTCAGAAAAATTATATGATAAAATAAGATATTTTTAATTATATTCATATATGAATATTAAATTAGAGTGAATTTCTGGGTTTTTTTAGAAAATATTGATTTTACAACGAATAGTGGAAATTATAGTTTTTATATATAATAATAATTTATATTGATAAATTAATTAATTAAAAATTAAAATTATCCAATTAATATTACTTCAAGGTAACATGGGTATTATGTAAATATAATTAATTAAATAAATTTCATTTAATTCATATTCAAAAATGAATTTATTAAATGATTATTTGGTCAATTAAAAACACATTTTTTTGAAAACTATTTTAGAATGCATAATGTTTCTCAATATTAATTAATTAATTCGAAAAAATTAGAAATTAAATAAATAAAAATTTTAAATTATATATCTATCCTTATTAATTTAAATTCATATAATGAATTTTAGTTATTATATAATCAAAGTTATGTAATCTTTTCCTTAAAAATGTATTTTTGTGAGAAACTACTTTTCAATAATGCATACAGGTTTTGAATTAAATTGAATTGTTCTACCTATGTGAATTTATTATGATATAATAGGTTACATATTTGAAATCCTCATAATTAATAATAATTAAAAAGTTGAACTTAATTTTTAAATATAAGGAATAATAAATGTAGTAAATACTAATTACCAAGGTAAAAGGAAAATAAACTCATTAAGGGTAAAAATAATTTAACAAAGACTTGAAGAAAAGTATAAATATAGTATATATATATATATATATTTATTTATTTATTTATCATTAAAGTTATTATTATTTTCATTCATTTTTTTCTTACATTATAAATTATTTTGTAATTATTTTTGAAATATATATATATATATTTATGATAAAACACAATTTTTTTAAGAAATATGAAATATCCATTAAAAAATTCATTTTGTTGAATTAATGTGTTTTTGAAATAAATGATATTTATATATAATATTATTAAATATTTTTAATTAAATATATATTACCAAGTAATTTTTATGAATTCAAATATAATTTCTATAAGGGTTCGAAAAATATTATTTTCAAGTAAAAAAAATAATTTTCAATAAATGTATATTATTATTTTTAAAGATAAAATAAACATATTAAATATATTTTATTTTATTTTTTGAATCATAATGACAAAATTTTCCAATAATATTTTTTAAATATTTTTTTAAGGTACTCGAATTTTTGGATAATAATTAAATAAAATATAAATATACAATGAAAAATATTAAATAATAATGACCCAAAATGATTCCATAAATACTATAAATTGGATTCACGACCAAATATATATGAACCCTTTAATATAATGTAATTTTAATTTAATTGTTTTTTATTATATACATCATTTATGAATCCTCCAAATCCTAAAATATATTTTATGATTTTAAAATAATTTCATTAAACACATGACTCACTTACACATCATCGTGGGTATTATTTAAAAAAAATCTTTTATTTACATAATAATGAAAAAACCCCAATTTTGAGGAATCCAGGGAAATAACATTGTATGGTTTGTGGTATTGGTTATTTTGTTATATAGAGTCCAAAACATACGTTTCGAAAGGGAAAAAGAACTCTCCTCTCTTTTTCTATATACACCCAACCAAAATCCCATTTCTCTTCACTAAAAAACCATGGATCATGTAATTATAATTACATTCCATCACTATATCCCCCCAAAGGTTCCTCCAATCTCTCAATAATGTCCTCCCAATCATTTGGAATCGCCCTCTCAAGGTAAGGGATTTTCAATCATATTTTATTCAAGAACCTCTTTTATGTTATGCATCTTATTTTCCATTTGGGGTTGTTTGGGAAAGTCTTCCTAAAACAAAATAAATTTAATTTTATTACCATGTGACTATATACCCCATTAACTTTCATTAATCCATCCCATGATCATTTATGTACACTATTACCATGCCAAAATTTATTAAGAGATTTATCTCACCTCATTTCCATTTGAGCACCTTATTTGTACGTAGCATTTTGAATATTAATTGGATAGGTTTTATGGTTCATACGATGATTAATATAAATTACAATTGCTTATATTATAATGAAATTTCATTTATCCCCTCTCATTATAGTTGCTACCTAAGTCGTTTCCATACATAAATTTAATAAGTAGTCATATTTTTCTGTTATTTATTCAAGTATATTCTTTATCTTATGAATTTTATCATTATTTACTAATGATGGATATGTTTTTCCATTTCCTTATTACTATATATTCTATTTCTAAATGATGTGATACCCTCTCACTCTCATTAATTTCACCCATTATTATTCATACGACCCCGTAATTCTTCCAAATTTTCACTGCTATTTTCCATGACAAAACAATGGTGTAGAGAATACATGTACCCATTTTATATCAATTGTGATAAACTATATATACATATACTTATTAATTGGGTAATTATATGTATGTATGTTTGAACTTTATGTGAGTGTTTTTGGTGATGACAAAATGGTCGGACAAGAATCCTTACACATCTCTTATTGTAGAGACAGTTTTACATCATGTTCATTATTTTTTTGTTTCGACCCATTCTATGTAATTATCCTTTAATGGAAGATTTGAACAACCCTGCGGGGACTAGGCAGTTTATCCAATATTTATTTTGAGGTATATTCCATATTCAAATTTTTTTAGTAGATGATTTAATTGGGTCAGGTATCAGAGCAATCAGTCCACTCAGGATACCAATTCCTTTGATGGTCTACAACGAGTTTATTCGTAGAGCCAAAAACAACCAAAGACACTGGTATTCATGATTTGAGGACATTATTTCCAATTTAAGGCACCCAGTGGATGATTATTCTACCAAAAACACTTAAGGACTCCATTTGTGGAGAGGATGGGAAGTCAGGCTCACCACACCCTTGGGGGGGATTACTTCAAATTCTGGGGCTCTCTTATAGATTTATTTGATGTTAATATGTTTTTGAATCCTTTGTTCATTCTCGAAGAATGTCTCAACAAGATACCTTTGGTTTTCAGGATTGTCAAAGGAAAACAGAGATTTTTTGCTATAGAGGTAATGATAACACAAGACATATAATAAGGAACTCGGGTGTTTGATGTCATCCATGGAGGATGGAAGGTGACCTGATGTTGTGGCTAGACCCATAATATGGGTTCTTATGTATCCTCAAGAGATTAATCAAAGCCCATGTATTTTGGGATAATTGGGGATTACACATGGATGTTGTCCATCTGATGGGAAATGATTGGGTGGGTCATTTTTTGATGGGTACCCTTTTGAGCTCGAGGATTCAAGTAGGCATCCTACATATCCTGGTTTGACCAGGGATCAGAGTTCTTATAGTTCATAATTTTGCAGGTGTTATAATCATCACAAAGCTCTAATCCCACATGACTCATGCTCAGTGTAATAAACAAGAGGATGTGAGAGATCCATCCAACCACACACCTCCTCTCCTATTAATGGGAGAGGGAGGGCCTATGGCAGAAGAGGTTGGGGAGACCATGGGAAAGGGTGCATAGTGATGGACCTTTTAATGTGGGATGACATTAGAGGTCATTCAGCCTGACCCTCAAATGATGGGTAACTGACCTTAGTGGGATCACCCGAGAATGTCATATTAGGTATACTATAGTTTAAAATAATATAACATTAATAATGACATCACATTTTAATGTCATATGGATAGGAATATTTGGGGTATTGCAGTTTATGTTCATGAGATAAGGACCACTTTCTATAGAAACCATAATTAATATGAGGAAAATCATTTTTTGTGGTTTTGAGGAGCCTGAAACATGGGTCAATAGAATATGTAAACCAAGCTTATTGAGGTTCCTAGATTAGGAGAAATGAAATAAGGAATAGAATTTGTTAAGTTTAAATAGATAGGATATGCCTCTTCCCATGATGATTTTGTCTCTTGTTGATAGGACATTTTTGTGGGAAAATATGTAGAGTCATCGGGGAATGATGTGCATAGTCAATAAGAGGCGTCCCCTTGACACTGGTTGTCCATTACTGATGGATGAGGATGTTTATGAAGATCCAAAATTACCCAGTATACTACTGTTTAAAGTCATATAGCTTGGAATATAGAATCATTGGTTAATTTTGTATTGTATGTACTAATACCATACAGTTTAATGTCATGTGTTTAGGATGATGACTCATAGATTAGGGTCATAGAGTTTGGACTTCTTATTATAGAAACTCATGATTAGTTGTAGGATAAATAGGATGCGATGTTCTGATATGCCTTAAACATGAGAGGGATGGAAAGTGTAAATCGCGACTCTAGGGGTTCATGGATATAGACAAATGACATGGGGTAAAGGAATCCCTTGAGGTGTATAAAGGTAGAAAGGGACTCTCATGGGGATGAATTTGTATTTGGTTGATGGTCATTATATAGGAAACATATTCCGATCCACCAGGGATTGATGTTCATATTAAAACAAAGTGGTCTTTAGGACATTGGCCTTACACTTCTGATTGCCATAGAGGTTTATGAAGTACCAAAATAACAAGAGACACAATGTTTTATGGATGGAAAGGTTGTGTCCAATAATTTTAGAAACATTCAGGCTGTGATTTTCCATAGATATATGGGTCATCCTAGTATATGAGGTAGGTGATAGGGTTTTTAGAAGGTTCATGAGGTAGGTCTCTTCTCATGGTATTTAATGGATGGATATTTGTGTGGCATATGGGCTCAGTAGAAAATGATGTTAACATGGCCTAAAAAGTTCATAGTGCGACCTTAAATTTTCATGGGGGTCAGTTATTGAAGTGAAGGGACCGGCCCGAAGGGCCAGGACCATATTGCAGTAGTGAGGTCGGGTGGGGGTGAAGGAGGGGGGGGTATGAATCGGTGGGTCCGAATAGTTTTTCGTATAATGTTGTTCAGGTTAGATCTGGCTATGAACTCTCTGTTAACAATGTTGATGGCTATAGAGGATGGTACACTGAAGAGATGGCCACCATGGATGGTTTACAGAAGAACTGGACTCCAAGGACCATCTTCATTCAGTGTTCCATATATGGGATTCTATATAAAGTCTTCCCTATATGGGCATCGACAAACCATTTTTTATAAATTTTATTGGATTGCAGGTTGGTTGTGGTGGGTCTTCCAAATACTATTTGTGGGAAGGATTTCCATAAAGTGCATATGTATCACAATATGGAATCTACGAACTGCTTTAGATATGTGATGGAGTCCCAAGAACTGCTTCAGGTGTAAGAGAATATTCTCCTGCAACCTCAATGTTATTCATCCTCTTTTCACCAATCCCAGATCCCATTATCTACCTCCTCTATGCCCTTTTTCAGTGCCCATGGTGGTAATTTTATAGTGTTGGGGAATGATTTGGATCTTCTTGAGACATATTTTATGGAATCATATAGAAGAAATCTATCCCATAGATGACTCGATCATCCACTATTTGTGGAATTTTGGGATTTTGATGGAATACCCTCATCCGACATCCATATAGTTTGTAGGGATTGTGTGTGGGGGCATACCTCTGTCAGATTCTCTCCAACAAAAACAGTTTTCAGCTGCTTTGGTACATGGGTGTAAATTCACCATGAATAATTTCAATTTCTTTCAAATGCCTCATTGTCCAGTGCATCATAGGCCATATATGTACCAATGGTCCACGATTTATGCCTTCTACAATCCTTTCTTGGTGATGGTACATTTATAGGACAGATTCTTTTTCAAAATTTTATTCCTTGAATTTATTCTCAAATTTTCAATACAATTTGCAACCATTTTTCTTTCTTAACATGTTAGAGTTTTTACTTTCCCTTTGCTGATTTTATATGACCCAACAAATGCCCCTCATCAGAAAGGGATCTGATCAGAATAAAAAAGAGGCTATTCTAATGTAGAAGAGGTCTCAACATGAATAGTAATATAATGATCTAATATTTTCTTGAGCTAAGGGACACAACAAGCATAGTTTGGCTATATCTGAGGTTTCATGAAAAAAATCACAAACTTTTGTGCCTTTTTTATTATGACCCTTGTTTTTTGGAGCCTGTTTGACAAAGGATTAGAAGGTATAACATGAAAATTTCATAGGCCACCCATTGTAGGTTTCTTACCTAACATGATTTAAATATCATTAGATAGATAAACTTTTTTTCCTAAACCATACATGGTGTAGGTTTAACGAACAGATACTCAAATTTTATCCAGATGTACCCTTTGTGGATTTTCACTCAAGAGAATATAACGTCTTTTTCAATAGAAGTTCACAGTACTGCAAATCAATCTTATTACTGATGTTTTAGGTCAAACTGCTTTGAACAAACGTGATTTTTCATGGGATCCATTTAAGAATTCATCAGCTAGTAATTTCCTAATAACCTTCATACATGAATGAGGTATTGGTGTAGACTATTAGTTTGTTATTTTTTGTCATGCATGAGACTTGGGAGCCATTTTAGCCATATGGAGGTAGGAGAAGACTCTCATGATGACAAATTTTCCTTTTATTAATGGTTGTTTTGTAGGTTCCATATGTAGAGCCACTTGGGCATGTTGTGCATAGTACAAAAAAGGTGTCTATAGTAAATTGGCCTTCCATCTCCGATGGCCTAAGAAAATTTACAACACTTTGAATTTTTTGTGATTTTGGGAGCCATAGTGTGTGTCATTTCTAAGTGATGATTTTCAATAGTTTTAGGGACATTCATATCAGCATTGAGTAGGGAATTGCTCCCACAAGATTCTTACTTGGGTTAGGGAGATATGGTTAATGGGTGGTTCAATTAGAAATATTTTTCATGTTATGGGCATTAAAAAAGGATGGTATGTAGGCCGTTATCCATAAGGATTTTCCAAATATGGGGGGTTGATATGGAACATTAATGCCATATGATTGTACAGAAATTGGAAAGGACTCTCTAGAAGATGAATATTCCTTTGATTGACACACATTTTTAAGGCAACATATGCAGAGCCTCTGGGTCATGACATGCATAGTAAAAAAAAGTTGTTCTTAGGACACTAGACTTCCACCTCTAATGTATATGAAGGATTATGGAGATTGGAACATTTCTGAACATGATATATGACCTTTAACAAAGGGTGAACCTAAGCATTAAAAGGGACATGTCTTTCAACTTCTCCAGGGAAAGCTGGAAATAACTGGGGGAATTGTTTTCTGATATGCTGGTAAAATTATCACATATGGACAATGTATATTTATTTTACAGAAGCCTAATTAGATACCAAAGGTGAATCAGGAAAGAATTTCTTGATATACCCCAGATTTGGGTAGGAAAGTGAATTCAAACAATGACATTGAAGGCCCATGAATAAATAGGGGGGTCACGAGGCATGGTATCCATTAGGTGTACTGAGATAGTAGAGCACCCTACTGAGGAATAAATATCCCAATATTGATGGATTTTTTCTAGGTGACATATGCAGAGCCACTTGGGAATGATGTTCACATCCAAAAAAGGTGTTCGTATGACTCTGGCCTTCTATCATCAATGGCCATGGATGATTATGGGGATTCATGATTACTCAAACCACGATGTTTTTGGTATGGAATAAGTGTACCCAGATAAATTAGACACATTTGGGTTGTGATTTACTCATGGAATTAGGTATCCCTTATGTATATCTATCTCATATGAAGAGTGATTCATTTTCCCATCTTTGGGGTAAGCAATAGTTTAATTTCATAAATCTAGGATGTGGATTTCCTTACAGGGAAGTGAATCATGACAAGACTTTTAGAGTCATGCTACTAAGACCAATTTCCTGTACTATTCTTCCAAAATTTCATGGTGGATCTCTCTCAAGGACCCCTACTCTCACGTGATCTATTCTCGGTGCAAGAAACGAGGGATTAAGAGGATTTAGTATCACCACATAAGAATAGAAAAATCAACATCAGAGAGTACTTTAGGATTAAACCAATTCTATGTAGATTATCATCATACAATAAGGATGATTATGGAATTTTATTTTAACGTCAGGTAGTGAGGACATTATACTGTTAAGTTTAGAGTCAAGCAGCGAGGACATATACTTTGCAGTTTAGAGTCATGAAGGGAGGAAATATACTGGGTAGTTTAGAGTCATACGGTGAGGAAATATACTATGTAGTTTATAGTCATGCAGTGAGGACATATACTATGTAGTCTAGAGTCATGCAGTGTGGACATATACTAGGAGGTTTAGAGTCATGCAGTGATGACATATACTGTGCAATTTAGATCCATGTGGTGTCAACATATATTGTGCATTTTTGAGTCTGGTAACAAGGACATATACTGTGCAGTTTAGAGTTATGTAGTGCGGACATTTACTATGAATTTTAGAGTTACGAAATGTGGAAATAGGAAATGTAGTTTAGAGTCATGCAGTGAGGCAATATGTAGTCAAAATGGTCGTTAATAGATTCGAGTTAATCACGATTGGGGTGTTCTGGTATTCTATAGATTTGACTGATGATAGAAGTTGTTAACCATAGTCTTATGGGGGTCATGGATCAATTGGGATGACACGGGGTTTGGAAGCCACTGAGCATACTGAGGTAGGAGAGGACTCTCCTGAGGATGAATTAGCCTTTGATCGATATATGTTTTTTAGCTGACATATGCAGAGCCTCCATATAATTTTGTGCATAGCCAAAAAAAGGTGTCTATAGGACACTAGCCTTCTATATAAGATGGCCATGAATTTTTATGGTGATTCATGTTTTCATGGAGTATTGTGTTTGAAAAATTTGAATGATGTGTTTGGGAACATAATAAATACCAAGGCCATGATTATCCATGAACTTATGGAGCTTCCATTGAGATCAGAATCCTATGTATTGGGAGAAGCCCAATCATTTGACTTCATATGAGTGGGAGGCAAGCAAGGGATCTCGTAAAATTGGAGGTTGGGATGCACATGACTCTTGAAATGTCTTTCAGTTTACTATCATGTGGTGAGGACCTTCTATGGAATCCCAACATGAGTTTGACATACACATGGATGAAGGAGCATTTTGGATGAGATACTAGATCTGGGAATCACTACGTATCCTGTAAGGGAAAGAATCATGTTGTATATAGTTTTAAATATTTCCTATAAAGGTTCAGTCCATGCGTATAGACATGTGGGGGAAATGTTTTTGGTCGATAGGGCGAGATACCAAATTTGTGTGTTACTACATATCCTGTCAGGGTACGAATCAAGCCATATATAGTTCTCAATGTTCCTTGTACCGAACATGCTCAGACATAGGACTCAGGGAATTTGTCATTTATCGGCTATAGATGTTGGGTATACTGTATTACTCTGTAGTTTTTAATGTAAGGGAATCCATAACACTGATCCAAATTTCACGTGAGTTTTAACTGATGTGAAAAGCGCAAGGAGTTACAAGGGATCCCCTCATTAATGTGTGGAGGTAGAAGATCTGATTGAAGAATGTTTCTTATTTTATATGGCGGGGTTGGGACATGATCAAGGATCGAGTCATCACTATGTATCCCACTAACGAATGGGAACAAATTCATATGTAGTTCTCTGAGGGATCGTTTGGTTTTTTATCATGTGATTAGGCTGATTTATGGGATGCAGTTTAACATCTTGTATATTTGATTGCAATGATGTACAGTTTAGAGTCATGAAGTAAAGACATTGGTGTGACAGTTTAATGTCATGTTTTAGAGATGAGTTCCACACAGTTTGAAATCATGTGGATATGACTATAACTCATTGTTTGGGGACATGGATTTTGGACCGTGGCATCACTGTACTACAACACATAGTTTTGGGTCGTAGAGTCTAGACCATCTAATCACTATACTATAACTAATAGTTTATGGTCATAGAATTTGGACCATGGCATCACCGTACTAAAACTCATAGTTGAGGGTCATGGAGGTTTTACCATGTAATCAATGTACTACAACTCATCGTTTACGATCATAGAGTTTGGACCATGAATGGGCATTGTGGTAACGTGAACTACTTCTTCAGAAACCTTGAAGTTTGGAATACATGATTAGATATTCTTCCATTGATATCATGGTGTATGCTCTACTAGAATAAACCCTCCGTATGACATATTGTCCCTCCCACATTGGTTCATGATTTGGGGTCATCTTCCAAAGTATCATAGGGGTTCTAAAGACCAACACCATCTATCCTTTGAGAAAATACTGATGGAGAACTTTTTGGTTGAAGGCTCATGCAATTCAATTTTCATAGACATTCAAAGGTGTAATGTGTGCATTCTTTTCTCACCTACCTACTCAAATTCATCAAAAAATCAATGGGATTGTTCGTCCATTGAAATTTGACCACAAAAGGTTATATGAAGTGATGATACTTGAATTTCTATAGGCAACAATGCCTTTGTCCCATATACTTGTGAGTATGGGGTTGCCTGGGTGGCAGTGTGTGTCATGGTCCGATAATCCCATAAAGCATGATAGAGCTTGTGTGGCTATGATTTATTATCCTTACCTACAATCATTTTGACTATTTCGGAAAGAGTATTGTATAAATCCACTATATTCCTATTGGCCTCCTCATTATCGTAGGATGAATGGTTTACATTGATTCTACAATCCTACTTAATTTTTACATCATAAAAGAGTAGATGTTGGCTCCGTTGAACTTAAATATAGTTTTAGGGACACCAAATCTGGTATTGATTTCCGCCTATACAAAGCTAACTATGTTTTTCACCCTGAATTATTTTTGGAGTATGGATTCATCCCATTTGGAAAAGAAGTCAGTTGTTGTGAGTATGATCTTGAATTTTCTGGGTATAGCGGGGGGATATGGTCCCACAACATCTGTTCCCCAGGTGGAAAATGGCTAGGAGTACTTGGTTGAATGAAGTAACTAGAGTATTGGGTGAATAAAATTGGCATGAACGTGGTACGAATGACACTACTTAGAGAATATGGAACAATATTGTCTCATAGTTGGCCAATAATATCCAATCTTCTGGATTTGATGACATGTCTTGGTTGTTGACTAGTGCACTCCACCAGCTCCGGAGTGCACTTCTTTCATGTCAACAACAGTATCTTCTACTTAAATGTACCCGATAAGGACTTTTTCAAGGACTCATTTATAGAAAACCTTTTCTTTGTTTTCCCCATAATACGATAAGAAATTGACTTCCCATCTATATATTTATTCACTTCCATCCCTATATGGTGGGAGTTCCCCCCAACTAGAGGTAATTTTCAATGGGTGTCATCCAGCCAGTACTGTGACCATAAGGATTAAAAACAGTGTTAATTTCTTTGATATCCTCCGTATTGTTCTGAATATATGTCTAGACCATCTAGTGGGGGGAAATTCTAATAACATTTTTTTCCCAGTCTGGATCACCCAGGGATATGGATGCATTTTCCAAAGAATTAACTTTATTTTGTGATCGAGAAAAATATTTCATCATTTGTTCCAATGGGAATTCCTCCATCAGTTCTCAAACATGATTCATCAATAGGGTCAATACTTCTTTCTTAAGGGAATAATCACCATTTACCTTGATGATGACTAGCTCCAAATAACCTTTTATCATCAAGTGTTTGGATCACGCATGAAGTGACAGCTCTAGGACCGTAATGAGGGACTGTTATTGAATTTCATTATATGTACTTCTCTTTGAAGTTGGAAAAAGTAATGAAATATGGTCTTTTCAGAAGATACAAGTATAAATCCCTGCCCCACTTTGTTTATCTTGGGTTCCTCGGTCATTTTATCCATCAGAATCATTGAAGAACCATCAAAGTATATTTTCCATGAATGGGGGTCCTCTTGGATAGATAACACTTCATCATCTAGAATTTCGGCATCTAATGGTGTTGTTTCATTTGAGGGGTTCACTTCCATGATGTCTTCTAATGCATGGGCTTTGATGGATTTCTAGGGTATGTACCGTATGTCAAATTTTTGTAGTGTGACTTCTCATCATGATAGGCATCTATTTAGAATTTGACAGTTTGAAATATGCTAGAGTAGTTTTTAGCAGTAGACCAGGGGAACCTCATGGTGCTGTAGGTAGTTCCTGAGTTTTGGAACAACGAACTTCAATGCTAGGTAGGTTTTATTGATACTTGAATATTGAGTTTCAGTATCAATCACTGTTTGGCTGAGGTAAAAGTTTTTGTTCTCTCTACCGGTTCCATTCTTCTGCATGAGGAAGGCAATTAATGACTATTCCAAAGAGGTTACATAGAAAATGATTGGTCTCCCCTCAACTAGAAGCATCATCACTGATGGGATAAGAAGATATATTTTGATATTTTCAAACACTTTGGGAAAACATTATCCCACTAATACGTAACCCATTTATTCATTATGACGGGGAAAGGTAAACATTTACCCTCCAGGTAGGCAATGAAGCACCATATATACACCAGGTGTCCTTGGGGACGTCTAAAATCGGTGAGGCTGTGGGGTGGGGACATGCCAAGGATGGTTGTTTTCTTCTCAAGGTCGACATCGATGTCGCGATGGCGTACGGCGAAGCTGAGTAATTTCCCAGAAGTAATGATGAAGGAACATATTATAAAACTCATATTTAATCTATGTTTTCATCGTTTTTTAAAGACAATTTCAATATTAACTATGTGGTTTGAAATCTATTGTGATTTAACCACCAGATCATCAACATTGCACTTTACAAATTTTTTTAGGAAGGGATCGAAGATGCGTGCATGGTGCACTGATATATAGAGCCGGTATGTTTTAGACCAAACAGAATCACCTTATAAAGAACACTACTGAGGTTCCCTAAATGAAGTATCTTCTTTGTATCCTTGGTCCATTCAGATCTTTTTGTATCCAGAATAGCCATCCATGAATGAGAGGGCCTTATATATGGTGGTTTCATTAATCTACAATTATGTTATCGGGACTAGGAAATCATCTTTCGAACATTGCTAATTAAGGTCCCTGAAGTTGATGTATATTCTAATTTATTCATTATTCTTTTTAATAGGGACTATGTTTGACATCAAGATTGGGTATTGGAAT
Source organism: Viscum album (assembly GCA_963277665.1). Taxonomy (NCBI): domain Eukaryota; kingdom Viridiplantae; phylum Streptophyta; class Magnoliopsida; order Santalales; family Viscaceae; genus Viscum; species Viscum album. The sequence goes on along the minus strand of OY728155.1, from coordinate 114,292,516 downwards.
TCCCATATGAAGTTGGATTTGATTATCATGTCATCTTCAGCCTTTATTTTGGCATCATGTGTTGGGTGCGGCATTCTGGCTTGCTTCTTAGAGCCCCAGTGATCTTTTGGCACACCCGGATGATGAGCGAAAACCAAAGAATTGATCTCTAGAATTTCTGTGTAATTTATGGAAAGAACATATAGTATATTCTTTAAGAAATATATATATGTCTCATGTTCCTCGAGGGGCACATACACACTGATCAGAGTGGGACGCGAGTCATCTTTTATGCCCTATTTTTTCTCTCTAAGTTCATATATTTTTGTAGAGACACATTCTTCTAATGAGGTAGGGGTATCTTTGGGGGCATCATCATCATCTTCTTCATATATCCTTCCCCTTCTTATGTATAGAGGATTCTCAAGATGAACTCTACAATGTTGGGAGTGAAATCAACTTTTTTCCTTAGTGAGTAAGGTGGGGATAGTCTGGGGCCCGAAGGACAGGTTGGGAGCATCAATATTATGCATTCTCCTATCATCATAGGATTAATCCCATTCTTTTGTGTCTTTAGGATTACTATCCATAATAGAGTTCATGAATACAATGGAGTCTGTATCTCGGATTACACTTATTCATTCAACTAGATTGATTTGTAATACAAACTCATCCCAAAGTGGTGGGAGGGGGTCGATGGGAGCCATTTACAGTCCATTCGGGGCAGTGATCCAGTCAACGTTGTCGGAAAAAGATTTCTCCTCTATGAGTTCATAGAACTCAACATCAGAGTAATTCTTCTCATAGGATTTGAATGGGGATTTATCAGCATGAAATGTCCCATTTTTATCGTTTGAATAATATTTTATACATTTATTATATGATAATGTAATTACATCATATTGATGTAGAAAGGGCCTCCCTAACAGGACGTTGAAGGTCGTACTTTTCTGCACTACCAAGAACTTAGAATATGACATAAGGTCTCCAGGAAAAGTTTTAATCTTGATTTTTCCAAACGGATTCTGCTCTCTTTTATCATATCCCTTCAGAATTGTTGTGCCGGGTGTATAATTATCATCATCATAGCCTAGCTGACAAAATGTTTATAGTGGGAGGATGTTGACTCTAGATCCATTTTCGATGCAAATCCTCTGGACATCAATTATATTTACCTTTACAAAAACATATAAGGGTTTGATATTCCCTGTCATTATGGAGTCCTTATCCATATCTATGAAGGAGATGATGGCATGAAAATATTTGGGATTAGTCTCCATCTGATAGACTTCAGTCACTGATACTTCGGCCTCAAATTCATGGGGACTTATTAAGGATACACTAAGTGCCTCCCTATTGTCTAAAAATAAAATCAAAGCATCCATGATTGATATCTTATCTGGTACTGAATCTAGATACATAAAACAGACTATTTCTACTCTAAAGATCGGAACTTATAAGCTTGTGGTTAAACTTTCATAGAAACTTAATGGTCCTGAGATTTTGACATAGATGGTCCACTCTCTATGATAGAACATTGTGGCACTGCAATTCTTTTAGGGTTCGGCCAAACTGGTTCCCCCATACGCCTTATTTAATTTTATATTTTATCTTCCTTTGATAGATATTCCAAGATAATTGGGCTCATATTTATTCTGATGGGGGTGGAAGAATATTCTGGTTATCTTCATTATACGACATTTTTGTGGCCAACATATGCAGAGCCATCTAGGACTGATGTTTAAAATCAAGAAGGGGTGTTCTAAGGACATTTACCATCCATTTCTGATGGCTGATGATGTTTATGAAGATCCAAAGTCGCCCTGTATACTGCAGTTTGAAGTCATATATCATGGACGAAGGAATTATTGTTTAATGTCATATTGCGTGGAATAATATTATACTATTTAACTTCATGTGGTGAGGACGATAACTCATAGTTTTAGGTCATAGAGTTTAGGCATCTTTTTATAGAAACACATGATTATCTATAGAATAATCGGGATATGATGTTCTAACATACCTCAAATATGAGAGGGAAGGAAACTGTAAACCGTCAATCATGGAATTCTAGGATTAGGAGAAATGACATGCGGCATGGAAGTCATTGAGGCTTACAGAGGTACGAAACGACTCTTCGGAGGATGGAATTTAATTTGGTTGATTGTTGTTATATAGGGAAAATATGTAGATTCACTAGGGCATGATGTGCATAGTGTAATAAAGGGGTACACATGAAACTATCCTTCTACTTCTAGAGGCCATGGAGTTTTATGAAGATCTTGAATCACCAGAGACATAGAGATTGATGGATAGAAAGGGTTTGTCATTGAATTTAAGAAACACTCAATTTATGATTGTCCATGGAGTTCTGGGTCAACCCAGCATATGAGGTAGGTGATCGGGTTTTTTAGAGGAGCATGGGGAATGTCTATTGACATGATATTTTAGGGATGGATGTTTGGGAGGCATAAGGTTGCAATAGAAAATTTTCGCAACCTGGCCAGAATTATTGTGGTTTAACAATCAATTTTACATGGGGTTCAGTGACAGAACCAAAGGGATTGGACCGGAGGGCCGAGACTTCAACCTAGCATGGAGGTCTTGTAGGGGTGCGAGGGAACATCCCATAGTAGTATGGACTTGTGGGAGCGAATGTTTTTCCACATAATGTTGTTCATATATGATATGATTGAAAACTCTCTGTTTACTATGTTGCTATCCACATATGACAGTATACGGAAGATTTGGCCGCTAAGGATAGTATGTGGAAGAGCTGGCCTCCATGGACCATCAGTGTCCTGTGTTCCGAATATGTGATTCTGTGTGTTGTCTTATTCATATAGGAATCTTCAGACCATTTTTATTCTATTTTTTGTTTCTTTTCTAGCTAGATGTGGGGGGTCTTCTGAATACAGTTCGCAGGAAGAAGTTCCATGAAGTTTATGTGGTTCTGCAGAAAGAATCCATGAACTGCATTGGTTGCGGGATAGAGTCCCACAAACTGTTTTGGGTGAAGGAGAAAATTAGTCCTCACACTCTATATTTTTCATCCCATTTTCTCCTATCCTAGATCCATTTTTCCTCCTCCTCTACCACACCATTTATTTTCCCTAGGTGGTCCTTTTATAGAGTGTTATGGAATTTGTTTCTGCAATTTGCAGGACACCTTTTTCAAGATGTACGTAGAAGAATTCTCTCCCATAGATGACTCAGTATACCATGATTTGTAAATTTGTGGGATTATAATGGATTATACTCATATTCAAACCACATAATTCACAGGTATATTGTGCGGGGTGTACCTATATCATATTATCTTCAGCAAAAACATTTTGTAGTGACTTCAATTTTTGATTGTAAATTCACCGTGATCAATTTCATTCGCTAGCCAACACCTTCAGGTGAGAGAATAGTAGGCCTTCTGTGTACTGGTGGTTTGTAGTGTATACCTTTTGTGAACATTTCCTGGTGATGGTACATGGATCAGATATATTCCTTTGCAAAATTTGATTTCATCAAATTTCTTCTCAAATATGCAATCCAATTTGCATCCACATACCATGATAGATCTGTATGATTATTTATATTCCATTTAGTGAATTTATATGACCTGATAATTTATTACACACTCATTGATTTTGGAATAAAATATTACTATGAATGAATTAGTTTTGAATTATATACATGTCACCCACGTGCATAGGACTGAAATGAATGTGATGGGTGCCCCGAGAATAATAAAGAACTCCAATGCATTAATATGTTTTAATATCATGAGACATCATGAAAGATATTATAAATTAATAATAATCTATCACATGACTTTTTCCATCATGTGGAAGTTATATTGGACCTTTTTATGATGCAATGTTTTATGTTGTTCCCACATTTCCCATGTTGCCTTTATTTTAACATCCTATTTTGACACTCTCACTGGTTATGATTTGGTAAATTCACGAGCTCATTACAATTCAATATTAATGAAAAATTACTATAGTGTAATATGTCAGGAAATATATAATGGAAAAAATAGATTGAAGAATATAAATTCATAAGTTAATGAAATTCATTTCATTTAGAATTTACCCCCTAAGGTTATTTGGCTTCTCGTTTGTGTGTTAAATTGTTTAAAATTAATATTTATTTGGAGAAAATATAAGATTATAGTTGAAATTGATTAATTGATGAAATTATAACTATCAAAAAATATATTTCCTATTATTCATAGTATATATTTTAATGTAATTCCATAACTCTGTGAAAATAATATTGACTGTTTTTTTCATATTATGATCATTTCTGATGAATTGAGGGTCACATTATCCATTACTGATTTATGGTTTTATGGTCATTGAGTTTTTCCTGACCAAAATCTCCATCACAAACTATTAGTTATATGTGTATAGTTTTCTCTTCTATGTCTATGTTATCACTTTCTAATAATGTTCCCCTACATGGTAACATTGTTATGTGATGACCTTCATACCGCCTTTTCCCTATTTTCAAGAGAATATTTTATAGTCTCTTTTTATGATGTGGGTTTCCAATAATGATATATTCCAGTATCAAAACATTTCTTTTTGAGATCAATTTTATATTTTTAGGAATAAATTTATTAAAGGGGGAAGAATGTAACAACCCGAGTTATTAAAAGAGAAAACAATGTTTGATAATGTTTTTGATACGTAACATCAAACCAAAAAAACAATGATTATTTAAATATGACGATTATAACATTTACAAAAAAAATTAGGATATTATTTCTATTAAATAAATTATTATGTATATATATTTAATATATTGACAAATTCTTAGTAAATAATCAATTAATTTTGAATAATGTATTTTTTTCTTTGAAATATATTATCTCCAATTTTTTTATGAAAAATATATTTTAATTAGTTTATAGAACATTTTTTAAAATTTTTATCTTAAAATTTCATCTATATTTTTTATCCTCATATAAATATTTCCATAGATTGATTTTTTTTTATTTTTTAGAAAATAATGATTTTCACTAAATAGTAAAAATTACAATTTTTACGTAAAATTGTAATTTTTTATAAAAAAAATTATTTAAATTTATTTTTATTATTTTAATTAAACTAAAAAGTATAATATATATTATTTATTTATATTAAATTAAATTAAATACATTTAAATAATAATTATATGATATTTTATTATAAGTTTTTTAGGATTAAAAACCCATATTTTTTAATTACAGTTTTAAAATGCATAATGATTCTCTATATTAATAAATTAAAATAACACCTAATAAGATATGATAAAAATGATTTTTTTGTATATATATCTATCTTTATGAATTTAAAGTCAAATATTTAATATTCATCATTATTGTGTAGAAGTAAAATCCATTTTCCCAATAAATGTATTTTTTAGAAAAGAGTTTTCTATCATGCTTTATGGGTTTAATATTTAATTAAATTTTACCACCATTTTTTTATAAAATTTTATTCATATTTTCAATCATCATAAAAAAATATTATGTAATATGATTAACTTAGTTTTTTACAATATAAATAGTAATTATAATAAATATTAATTAACATGGTAAAATGAAAATAGGTTAATTATGTATAAAAATAATTTATAAAATACATTAAAAATTACCCTAATAGTTTGAATATTTATATTTAAATTTCATTAAAATTATTATAATATTTATTCCTTTTTTACTTTAGAAATGATTAATTAATCAGTTTGATAAAAAAATATTTTTTTAAATGATAAAACCCAAATTAAATTTTTAAGTAATGTGAATTTAAATGAAGATGTTACTTTTGATAAATTAATTTATTTTTGAAATAAATGATATTTTAATAAATTATTATTATTAAATAATGTTTTTAGAATATAATTGATCATATAATTTTTATGAAGTCCAATGTATTTTCTATAAGGGTTTGAATACTCTTATTGTCAAAAAACATAGTGTTTCTAATTAAATATACATTATTATTTTAAATATGTAATTTAAAATATTTAGAAAATTATTTGGATAAAATAGATATTAATTTTTGGAATCATAATGCCAAAATTTTCCAATAGTTATATTTTCATTATTTTCACTGATAGTGAGATTTTCAGGTAAAAATTTAATATGGTATTAATATACGCGTTTTTCTAGAACATCATTGTGATTGAAAATTGATTTCATAAATGATATAAAGGAGATACATGACCATATTTATATCTCTTTTTTAAAATAACATGATTTTAATTTTATTTTTATTTTCTTTTATATGTCCTATATAAATCCTCTAACACTTATAATATATGTTATGGTTTTAAAATATTTTCTTTAAATACATAATTCACATACTCATTAGATAAATAATTATATTAGTAATTTCAACCCATGACTTTATAAAATAATGAAAGCCATCCCCTTTTGAAGAAACTATGGGAAAATTCCAAGGGAAGGTTTATGGTTTTGGATATTTTATTATATGTAGTTTAAAACCTATGTTTGGAAATTAATAAACAACTGTCCATTATTTTGATATATAATCCCACAGAATATCCCATTTATCTTCACTCAAAATCCATGTAGCACTTCTTTTATCTTACATAACCAATCTAGAGTCATCATAAGTTTCCCTTAATCTCTTAATATTCTCCTTCAAATATTATTTAATCACCCTCTTAATGTAAGGTATTTTCTATCTTCTTTTTTCCAAGCTCCGTGTTTATGTTATGGCACATTGTGTCCAATAGTTTTTGTTTGGGTAGTTTTTCCTTCAATCCTATTACTATAGTTTTTGTTACCATGTGATGATATACCCCTTTAACTATCATTAAGCCCTCTCGTGAACCTTTATGTACACCAATTTCCATACTGAAATTTAGAAAGTGATTTCTTTATCCTCATTTCGATTTGAGATCCTTATTTGAAATTAGCCTTTTTAATCTCAATTGGATATGTTGTATGGTCCTTTTAATGATCCATATACTTTAAAATTGATAATATAACAATGATATACCATTTATCCATTCTCATTATAGAAATTACCTAATTTTTTCTTTTACTAAATTTAGTAAGAGATCCTCTCATTCTCCTATTTATTCAAGTATAATATTTATCTTATATAATATACATTAATTATTTATGTTGAGATATGTTATTTGATATCTCCCATTACTCTTTATTTTATACCAAAATACTGATTTATCCCTTTCAATATTATAAATCCCTATCATGAACATTCATATGCCCCTGTTATGTTATCGAAATTTCATCAGAATATTCCATACCAAACAATTGTGTAGTGAATAGTTGTACCCATTTACTATCATGGGTTTTAACCCTTATGCACCAATAGTATTAATTGATGACTTAAAATTATTTATTTCAAACTCCATGATCGGGGAATAAAAAATAACTATGAATGAATCCATGTTGTATGATATATGTGGAACACTTCATAATGATAATGAAATGAAAATGACATGTGACAAAAAATTATATTGTGCTAAAATGCATTCGGTAATGTTTCAGTCTCAAGATACATCATGAAAATGATTAGGGAGTAAACCTAATCCATCTCAGGACTTTTTATGTCATGATGTATTGGAAGTTAGTATTGAACATTGTTTTTGATAATGTGTTTTAGGTTGTTGTCCCATATCCCATATTTCACATGTGATATCATTCAATATCCTACCTCATTGTTAATGTTTATGATTATAACACCCTTTATGACCCCATTTATATTCCTATTGTATAACATGTATTACATTATTCATGTTATTCCATGTTTATTCCCATACTAGGATTTATATCTCACCCCTTTCTTATTTAGGTCACATGTTATCCCATATAGTGATATGTACATTAGAATAATATAATAATTTAAAGGATGTTTCCAATACAGATGATGTATCTTCTATTTTATTTTTTTATGTAATATACCTAATTCCCAAATATACTACACTTCTCAATAATTGATGTTTTATTATGTTTAATCAATTGTAATTAATCATTAGTTGATGTATAATAAAGTGAAGGGTCATCATACGTAGGGAAAAATGGTTCTAAAACATCCAACTCGCCTTTGTGATGTTCTAGTTAATATATAACAGATTTTTCATAATTAAGTTGATGAATAAATATTAATGATGAACTGGTGGGGTTACTATTGTCGTTTAGAGGTTGATGTATTTTATTAGATAACTTGTTCTAATTAAATTGGTTTTAGAAAATATTTAGATAGATATAGAAAGACGTGTCACTATTTTATAGATCTTATGATTCATTAAAAGTAAATTTCAGTGATTTTGGAATAGAAAATTATTATGGATATTCATTTCATGGATTAAGAGATGAAGTTTAATTTTATCAATGCACAATGAAAATATTAAATTATTCCTTGGAAATAAAAATATATCATGTGATTATATTTCCTTATATTCATAGAATGTTAAAAAGTTCCTCAACACTGAAAAATGGGTCCTGAAACAAATAAATTATCCTAATACATTTATTTCTAACGAGATAATGGTCTTTTCACACCTTATCAATTTATGTCTTTACGGTCCTTAACTTTCCATTAATCATTAAATTTATTATGATCAATGACCTCAATCACTATCTATAATTATTTATGATATTCTTAAAAGCATGTATTTTCACATTGAATAAATTTTATATTACTAATAAATCTTATTTTATGTTATTCTATATGAACTTTGTACTTCCCTTTCTCTCATAATAAGAACTTGTTTCATTGAATTTTTTTTATGATGTGGGTTTTCAAAAAAGAAATTTTCAAATATCTATTCCTTGATTTCAGAGTGCAATACAAAATAATGCGGATACGGATTTTTTTGGTGGGATATTATGACAACCCACTATAATAAATGATGAATATTTTATTCAATATCTTATCTAGGATATAAAACCAAGCCCAAATATCCCATTATATTTATTTCTTTAAATTTAATCACTTTGATGTCTTGTGGAATGCAGAACCCTGAAAGTAAATGAACCACAATATATTATACCATTATAACAAAGAAATTAAATTTTTATTTTATTTATAGTAATAAATATATTTTGAAAATTATGTTTATGTGCTAATAATAAATTATATAATAATAATTTAAAAGAAAAAGAAATGTTTTATGGAAAAATATATTTTTCTGAAAAATGGTTTTGTCATTCTTTTCTTGCATAATTAAAATTTAAATATAAAAAATGTAACAAAAATTAGTTTATGATATGTAATTCATTATTAATATCATAAAATAAAATTTATTTTGGGTTTATTTTTGGGGTTTTCCTAAAGAGTTTCGCCTTTCAATAAATATGGAAACATATTGATATTTATTGATAAATACAATGTTTTAAGTAACTTATAACATGAGAGTATATTTTAAATTATATTTATAATATAAATAAATCAGTTATATTTAAATTTAATTAATTTAGTTCATTTTAATAAAATTTATATTATATTTTGATATTAAAACCATCTATACATATGAGAATTTTCTCTTTAGACACATGCTTTTTCATCGCGTCTATAGATAAAATTTTAAATTAGATTATTCCACTTTAATGAATATTATTTGATAAAATGCATTAAATATTTTAAATAATAATAATTAAAATTAGCAATCATTTTTAACTTCATTTTTTACCATAATTAATTGTGAAACCATTAAAAATTAATTACCTCGGTTAAGGTAAAAATAGTTTTGCCGAGTGTTAAAAAAAAGAAGATAAGTGTTAAAAATGAGATAAATTTTTTAAAAAACCCTTATTTTGGACATATTGAGACCTTAAAACCTCCATGGTTTCTTAATGACCTATTTTTTTGGCTTTTGGAATGATAAAAACGTGGTTATAATTGAATCTGTTCCAAAATTCTATTGGTGTCCTCTCCTACACATATAAAACGAGTCCACCTCTTCTCCCATCTTCACACTTCCAAAGACATTGATTTTTTCCAATACCTACCTGAATAAATTATTTAAGTACCTCCAAACATCCTTGATCATATTTTTTTTATCATAAATCCAACTTAAGAAGTCTTTTATTACAAACCAGAAGGAGTTGTCCGAAGAAGACTTATCATTTTTAAACAAGGACTTTTATATTGTTTCTTATATAATATCCTTAAAATATTATAAAAACATTCTCATATAATAAAATTATTTAATTATATATTATGATATGTAATAATTTTATGTTGTTTACTAATATTTATCTCCTCTTCCCGAGGGGAAACAAAATTGTCGAAAATATGTATGGCGGACTGCCGCCTCATGAACCAATATAACTCTATTTCCATCAAAATATACCATTATTTTATATATTGATTTATTTAATGTATATGTATAATATTTATGATAATTTTATACTTTTTTATTTATAATATCACAGACACATTTTTTCATACCTTTCCATTTAAAATATGATAAATTCCCTCTTGTGTATGGATGACTACATCTTCACAAAGATATAATATTCGTTTCTTTAATTATGATTTTAATGGAATGTAATAATGAAAAATTAATAAATATATGTGATATATATGAGATTTTATTGATTATGTAAAATTAATATATCACTTAATTCCTTACCCTTTCACCTGTTAAGGAAATGATAACGTCACTCATGTATGTGTATGAACTACTGTCTGTAGAAAGTGACGTGATCCATTCTCTGTGTTCAAATTTCAAGAATGATTATAAAAGTTTATATAATGAAAAAAAATATTTCCATAATATAATACTAGATATTATTTAGCTATATAATATGTGTTTTACTGAAATATTCATTATAAAAATATGCTATAAAAAGTAAAGAAATTAGCATCCAAAATAATGAAAATAATTTATGATTATTAACAAATGGGTAACAAATATGTTATAATATATTAATATATTATATTATAAATATTAATATGGTTTCAGTATAAATTAATAACCATATTAGAACCATTATATATGATATTAAATCATGTTCAACCAAAATTATGTGTGAGGTAAGGGAATTCATCCCAAATTCCCTTTATTAAGGCATATGGTATTATTAGACACCTAATTTAGTTTATATGTTGTATATAATTCCCATTAGACTTTAATATCATGATTAAATAAAACATAATGGAATTTTATGTTTTATTTTGAATTATTTCATCCAAGGTGTATTGACTTATAAATTACTATTGGGTAGAGAATTTCATAACTCTATTTCTTTTCGATGGGTTATATTTCTTCTTCATTATCATTAAATTTCTTGGATTATGTGTGTATTGAATTTTTAATATATTATGTTTTATATCACATTTTTTATTTGGAATTACATTTTATGAACTTAATAAATTCATTGGTTAATACTCAGTTCAATTTTATGATATTTTTGTTGTTTTATTTGACAATCTCATTTTAATAAATATTTTTTTATGATTGAGTTTCCCTTGAAGGGAATTATTTTAACATTCTCCAAAAAAACCCATTTAATTTTATTCTACTATATATATTCATCAATGTTTCTACAATTGACCTATTTTCCACTATTGAGTGCTTAAAATTATTTATAAAATGTTTATTATTAAACTAGACTTCATCTCTTTCTTTAGTTGAAACCACTTTTCATGAAAAACAATGTCTTCAAAAAGATTTATCCAAATTTTATAAATTTTTCCGAATGATTTATTAAATAAATTTTTACCCATGTTTTACTTATTTTAAAAAAATTAAAATTATATTCATTTTTTCCAAAAAAGGCCCATTTTTCATTAATAATAAATGTGAAAGGATTCTATTTTAACAATTATAACATGTATGAAATTTTGTGTCTTCATTAATAAGGAATGTTTTAATAATTCCATTATATTATTCAAAGGTTTTTTTCAATGAAATTTATTTTAAAAATATTTTGGGAAATTTTACTTTTAAAAACATATATATTTTCAAAAATGAATATTTTATTTTCCTTATGAATCCTTTGAAATATATTATTATGGTATTTACATTCACTAATGGAAAAAATGATTATTTTACTTGTACTTCACTATGTATATCTTGGATTGACAATAATATTATAATTTCTATGGGTTGTTATGTTAATTTTGGCTAATGAAGGTACTTACATTAACTTTATCGGATAATTATTTAATCATAAAACTTTTCCATAACATATTCACTTTCATATGATCATTGGACATTCATTTTCTACTAAATATCTATATTATTTGTCATGGATATATTTATCAATTCAAGAATATTTATTTTCTATATACAATATTCTATATTGAAAGTTATATTTTTTATTTGGGGAAATATTAGTAAATCTACATTCTTTACACGATCTATATATTTTATAATAAGGAACATTGTTCATGAATTAAAAAAATTATTCGATATAAATGGAATGATTTGGAAATTCAATGATAAGTGGTTCTAGAAATTTTATATGCACTGAATGAATCATTAGTCTCATGATGAGAATCAATATTCTACCATTAAATGGGTTTCCGCACACAGTTTTAGACTCACATGTAAAAGTACTTCATGGTAGAGGTATTAGGATACTTGAGAACATAACATCCAATTATTAGGAATTTAAATCATTAATAATTTAGTTGTTATTATCCATGATATCTTTTCAATGATATTATCTATATGTGAATTTTATTATCAGTTATTGATTAAATGGAATGTGTTTTATTTTATTTACTATGCCATATTCAATAGAGATTATCTATTAGTGAAATTCATGTTATTGATTAAGTGTCGCGTGCATTCAGTTATTTACCCTTCCAAATTTATTATTACGTATCTATTCATAGTAATCATGTTAGTGATTACAATGAAATTATGTTTAGTTTTTTACCATTCCATGTTGATTATTCTTTATCGAATCATGATAGTGAAATTATATAAATTGAATGTGTGTTACGTTAATAACATTACCATGTCAATTATGTTTATTTATTCATGATAGCTTCCATTTTACTTAACCCTTATTGATCATCACATCTCAACCATATTTTTTCCTTTTCTAGGAATCCATAAAGTGTACTAAGAATGACATATAATTATATTCTAGAGGGAATGTGATATTTTCAAATATATGCTGTATTTTTTTTATAAAAATGTGAAAATGTACTCATATATGTATGTAGTTTACTAATAATACTAAAAGGTTCTGACCCTCAGGATGCAAGGACTTGAATTTTATGCCAATGTAATGAATAAAATGCGGACTTCATGCTACTAGATTTAGAGAATTTATAGGAATAATACTAAGGATGTGGATGACCATGCTTAGTTGAGTCTCATGTGATTTGGTAAACTACTTATATAAGGGATATGTGATGTAATCATCTGTTAGATTAATAATAGGTGATGTATTCTTTTTTGTAGTTAGTCTATTTTAGACAATCAATCAAATATGGGTTAGAAAATACTAGAATGATTTTTTCCATATCTAGAGTCCACTAAATGTTAGGGAAAAATAGATTATACAAACTATCTATATGATATATACGATATAATTTTTTTGTAAATTTTTCTATATAGATATTAGTATGTTTGATCATTATCAAACCTAACCCCTTAGTAGCTTGGGTAAAATTGATGAATTACTAGATTGATCTTTTCTTAATATCTATAAAATATGCATTTTTTATATCTGTGTTGTTACTATTAATTAATTTCTGGTCACATAGTCAGTATATTGGATAATGAGTCTATCTGAGATTTTTTTTAAAATGAATAACTTTTATGCAAACTATATCTAAAGAGGGTTTATATGGATTCAGAAATATTTATAGAGTTTTCCATCATGTTATTATATATTTATGTTTATTCGGAGAATTTTTATTTACTAATTAAATAAAATTTCATATGATAAATATGATATATTATCTCTCATCCATCATTTCAGAATGGCTACATGCAATTTCCACCTTGTAGGGTGAGTGCTTGAATCTACCATAAATTCATGAATTTAGGTTCTTCCATTGTCCCACATTGTTTTATAAACTCTAACCTATTATGATTGGATTACATTTATTTCATTCAATGAATGAAATCTATAAATAAGTGTAGTTAGAATTATCTTATTTTGATATGTAAAATATGGAGGACCCATTTCATTAAATGAAATTAATTGATGATAACTATATAAGTGGATGATATCCCACTAAATGAATGTGACTGATTGTTTTTAATTCCCCAATACTTTTTTTCATCATAATATGTTATTTATCACTAGGTGAAGTAGCTAGAACCCCTATTGAATTTGTTGATCCTCATGAAATGTGTTGAGATAGTTTTTCTAGGAAATCCCCTCTTAGGAAGGATAATTATTGTCACGAACCAGGCTGGGTCGTCATCCGACCCAGCGCCTGAACCAGTCCACGACATTGCCCGAAGGGTGTTCCCGATCCCCACAGGCTGGCACAAGTGCCCGGGTATCAAAACTAACTCATGGGAACAATTTACCTGAAATAGTAAACACAAAGCAACTGATAAGACAAATAAACTAAAACTAAAAATATACAACCAAACAGGGCCTTAAACTAAAAACATATTTAAAGGTTTTCAACTAGAAACCACGTCCAAAACTAAATGACAACAAAAGAGACTAAAACTCTAACTCAAAAATCCAAGCAACAAGAGTGGTGTAGCATCCGCATGCCACAACACCAACCTGCACGAGAAGACCATCAACAACCAAAACCACCATTTCTGAGCACGACACACAACCTGGAATACACAAGAAACAAGGTCTACACACACCTGAAGGTGTATGCAGGGTGTGAGAGAAAGGCCCAGTAGGACGTCACCCAATAAAAAGGTTCCATGCCACAACATCAAAAAGATAATTTAATGTGCCTGTTAAAAATTATACTGTCAAAATGTTTTTAAAGAAGACATTTACAAGCTAAAAACTACAAAAAAAACACTCATAGAACCCATTTCACAAACACCATCTGAAAGGGAAAGAGAAAAAATGAATGAGGGAATACATACACATACTCTCGCACACACACACACATGCATGCACATATACTCTCACACACACACAAGTGGTCCTCCATATGCTGACATAAGGCACCACAACATTGATGGTAGAGCACTATGGGTAAATCCCCTAAGGATCATCTAGCTCGAGTGGGACCCTAGAACCTCATGTCTCGGTGAAACGTGCCTTAGAAACCATGACCCTCAGAAACATGGCTTAGAATTCCAAGACCCTCAAGAAATGTGGCTTAGAAGGCCACGACCCTCAGTCATCATATGTTTAGTTATTGTTGTAATCGTCAATCCAGCTAAGTGAAACAAGGACGATACCCATCCGGTTCACTAGCGCACTAGTTCTGGTCTGCCCACCTTGATACGCAGGGTTTTCCCTTGTGCTCAAACAAGTTTTACATTCACATAATATATATCATGGTACCATATCCTGAACCAAACAAGACATTACACATACAAGTCACCACTTGCATACCCAAACACCATAAAAAACACACGCACACCAAAACCATTTTATAACATAGTTTGGATCACTTGCATGACTTGATGAACAATTTAATGAATTTGTAGAACATTTCTAAATAGCACAAAAAGAGGTTGCACTTGAGACATGCCCAGTTTCCCATGTAAGAACCCCTTTAAAAACATAACTCATACGTAGTTCTGTAAAACACAACTCCCGCACCCCACATATAATTTAATGAGTGCAATTAACAATTTATAAAACACTTAAAATTAGAAAGAAAAGGTTTACACAAGAAAGACAAACTCGATTTTATATAAGAACATCGCTTTGCAACCAAAATTACAACATATACAAACCAAAACATGTTTTTCCATTGTTCAAAAAATTTCCAATTTATTTCCAAAAGTACACAACACGGCAAACACACCAAAAGTGACTCATATTCATTGAAAATCTCCATTTAATTACACATACACCTCAAAGAACTTGAAAACACATTTCAAACCTACCAAACAAACACCAATAACCTTCCCAATCATGATTCACATATCAAACACCACTTAAATAAACAATTTCTCAATTAATAAAACATCACACATGCATACTAAAAGGACTTAGTTTAAAACACACAAATTTTAGATGTCGTAACCATTTGAAAATCAATTTTACATCCCAACCCTTCTAAAACCTCATTCGCACCCCTAAAACATACTCAAGGTTCATAATAAAAATTAATACGTTAAAATAGTTTACCTTCTTTTGAAAAACTCAGTTTAATAACATCCGTACCTCAAGTGTTCTTGAAAACACAATTTGCACACCTTAAACAATGAACTAAAACACATCTGAAAATTTCAACAACACAACGCACATGAAAAACATTGACATTTACATAAAAAAACTCAAATTCATCAATATGCATATCACATCACGTCCAAAATAAAATTCACATCACATAATTTATCACTAGAACACGTTATAATTTAATTATGGAGCAATTTAAATTATTTAAATATGGTATGGCATGGAACCACCTACCTCAAACCAAGAAGCTTCCACAAAATTTTGTGAATTCACAATTGCACCTCAACTAAACCTTAGGCAACCTAGCGCGCACCCAAAACACGAATTCAAACAAAACATTCATGTCAGAACCATAAAATAAGAACTCATTCCCTACTAGAAGACCCAAAAAAATGAAAGATTTAGAAAAAAACAAAGAGGGGATGACCCTACCGAGAGGGAATTCATCTACGGAAGAGGGCTGCGCCTGTAGGGCGACGATAGACAGCACGCTAAAGGCTGGCACCAAGGAGGTTCGGTGGGTTCTGAGCCTGAAGGAGGGGGTTCCAGGGGGGGTTCAGGCTGGAAGCAAGAGTTGATGGTGGTGCGACGAGACAGGTAACCAGCGGGAGGGGGTGCGACGGGCCGAGGGGGAGGTTGGCTGGGAGGGTGGTCACCGGACAGAGGCACGACCGGGAGGGAGGTCACCGAATAGAGGCATGGCCGTGAAGGAGGTTTCCGGACAAGAGGCGCGGCCAGGAGGGAGTCGCTGGCGGAGGGGGGGGGGGGGTCCGTTGTGCGAGCTGGGAGGGGGAGGCTACCGGACAGTAGGAGAGGGAGGCGGCACACGGGTTGGAGAGGGAGAAGTGGTGTGGCGTGCTCCAGTTGGGGTGACATGGGAAGGAGGGCGAGCGGCCAAGGGGGTTCAATGGGAGATGCACCAGATAGGGTTTTGGGGGGAGGGGGTTCAACGCGACGGGATGAGAGAAAGTGAAGGAGAGATGAAATAAAAATAAAAATAAAAGAAAAAGGAAAAGAAAAAAATATTTGGAAATGAATGAAAAACCCTAAAAAAACTTAAACTAACATAATGTTAATAAATAAATAAAAAAACATACTTAAAATATTAATAATGAAAAGATAATAATTTTTCTATTCAGTATTAAAAATGAAATTAAAGTATTAATAATAATAATAACAATAATAATTGGAATAAACTAAAATATAAATAATAATAATTATTATTATTATAATTATAATTATAATAATCTCATATGACATTATTATGATTATTATTATTAAAAAAATTTTTAATTCATTTTATTTCATTAATTAAACATCGACCAGACATGTGGTGAACCGGGCGGGGTCGTGCGCCGACCCAAGCGAGGCCGCGCTGCTTCGATCGCGATGTGCTGGACACAAACAAGACCAAAACACAAAGAGCTCGAAATATTAAGTCAGGTTTTGACCCGAACTACCTGACGCAAAGAAAATTAATAAGTTAAATAAATTAGAAATGACAGGTGTGACAATTATCCCCACCATAAAGATTTCCGTCCCTAGAAATCCACAACCAGAACCAAACCCCACAGCAGAAAACCACACTCCCTTTAGATTCAAAGGGAATCCCCACAAACATCAAGCAAAAAGAGGTAAAACCATCGTGCTCAGAGAGAGTGACTGAATTTCAACATCAAGAAACGCATAAAAAGACTTTCTCATATGTGTTACCCAACCTAAAGGGCTAAAACACCTCAAGCTGCCTGATCAAGGAAAACGACTCTTGCACCCGTGGAAACCAACCTCAGAAGATGAAAGAACTCAAACATTATTAAACGAAAACCATAATATTTGGTTGGAATCAACAGACAAGGTCAGACCATGTCCAAGGAACACTCTTATGACTTATCACCAATCCATACTTAAAAACAGAAGTAAAAGAACAACATGGGGAGGCCCGAGTGGATCCCCACCATTAAGAACTCACTGACGCTAGAGAGGAGACTGGAAAACCGACATGGGGAGGTTCGAGTGGACTCCCTGCCATTAAAGAAAAGTCTAGCACTGATTCATTCTAGAGAGATTCGTGTGAGACCCAATATGGGTCTCTCCACCATTAAGAACCTACCAACGCCCAAGGCGAGACTAGAAAACCAACATGGGGAGGTCTGAGTGGACTCCCCACCGTTCAGGAAAGGCCAACACAGATCTTTTCTAGAGTCCTTTGTGTGAGACCCATCGTGGGTGTCACGACCCGTCCTCGGGGCCCGTGCCATGACTACCCCAAGCCCGCCTTCCATAGGCCAGGGGCAGGCGACTAGCACCAAAGGCTTAAATCCCAATAACTGGGAAGGCATTTCCTTTATAAAAGAAAACAAAACACCATAGAGTACAAGCGGATGTAAAACACAAAGTACAAAAGAAAGTGCTGAAAAGTAAATGGGCTAGAATACAAACCCAACTGAAAGTACAACTACAACTAAATGAAAGTATAACAGAAAATGACAGACTGTTGGAAGAAAGGAAGCAGCTCCTGGGTCGTCCTCCTCAGATCCTACCTGAAGGGTAGGTATAGATTGTGCAGCTCCTGGATCGTCCACCACGGATACTACCTGAAGGGTAGGTATAGATAGCGCAACTCCTGGATTTTCCACCACGGATCCTACCTGAAGGGTAGGTATAGATAGCCTCCATAATGCTCTCGCCCGTCAACCTCCTCCGAGTGTCGTCTCGCCGTGAAGTCCACCTCCGGATACTGACTCGTCGTGTGGTCCACCTTCGGGTACCGTCCAGTCCTCAAACACTCAGCCTCTGTCAGCGCTGCCCGTCGTCTGCAACCAACATAACGAGGTGTGGGCATAGCTTTGTGCAGGTGTGAGTATAGGATACTCAGTAGGGACCCCGAGACCCTCAAGGTCTCACTAAATCGAAAAAGGATAACCACAAAGAAGGATCTCAACAGATAACCCTTACTTAGGTATAAGCCCAAACTTATACCTAAGTTATCAAGTAACGCATCTCAATCATGAGGAAACACAAAGGTTATTAAATCAATGGATAACCACTACTTAGGAATATCCCATTACATATACCTAAGTTATCAAGTGACCCATCTCAATCATGAGGTAAACACAAAGGTCATAGACTCAGCTCAAACCAGGATTTTTATTAGTGAAACCGTAACTGCTGAAGAGCCCCGTATCTGGAGTGTACAGTGGTCCTATCACGACTCCAAGGTACTGCTCACTAACCTAAGACTGCTGAGGTACTCCTCCTGTCGAGTACCGCGGCACAGCCACCCAAACACAGTAGTGCTTCCCGCCGGGGTATGCCACCCAAAAACAGTAGTGCACACCCCTTAATAGCTTGCAGAGGTACTCTACGGATGACTACTGCGGGTCTGCACTGTCACACAGTAGTGCTCTGTCTGCCAAGGGTCTGCTCCCAAACAAGTAGTGCTCCATCCACTAGGCTAGTCGACTCACTCCAAGTCGAGTCGGTCAAGCAGTCGTCAGGTCTTAGCCGGCTACACGGTCTTCGTACTCCGTACGCTCGTCTCTGGGAGGGTCCGCTCCACAAGCTACAGGTCGATACTCCAAGTATCTCAAAGTCCCACGAAGAAGTATCTCAAAGGACCGCCTCATCTTAGGGGTCTCAACGCAATAGACGGCGTGTCAATCAGATGCCCGGTCTGTGAGTTATTGGCCTTTTCATCCTAGGGGCCCGGTTGGGTTTTAGTGCGAACCAACCCATCCATATGTTAAATGTACCCAGAACTCCCATAGGGTATACTCATAGGGACCGTTTTTCAACGTGATCACCAACGCCGCTGACGGTTCGTCAAACGGACGTCCAGTCTGAAAGTTATCAGCTTTTCTGTTCCAGGGACCCGGTTGGATTTCGGGTACAATCCAACCCGGACACTATTCAACTACAACCAAAACTCATGTGAAGTATGCCAAAAGTTCCATCTCATCAAAGGGAAACAAAAAATGTCAATGGCACATCAATCGGATGTCCGGAGCTCAAGATATAAGTGTTTCCGCTCCGAGGGCCCGGTTGGTTTCATGTTCGAACCAACCCGCCCTCACCCAAAGTTCTCGGAAAACCTGAGTGTAATATACCGAAATGACCGCCTTGATCCAAGGATCGTTGTGAAACTGACGGTGTATCGATCGGAGGTTCGTGGCCCAAGATATGGGCGTTTGAATGGAAACTGCCCGAAAATAGGGGTTCGGGCCCGGTCCGACCCAGCCCGAGACCTCCTGGGTCGGTCCGAACCGGGTCGACCCGAACTGGATCCGGGTCTGGCCAAATAGGGTTTGGCCCGGCCCGGGGGGCACAGCCCAGCCCCACTTGTGCGCGGCCCAGCCCGGCCGGCTGGCCTTCCTCACTAGCGCGGCCGCGTGGCCACTCGGCTGTCCGACTGAGCGAAAAAGGGGGGTGCGGTTGCCCCCACCCCATGAAGGAAGCCGCGGCCCCCGTATGGGGGCCGCTCCTTGCTTGCGACGCGGCCCGGCGCCGTGTCGTCCTTGGTCACGCACGGCTGCGGGACCAGCCGCCGTCCATCGCGGCGGCCCTTCCCGGCGGCGCGTCGGGCGCCGCCTTCTCCGGGCGGCCGGCCGGTGCCGGCCGCCACCTCTGACCACCAGTGTCGCTGTGCCGGCGTGGCGCACCGGCAGGATTTTCCGCGGACCACCGGAAGCGCTCCGGTGGTCCGTTTTGCTCGCTGCCTTCGCCAACGGTCCTCCTAGGACCCAACCTTCACTGCGGAGGCTTCAAATTGACTTTCTGGCCCCGTTTGTCGTTGCCCATCAATCCGCACACAACGATCAACTAGAGGAGTCTTTGAATTGCCTCCGCGGCCCCGACTCCGGTCACGGTTTCGTTCGGCCTCAACGGCGCGACGCGACGGCGCCACGCTTCTTCGTCGCGTTCTTTCTTGCTTTCGCGCGGTGTCGTTGCACCGCACCGCCTTTGTTCATGCTGCAACGAACAAAACAACAATGGGGGAGGAGAGTCGGCCTTGTTCGGGCGGTCCAACCTCCTCCTGTTAAGTAGATAACAAGCGGCCCAAAAGACAAAGAACGACAAAGATTTTTCACGAACAAAAGTAATAAACCTGAACAGTTTTTCCCTGAAATCAAGAATAACCAACCCACAAACATATTATTCAATGATTAACTTAATATTTAGTTGATCCACGTTCTTAGATTTAGAATGAAGTAAACAAGGGTTTACTAACAATCACAAATAAATTCCCTACCTCGAGTGTAGTTGAACAAAGGCTCATCGCGGAATTGCACTTCGCGAAAGAAGGCGTCACAGAAGGGGGATCGTCCCGTCGCGGAGAAAAGATTCATCGGCGTCGCGTCGTCGATCTCCGAGGATCCGACGTTCTTGTCGACCTTCGTCGGGGGTCGGCGTTCTTCGCGTTCTTCGCGTTCTTCACGTTCTTCGACGATGAACGAAGAACTTCGAGACTTTGAGTCGTTCTCTCCAAAATCCTCCCGCACAACCCAAGAAACAACAATAATAAAATAAGACACCTTCTTATTTTATTACTCAAGCCTTCAGTTTGAAATTCAAAATTGAATAAAACAATTAAATCAATTAATTGCATCATTTTAAACCACTCAATTAATAGAGGCGTTTAATATTTAATTAAACACATGAGTTGACTTTGTTTAATAGGGGGTACGAGTGTGTTACTTTAATCAAAAAGGGGTTGAGGAAGTTGAAAGGGTGGGGATCATGTGGGCCCCACCCCACTAATATCCTACTTAGAGGGTTAGTTAGGATGTGGGTCCCACTCAACCGCTTAGCTTAGGTTAACACTTCTTTGAATAAAAATAAAATCTGTTGCACAATATTTTATTTTATTCTTTATTTAACCCAATTAAGTAAAACTCCACCCAAGAAAACGCAACTCCGGAAAAGGTGTTCTTAAGTAATTACCGGCGCTGTGATTGCATCGGTGCCCTCATATTTCAATTCTGAGCACCGGTTTAAAAGTTAGAAAAACCCGTTCGTTCGTTCATTGAACGTACCCGAGCTAAACTTCGGAAAATGATTCCGGGCACACTGGGCCTCGGAATCAGGTGTCGTCAGAAACTAATTTCTTGTAAAATCCCAATGAAAATTAAGAATAAATTTCCCTTGAATTTTAGGGGACTTTACATTACTCCCACCTCAGGGCATTACATCCTCGTAAAGATTTAATACAAACGAGGCATACAAAATTGGTATTGAGAAAACATCTAAGCCTTCCGCTCCCATGTGCTTACCTAGAGGTTCCCGTATTGCTAGTGAAAGCGTACCCGAGAAATCGACCGTCATCGTAGGATCCGCTCCTGTCGATCCTCGATCCCCACTGGAATATCTGCGTATGTCGCCCTATCATCGATGTCCTACTCCCTGAGGTCGATGATGTGTGATGGTTCATGCACGTATCTCCTCAGTTGAGATACGTGGAAGTCGTCGTGCACCTGGTGCAACTGTGGTGGATGGGTCAAGCAGTAAACCACCTCGCCTACCCAGTTGAGGAACTAGAAAGGTCCGTCGAACCTCAGAGATAACTTTTTGCCTCAGCCACATCTCTGTAAACCTCATCGAGGTGAGACCCGTATAAAGACGTGATCATCATCCTCGAACTCTAGAGGTCTCAAATTCCTATTAGAACTGAAACTGAAAACGACCGCTGCAACGAGGGTAAGGTTGACTGACTCAAGAGTGATCGGTCGCACCCTCCTGTGCATGAGTTTATCATGTGATGCCTGGGGTTTCCTTTTCGCCGACCAAGGAAAACCCATCCTGACGTCGTTGTTAAACCACAACCTTTTTGCCTAATACCATCAATTTGTGTATGAAATGTGATTTCCCAGTCCATACTCAAACCAACGTCGTAAGGCCTCGACGCTGCCACCAAGAGATTCCAACCAAAACTCTCACCTCGAGGGTCTGACCACACCGTCGGTATATGTGTTATTATCGAGTCATCTCCCAAGGTATCTCCAGATGTGAGGGTCAAGTCTATAGCTTACCGGAATCTCTAGGTCTGGGACAAGATTTGTGAAAGCAAGGAATGATTCATATCGACGTCTGTTACTACGGTAGCTAGTAGTGGACACAGACTGTCCCCTGAATAATTTTTAGAGCCATTGGTTCACACTCCTTGACCGCATGCAGCCGCACTCTTCCTCCGCCCTCCATCTCCCTGAGCCCGGCGGGGATAACTATGGTGGGTGGTTTTAGCCTGTTAAAATGTACACCACCTCATGCTGATCTCCTAGCTCTGCCTCCACATCTACTGCTTCACAAACTCATCTATCCTTAAATCTTCCTCTTCTTAAAACATTTAACACGCTTGAGTCTCCAAGACTGGCGCCAGTTTCCTATTTCTTACTGCACTGTGCAGTCTTCATCCGCTCCTGTATGATCTGCACCTTCTTTGCCTATGATCTGAAAGAGCTGCTAAGATTTCTCCCTTGCTGAAAAGCGAAACTCGGTCTCATCCACCGGATAAACAATTCCCATTACTTAATACAGTCAATCCTGACATGAATGATGCATTTATGCCATGGATGATATCGTAAGGCCTCGACATAACTACCAAGAGATCCAACAGTCACTCTCACCTCCAAGGGTCGAGTCACGCTATCGGCATCAATGTGGGGTCACTGGGTCTCCTCCAGTAGAAATCTCAAAAGTGAGGGCCAAGTCAATAGTTTTAACCAGGACCTCTCAGTCTCAACCAAACAAAAGGATAGGAAAGAAAACATCACAAAGCTAAGTGTCTTTTTATTACTGTATCTCATAGTACAAAGACACAAATACAACAACAACATGGAACTAGAAGTACCAAGACCACAAGTAATCCACTAGTTCCTCTCATGTCCACCTGTTCCCAGAGCTCTGCTGCCTTGTCCACCGCTCGGCTGTTGCTCAAGCACCTGTCGCTGCTTTTGCCTTGGTGGCTCCTCCAACACCTGCGGATCAACTGCGCGGGGGGTCAGATAGTCACGTTCCAGGTGATCCTTCCTGCCGCATTCATAACACTTCCTGCTCCTCGTACGGCTGTCTCTTGGCCTCTTGGACCTATTCATCATCTTTCTACTGCCTAAATATGACTTGGCTATGGATGGAAAACCATGCGGAAAAGGAAGCAGCTCCTGAACACGCTCGGCGTGCAGAGCTACTAGTACAAACTCCACCCTGAAGAAGGTCTCTAAGTCTCCCAATGTGAAGTTAATCCAATCGCAAAACTGGAACAAGCGGCTCCACCACTAGCCTACTGCTGCCTGAAGAAGGATAGCAACAAATATCACCATGAAGTCTGCTAGCATCCCCACTAGCCTAAAGACTCTCACCACAGCCTCCAGCCAATCCTCAACCGCCTGCGGGTCTGTCTCTCCTCGGAACCTGGGTGGCCTCTGGCACTGGAACTCATGCAGTGCCCTCAAGCAGCGTGCATCGCCAACTGCTAGGGCTGGTGGCATCGGTGGCCCAACGTATGGTAGTACCACTGGTGCCTCCGCTGGTGCCTCAACTGCAGGAGGGCCCTGTACCGAAGCCTCATCACTCGGTAGGATTTCAGTATGCACATACCTTAGGTATCTAGCAGGTCTTCTGTGGAAAGGCATCCTGAAAGAAACATACGTGACACGGTCAAACGATTTATACATGGTGAGCTGACCTGGTTTGAGCTGTTTTAAGGGAAAACCATTGAAAACACACACACAATTAATGTTTTCTTGCACTGAGTCGGAAATCAGAAGTCAGGGTCCTGGTGTATGGATATGTCGGCCGCCCGCACCAACACGAGACTCCCTGAACTGAAAACCACACTCGGTACCCTTAACACTATTGCTACATAGAAAGAAAAAAAATATCAGAGTTATAAGTTTTGTGGTAGAACCGACTCCTCTGATACCAATTTGTCATGACCCGTCCTTTTTCCCCGTGTTGTGACTACACCAAACCCGCCTTCCATAGGCCAGGGACTGGCGACTAGCACCAAAGGCATAAATCCCGATAACTGGGAAGGCATTTCCTTTATAAAATTAAACAAAACACCACAGACTACAAGCGGAAGTAAAACACTAAGTACAAAAGAAAGTGCTAAAAAGTAAATGGACCAGAATACAAACCCAACTGAAAGTACAACTACAACTGAACAAAAGTACAACAGAAAAAGACAAACAGGTGGAAGAAAGGAAGAAACTCCTGGGTCGTCCTCCTCGGATCCTACCTAAAGGGTAGGTATAGATAGCGAGCTCCTGGATCATCCACCACGGATGCTACCTGAAGGGTAGGTACAGATTGCGCAACTCCTGGATCATTCACCACAGATCCTACCTGAAGTGTAGGTACAGATAGCCTCCACAACGATCTCGCCCATCAACCTCCTCCATGTGTCGTCTCACCGTGAATTCCACCTCCAGATACTAACTCATCGTGTGGTCCACCTCCGGGTACCGTTCAGTCCTCGAACACTCGGCCTCTGTCAGCGCTGCCCGTCGTCTGCAAACAACACAACGAGGTGCGGGCATAGCCCGTGCAGGGGTGAGTATACGATACTGAGTAGGGACCCCGATACCCTCAAGGTCTCGCTAAATCCAACAAGGATAACCACAAAGAAGTATCTCATCAGATTACCCTTACATAGGTATAAGCCGAAACTTATACCTAAGTTATCAAGTAACCCATCTCAATCATGAGGAAACACAAAGGTTATTTAATCAAAGGATAACCACTACTTAGGTATATGCCCATACATATACCTATGTTATCATGTGACCCATCTCAATCATTAGGTAAACACAAAGGTCATAGACTCACCTCAAACATGGATTTTTATTATCGAAACCGTAACTGCTGAAGAGCCCCGTCTCTGGAGTGTACACTGGTCCTGTTACGACTCTGAGGTACTGCTCACTAACCTAAGACTGCTGAGGTACTCTCCTGTCGAGTACGGTAGGACAGCCACCCAAACACATTAGTGCTTCTCGCCGGGTAACACCACCCAAACATAGTAGTGCACACCCCCTAATAGCCTGTAGAGGTACTCTCTGGATGAGTACCATGGGTCTACACTATCACACAGTAGTGCTCCGTCCTCCATGGGTCTGCACCCAAACAAGAAGTACTCCGTCCACTGGACTAGTCGACTCACTCCAAGTCGAGTCGGTCAAGCAGTCGTCAGGTCTCAGCCGGCTGCACAGTCTTCGTACTCCATACGCTCGTCCCCGGGAGGGTCCGATCCACAAGCTACCGGTCGATACTCCAAGTATATCAAAGTCCCACGAAATAGTATCTCAAAGGACCACCTCGTCATAGGGAACTCAACGCAACAGATGGCGCGTCAATCGGACGCCCGGTCTGTGAGTTATTAGCCTTTTCGTCCCAGGGCCCAGTTGGTTTCGTGGGAGAACCAACCCGGACGTATCTCAACTGTACCCCAAACTCTCATAGGGCATACCCATAGGGACCGTTTCTAAACTTGATCACCAACGCCACTGGCGGTTCGTGAAACGGACGTCCAGTCTGAAAGTTATCAGCTTTTCCGTTCTAGGGGCCTGGTTGGATTTCGGGTACAATCCAACCTGGACACTATCTAACTGCAACCAAAACTCAGGAAAAGTATGCCAAAAGTTCCGTCTAATCAAGAGGAAACCATCAAAGTCCACGGCACGTCAATCGGACGTCCGAAGCTCAAGATATAAGTGTTTCCGCTCCGAGGGCCCGGTTGGTTTCGTGTTCGAACCAACCCGGCTATACCCAAAGTTCTCTGAATCCCTGAGTGTAATATACTGAAACGGCCACCTCGATCCAAGGATCGCTACACAACTGATGGTGCATCGATTGGAGGTCTGTGACCCAAGATATGGGAATCTGAACTGAAACTTCCCGAAAATATGGGGTTCGGGCCCGGTTCGACCCGGCCCAAGACCCCCTGGGTAGGCCCGAACCGGGTCCGAGTTAGGCCCAATAGGGTGCGGCCTGGCCCGGTGGGCACGACGCAGCCCGACCGGCTGGCCTACCGCGCGGGCGCGGCCGCTCGGCTATCCGGCTGAGAGGAACATTGGGTTGCGGTTGCCCCCCCCCCCCCCCCCCCCCCGTGAAAGAAGCCGCGACCCCCGCGTGGGGGCTGCTCCCTGCTAGCGATGCGGCCCGATGCCATGTCGTCCTTGGTCCCGTGCGACTGTGGGACCAGCCGCCTGCCGCCACGGTGGCCCTTCCCGGCGGCGCGCCGGGCGCTGCCTCCGGCCGTCGGTGCCGCCGTGCCAGCATGGTGCATCAGTAGGATTTTCCGCGGACCACCGGACGCGCTCCGATGGTCCGTTTTTCTTTCCGCCTTCGCTAACGGTCCTCCCGGGAGCCGACCTTCACTGCGGACGCTTCAAATTGACATTGCGGCCCCGTTTTTCATCGCTCGTCTATCCGGGCACAACGATCAACCAGCGGAGTCTTCGAATCACCTCCGCGGCCCCGACTCCGACCGTGGTTTTGTTTGGCCTCAACGGCGCGGCACGACGGCGCCATGCTTCTTCGTCGCGTTCTTTCTTGTTTCCGCACGGTGCCATTGCACCGCGCCACCTTTGTTCGTGCCGCAATGAACAAAACAACAAAGGGGGAGGAGAGTCGGCCATGTTCGTGCGGTCCGACCTCCTCCCGTTAAGTTGATAACAAGTAGCCCAAAAGACGAAGAACGACAAAGATTTTTCATGAACAAAAGTAATCAATCCAAACAGTTTTTCACCGAAAACAAGAATTCCCAACCCACAAACATATTCTTTGCGGATTAAATTAATATTTAGTTGATCCGGATTCTTAGATTTAGATGGAAGTAAACAAGGGTTCACTAACAATCACAAATAAATTCCTTACCTCGAGTGTAGTCGAACGAAGGCTCGTCGCAAAATTGCACGTCGCGGAAGGGGGATCATTGCATCACAGAGAAAAGATTTGTCGGCATCGCGTCAATGATCTCCAAGGATCCGACGTTCTTGTCTACCTTCGTCGGAGGTCGACGTTCTTCGCGTTCTTCGTGTTCTTTGACGAAGAACGAAGAACTTCGAGACTTTGAGTCATTCTCTCCAAAATCCTCCCACACAACCCAAGTAACAACAATAATAAAATAAGACACCTTCTTATTTTATTACTCAAGCCATCAGTTTGAAATTCAAAATTGAATAAAACAATTAAAACAATCAATTGCAATGTTTTAAACCACCCAATTAATAGAGGCGTTTAATATTTAATTAAACGCACGAGTTGACTTCGTTTAGTAGGGGGTGGAGGTGTGTTACTTTAATCAAAAAGGGGTTGAGGAAGTTGAAAGAGTGGGGCTCGTGTGGGCCCCACCCCACTAATACCCTACCTAACAGATTAGTTAGGATGTGGGTCCCACTCAACCACTTAGATTAGGTTAACACTTCCTTGAATAAAAATAAAATCTGTTGCACAATATTTTATTTTATTCTTTAGTTAACCCAATTAAGTAAATCTCCACCCGAGAAAACGCAACTCTAGAAAAGGTGTTCTTAAGCAATTACCGGTGCTGCGATTCCATCGGTGCCCTCATATTTCAATTCTGAGCACCGGTTCAAATGTTAGAAAAAACTGCTCGTTCGTTCACTAAACGTACCCGAGCTAAACTTCGAAAAATGATTTCGGGCACACCGGGCCTCAGAATTAGGTTCTGTCAGATACTGTGTTCTTGTAAAATACCAAAGAAAATTAATAAAAAATTTCCTTTGAATTTTACATGTCTTTACAGTGGGTCTCACCGCCATTAGAAAAAATAGATGATACATAACTTTGAAAAATTATCGATGGTGACAAAAAACCCCACCATAAGTGGCGGGGAGGGAGGGGCCCGACCACTGGGGCGTCAACAACATGACCTAATACAAACAGACATCTCCACATCCCTGGATGATCCCTATTCAACTTTGATACTGATTTAACCAACATACCCCGTAAAGACCCCTAAAGGGATTAAATCCATTGGGCCACAACCCCAAAGACTTTAAGGCAAAGAGATGAACATGCCTCCTCCTAGTCACGAAAACCATACATAGCCAGATGGTTCGTTCGAAACGGAACAACCATAGAAACAATTTAAACTGCCTCTACTTTCCACACTGATGATAGAAATAAGGTTGGGTCCCGTACACTCCCAGGGTTCCTGACCATGCGCCGACTTCACTCCAATGCCTATGGCTGGATCCCTGATGTTTGAAGCATCTCCTGGCTCGCATTCAGGTATTGAAGACTCCCGAGCTGAGCTCCTCATTTTGGTGTCACGCACAATCATTATGCACCCGAGGCAACACCATAAAAAACAACAGACCATGACATCCAATTACTCTCACACTGAACATTCACCAGAATTAGAGCTTAAATGGTACACACGCATCACCCCTAATTACACTGAATGGGAACACGACACCACAAATCATCACCGAACATGACTATTACTGTTGACAGGAAAATTATATGGAGAAGGACTTCAAAATGAGTATTAAACATGTGACTCCTGCAATCGACCATATCATCCCCATGTGATTGGGTCTGCCACACTAGTGGCCTAACATAGAACCTTCTTCAAACAAAACCAACAAAGGATCAAAGGTCATTGAGAATAGTGTCCCACTCCGACCATTCTAGGTTTCTTCCACCTTGTTCCCACTGGAATATCCTTCACAATTTCCAAATAGAACTTTCAAATTAATTAGTTCAAACTTCACCCTTGACTATCAAAGAAAACACACACTGCAAGACATCACCAAACATGACTCTTGCAGCCGATGAAAGCACTACAAACCTTTCAAGACATCAATCAGCATAAAAAATTCTGAACCGCCATCACCCTTCCCCGCTAGACTTCCTTTCACCATTACCAGGGGGAACCTTCAAAAACAACAGTGTCAAATTTCATACCCGATGACTCAAGACACTCGAATGACCAAAACTCTCTTCAACTCCCATCGCATCTATCATCCCGCTGCGAGAGGATCCACTTAGTTGTAAAAAGTAGAGGTGGGTTAAATTCTAGAATTCAAGAAGAAATTCCTCTGATCAACTGGAGGGTCGACCAACGGAGAATTTACCGTGGCCAAACTTTAATCACATGTCAAAACTTTATGGGGGCATACACTAGTTGAGAAAGAAAACTATGGACCCAACCAAATTGGTTCAGTGGTCAAGACATACAAGAAGCGCACACTAAACATGCGGGGGAACCACTGAAAGGGCTTCTTGAATAACTTTTAAAAGAATTCACTAACTACATGAAAACATACCAACTTACAAATAAGAATTCAAACTCCAGACACAAATCATTCGAAACGGATTCTCGGCTCGAAACGCCTCACATCTAACACTTCCCAAAATAAAAGGACACATCACACTACCACCGATTATTAAAACACCAAATTTTCATTTAACAAAACATTTTGAAAATAAGAAAAGATTATGGGTTGCAAAAACACAAATGGTGTCCCACGGGCCTCAGACCTGCATGTTCCCTTGCCACACCGGCACCCACCTCATGTTCATCCAGACACTCATCCACTCATGCCATTAACCATTTCTTTTTCCCATATACACTCATGCATGTGGTTTCCCATTAGAACACCAAGGATCAAAATCAAACAATTCCATTTTTCAGAACCAAAACATCCAACCCACACTTTTCAAACGTCACACACCATTTCATTTTTAAAGTGCTTCATTTGAAGACATTTTCCAGGACCAAAATTTTTTTACTTAAAAACCAAATCTCCATGAATCCAAAACAAAGAGACGAGAATCAACGCAAGAGAAAACTTGTGTCAGCGGGTGGATGGAACGTATGGTTGGCGGCCATACACCAGTCACGCCGCCGACATAGAGGGAATTCTAGGATAACATCCCCAGCTCCACATGGCTTTCCAGACCCTGCGAGATCACTAGGACCACTAACCTTACCCCTTTTCATTTCCCTTAGACAAGATTAACTGCAAGGACCAAAAACTCAGACAAAACTCAAAATACTTTGGTAACTTGAGTCCCGCCATGAGGTGTGCTAGTCAGGCACCTTACTCGTAGCCAGGACGTTGAGTCCCGAAAACCTGAACTCAAGTCTACTGTGACTCTATCCCAAAAGAAAATGATCCAAGAGAGAAAACCTTGCCCTCTAATACCATTTTGTCACGAACCAGGCCGGGTCGCCATCCGACCAAGTGCCCGACCTGGTCCACGACAAGGCCCTAAGGGTGTTCCCGATCCCCACAGGCTGGCACAAGTTCTCAGGTATCAAAACTTACTCATGGGAACGGTTTACCCGAAACAGTAAACACAAAGAAACTGATAAGACAAATAATCTGAAACTGAAAATAGACAACCAAACAGGGCCTTAAACTAAAAATAGATTTAAAGGTTTACAACTAGAACACACGTCCAAAACTAAACGACAACAAAAGAGAATAAAACTCTAACTCAAACCTCCAAGCAACAAGAGTGGTGTAGCATCCACATGCCATAGCACCAAAATGCACGATAAGACCATCAACGGCCAAAACCACTATCGCTGAGCACGACACAAAACCTGGAATACACAAGAAACAAGGTCTACATACACCTGAAGGTGTATGCAGGGTGTGACCGAAAGGCCCAGTAGGATGTCACCCAATAAAAAGGATCCTTGCCATAACATCAAAAAGATAATTTAATGTGCTTGTTAAAAATTATACTTTCAAAATGTTTTTAAAGAAGACATTTACAAGCTAAAAACTAAATGAAAATACTAATAGAACACTTTTCACAAACACGATATGAAAGGGAAAGAGAAAAATTCAACGAGGGAATACATACACATACTCCAAAAAACACATGCATGCACGCAAAAATACTCACACACACACAAGTGGTCCTCCATATGCCGACGGAAGGCACCACAACATTGATGGTAGAGCACTATGGGTAAATCCCCTAAGAATCATCTAGCTTGAGTGGGACCCTAGAACATCGTGTCTCAGTGAAACGTGTCTTAGAAACCACAACTCTTAGAAACGTGGCTTAGAAGACCACGACCCTCAAAAAACGTGTCTTAGAAGGCCATGACCCTTAGTCATCATATTTTTAGTTACTGTTGTAATCGTCAATCCAGCTAAGTGAAACAGGGATGATACCCATCCTGTTCACTAGCGCACTAGTACTATTCTCCCCACCTAGATACCCAAGGTTTTCACTTGTTCTCAAACAAGTTTCGCGTTCACATAATGTATATCGCTCTCACATATCCCGAACCAAACAAGACATTACACATACAAGTCTCCACATGCATACCCAAACACCATAAAAAAACACACGCACATCAAAACCATTTTATAACATAGTTCAGATCACTTGAATGACTTGATAAACTATTTTAACAATTTGAAGTTCATTTCTAAATAGCACAAAAATAGTTTGCACATGAGACATGCCCAGTTTCACATGTAATATCCCCTTTAATAACATAACACACACGTAATTCTGTCAAACACAACTCCCTCAACCCACATGTAAGTTAATGAGTGCAATTAACAATTTGTAAAACACTTCAAATTAGAAACAAAAGGTTTACACAAGAAAGACAAACTCAGTTTCATATAAGAACATCAATTTAAAACAAAAGGTACAACATATACAAACCAAAACATGTTTTTCCATTGTTCAAACAATTTCCAATTTAACTCCAAAAGTATGCAACACGGAAAACACACCCAAAGTGACTCATATTCATTGAAAGTCTCCCTTTAATTACACAGACACCTCAAAGAACTTGAAAACACATTTTTCACTTACCAAATAACCCCAAAAACCTTCCCAACCATGATTCATATATCAAACGCCACTTAAAAAAACAATTTCTCAATTAATAAATCATCACACATGCATACTACAAGGCCTTAGTTTAAAACACACAAATTTTAGATGTCGTAACCATTTGAAAATCAATTGTACAGCCCAACCCTTCTAAAACCTCATTCGCACCCCTAAAACATACTCAAGGTTCATAATATAAATTAACACGTCAAAATAGTTTACCTTCTTTTGAAAAACTCAGTTTAATAACATCTGTAAATCAACCGTTCTTGAAAACACAATTTTCACACCTTAAACAATTAACTAAAACACGTCTGAAAATTTCAACACAACACACATGCAAAAAATTGGCATTTACTTAAAAACAACTGAAATTCATCAATATGAATATCGAATCATGTCCAAAATAAAGTTTTCATCACACAATTTATCACTAGAACATATTATAATTTAATTAAGGAGAAATTTAAATCATCTAAATATGGTATGGCATGGAACCACCTACCTCAAAAGAAGAAGCCTCCGCAAAATTGTGCGAATTCGCAATCACACCTCAATCGAACCTAAGGAAACCTAGCGTGCACCCAAAACATGAATTCAAACAAAAAATTCATGTCAGAACCATAAAATAAGAACTCATTCTCACGGGAAGACCAAAAAAACAATGAAAGATTTAGAAAAAAACAAAGATGGAAGGACTCTACCGAGAGGGAATTCATCCGTGGAAGAGGGTTGCGCCGGTAGGGCGACGGCGGATAGCGTGCTAACGGCTATTACCGAGGAGGTTCTATGGGTTCCAAGCTAGAAGGAGGGGGTTCCAGCGGGGGATCGTGCTGGAAGCAAGAGGGGAAGGGGGTGCAGCGTGATGGGGTACCAGCGGGAGTGGGTGCGACGTGACGTGGGGGAGGTTGGCCAGGAGGGTGGTCGTTGGACAGAGGCGTGGATGGGAGGGAGGTCGCCGGACTGAGGTTCGGCCGGGAGGGAGGTCGCCGGACAAGAGGCGTGGCCGGGAGGGAGTTGCTGGTGGAGGTGGGGTCCGTGGTGCGAGCCAGGAGGGGGAGGCTGCCGGACAGGAGGAGAGGGAGGCGGCGTGTGGGTTGGAGAGGGAGCAGGGGTGCGGCGCCCTCGAGTTGGGGTGACATGGGATGGAGGGCGAGCGGCTAAGAGGGTGCAGGGGGAGATGCAACACATAGGGTTTTGGGGGGAGGGGGTTCAGCGCAACGAGATGAGAGAAAGTGAGGGAGAGATGGAATAAAAATAAAAATAAAAGAAAGGGAAAAGAAAAAAATAGGGGGAAATGGATTAAAAAACTAATAAAACTTAAACTAACATAATGTTAATAAATAAATAAAAATAACATACTTAAAATATTAATAATGAAAAGATAATAATTTTGTAATTCCATATTAAAAACTAAATTAAATTAATAATTATAATAACAATAATAATTGGAATAAACTAAAATAGAAATAATAATGATAATAATAATAATAATTATAATTATAATAATCTCAAATGACATTATTATGATTATTATTATTAAAAAAATTGTTAATTAATTTTATTTCATTAATTAAACATCCTCAAGGCGTGCGGTGAATCGGGCGGGGCCCTACGGTGACCCAAGCGAGGCTGCGCAGCTTCGATCGTGTTGCGCTGGACGCAAACAAGACCAAAACACAAAGATCTTGAAATCTTAAGTCAGGTTTTGACCTTAACTACCCGACGCAAAGAAAATTAATATATTAAATAAATTAGAAATGACGGGTGTTTCAATTATGTTAACAACTAAGGTTTCCTTTCTCAAACATACAATAAATAGTCAAAATAAATTACACAACTACATAGGTATACATTATATTAACCAACTACTTTATATGTTGATTCTAATGAGTATTTATCATGCACATATATATATTTTATTTTTCAATGTTTATTTATATGATGAACCCTAAAACCCCATAAATCAATATACCTTCATTGTCCTAGTACAAGACATCTACACAAACATGATTATTTTACACTAAATAACCAAGAAAGTTTGTCTCGTGAGACAAACCAATGCACTGATGGGTTATATAATTCCCAAACCCAACCACCACAAATTAATTCCATCACATTCATCATTTCAGTGAATGAATTAATATTAAAATAAATAACCAACATTATTTAAAAAATATTAAACATCTATTTTGAAATAATAAGTATACATATTTTCAATATTTCCCAACATAATAAATGGAATTTCTTTCATAGAATTCAACCTTTAAACTAACAATGTATAGATTAATGGGTACATAGTTATGTAAATAATATAAAACATTGTATATAAATAATATAATTAATATAGAATATATACATTAAATATAATAACATAATCATAATGGAGAAAAATAATGTTAAAAGAGAGATGAAGTGTGATAAAGAATATAACCTCTATGAATAGTGTGATAAGAAAAATATAAATTCATAAGATAATTTAAAGGTTAATACATGAAACATAAATTTAAAGTAGATATATCATATAAATTTTGAGAGGAAAATGGAATATAAACAATAAAAAATAATTCTCATAAATATTATGTAACGTGTTTTTAAAAACAAACAACTAATACAAATTTGTAAATCAATTTAAATGGGTGAAATGAGGGAATTTAAACCTTACTTTTAAAATAATTCAAAATTTGTATAACATAAACATAAATTAATACAAAAATAGAAAATGTAGAGTAGAGTAAAAAAAATATACAAAAGTGGTATGCAACTGCACTATTTATTCTTCAAAAATGTTATCCTTCATTTTAAAAATAAAATAATTAAAAAACTAATAGAAATATGAGATTCATTAAAAACCCATGGAAACATGGAATTACAGTCTTATAATAATCAAAAACAATAAAATTTTGAATAAATATTCATATAAATAATGTTAAAAAAGAATATTTTATTGACACTTGAGTAAATAATGAAAAAAATAACCCATAAAAAATTATCAAAATATTATTTTTAAATATTGGTAAATAAAGTAAAAGGTTATTTAAAATTATCTTTTAAAATAATTGAATTATTTAAAAATAAGTTATTGAAACAATATTATGAATATGAATATAGAAGAAAAACATTTCAAATATTACAAAAGATATAAGGTTGAGTTCTCAAACAAGAAAAAAAAATTTGAATTATAAACCAAGTGGAGGTGAAATGATAATAAATCTTAAAAAAATTAAATATTAGAGGGAATAATATAAAATAATATCATAATGTGGAAGAAACTAAACATGGAATAATTATGTTTGAGAATAATGTTTACAACTTAATAAAAATTCATTAAGTTAACAAAAATCCCTACAACTTAGGTAATGTTTGAATCAATTGTATGGGAATCAAGAAAGATTAAATAAAGGTAAAATTTATAATAATAAGATATTATTTATGATTTAATATATTAATAAATAAGTATGTAAACAAAATAAATGTAAATTGGTGCATAACAAAAAACATGTTTAAAGGAATTAGAATTTAGAACAATAACCCTGACTACATATACTAAATCGCAAGGTGTGGGTTCCAAAACATGTGAATAACAAAATAAAGTTTATTTATATTTTTACTATAAATTTATTTATTATATTTTAATTTTTGAGACATAGTTTCCATAAACTATTATTTAATTTTATATATTTTTTCTCTCAACAATCAGTTGGGGTTGTTTAGTCTATTTCTACAACGATATTTTGGTACATTGACGATGATCAAAATATTTAAAAAAATAGTTTCATCAAATTAATTAACTTAGTTATAAAAGATATATATCATTTCTGAATCAAAAAAATATACATTTTAATATGTTTTCAAAATTATAGTGACATTTTGAAATGTTTCTCGATATTCTTGTTTTAGGCGTATAATTTTAAATTGAATGTTTATTATTAAAATTGTTAATTGTGTACCTAGATTATAATTATATAGTATCATTAATTTCTTAGATATAATATTTAATCATTAAATCATCTTTTAGAACAATATATGTAATGTGGTGTTGAAAATGTAATATTTCGTTCATTGAGGATGTAATTTGACCATAACATTGGAAATCTTTTCTTTTTTTAATGGATGTTGGTAGGTATATAATTTATATCTCATAAACATAATAACACATCCATATATATGTATATATAATAAACTTACATAAACATATTAATATAGTTATAATTTATTTATAAGAGTTGGATGAATAAATCATATTGAAAGGCCTTGGTTAAAATAATTACAACTTCCTTTGATATCCTCCTTTAAAAAACTCTTTAATCCTTCATATAATGGTCTATTGGTGATTCTACAATCCATAATATGTGTGAAATATGTTTTTAGAGGGTCTTGGGATATTTTCGGTCAATTTAGGATGATTTAGGTTTTAGTAGATATGGGTTGGGGAAGGGGTCCTTTTATATGTGAGAGGGATGCCATTTTCATAAATATTAAATAAAAAAACAGATTTCCCTATAAAGGGAAGTGGGTAAAAAATATATTTAGAGAAAAAATGAATTTTAATTTATATAAATCCATCCTCCTACCATTTATATATACTTTTTTATAAACTTTGATACTTTACATCTTGATTCGACATTATTACCTAATTTTAACATTAACTATGGTGACTAATTTTTACTTTGGTAAATAATTTTTATAACCAAAAAATAAATTACCTTACTTACCTCATTTATAAATGTTGATGAAAATATGAAAAAAAATTACATGACTAAATTTATGAAATTTATAAAAATTAACTTCAATATAATTACACATTAATAAATAAAAACAATTTTTAGAAAAAATATATTTTTATGATTAAAACTACTTATATGTGACAAAATTTATTATTAACATTAATACCCATGATATTTAATTTTTTATAATTAATTAAATAACGGTTATTTGGATATGAAACTAAAAAAATCAAAATTAAATTTAGTGAACAATTAAATAAATAAAAGTAAAAAAATAAGTTTTTATTAAAATAATGCATAAGATAATTTAAAAAATGTAAATAATTGGTTTTAAATTTAAATATATTATTTTCAAATTATTTTTTTACCCCATAAATAATTATATTTTATATAAAATGGTTTCATAAATTCTTAGTTCATACTTATATCATGATAACATAATAAAAGTTAAGGTATTTATAAAAACTAAATTTGTACTGTTGACCCAAAAATAAACCATTTTAGAACAATTTAAAAAATTCAACATTGTATAATTTTTACCTAATAAAAAAAATTGATTTTTATTTTATCATATTAAAATTATAATATTTTGTAATTCAATTTTAATATATAACATTAATTATAATGAATTTCTTTTATAGAAATTATATTTTTTAAATCATTAATTTTTTTTAATATTATTCATGTCAATTTATAATTAAATGTCTTTTAATAAATGTGATATAAAAATGAAACATTTTGTAGTAGTAATACTTTATAACCATTATATTTAAATTTATTATTATAATGAATACAAAATATATTAAAAAAACATGTCTTTGAAAAAATGTCATTTTTAACACTAATTGTTTTAATCTCATCCCATTATGTATATATCTTATAACAATTAAATGAATTAAAGTAATTGGTATTTGAAAATAAAACTTATTTAGTAATAATATATAAGAACAACTTAACTATCTTTTTATTTACATGGAGTTTTACTCTTCCAATAATGTTTTTAATGGTATTTTTCATTTTATTCCTATGTTGTATTAATGTTTATCTTTCAATATATAATATATTAATGTTTATGATGGTATTGTGTTATATATGATAATATATTTTAAATATAATATTTATTTAGAATAAAAAATATTAAATATTTGGTTGTTATTGGTAGACACCTCCCTGCTGCTCCACGGAAAATAAGATCAAACCACCTGAGTCTGTATGATAGGACCACAACACAAACCATAAAATAGAACCCTGAGGGTCAGACCCGGATGATCCTAATAAAATATTATCATCATCTAAAATCCAATATGAATAAGCTCAAATCATCCCTCGCCCATTGCCAAGGGTGAATAGATGAACTCACTAGTGAATCATTGTGACCAAAATAACGCATCTGGCCTCAAAAGGATCATTTAAACATCCTAATAACTGAGTATAAAATCATCAATATAACCAAAGAGTAGGACCAAACCCCATGAATTTTATATAACCATAGGTAGTTTCAAATCACATGGATTGGTTTAACCTCATTATTCATTATGGAATATAAAAAGGGAGTCATGTAATATATTAACTCACAAAAGAGTTAGATTGACCATCATTAAGGTGAATACCAACCCATTCATCCAAGTTAAACTATAGTGGAATAGTTAAGGGGGGTAAATGTGGGGTTACCAATATAATAAAAACCCATATAAACATATGCATTCTATGAAACTCTAATACAAATACCATCACACCATGGATCACCTTCTATAATGGGGGACCCATTCTTTTCCAGAGGCCACATATTAGCCAAGGAATTCATTAAACACCCTTTGTATATCACACCTCATCAAATAACGAGATCTAACAAGTATACTATTGTCTATCTCAATACTTGAGATAACACACAAATTATAGAGGGAGCATTTAAAATCCATTTCATAGCATATAGAATCTACACCCAACATCTCTGTGGGGTTATATTAAATCAATCATCATAATGGAAATCCGAAATATTTTCATAGGACACAAGGACAAGGGATTAACCAAACCCATATCCATAGAACACATGAAGAATAGTTATCATAACCGATGGTCCAGTGGAAGTAATTCTCTTTAGAATACTCCATAATCATGTACTCCATCTCCCATGAAAACATATAGAATGAAATACGAGAGAGAGAAAATTCTATATCCATATAAGTTATTGTACACAAACTTTATAAAATAATTGGGTTATATTTATAAATAAATATTAATTAATATTAACCAAAACCACCCAATAATCATAGTGTGCATGAAACGATGGGAAAATATCATTGATTTCAACAATTAACTATAAGACACGTTGGGTTAGTCACTACTAAAAGGAAATGTTGAAGACTAGCATGAACTCCTACACTCAAAGCACTCCATCCAATGAGGATCTATAAATTGAAATAAACTCTTATAGAATGTTAATCTATGAATAAATGTCATGGTGTCCTATATTGACATTATAAATTCTCATGGGGGCTTACTATAACACCCCTAGTGGTTTGTGATTTTTTTGAAACAATAAAATTTTCTTTGATATAATTAATTTCATGATACACTAATTCAATCATTAATTAGATGCTATAACAAGATAAACATGTTCTATATGCAACACAAACATAGCTTCTGTTAGAATTATCATTGAATTTCTTTGAGAAATAATTTTATTATTGTAATTATTTAAATAAATAAGCATAATAAAGTCATTAGAAATAATAATATGGAAAATAATAACTTCTTTAAATATATTATTTATAAAGGGTTTATATAAATAAATCAGAATGATTATAA
The DNA here is from genome assembly GCA_963277665.1 of Viscum album. Lineage (NCBI taxonomy): Eukaryota > Viridiplantae > Streptophyta > Magnoliopsida > Santalales > Viscaceae > Viscum > Viscum album. The sequence continues at coordinate 114,251,872 of OY728155.1, read as the reverse complement.
AACCTATCATATTTCTTAAGTATTTAAATGTTTAAAATTATTATTTCCTACAATGAACTACTCATTATTCCCTCATGTTAAAAATAATATAATTAATTTTATACACATTTAGAAATGTAATTTGATAAAAATAATTCATTGATAATTTAAAAATGATCGTAGAGTTAATTTTATTGATTAGTATGAAAAACATAAACATTGGATGAATAGTAAAGAATACTGAATTTTAATTCAAAAATACATTTTAATTAAATGTATTTATATAGTTAAATTATAATTTAATTTGGTTTTAATGTTTAATGGGATTATTTTTACGTAAATTAATAAAATTTAATTCTTTGTAACCAATTTCACATTGAAATTGGATATCAAAAAATTCTAACATTTTAAACTATTTTTCTATAAAATCATGTTTTCATGCCACATCTATAGGGTTAATTTTATAATATTTCTACAACTTATGTGAATGAAATATGAAACATTGGATTACATATTCAGAATAATAATAATTTTTAGTGGCTAATAATTTCAACATAGCTTTTGACAAAAAAATATTTTTTTAAATGATTAATATTAATTAGAGTTATTAAAAGAAAAATTACCATATAAAAGGACTAAACAGTAAAAATAAGGCAACAAATGACCTATAAACTTGTCAAAAATCCACTTGATATCCATTTTGAGACCCTAAAACCTTTTTCTATGATGGGGACTATAATTGGAGCCTCTTGTTAAAGGAAAAATGTCGAAGGAATTCTTATTTAAAAAATTTAAAAGAATGACACTCCAATACACTTGTTCAAAAGTTATTAGCTGAAATATTTTGACCCTATTATCCTTTTTTGCCTGGGAAAATAGTAGGATACATTTTTCTTTGGAAAAAAGTGGGTGGAATTCTATTTTCAAGAATTTACAAGAATAGAACTCCCCCTCCAATATAAAATAAAGCTCACCCCTACCACACATTCACACATATCTTGCCCTTTGTCTCATAAAAACACTTCCAAAATCTCCTTCCAACATAACTATATTTATCCCAAACTAATCCTTTTTTTAATAAATCAATCCAAGAAAGCCCTTTTCTTCAAACCAAATAGAGTTACCCAAAGAATATTTAACATCCTTCGCCAAGCTATTTTGAATTTTTTTTATTTTCCTCCCTCTCAAGACTTCTTATTCCATGATTATATAATAAAATAAGTATACTAAATATACTAAGATTTTTTTATTCAACTAGTTCAAACTATATTTACACACACTTCTATTTAACAGTTAATGAACATACCATTATTATGTATGCCAAACAATCCCCTAACGAAACGATGTTGTCCATTTTTCCTTTACCACCTATCATGTTTGGGAATTATGATGAACTCTATGTTTTGATATGATATTTATAATAGTTATGAACTCTTTAGGATACTATAATTATTATATAATACATACGTCTCTTCTTTCCATTTTTTTTAAAATGATCATTTCGTTTGTGGAAGGTGGACTACCACCTCCTCAAAGCGATGTGATTCATTGATACTTTACATGTAATGTATTAAGGGTGAGTTTAGTAAATTTACATGATATATATGAAATTATAATATTAATTTTATTTGTATATATAATTATATAAATATTTCTCATTTAAAATATTTCATTCAATATGATAATTAAATGGAAACAATATTCATGCATATGTATCGCCTACAATCTCCTTGAACTGTGTAATCTATTTCACATTTCTATATTTCATAGAGTATTATAAATATATATATAATGAATTAAATTATATTTATACCATTATATAAATTCAATAAATCATTATTTAAGATTGAGAACCAAAATATACCAAATTAAGATAGATGTGAAGAACAAAGTAGATATTACCTGAAACATATACTTAACTTGGAAGTGTTAATAAATTGTTGATAAAATTCCATATATGGTATTATATTTAAGAATATGGTTCTATAAATGTTTTATAATAAAAATATATTTATTTTAAAGGTGTTTTATAATAGTATGATGAGTGTTAATACATTAGGTAAGGGGATTTAAAGTCTCTATTTTATTTCTATGATATTTATGGATTATTCAACAGTAGTTTATTTTTGTAGTGTATATAATATTTATTAATAAATTATATAATCACATCCTCAAATATATAAAAATTTACATATCTATTTTATGATCTCTCTTTAATGGGTTTTCTATTTTTAATGTTATGAAATCAGAAATGTAATATTGTATCGATTTCCTTATTTGAAAAACATGTGATGAATTTCAAAAATAAAGCTTATTTTGAAAAAAATAAAATGTTTTTCTAAGTATGATAATTTAAACTCATTTTCAATGAAAAATGAATTCAAATTTTTTTAGTTTTCAGAGATTCATTAATAAGTTTTCAAACTAATTTAAAAGTGTTTTCAATGAAATGGTTTTAAAGAAACTTCTCAAGATTTCTTTATATGTTTTAAATGTGTTTTAAAATAAATTGTTTTTAAAAAAATTAATGATTTCTTTATAAATTTCCAATTTTTTTACAAAGAAATAATTTTAAATAAAATTTCATTATTTATTAATAAATTTTCAACTTTATTTTCTTAAAAAATGTTTTTCTAAAGGATTTGTGTTTTAAAAATATTTTTTTCAAAGATGAAATTATATTTACTCATGACTTTTTAGGGAAATAATCAAATTGTTACACTCATATTATTTCATTGAATGGTTTATGATTTTATGGAATGGTGTTTTTGAAACCCATTTCTTCTTCATTGTTTATAGGTCTATAAAATATGATTCTTTTCATGGGCTATACATTGGAATGAATTTTTGTGAAACCTATCTTTTTTTCAATGGTGATGATTTGATTACATGTTTATGATAATAATTTTAATTAATGGGTTATAATATCATTTTTTATGATCTTATAGAACTCGTATGTATGATTTCATTATGAGATGTGTGAGAAATATTTATCTATCTAATGTAATGAGTAATGATTTATATCTCTTCAGATAATGAAAAGATTAAAGTTGAAGGGCTTGAATTACTCTGGAATATGGGGAAACCCGATCCACTATAGGAATTTGGGGAAACTCGATCCCTTACATGGAAAGGACTATGACTGGGGTTGGTTTTGTGTCTCACACAGTAGGTGTAGTCCCCATTACATTCACTAATTTTTTTTCAATGTGCTCAAACTTATAGGGAATGATATTACATTATTATTTATATTAAACAATTTGATGTATTATTCCTTCATAATTATTTCATATATTATGCCCTTGATTACCTTATGATTCATGTATTATGAACTACTAATTTTTATTTAATGATTTGAATTTATGATATTTTATATATATGGTATGATCTTCTAATTTTATGATCACATTGTAATACCCTTATTCTAATGTTTATGATTACATATATCCTTTATTTTCCATTACTGAGCATCTGACCACACACCTTTTTATGTTTCATCCCCCAGTTATAAATATATGTATTTTGTATGATGAGTCTAAAAAGGGTAAGAGTCCTGAAGATCCTAATGGGATATAGTGTATCTCACATATGTACCCATGTTTAGGCTTTCTTATTTCAAAAGGAACTAGGCTAATATGGTATTTGGGAATCAGTTTGTGTAATGTATTAAGTATTCCACAAAAGTGATTTGATGTTAACATATGAAAACTGATGGTCATTATATTTACCAACATCGTACCAAAATTACATCAGCACTAGAATTATGTTGTCAATACCATAGGGAAAAGATCAAAATATAACCCAAAATATCAAAATTAACAGTCTCTTATAGTCAATGAGAACCCACCAACAAATCATTTTTTGAAATATACATGGAAGGAACTATCTTATAGAAAAAATATATCTCAAGGGTAATAAAATCTATAAATTCCTTCTAAGGTAAAGGAATACAAGGTGTACTATGGGGTACATGTAATTTGCACCCAATTCTCCTCATTGTGTATGTTCCATTTCCCGACCTGGTGTGTATTTATGGAATATAAGGCTTTCCTCCAGGAACATATAGTGTGTCATCACATGGGAATAGATAAATACACCATTCCTAAACATGTATCATTTTACCTGACATGGAATCTCTTTGTACATGCAATATACCATACACCAGGTGTATACCCATGTTCATAGACACACCCCAGGATGTGTAGCCAAAAATCTATAAGGACATATCAATATAACCAACATGTTATATAGTATATATCTGTATCCTTATGTTAAACAACAATATCAATATTATATGTTCTTCAAACAACACATTATATGATTTTTATTTCTAGATACAAAACTATCTATGAACTTCTTAATCCTCATAAACTATTGTAGATCTCACCAATATATGAATTTGACCACCCAAAATTAATCAAAATCCTAACAAAAATAAAGGAAATGAAAAAAAATTAAGTGCAAAAGGTAAATTTAAATAACAATATATACCTCTAGGAGAATGAGTGAAACATCATGTTCAGTTATGTACTCTATCTACATAGCCTCATAATCCTACTATAATTGGATACCTAGTATAAATCCCTATCTTACCTCCCACTCTTTCCCCCTTTATTATGAGGGCATCCACAAGTTACCTTCCTCTCATGAGTATGGGTGAGTATAAAGGATAAGTGAAAACAAAAAAACCCACATAAAAGTCTTGGCCAAGGAACTAGAACTAAATTAGAGTTTATAAATCACTTAGGTAAAACCACCAATTATAAACAGCCTCTTGCATTTATAATTTTCATATATATCCCCTCTTAATATATATAAATATTCTCACTTGTATGATTAACTAATATTTATACAACTAACATCAATAATTTCATAGAAATATGCATAGCTTGGAATATCAGCTACCCAATGGTAAAATATTATTACAGGAACAAAGATTCTATCTAAAAATTAATTTTGGTAATTTACTAGTTTAAATTACAATTTCCCCTTACAAAGCTGTTAAGGAACCTGAAATAAAAAATGAGGTACATATTCCATATGTGAATACAGATATCACTAAATGACTATTTCCCATGAAACAATTAAAAAATTTTAAACTAAAGATCCTTTGGAAATATTTTATTTTATATTTTATAGTCAAAATTTTTTGAATAGTAGTGGAAAATATTATTTTCATATATTTTAATAAGATTCAAGCTAACATGTTGAGTAACATGGGAGAAATTTACCTGACATGCATCCCATACCAATATTAAAACATAAATATGAGGTAAAAGATACCCCAATATAAACTATATATCCCATTAGAGTGTAGGAGAGAGAAAATAGGGAGAAGGCTATGTGTCCTATGATAGCATGAATTATTATTTAAATGGTTATGGATACTGATACATCATCCTAGTATGTTACCCAATATAGAGAGACCTGTCATGAGGAAAAAAGAGCCCATATCGGGAGGGGGATTTAAAATTGAAGGAAATTATCAGATGATTGGGAAAAACATAGATTTAAAAATAATAAAATTTTATTCTTTATAGTATGGGGCATAAAACACTAAATTTAAGAAACCTTTTAAAATTATTTCATTAAATTTTATCACTTTTATAGCTTTTGTAAAACAAAACTCTAAGTATAAATGATCTGTAATATAGTATATCGTTATAAACTATTCATTAAATTTTTGATTGTAAATATTTCTAAAAAAATTATTAAAATTATGGTTAAAATTTTATTACAAATAAAATAAAAAAATTTAAAAGAAAAATAATTTTTTTTCTAAAAAAACTGTATTTTTTTAAAATGGTTTAGTCACAGTTTTCACGCATAATTTAAAATTATTTTTACCACATTTTTAAATTTTATGTTATATAATTGATTTTATAATTATCTAATACTCTAAAAAATATATAGGGTAAATTTTTTTGGATTTTTGGGAATGTTTTATTTTTTGATGATTACTAAAAAATAATGATATTTTATTATAACTAATTTTTCATTTAGAAAATTTGAAAGGGTTTATTATATATTAAATTAGTTTAAAAAGAAAATTATTTCAATTATGAGACAATTGTCCTGGTTTTTTTCATTCGTATCAATTTCATATTAAATTTTGAGAATAAAATATTTTATACATATGATAAATTTTTCTTTGGAAACCATCTTTTTCATCCCATTTGTGGCTATAATTTTAAATAGGTTTCTATGAAATATTTTAATTAATTTTTTTCGCAAAAATTTAAATATTTTGAATAATAATAATTTATATTATACAATATTTTCATATAATTTTTTTACCTAATTAATCGCAAAAGCAGTAAAACATAGTCACCATGGTTAAGGTAAAAATTGATTTTATCGGGGTTAAACTAAAATGATAAGGGTTATAACTAACCTTAAAGTTATCCAAAACCAATTTTATACCATATTTATATATTATAACCTCTATGTTTTGATCCCTGAGTCCTTTAAGGCCTTCAGGCCACCCAGGCCTTCGGGTCAGCATGGCTTTCAGGCCACCTCAAAGCCTTTGGGCCACCTTAAGTCCAGATGCAATCTAGACAACCTACAAGGAACAAGCTTCATAAGAAGGAGGGTCAACGAGCTTTCACCATTGATGAAACTAAACAAATTGAAATAATGAAAGGGTATGGAACCTACCATCAGGAAAAGCCTATTCATTCACATGAGAGCCTATCCGAATAGTCATGCGAAGGTGGAGAGCTGATTTCATGATGAAGATGCTGGGGATGAGCAGTTCCAAGTAGTTTATCTAGGTTGTATGTAATATTTGAAGCATATGGGCTATGAATTCCTCTAAGGCCTATAGTCCATGTAATAATTATGCTTATAGGCCTTGTAAGGGTTCCAACTCACCCCTTTAAAGATGGATTATAAAAAATCAATAAAAAATGAAGGCCTTCGTGCCATTGTAGGAGGGTGTAATTGATTCTTTTGCATATATTCCATGTGGGTCCTCTCCCCCACATATAAAAGGAAACCCCTATCCAACCCTATTAAAAATTTAAAATCCACATGGTTTGGAAAATTCTAAAAACTATACCATCCAAATTCCCCTCCAAACATCATATGTCCCTTGGTTTGAACATAATGTCATCCCATGAATTATTATGGTGCAAACCTAAAGAAGTTGTCCAAAAAAAATTCCACTTTCCAAAAAAAATCATTTTTTTCTTTTTTTATTACTAAACCTCATTCAAATATTATTAGACTATTATTATATATTAAAAATATTTTATTACATATAGTGACATGTAATTATGGTATGTTATCTTCCCATAGAAATATACTCTTCCATCTAATGGGAAATGAAACTATGGACCAAGTCTACAATGGACTACCTATTCCGAAATCGATAAAACTCATTTACCATCACCTCCCGTTATGGATGGATATAATGTATGATTTAACTCATTTTTATGGTATTTATGATATTATTATACTTAATTAATTATAATATCTCATAAACTTTCTTAAATTCCTTGTCTTTTAAAAGATGATAATGTCACTCAGGTGTTTTGCAGTTTACTACATTGCGAAGCGATGTGATTCATTTTTTACTTATGCTATACATGTAATGTAATAAGGAAATATTTATTGAGATTATCTGATATATATGAAAATATATTTATTATGAAAATTTAATATATACACAATTCTTTATACTTTCATCCATTTAGGAAACGAAAATGTTACCCATGTATACGTACGTCATACCATCTCTACAATGTGACGTGATTCATTCTACATGTTTAAATTTATATAATGAATAAAAAATATTATATAATTAAAAATGATCTATATAAAATTAATATCATTATGGGGATGATGTAACTATATAATATTCACAAGAACTATAAATTTCATGACAAAATACACATGATAAAAGAAGACAATTAACCACAGAAACAAGGAAAATAATGATATAATTTAACAAAAAGGGTTTTAAAATAAAACAAAAGGATATATATAATATTATAAGTATGAATATGATTTTGGAATAACTTTATAAAATGATTAAAACCATTATATTGGAGGCTAAATCACATGTACCTAAAATAAATCATGAGGTAATGGACATCGTCTTGATTTCCCTTTAACATGGATATAGAAATGTTATACACCTAATTTATATAATATATTGTATATACATCCCCTTTGGAATGTAACATAATTATTAATGAAAATTTCACAATATTTTATATTCCAATTTATGTTATTTCCCCAAAAAGGATGTGACCTATAACTTACCACATTTTAAATAATTTAATAACTCAATTTCCTTTCATTAGGTTCTATTAATTCTTCATTGAATTTCATATTATAATAATATGTCTATAATGACATATGTTCATATCTTTTTTAGTTCCAATTTTTTATTTATATTTATATTTTATAGACATAATAAATTCATTGATTAATTTTCAATTTAACGTTATGATCTTTGTGAGGTATTGTTTAATAATCTCATGATTACCTAAATATCTTATTCTTGAACTTTAATTGAAGTAAATTATTTGATCATTTACAAATAGACATATTTAGTTTTCTTATCCTCTATATATTAATGATTTTTTTCATCTAATAGTACAATTTTGAACTCTTTGGATATTAAAATTATTGAGAAAATATTTTTTTAATCCAACATCATTTCCCTCCTTAGTAAAAAATTATATGTCTTCTAAAAAATGATTAATAAAAGTTTTTAAAATTTGGTTTTTAACAATATCCAAGTGAATTATTGAAGAATATTTTCCCTTTTTTTGAAAATAAAATAAATATTCATTTTATTTTATGAATAAGGACAATTTGGATTTCACTGAAAATGTAAAAGCAATATTTCATTTAACAGGTATGGCTTGAATGAAATTTTCTACCATAATGACCACCTGATGTTTTAAATTTTCTTTTATATGTTCCAATGGATATATGAAATGAAAATTATTTTCAAAATATTTTTTGAACTCTTAGTTTAAGAAATATATATATTCAATGTAAAGAGTATATTTTCCTCATGAATTATTTTAAATAACTTGGTATGGTACTTCTATTTTTAAATGACCAAAACCCCATTATTTTACTTATACCCCACTGGGTTATTTATTCCAAATACCATCTTTTTTAATTCTATGTATGGTTTATGATCATGTTGACTAGGGATTGTATTGAAATTTATTTTACTGATTCATTTATTTATTCATTAAGTTTATCTTGAAATATTGACCTTCCTATGATCATTAGAGGTTAAATTTCTCTTAAATATCCATATTATTTATCACAAATATGTTAAATTCATATATCATATATAATTTACAACTATGATGCTCTATATTGAAGGTTATTTTTTATCTGTGGAAAAATTGAGAAATCCATATTCATTGCTCAATAAAGATATTTGATGAAAAGGATAAATTAAATAAATTAGTTGATATATGGGAATGATTTTGAAATTCAATTATTGGTGGGGCCCAAAATTATATAGCTCCCTAGTGCATTGGTAATCTCTTGAGGATAATCAGTAAGATATCATTAAAAGGGTGTCTACTTGTTGTTTTAAACCATATTATGTAATGTACTGATGGTAAATATAGAATAATTCTTGATCTTATGACATTCAATAATGAAAATTTCACTTCACTATAAATTCATTAATAATTATCTATTGTATTTTCTCTATGATATTATTTATCCATTCATTTTATTCTTTATTTATTGATTAAATGGAATGTGAATCTTGTTATTTACCATGCCACATAGATTATACTTTATCATAATATAAATGATATATTCGAAATTATATTATAAATGTATGAATTTAATTATGAATTTTTTGATTAAATGGCATGGGTTGTCACCTATATACCTAGCCATATTGATTATTCCATATATAATCATGATAGATTGGTTATTGAATAAATTTCATGTGTGTTTGGATATTTACTCTACTATATTTATTATTCCAAATTTGTTTCATGTCATTTACTCTTGATATCTTTTTCTTTATGTAACTCTTATAAGACATTTGAGCTCAAACTTATTTTCTTTCAATATTTTAGGAATCATGGATGATTATATTGAATGATATGAAAGGTTATGATTGAGGGAATAATAATATTCTCAAAAAAATATTTTATAATTTTTTATTCAAATGAAATTCATGAATCAAGAATGTGTATAGTTTACCAAGTTAATTAAACTATTTTTTACATTAAAATTTGATTCCTTGAATATTTATTCTATATAATATTGTGGACACCAGATTTGGGTTTTTGGGGCAGGGGTCTTTATAGTTGGTATCATATGAATTTTATTATAATCCTTGGAAACTAGATTAAGGAAAAAAACAATTAGAGATCATAAACAAATGATAAAACTTTAAGATAATAATATAATTACCTATGAATGTTTTTGTAGGGTATTGATTATGTGGTTTTTATAAGATTTTCATCTATCTTTGAACAATACATGTGGATTTGGTTCTAAATAGATACACCAAAGTAATAATTTTGAAAATATTGCAGTGTGGTTGACTAAATATTATCATTGTATAACACCCCATGATTTTATTATATGTTCTTAAATAATTTATATTCATTAGATATCTTATTATGCATTCAACATTGTGTCTATTTGAAAAAAAAAATTATATTAAATATATATAACCTAGTTGTTAAAATTAATTTTTCCACATCTGTGATTTGAATTTCGAAAAATGAATAAACAAGTATTCATTCAGTACGATATTTACTGTCCGATAGGATCAACTTAATTTTTATTGAATAGTAACTAACCCTTATGAATAGTAATGTTTCCCTTATGAATACTAATTTACACTTATGATTAATAATATGATGTTTATGAATAGTAAAATCACCCAAGAATGCATAAATAAAATTTTGGCACCTTATAAATAGAAGTAAATATTTTAAAATTTTAAGAATGAATTGTTGTTATTTTTGTGAGCAATAAATATTTAAATACAATTTTATAGAAAATAAATTTATTGAAAAGAAAATTAATTTTTATAAATGTATTCATAAATCAATATTTTTATGTCCTATGAATTTGGGATAATATAATGAGACCCCAGATAATTATTCAGGGTGTTATAAAATCATTTATAATTTTGAAATCAGTATTTTTTGAGTAAATAATGATTTTAATTAAAAATTAAATTTATGAAATTTATAAAATTATTATCATAAATTGGATTATATTTTTAGATTATATATTTACAAAAATGTTTTGGGTTATGTTTTGTGATTTTTATGAAATAATTGAATTTTTAGTGAATAGTAAAATATGGTAATTTACTTTATAATACATTATATGACTAATACAGTATTGCATGCATCATAGCTGATGTAATAAACCATTAGGTCGAACACACATGAAATTATAACTTATTATGTTCATAATAATAAAAATTATTGTTTTTCTTGAGAAAAATTGTAACACCCCGAACTTCCATGATACGCTTCTCATTCAATAATGTAATAGCTTGAATTGTACGCAACATCGAGTTCTAACACACTGCAACTAATCAAAGTAGCCATTATGAATATTAATAACCACTTTTTAAATTTTTAGAAATATTATATTTCAAAATTGACTTCATTTTTGTATTCCTAATATTGAAATTAGCCTATGTTGAATTTTTTGTAATTTTCTGAGAACTTCAAAATTTTTATGAATAGTGAAAAATACTTAAACCAACTTTTTTAATCAAAATAATTTATAGTAATAAGTTATACTATTGAGTGGTTTTAAAGTATAATTAGAATATACTTTTACCATTTTATCCAATGGTGGTCATTAGAATTAATTTCACTTTGAAATTGGACATAAACAATTGTCAATCTCTTGATATAAATTGTTTCTTAAAAACACGCTATTTGTTGTGACAGCGGGAATTAATTATAAAATTAATTAATGAAAATTATATGTTTGGAATTTCATAAAATAGACATCATTTTTGAATTCGGAATATCAATTATAGCGTAGGGTGAAATTTTGGCATTGTTCTGAAAAACTTCAATTTTTGATGAATAGTGAAACCACTAAGTGGTAGTTAAATAACTGATTTTTCGTTTAAATGAAATATTACCACTTCTGTGATTTGATTTTAAATAATCCGACATAAATGGTTGTCATTAAGAAGTAAAATGTGGTTCAATGAGATTAAAATAATTTTTTGGTGAATAGTAACGTTTAAGTTCTTAATCGCGATTAGAGGTAATTAGTGTAGTTTAAGGTAAAAATAATGTTTTAATATTATGAGATGAGCTTGACACATGTCCTACCCTAATTGGATGTGCCATGGCCGACCAATACAATCCATGGGTCAACTTGGAGACCCCATGGAGCCACTTTAGTTGGAAAATTACATAAATACCTTTTATTTAATGTTAAAGTAAAAAACGACACAAACATGAAATGTTTTACTAAAACAATTTTTACATGGGGTTATACAAGTCATATTTTTGATTATAAATAGTCATTGGAAATCTACAACTATTTTCTACATCATAGTATTTTTTTTATAATTTTTAGACATTAAATAAATTAAATTATTTATGACATCATGATGATGCAGCGATGACCTCATTATTTAACGATTTAAATAAAATGAGACAATAATGTACAATACAAGGCTTAAATTTGTCAAAAGCCTATTGGATGAGGGGATGTCGAACCCTTATCACCTTAGCCTCGAATGATACAAGTGTGGGACCTTTAGAATCCGAAAATCATTGTATAATAGAATAACATTTCCTTACTTTCCAAAAGTGACCCTCCTCTCCACTTATAAAAGGCCCCCACCACTCCCACCTTATTCACACCATCAAGCCATTTGGCTCGGACAACCTCTGCCCAAATACTCTCCCAACATCCCTCACTTACTCCTAGAAGCCTCAATTTGGGCAGAATTCTTCCCAAGGAAGCCTTTGTCTCAAATCAAAAAGAGTTACCCGATTTTTTAGGTAATGTCTTCTCTAATGTTGTTTTGTTTTATTTTGCTCCTCAAACCCCTTAAACTCTTTTAATTCCTTTCTTTTGTAACAATACCAGTATCTACAATATACTAGGATGTTGTTATGATAAGTATTTGGTTTACACTTACACACAACTTCGTCTAATGGTTAAAGAACATACTGTTTCTGTGGGTGGTGAAATACTGCCTCACGAAACGATGATTGTTCAAATTCTTTTAACACCTATAATAGTGGCCATTTTGATGACACTATTTTCATATATGATATATATATTATGTTTATGTTTTCCTTATGCTTCTGTATTTCTCATTTATTTCATACTTTATGATTTCCATTATGGGTAAACGCGATAATTTCATTTTAGGAAGTGCGGACTACCGCCCCCTCAAAGTGATGTGAATCGTTAATGCCATATCTGGGATGTATAAAGGATGGAGTAAATGATATTATATATGATATTATACTGGAACTATATTATACCTTTATATAATTATGATTTCATTCCATTAAATACGAAATAGAAATGAAAGTAGCGTTCATGCGTACGTATGGCTTACCGTCTCCATGAACGGTGCATTTCATTTCTTACCTCTAAATGTTACGTAATATTATGAATGAATGTATATACTGGATATATATGATATATATGACATCTAAATCATGTATATAATTTTGGAGATAATGGATATTCTACCACATAAACAACTTGTAATTATAAGAAGTTTATTGTTGACTCAAGTACCAAAGATCGGCAAAACGACCGTTATTAACATAAATAATTACATAATGTTCATAACATGGTAATAAGTGATATAAAAGGAATAATGAACATAAAAAGGGTTCTTAAGTAAATATAAATTAACTATAGTTTATTATTCGGGAGGTTAAAGAACTGTCGAGTCAGGACAAGACGCAAGGTAAGGGAATTTCTTAACCCAACTTCCATTATTTGGGTTAATCTCCTACTTTCATATTATGTCATGATATTATTATTTCTTATTTTGTATTATTTATGTGTACCTATAGTGAATACACATAATAGATCTATTTTATTTTAAAAATGATCTTTTTAAGGACTTCGTCTCAATCTCCTTTCATTGAGGCATATTTGGTTTTATACACAACTTTCTTTTATACGGTGTATAAACCCCTTTGACTTTTACGTTTATTCAAAAGGAATCTTTTTTATACGAAGCGTTTTACTAAACGACAAAAAGTGAATGTTTTTCATTCCGTACTTATCCGGCGACAACGACTTCTCTGCCACCGTGACCATTATTTGAGTTTCGACTTCCTCTACAAGCCATCATTTTTTTAATGAAAAATAAATACAAAGTTTTAACATTCTTTTATTTTGGTATTGAAAATGGTTTTGAAAGCGTTTTTATTTTATCAATGTGCTGTATTGATATCTTGTGATTGAAATGTGGAAATTTTATGTTTCCTTTATCCATGTTTTATGTGATATGATTATGTTATGGTTTATGATATGTTTAAACCTATTCATATGAGGAATGCATTGGACTTAATAAGTGACGGGTGGAGCCCGCTATAGCTCCTCGATGCATCGGTAGGTCTCATGAGACAACTAGACGTGGAATTGGCCGAGGCCCTTTCCCCATTTGTTTTTTGATTTTGGCCAATGCCTTAATCATTTTAGACGTCTTGGATGAGGCCTTCACAAAATGTTTCAGAATGTCTGGCATTATGCATTCCATCATTATGAAAATGGTTATTGATATTGCATGTGATTATTCGACCAGTAGAATATCAATGTGATGAAGCAAATGGCATTATCTCATTTTACTTTTTCCATATTATGTTGATGTTCATGTTTAAATGGCTTTTGTTTTAGTTATACATTGCCTTAAATGTTTATGTTTATTTATGAAATCTTCCGCAATATTGTTATCCTTACTGAGCATCTGAGCTCACCCCTTTCAATGTTTTAATATTTTCTAGGATGTGAAGAAGTATTTTATGAATGACCTGCAGGGATAGTCAGAAGAGAATATGAGTGTCGACTATGAAGACTTTGTTATTGTAGTTTTTCACTTTATGATGTAATGTAACATTTATGAATGTATCTAGTGTTTCCAAGGCTACTAAACTAATCGGTCTTTCGAGACTTGATCTTTTGTGATCATGCCAATGTTACAAAGTAATGCACCGACTCTGGGTAGCTGGGGTCAGGGCATTACAGTTGGTATCAGAGGCAGTTTTGTACTAACCTTGGAAGCTAGATTTAGATAAACTCTGATTAGAGCACATAGCCCGAAGATAGACTTTGAGGATATGTATAGAAGAACTTCCTAGAATTTTGGTATTGTAGAGATGTTGTGAGTTTTCCGAGCAATAAATCCCTATCTGGATACGAGCATGTAGAGGCTGCTCTGGCACAGATGTACCTAGGGGTAAAACCCGAAAACACCACTTTGAGCTAGACTCGAACGGGATCTGGTGCACGACAACGGGCCTTGCTGCACTCTTGGTTACGACACTCCCGGCGGATATGCTTTGGATAATTCTCATTTTCTTTATAAACCACTATGAAGGGTTATGAGTATATACTTCCTCAAAGAAAACATTTTTATGGATTATATCCATAAATAGTTCAGTTTATGTTAAGTATCTTAGAAGTATGGAATTATGTATTTTGATTTATAAACTAATATAGTTTATGCCATTGTTTAGAAATGGCGCCTAGTGGAAGGAATAAAAACCATATCAATGCACGCACTCCGTGTAGGTATTTCCCTCCTGCTCAAGATAATTATTTTGGAGCTGGAGATACAACTGGTGCTGATCAACTTATTACCATACTGGGACAACTCACTCAGGTTATGAATAATAACCTTACTCGTATGGAGCACCCTGATCCGCAACGTGGAGGATCAATGTTAGACCGCTTCATAAGGCAACAACCAACAACATTTAATGGGGGTACAAATCCATCAGTAGGTGAACAATGGATAAACTCCTTAGAGAAATTATTCCACGCCTTGGGGAGTAGTGAAAGGGAAAAGGTTACCATGGAAATTTACCGCCTCACTGGAGATGGTGATCAATGGTGGTCATTGATTCAAAACACAAAGGAAGATGATGACATATCGAATATGGAATGGAGGGAGTTCAAAGATCTTTTCTTAGAAAAATACTTTCCTCATGACCATCGAGCTGATATGGAAAGGCAATTTCTGAGTCTGAGGCAGAAGGAGGATGAGAATGTCGCAAAGTATGAGGGCAACTTTACAAGGTTAGCGAGGTATGCTGCTGATTATATACGTAACCCAAGGAGTAAGATTGATCGTTTCTTTGATGGGTTAAAACCATTTCTCCGTCGAGCTTTAGTATCAAAATCCTTCTCATCATACGAAGATATTGTCTCGTGTGCTATCAAGACAGAAAAGGAATTCTCTATGTCTTATGACAACAAAGTAAAGAAAGAGAAGAAGATAACGGTGGACCAAGAGACAGATAAAGGGAAAAAGGGAAAGAAGGATTTTCCATTATGTGATAATTGTTGGAAGAATTACCCTGGTACTTGCCTAAAAGGAATGGGAGTTTGTTATAAATGTGGAGAAAAAGGTCACCAGGCACGTGATTGCAAGGGAAAGAAAGAGGCTATCAAAGTTGAATGCTACAATTGTAGAGAAATGGTTCATTATGCAAATGAATGTCCTAAGCGTCAGGGAAACTTACCTCAGAAAAGGCCAAGGGATCAAGGACAATTTTATACTATTACTACAGTTGAAGAAGAATAACTAATGTATTGGTGCTTTTGGACTCATGGATTATATTCTGGTTATTAGAATAATGTGATATATATATAAGGATTGTACTGCAGTACTTGTTGATTTCAGTAAGGTTTTAATATGATGAAGGTAATTATATTTTTAGTATGTGACAATAAGAGAACCTTTACTTTGTTTGGGGAATCTGATAAATTGATTTTGGAATTAAGAGACCTTTTTGAGAAAGTTTGGACAGAGGTATTTTGGATAACTATAAAGGTTGGAGTGGATTAAGTTGATCTTTGGATAGTGTTGTTTAAGGTTAAAAATTTATGAAGATTATTTTTGAATATTATAATACTATAGTTTTAGGAAAAGGACAACCTGCAGGGTGGGGCATAACCCATCGCGTCGAACAAAGCTGCAGGAATCGAACCCACAATCATAGTGCGACAGGCCTTTATTTCCTACCACTAGCCTACAGGAAGTCCCTGGTTATTACAAAATAATTTTACTCATCTAAATGGTATGTGTTAACATTTGGAACCTTATACAATTAGGATAAGTATAATATTTTTGAGTTCTATTATCTTTTTGAGTGAAAGATGAGTTGAAGGTTGAAACTCTAATTGTCAAGCATAAATATATATATACCTATCTCTTATTCAATGAATATATTAATTCTTAAAATTTAGTAAAGGTATATTAAAACAAAAAATGTGTTATCCTAATACCTTATGTCTTGTTGAACTGATGATATTTTAAATCAACATAGATTGAAGGCTTTGAGACCCTCAATTTGACAGTTGATTGTGATTGATGACCTCAATCACTCCCTACAAATATTTATGTTTTTCCTCTAATTATATGTCTTTAATTGCCACCAATGTTCTTCTAATCGAGATCATAATTGGGTGGTGACTTTTTCATTTCCCTTTCCCTCTTATTAAGGCTAAATTTTATTAATCTTATTTCCGATGTGGGTTTTCCACAAAGGTATTTTCTCTTTTCAACCTTTTATTTACAAAGAAAAATTTCAAATTGCGAGGATGCAATTTATTGAACGAGGGGAGAATGTAACACCCCGAGCTTCCATGATACGCTTCTCATTCAATAATGTAATAGCTTGCATTGTACGCAACATCGAGTTTTAACACACTGCAACTAATCAAAGTAGTCGTTATGAATAGTAATAACCACTTTTTAAATTTGTATAAATTTTATATTTCAAAATGGACTTCATTTTTGTATTCCTAATATTGAAATTAGCCTATGTTGAATTTTTTGTAACTTTCTGAGAACTTCAAAATTTTTATGAATAGTGAAAAATACTTAAAACAACTTTTTTAATCAAAATAATTTATAGTGATAAGTTATAATATTGAGTGGTTTTAAAGTATAATTAGAATATATATTTACCATTTTATCCAATGGTGGTCATTAGAATTAATTTCACTTTGAAATTGGACATAAACAATTGTCAATCTTTTGATATAAATTGTTTCTTAAAAACACGCTATTTGTTGTGACAGCGGGAATTAATTATAAAATTAATTAATGCAAATTATATGTTTGGAATTTTATAAAATAGACATCATTTTTGAATTCGGAATCTCAATTATAGCTTTGGGTGAAATTTTGGCATTGTTCTGAAAAACTTTAATTTTTGATGAATTGTGAAACCACTAAGTGGTAGTTAAATAACTGATTTTTCATTTAAATGAAATATTACCACTTCTGTGATTTGATTTTCAAAAATCCGACATACATGGTTGTCATTAAGAAGTAAAATGTGGTTCAATGAGATTAAAATAATTTTTTGGTGAATAGTAACTTTTAAGTTCTTAATCGTGATTAGAGGTAATTAGTGTAGTTTAAGGTAAAAATAATGTTTTAATAATATGAGATGAGCTTGACACATGTCCTACCCTCATTGGATGTGTCATGGATGACCAATACAATCCATGGGTCAACTTGGGGACCCCATGGAGCCACTTTAGTTGGAAAATGACATAAATACCTTTTATTTAATGTTAAAGTAAAAAATGACACAAACATGAAATGTTTTACTAAAACAATTTTTACATGGGGTTATACATGTCATATTTTTTATTATAAATAGTCATTGGAAATCTACGAAGATTTCCTACATCATAGTAGTTTTTTTATAATTTTTAGACATTAAATAAATTAAATTATATATGACATCATGATGATGCATCGATGACCTCATTATTTAACGATTTAATTTAAATGAGAAGATAATGTAAAATCCAAGGCTTACACTTGTCCAAAGCCTATTGTATGAAGATAATTCGAACCCTTATCACCTTAGCCTCGAATTATACAAGTGTGGGACCTTTAGAATACGAAAAGCATTGTATAATAGAATAACATTTCATTACTTTCCAAAAGTGCCCCTCCTCTCCACTTATAAAAGGCTCCCACCACTCCCACCTTATTCACACCTTCAAGCCATTTGTCTCGGCCAACCTATGCCCAAATACTCTCCCAACATCCCTCACTTACTCTTAGAAGCCTCAATTTGGGCAGAATGCTTCTCAAGGAAGCCTTTGTCTCAAATCAAAAAGAGTTACCCAATTTTTTAGGTATTGTCTTCTCTAATGTTGTTTTGTTTTATTTTGCTTCTCCAACCCCTTAAACTCTATTCATTCCTTTATTTTGTAACAAAACCAGTATCTAAAATATACTAGGATGTTTTTATGATAAGTATTTGGTTTAAAATTACACACACCTTCGTCTAATGGTTAAAGAACATACTGTTTCTGTGGGTGGCGAAATACTGCCTCACGAAACGATGATTGTTCAAATTCTTTTAACACCTATAATGGTGGCCATTTTGATGACACTATTTTCATATATTATATATATATTATGTTTATGTTTTACTTATGCTTCTGTATTTCTCATTTATGGCATACTTTATGATTTCCATTATGGGTAAACACGATAATTTCATTTTAGGAAGTGCGGACTACCGCCCCCTCAAAGTGATATGAATCGTTAATGCCATATGTGGGATGTATAAAGGATGGAGTAAATGATATTATATATGATATTATACTGGAACTATATTATACCTTTATATAATTATGATTTCATTCCATTAAAAATGAAATAGAAATGAAAGTAGCGTTCATGCGTACGTACGGCTTACCGTCTCCATGAACGGTGCATTTCATTTCTTACCTCTAAATGTTACGTAATATTATGACTGAATGTATATACTTGATATATATGATATATATGACATCTAAATCATGAATATAATTCTGGAGATAATGGATATTCTACAACATAAATAAATTGTAATTATAAGAAGTTTATTGTTGACTCAAGTACCAAAGATCGACAAAACGACCGTTATTAACTTAAATAATTACATAATGTTCATAACATGGTAATAAGTTATATAAAATGAATAATGAACATAAAAAAGGTTCTTAAGTAAATATAAATTAACTCTAGTTTATTATTCAGGAGGTTAAAGAACGGTCGAGTCAGGACAAGACGCAAGGTAATGGAATTTCTTAACCCAACTTCCATTATTTGGGTTAATCTCCTACTTTCAAATTATGTCATGATATTATTATTTCTTATTTTGTATTATTTATGTGTACCTATAGTGAATACACATAATAAATCTATTTTATTTTAAAAATGATCTTTTTAAGGACTTTATCTCAATCTCCTTTCATTGAGGCATATTTGGTTTTATACACAACTTTCTTTTATACGGTGTATAAACCCCTTTGACTTTTACGTTTATTCAAAAAAAATCTTTTTTATACGAAGAGTTTTACTAAACGACAAAAAGGGAATGTTTTTTTTTCCGTACTTATGTGGCGACAACGACTTCTCCGCCGCCGTAACCATTATTTGAGTTTCGGCTTCCTCTACAAGCCATCATTTTTTTTAATGAAAAATAAATACAAAGTTTTAATTTTCTTTTATTTTGGTATTGAAAATGGTTTTGAAAGCGTTTTTATTATATCAATGTGCTGTATTGATATCTTGTGATTGAAATGTGGAAATTTTATGTTTCCTTTATCTATGTTTTATGTGATACGATTATGTTATCGTTTATGATATATTTAAACCTATTCATATGAGGAATGCATTGGACTTAATAAGTGACGGGGGGAGCCCGCTATAGCTCCTCGATGCATCGGTATGTCTCATGAGACAACCAGACGTGGAATTGGCCGAGGCCCTTTCCCCATTTGATTTGTGATTTTGGCCGAGCCCTTAATCATTTTAGACGTCTTGGCTGAGGCCTTGACAAAATGTTTCAGAATGTCTGGCATTATGCATTCCATCATTATGAAAATGGTTATTGATATTGCATGTGACTATTCGACCATTAGAATATCCATGTGAAGAAGTAAATGGCATTATCTCATTTTACTTTTGCCATATTATGTTGATGTTCATGTTTAAAAGGCTTTTGTTTTAGTTATACATTTCCTTAAATGTTTATGTTTATTTATGAAAGCTTCCGCAATATTGTTATCCTTACTGAGCATCTGAGCTCACCCCTTTCAATGTTTTAATATTTTCCAGGATGTGAAGAAGTATTTTATGAATGACCTGTAGGGATAGTAAGAAGAGGATATGAGTGTGGACTATGAAGACTTTGTTATTGTAGTTTTTCACTTTATGATGTAATGTAACATTTATGAATGTATCTAGTGTATCCAAGGCTACTAAACTAATCGGTCTTTCGAGACTTGATCTTTTGTGATCATGCCAATGTTATGAAGTAATGCACCGACTCTTGGTAGCTGGGTTCGGGGCGTTACAAAAATAATATAATTATGAATAAAATGATGAGAAATCACTCCTCTCCTCCACTATAAAACAATCCCCTCACACGCCTCTTCTCATTACTCCTCTAATCCATGAAGCTTCCAAATTTTCTACCCAAATAATCTTTCCCAGTACCTCCTCATTTCTAGGGTATCTTTTTATTTCTAGTATATTGACACCCCTTTCCTTAATGAGATTCTTAATGAGGTGAATTCAAGAGGTAAATCCACATCTTTTTTTCATTCATTTTCATTTTAAGTTACATTCTATTATTATCATATACTCACTTCATATTTCCAATTATTCTTAAAAAATATAATATCATCTATATACTAGAATTATATTACTTCAATGTAAAATAAACTCTCAATATCCTTAGTGTCTCTCTCTCTTTGATTTTATAAACAAAATCATTATCCGGGAGGTTCTGATTCACAAGCACCATGGATAATGATGTTTTATTCTTTAATTTCTTCATGAAGGCTGGTCATGAAAAAAAAAATTATTGTCAAACCAAATTGTAAAATATTTATTATAACTTATTCAATGATTCTCTAACCATAATTGATACAAGATATTAAATACTAGAACAAAACTAGTTCTTCGTGATATAAAAAACCTCTATAATAATCAAAGAGATTGTCACTTAATGTATTGTCATATGATTCATCCTCCTAATATATAACTAGTGATATATATAACCATTTATATTTATTTATTTTCATTAATAATAGGTAATCCCAATTCTACATATCTATATCAATTCAATACGAACTCCATTACTCATAGTCAAGGGAACCAATCATGAATGTCAAGTAAACGAACACTCTGGTACGACAAAATTCAATATTATAACTTTTCAAGAAGGGAATAAATGAACTTAATAAAACTATAATTAATAATATAAATTTAGATAACGTTATTAATTATTTAATTACTCGATATAATTTGACTATCCAGGACATTAATATCAAGTTTAGAACACATTCTGGCTTAAGGTAAGTGGTTTCTCATCTCACTTTTATTTTATTTTAATTTGCATATTTCAGCACTTATTTCATGTATTTGGTGTATTTAGGATTCAAATTGATATATAATATCATTATTATATTTTTATTCATGGTTTTAAATAATCAATTTTATAATTATTAATTTATTTGTAGTGAGATTCGATTGATTATGATTTGGTAAGGGACTTCCTCTCAATTTCCATTTCTTTGAGACTTACTTGGTATTCTTCACATAACCATTTTTCTTTGGGTTATCTACTATCACATTTAGATTATTTTTTCATATTAAATTACATTACAATTAAATATCCATTATCTTGTATTGTGGATATGATTATTGTCTTAGTCGTAAACCCTTTTACGTTCGGTTTTTTTAATTTTGTTTTAACTATGGAATAATTGATGAATTGTATCCTCAACTCATTAAGAAATTTGATAAGGAATATTTTTCTAGAATTTAATCATTGTATAAGGATACTTTGTAGATTCATTGATTGGTGGGGCATGCTATATCCCATTTATATACTGATAGATTTCATTAGACCAACTTGTTGGTGACAAATCCTTCGAGTTTGATTCCAAAACATAATGAGACTGGTTTCAACCAACAGACATAAACTGTTTCGATGGTATAAGGGTTAATGTTCCAGATACATGAAATTAAAATAATAAGCATTCTCTTTATTCATTATTTAGTTATTACATTCCATGAGGTTTTCAGTATGACAAAATCTATGGATGCATTTTCATTCTCATTTTATTAAGGGAATGTGTTTTTCATTAATTCGATGCACCATATATATTATGTCAAATATATTATGATTCATATATTAATGGTTCATGATTCTAATATATGTAACCGTTAATTAGAATTTGAAATCACCAATATCATTTGTTTACTTCCTTATCTTTTGCTGAAGATATCAAGGATACATTTTATTTTCTTTTTTTTTTGTTTCCCAATGTAAATGGGTTCCATATATATATATATATATATCTACTTTTTACATGACTAATAAAATTATCTATCTTCCGAGATTCAATACCTTTTAATCATTCCAATGTAATAAATTAATTCAAACAATTGGTATTAGAGGGAGGTTTAGTAGAAAAATTTAGAGCTATATTTAGAAAACATTGATTAGGGATTACAACCTTGATATAGATATTGATGATAATTATACAAGATCATCATAGAATTTTAGTAAGGTACGTATTATGTGGGTATCCTAGAAACACAAAAATTTCTAGATTATACAAGTTGATGTTGTCCTAGAATAGTTTTTCCTATGAGTAATAACTTTAGTAAGGTATTACAGGGGTGACTCATTGTAACTTGGTATATAAAAATTGGCCTTACTGTTCACATAGTTTGAAAGTCCTGGGTGATATTATTTGGAAAATTCAAATTTCTATTATAAATTAATATTAATGATTTCAAATTAAAATGAAATCATGGTTATGATTATAAGATTAGACATGTATAAACATCCCATTAATGATAATAATTTTAGTAGTTTAACATTATTGACTGTGATTTATAACCTAATTTAGTGTATTCCATTATTTAGTGATGACACCTAATGGAAGAAAGGGAATCAATACTCGTGGAAAATAGAGGGATTTCCCCACTGTGTAAGCCAACACTGGTAGTGTTGGAGTAGAGTAGATCATGAACATATCAAAAAAACATACTTAGGTTGTGAAAACTATCGACATTAATCCTATGTTGGGTCATTTCATATTGAAAATCACCATTATTTTAGTGGTACTACAAATCTAGTGGTAGCTGGGCATTGGATCAAGTCCCTAAAAAATATATTTCAGCATTAAGATGCAATAAAAATAAAAATTATGTGCTTTTAGTATATTTTCTCATAGGTGATTCTAATCAAAGGTGGTCCTTGATCCGGAATACCCTATAAGAAGATGAAATAGAGGGTATGGAATGTAGAACATGTAAGGAATTATTTTTTCAAAAAATATTTCATTCTTGAGAAATGGACTGAAATGAAGAGAAAATTACTTAGCTTCAAATAATGGGAAGAAGCGAGTGTTTTAGACCATGAAGAAAAAATCATAAAATTATCCATGTATTCAATATATAACATACATGATTAAGAAGTCAATATTGATCATTTCCTTGATTGTCTTAAGACAAGTCTTTGAATGACACTAACTTCTCAAAAATTTTAAACACATGATGAAATCATATTAAGTGCCATCAAAACAATGAAGGAATTATCAAGATCCAATTTTGTCAAGGTAAATAAACAAAAGAATAGATCTCTTGATAATTATAGAAAATGTGAATCAACAATGAAGAAGAAGGGAAAAATAAATTTCATATTATGCTAGATCTAGAAAAATAACAATATAGGAAAATGCTTGAATGGTATGAGAGTTTGTTATATGTTTGGATAAAATGGTCACTCATGTAATGAATGCAAGGGGCTGAGACAAATAAATGTTGTTTAGTTCTATAATTATAGGGATATGGGACACTATGTAAATGAATTTTCTAATCATCTACAAAAATTTCCTAAAAACGGCCACGAGAGTAAGGGTAGACTTATGAGATCACAACTACGGAGATTTTAGTTTTTCATGATGTTGTGGAAGGTACTTTAGGAATTTATATTAATTTATCCAATTCATTATTTGATTCTATATCAACAAAATCTTTTATATCTTCCCATATTTCAAAAAAAATTATACATTTCCAATTTTATTTAATAAATGAGTTATTAGTCAAAACTCCTTATGGATATATCGTTGCAACAGATATGTGTGGGTAAATCCCATTTGTAACACATAAACATACATTAGATTCATACCTTTTCATCATAACTATGATTGGATTTTTTATAATCCTCAGTATGGATTGGATTTCAAATTATGAAATGAAAATTTATTTCAATAAGAAGTAAGATATTATTTTTGATAATTATGTAGACCCCTTACCCTTAGAACAGAAAAATCATAATATGGATCTTATCCAGAACAACCATCATAATATATTAAAAATTACATTCATGGGGTAGAAAAGAAAACATCATCTATGGATCTTCAAATTGAAGATATAATTATTGTGCCAGAATACATTGTTCTGTTTCAATAGGATTTACATGGACATCCTCTAGAGCAGGTAAGTGAGTAATATATTGATTTAATTCTCAGTGCAAGACCTATATCAAAGAATACAAATAGAATGGAAATTGTTGAATTGGTAGAGTTTAAAATAATAGAGGAACTATGAGATAATGGATTTATTTTCCCTAGTGTTTCTCCATGGGGATCCCATGTTCTCATTGTCCATAAGAAAATGGATCAATGATGAATTTCATTAATAATAGAGAAATAAATTCAATTACAATACAAAATTAGTATCTTCTACATTGAATTGATGAGAAATTTTATAAAACACACGAATCTAAATATTTTTTTAAGATTGAAATTCAGTTTTTATATCATCAATCGTGTGTGAAAAGGTAAGATAGTATAAGGATAGCATTTTGAAGCAAGTATAAGCATTACCAGTTTGTAGTAATTCCATTAGGACTAACTAATACACCCTATATTTTAATGTATCTAATGAACATATTTCTCAAGGAATATATTTATGATTCTTTTTTGGTATTTATTAATGGAATATTGATATATTCAAAAAGCTATGATGACCAAGATAACAACATGCGGGTTGTTCTTGAGATTCGTATAAGAAAATAGTTATATGAGAAGTTCTAAAATGGGAATTATGGATTCAAAATGTTTCTTTTCAAGGATATATTGTCTCTAAGGATGGAATAATACTTGATCCCAACAAGAAAATGGAAATAAAATAATATCATTCAACAACGAACATTACCAAGGTACGTCATTTTACTAG
The DNA here is from genome assembly GCA_963277665.1 of Viscum album. NCBI lineage: Eukaryota > Viridiplantae > Streptophyta > Magnoliopsida > Santalales > Viscaceae > Viscum > Viscum album. Next base: position 114,225,414 of record OY728155.1, on the reverse strand, counting down.
CTTAGCAGGTTACTATTGACATTTTGTTTATAATTTTTTTTTCAGATTTTATAACCCTAAAACCAATCTCACACAAAGGCATTAAGATCATATAGACAGAATAATGTATATATTTGTTTTGAAAAATTGAAAATAATATTGGTCAATCTAACATTTTTTACACTTTCATGTATAAATAATGGGTTTGTGATATAGAGTGATGCATTGAAGAATGGACTGGGTTGTGTTATTAAAAAATGATAAAGTTATATATATTAGATCAAGGTAGTTGAAGACTCATTAATATAATTATACAACACATGATTTTGAATTAAAATTCATAATATTTTCACAGAAAACTTGGAGACAGTGTCTTTATGCTGAATGATATGAGATATATATGGATCCCAAGATTTTGAAATACATTTTTACACTTAAAGAATTCAACATAAGGAAAAGGATAAAGCTAGAGTTACTTAAATATTGTTATTGGTCAATACACTAACACAAAGTAAAGTAAAACAAGGTGGAACATTCATTAAGTAGTAAAGAACATGGTCATCTAACCCCAATGAGGACTGAGAGAGATCCTATATTCATGGATATGGTAAATATGGATATGGTAATTGTTATGAAAAATAAAACATCATTCCTTTTTTTAAATTATTATTGATTCTATATGATTTCCTTAGAATTTTTCATTCTTATATGTTTTGAAAATCAAAAACATATATTCTTGAAGAAAATTATCTTCCTAAATGAATTATTTTCTTAATGAAAATTTTCTCTCTATATTAAAAGTGTTATACTTGTCTTGTTTTTCAATTCCTTATTCAATGCCTTCTCAGAACCAAGTCTAACATTTTATTACTATTTCAAAAGTTCATATCCTTATAAAAATCCTAAAAATATTATAGTTTCTTGGATAATGAGTTTTCCATTTACAAAATATGAATTTTCTGAAATCTCGGCTCATAATTCTCTCACATTCAGACTCTAAATTCTTTGCAATTCCAACTCTCAATTCTCTAAAATTCAGACTCTGAATTCTTTGCAATTCGAACTCCGAATTACTCAAAATTTTGACTCCGAATACATCATAATTCGGACACTGATTTCCTCAAAATTTAGACTTCGAATTCTGACTTTGAATTACTAAGAATTCAGACTGTAAATTTCTCATAATTTAGACTCTGAAATATTTAAGAAATACAATCTGAATATCCATGTTTCTAAAATTTGATTGTTTGTATGTTTAAACTCCAAATTGTATTTGTTCCTTAGACTCCAATTATTCATTTTTTGTTATGATTCTTTATTTTTCTTAAATTTTATTGATTCTTAGGCATGATAATGCTTCCCAATATTTTCCTACATAAAATGATGTCATTCATTTTGTTTCAAACTAAATATTGGTTAAGTGAAATGTGTACATCTCCCTCGGAGATTCAATGAAAAATTTGATCGATGGATGAGATAGATGATTGTTGGAGTTTTTCCTATAAATAGGATCTCATTCTAACAATATCATAATCTATCTATTGATTGATGTTCCTATAGATTTCATGATGTGATGCAATTTCTAGAGAGAGAATGAATCATGTGCCTTGTGTATTTTATGAACATTTTGTTCAACTGTGAAAATCATGTTCAACTATTTTTGTGCGAATCCTTTTATTACTAAGTTCCATAGTGGGCTACCGGGGATAGGAAGAAAGAGGTGCTGACTACCTTATAGTTCTAGGGAATGCATGTAAAGAAAATGAGACTCCGATATTATTATTGAGGGCATACCTTGGTGGGGGTAAGACATACATTCATGAAATTATAAATCAAGGTACCTTTATGGATGGTTGTTGGATACCCTATTCATTGGGTTAAAATATTTCTAACTTGTTATCTTGCTTACTGTTTCATGTTTTATTTCTATTGTACATTGTTGAAGAAATAAGTTATAACTTTATAACACATTTAAGTACTTTTACTTTCTCTAATTAATAAAATTCTATACACATTAAGGTAGAATCAACTAAACTTATGTTTCATATCCTGATGTAAATTTCCAAACCCTAAGCAATTTTGTGTCATAGATAAGAACTAACGAGGGTTTGGAATTTACCTTGTTTAACTTTTTTAAACATAGTTTTTCCCTTAATGTAAAAAAATATGTTTTTGAACCTACAATTCACCCCTTAATGTAATTGAGCATATATATATATATTTTGATACAACAATTGGTATCAGTGGATGTATCTAAAATATATATACTCACATAAACGTTTATTACTAATGTTTTTCTTGCAAAATATTTTTTATTCATGTTCAGCATAAATATTTTTATCTTTGTTTTTTAATTTTTAACTAGTAACTAGTCTTGTATAATTGTATTTTCTTATGGAATGGTAGATATAAATGTTGGTTCCATTGATAACATAAATTCTAACTGACCCCCAATCATGGTTGGTAATGTTTATGTGTACCAGAGAGATAGGATGATGACTTTTTTCATTAACACTAGTTTAAAAATAGATTTAATGTATAACGCCCCAACCCATGTTACCCAGAGTCTGTGCATTATTACATAACATTGGCTTGATCACAAAATATCAAGTCTCAAAAGACCGATTAGTTTAGTAGCCTTAGAAGTACTAGATACATTCATAAGGATTACATTAAATCATAAAATGGAAAACTAAAACAACATTATTACCATATACAACACTGAGATCCCATAGACTATCCTTACAGGTCAGTCATAATATACTTCTTCACATCCTGGGAAAGATAAAACATAAAAAGGTGTGAGGTCAGATACTCAGTAAGGATTACAATATAGAGGAACCTTTCATAAATAATTATAAACATTTAAGGCAATGCATAGAACTAAAAAAAGCCTTTTAAACATGAACTTCATCATAATATGGGTAATATAATCAAAATAATGCCATTTTCTTACACGCAAGGATATTCTACTAGTCGAATAATCACATGCAATATCAATAGACACTTTCATAATGATGGAATGCATAATGACAAACTTTAATAACCACATAGTCGAGGCCATGTGCCAAGACTACAGAAAACATTTTTTCAAGACCTTGTGCCAAGACACTAGTTTGTCTCATGAGACCTACCAATGCATTGAGGAGCTATAGTGGGCTCCATATGACAAGCCTAGTTTTTTATTACAACTTAAACATGATTCATTACATAAAACTTCACTTGATACAACAAAGAAGATCGAGAGGATTTGTGTATTTGGGGCTTAGGATCATTACATAAAAACATCAAACATGAAATACAACATCTTTATTGAAAACATCCTTTACATGACCACTACATTCCTTCGTACTTAGCATTGCATGGGATAACCTGAGGACATGCATAAGAAAAGGGTGAGATAAAAAGCCCAGTAAGGGAGTACACATGGAATAACATGAGGAGTACAATACATGATAAACAATAGGGATATCAATATAGCATAAGAAAAACATGAATATAAAGGCATGATAAAGCATGATAATCATAACATGGAAATATGGCAACAACACTTAACAAGGGATTAGCATGATCCAAGGCTCATTGCACATGGAGCATGAGTAAATCCTTATTGCACATAAATCACGAGTAAACCCTCATTACACTTGAATTATCATGAGTCAACACTCATTGCACATGACCTATCATGATACTATACTTACCCAATGCATTGGAGTGCTATAAGGGAACACCCTTCAAAAACATTTCATTTCATGTATAAGTGTGCCACATGGATCATAAAACATGGATTCATAAAACATAATCATTTATTCCACAATAATGGAATGTGGAATTCATACATGAAACTTTATAGTCAATAAGAAAATGTTAATAAAGGTGAATACCCTTGATGGAGAAATGGGCATGGTATTCACTACACAATGACATTGGCTTAGAAAATCGTTGCGATTTTAGCAGCGTAACGGCGTGACATAAGAATTCATAAAAATGGTTGATGAGAGAGAAAGGGGTTACTCATCATATTTACATGTAATGTACAGTAAGGGTGTCATATATATTCATGTCCCAACAATTTTAATGGAATTTAGATTAAAGATACAAAAGTATTGCTTGAATGTAAAAGAGGAGAGGGAAGTTCCTTTCGGAATTTCAGCATAGTAACAGGTGTACATGAGAGGAATTTAATGAGGGATAAAGGGGTCTCCCATCACTCAAACATAAAGAGGTAAGTATGAGAGAGGTGAGAAACCATACCCCAACATTCATAATTGAAATTAAAAGGGAAAAACAACTTAAATAAAATTGGACAAAAATGAGAAAGGAAAAAAACCCTTACATGGAAGTGTTCTTCCAAAGGCTAGGGAGAGCCTTGTGAGAGGCTTCATGGGAGCTTGGGCACCTTGGGAGGATTATAGATAGAGTAGGGCATAGGATGGACGAACTGCAAAGGCTTTGAGTGTGGAGGGAGTGGGAGTTTGGGTGGGTTTATATAGGAAAGGTGAGGGAATTCTTTATTATTTAGGTTTGGGACCCCTTATATTAAATTAATCCAAAACCCAAAACATCCCATGGTTTTTGCCCATGGTTTTTCAAAAAAGGGAAGAGGAAAATAATATTTTATAAGTCCAAGGTCCGAAATTCTTAAAATATTAGGTTTGATTATGTGGAGGTGAGTCACACTCCCATGGAAAATAATTTAAAAATACATGTTGTTTAATAAGTTTTGAGGGGTCCATTAATGCTTTGAAAAGTAAGCCAAAAAAACCCAAAATAAAATTATTTTAATGTTAAAACATATATTGTCTGAACATAAAGATTATAGTATCTTATTACATCACTTTTGGGTCATTATGATGTCATAGAACACATTATATATTTAAATGGTATTTAATTTTTACTCAAAAATTTGACTGTCTCAGAAAATTATGAAAAATTCACCGTTGGATAATTTCAATGTCCTGATTACAAAAATAACATTTATTTTATCTAAATAATTTTATAAATATGTTAATTTTCACTTTTAAAATAAAAAACGACATTTTTAAAAAATTCACGGGTTTGGACAAAAATGGCTTTCAAACCTTAATAAAAATTATAATTGAATTCATACAATTACATGATCATTTATATATAATGAAATTAATCTAATAATAATAATAATAATATTTTATTAAAATATTATTTAATTCAAAAATCCATTAATTTAATAAAATATATTTCTTAATTAAATAATAACTAAAAACACCATTTGTACTTTAAAAACTATTTACAATGTATCAATAATGACAAGAAATTATATTCATTATTATATAAAAAAAATGTACATGAACATAGTACTATAGATTGGTTATATAACCCCTTAAAACAGCCCCATAAGACCTAAGGGTAATGTGTGCGATGGTGACAGACTCTTGGGGTGGCTCAGATAACATCGCTCGAGTGGTAATTTCTATCAACTTCCACTTCTCCCGTTGATGGTCCCGTTCGAGATTGACATGGTGAAGCTTAGCTTGGGCTTGGTTAAGAGTGAAGCCGAATGACACCACCTCTTTTCCGAGCTCCAATAAATGGGCTTCGTATGGGGAAATTATACTTTATGAGGCCATCGCTTCCTTTGTCTAAGTAAAATTGGATGTGTTAAAGCCCTATATTTATACTAATCATGTGATCACTGTTCAATGTCTATAAAAGTAACAGTAACAATTCTTATCATAAAACCAATTAAGTTGACATTTTATAAAAACATTTTATATAAAGAGACATTTAATAAGATCAAGAGGGATTTTCCATTAATGAAACTTTGGGTCGTTACAATATTCCCCCCTTAAGAAATTTTGCCCTCGAAATTTTCCTTTTCCCACACTAAAATAGATGTGGGTAACTCAGCTTCAGCACTTCCTCCAATTCCCAAGTTTCTTTTCAAACTTGTGGTTTCTTCACAACACCTTGACGAGGGGCATTGTCTTATTTAGTAGAAATTTTTCTCTATGATCTAATATCTTCACTGGTTGCTCCTCATAAGAAATATCATATTCCAATTGTACCACCTCAGAAGAGAGTACAAGTGAAGGGTCTGGTATGTACTTCCTTAAGAGGGATACATGAAAGACATCATGTACTTTGGCCATAGTAGGTGGAAGTGCTAGTCGATATCCCACAACCCTGACACGATCAAGAATCTCGAAGGGGCCGATGTAACTTGGACTTAACTTTCCTTTATTTCCAAACCTCATGACCTTATTCCACGAAGATATGCATAGAAAAACCATGTCTCCAACTTTAAACTCAAGGTCTCGTCGAAGATTATCTGCATAACTCTTCTGTCGACTCTGGCCTGACTTGATATGCTGCTGAATGGTTTTCACCTTCTCCACCATTTCCTCGACCATTTCTGGTTCATGCTGCTTACGTTCACCGACATCATCCCAACATGCCGGTGTTCTGTACCTTTTCCCATATAGGGCTTCATATGGTGTCATTTGGATGCTCGAGTGGAAACTGTTATTATAAGAGAACTCAAACAGAGGAATATGTTGATCCCATCTTCCTTTAAAGTCCATTGAGCACACTATCAACATATCCCAAGTGTTTGGATAGTCCGCTCGGATTGGCCATCAGTTTGAGGATGATAGGCCGTACTAAAGTTTAGTTCAGTATTCCGAGCATGTTGAAGACTCTTCCAAAACTTATAGGTGAATCTTGGATCTCGGTCAGACACAATAGATTTTGGTACTCCATGCAACCTTACCACTTCCATGATATATATCCATGCCAGTTGATCCAATGAGAAATCCTCCCAAATAGAAATGAAGTGTGCAGTCTTTGTAAGAAGATCCACAACAACCCATATTGGATTGTTTCCTTTGGATGTCCCCGGAAGTCCGGTGACAAAGTCCATGGTGATGTTTTCCCATTTCCATTCTGGTATGGGCAATGGTTGCATCATCCCCTTAGAATTCTTCCACTCTGCCTTCACTTGCTGACACACTAGGTACTTTGATGTATATTCAGCAATCTCCTTCTTCATATTATCCCACCAAAAGTTTTCTTGGAGATCTCGATACATCTTTGTGCTACCTAGGTGAATAGAGAAATTTGTACCATGTGCATCATCCAAAAGTTCCTTCTTCAGCTCTGGACTTGATGGAACACATAGTCTTTTCCCAAATCACACAATTCCTTATTCATTAACATTATAGTCCGAGTATTTCCCTTTTTCAATAGCTCCCACTTTTTCTTGAATTCCCACATCATCCTTTTGAGCATCCTTTAACCTTTCTAAAAGATACGGTTGAGCAATAATTTGTGAAAGGATTGATGATGTTCCCTTCTCTATGATTCCCATGTCCATCTTCATCAAGTCTAAGAAGATTGGATCCTTTTCAATTCTCATCATTGATAGAATCGCTGGATCCTTTCTACTTAGGGTATCTGCCACCTTGTTCGCTTTCCTAGGGTGGTAGTGGATTGAAAAGTCATAATCCTTGATGAGCTCTATCCATCTTCTCTGGCGCATATTAAGCTCTTTCTGTGTGAATATATATTTAAGACTCTTGTGGTCAGTATATATCTCACATTTCTCTCCATAGAGATAATCCCGCCAGATTTTCAAGGCAAAGATCACCGCCGCTAACTCCAGATCATGCGTTGGATTGTTTCGCTCATGGATTTTCAACTACCTTGAGGCATAGGATATCACATTATCATTTTGCATCAGCACACAACCTAAGCCCTTCTTCGAAGCATCACTGAATACCACAAAAAGTTCCCCACTTGTGGGTAAAGTGAGCACATGCGTAGTGATAAGCCTCCTTTTCAACTCCTTGAAGCTTTCTACACATTCATCACTCCAAGAAAACTTTACTCCCTTTTGAGTTATCTTGGTAAGAGGGTTGGACAATCATGAGAAATTTCTCACAAATCATCAATAATATCCAGCTAACCCCAAGAAGCTACGGATATTCTGTTACCGATGTTGGCCTCATCCATCTCTCAATTGCATCTGTTTTGGAGGTATCCATAGATATCCCACTGCTTGTGATGATATGGCCCAAGAATGAGACTTCCTTCAACCAGAACTCACACTTTCTGTACTTTCCATAGATCTTCTCCTTGCACAAAGTCTCTAGTACAATTCTTAAATGCTCCTCATGATCCTCCTTAGTTTTAGAGTATATTAGAATATTGTCTATAAAGACTACCAAAACTTTGTCTAGGTAATCTTTAAAGACTATATTCATCAATTCCAATAAGATTGTTGGAGCATTGGTGAGTCCGAAAGGCATTACTATGAATTCATAGTGCCCGTATATTGTACGAAAAGCAGTCTTGGGGACATCTTCCTTCTTCACCCTTACTTGATAATATCCCATCCACAAATATACCTTGGAGAAGAATTGTGCTCCATATAGCTGATTAAACAAGTCATCAATTCTTTGGAGAGGATACCTGTTCTTTATCGTGATTTTGTTAAGTTCACGATAATCGATGCAAAGCCGCATTAACCCATCCATCTTCTTGACGAAAAGGACTGGTGCACCCCATGGTGAAGCACTTCGGCGTATAAACCCTTTATCCAGATTCTCATATAGTTGTTTCTTCATCTATTTAAGCTCTACAACCGCCATTCTATATGGAGTATTGGATATTGGTAAAGCCCCGGGTATAAGTTCAATTGAGAATTCAACATCTCTTCTAGGAGGAAGACCAGGCAGTTCCTCGGGAAACACTTCAGCGAATTCCCTCACAATAGGCATTTCCTCAAGGATGGTTTCTTCCTTGGACTCAATCAACTGAGCCAGATACACGTGCTCATAGGGTAGTAATATCTATGCTTGAGATGATGGAGATAAAGGAGAATCATCTTCCTCCTTAATATTTTAAAGAATTGGGGGTCGATTCTCTATATGGAGTTTGATTTCCCTCTCCCAACAATTTATGTTGGGTCTATATAAGGAAAGCCAATCAATGCCAATAATTGCATCAAATTCCAACATAGGGTGTATGATGAGGTTTCCCAGGAAATTAAATCCACAAATTATAACAGGGGAGGACTTATATTCATGGGATGCAATGATTGCCCCATTTTCCGTACTCACCGATATCTTCACTTCCATGATTTGTGGTGGTTCTGGGATTGTTCTACTAAACTTTAGAGATATAAAAGAATACATAGAACCTGAATCAAAAAGTACATTCACTATTCTTGAATGAATAACTAGCGTACCGGTCACCACTTCGTTATCTGGGTTCACTTAGATAGAAGTGATGGAAAAAGCTCTTCCTTGCTGCCTTGGAGTTTGTTGGTTGTCTCCGAAAACCCTTGGATTAGGGAACTAATTTGAAAAATGAACCGGTTGTTTCATTTGTAGCATTGAAAAATGCGTTGAGGTTCAAACGGAGCGTTCCTCTCCTCTGTTGCAGCCACGAGTCTTTCTTGCCGACAAATAACAGCTAGGTGCCCTTCTCTTCCACAACTAAAGCATTTCCTCATCCTGTTAAGGCAATTTCTAGGGTGCTTCATTCCGCACTATTGGAATGTGGGGTGCTGGATCTTCATAGCAGCGTTGGATTTATCCATCGGCCCACCAACATTGAAGTACACCTTACGTTTCTTATCCCCATGATACCCCTGTGATTCTCCGATCACCATTTCGACCTTGAGGGCAAATCAGACAATTTCCTCATACATGTCGAAGTCACGGATTGGTAATGCTTTCCGTAGGCTAGGCTTCAGCCCACAAAAGAAGCGTTCAACCTTGAATTCGGGGGTAACGAAAAAGCCGGAAGCATATCGTGCAAGCCCTGTGAAGTTTTCCTCATACGCTCCAATAGATTCTTCATCATTTTTCTTGAGGGAAAGGAAGTCCCTTTCCATCTTTAGCCATAGGGTGCACGAAAAATATTTATCAAAAAACATCTTCCGGAAATACATCCATTCCAATGCCTCGATCTCCTCCTCATGCTTCGTATTTTTGATCAACGTCCACCATTGATAAGATTCACCCTCCATACGATAAGCTGCCAGGAGAACCTTCTCTTGTTCAGAACATTGAAGGATGGATAAGATCTTTTCAATGGAGTTGATCCATTGTTCAGCGATCGTGGGATCGGATGATCCACTAAAAGTAGGAGACCTTTGTCTCATGAAGCTCTCGATAGTGACTTTTTCTTTCTTAGGGGGGTTTGGACAATCCTCTTGACCCTTGTTTCTATTCAATGCATGAGTTAGCTGAGAGAGAAGCATGACAAAGTTCACGATTCCCACTCCCATTGGATTGGACATCTCATTAGTACAGTCATCCCACTGATCTTCACATCGGTTGTTATCCTAAGTCCTCCTATTACCGGTCATTGGTTGGAATAAAAGGAATGTTATGGGTAACATATAAAGGGAAATCCAAAGGAAAAAGTTGATGACATATAAATAAACTTTCATTTCATTAACTCATGAGTCTATAGGCTTCAATTTAGGCTTTTCATGATCTACTTTCTAACATATATTCTTAGGGTAATTTTTTTAATTCCCTTAATAAGGGTTCATACTAAGATTATGAATTTACCAAAGCATATCCCCCAGAAGTGTCGTAACCAAGAGTGCAGCAAGGCCCATTTTCGTGTACTAGTTCCCATTCGAGTCTAACTCAAAGCGGTGTTTTCGAGTTTTACCCCTAGGATACATCTGTGCTAGAGTCGCCTCTACCTGCTCGTATCCAGATAGGGATGTATTTTCTTGATAACCCATTTACTCAATACTCTCCAAAACTTAGGGACGTTTTTATTGTCCTTAGTCTTGTATCTAAGGCTTTAATAGGGTTTTCTAATCCTAATCCCAAAAATAACCAAACCTATACTCTGATACCAACTATGATAACCCTTCTTTTTATTACAACTTAAACATGAGTCATTACATAAAACATCACTTGATACAAAAAAGAAGATCGAGAGTTTTAGTGTCTTTGGGGCTTAGGATCATTACATAAAAACATAAAACATGAAATACAACATCTTTATTGAAAACTTCTTTTACATGACCACTACATTCCTTCGTACTTAGCATTGCATGGGATAACCTGAGGACATGCATAAGAAAAGGGTGAGCTATAAAGCCCAGTAAGGGAGTACACATGGAATAACATGAAGAGTAAAATACATGTTAGAAAATAGGAATATCAATGGAGCATTAGAAAAACATGAACATAAAGGCATGATAAAGCATGATAATCATAACATGGAAATGTGGCAACAACACTTAACAAGGAATTAGCATGAGCCAAGGGTCATTGCACATGGAGCACGAGTAAATCCTTATTGAACATAAAGCACGAGTAAAACCTAGTTTCAATTGAATTATCATGATTCCACACTCATTGTAAATGACGTATCATGATACTATACTTTACATAATGCATTGGAGAGCTATAAGGGCTCACCCTTCTTAAACATTTCATTTCATGCATAAGTGTGCCACATGGATCATAACACATCGATTCATAAAACATAATCATTTATTCCATGATAAAGGAATGTGGAATTCATACATGAAACTTTATAATCAATAATAAAATGTGAATAAAGGTGAATACCCTTGATGGAGAAATGGGCATGGTATTCACTACACAATGACATTGTCTTAGAAAATCGGTGTGATTTTGGTAGCGTAACGGCGTGACATAAGAATTCATAAAAATTGTTAATGAGAGAAAAAGGTGTTCCTCATAATATTTAAATGTAATGGACAGTAATGGGGTCATATATATAAATTTCCCAACAATTGTAATGGAATTTAGATTCATGATACAAAATTATTTCTTGAATGTAAAAGTGGAGAGAGAAGTTCCTTTCAGAATTTCGGCATAGTAACGGGTGTACATGGGAGGAATTTAATGAGAGATAAAGGGGTATCAGATAATTAAAACATAAATATGGAAATATGAGGAAGGTGTGAAACCATAACCCAACATTCATAATTGAAACTAAAAGGAAAAAACAACTTAAAGAAAATTGGATAAAAATGAGAAAGGAAGAAAAACCCTTACTTGGAAGTGTGCTTCCAAAGACTGGGGAGAGGCTTGTCAAAGGATTATTGGGAGGTTGGGCTCCATGGGAGGATTATAGAGACAGTAGGGAAGAGGTTGGAAGAACTCCAAAGGCTTTGAGTGAGGAGGAAGTGGGATCTTGGGTGGGTTTATATAAGAAAGGTGAGGGAATTCTTTATTATTTATGTTTGGGACCCCTTATATTAAATATATCGAAAACACAAACCTTCCCATGGTTTTTGCCCTTAGTTTTTTGGAAAAGGGAAGAGGAAAATAATATTTTAAAATTCCAAGGTCTGAACTTCTTAAAATATTAGGTTTGCTTATGTGGAGATGAGTCACACTCCCATGGAAATTAATTTAAAAAGACAAGGTGTTTAATAAGTCTTGAGGGGTCCATTAATGCTTTGAAAAGTAATCCAAACAAACCCAAAATCACATTATTTTAATGGTAAAACATATATTGGCCGAACATAAAGATTATAGTATTTTATTACATCACTATTGGGTCATTATGATGTCATCAAACACATTATATATTTAAATGGTATTTAATTTTTACTAAAAAATTTGACTATCTCAGAAAATTATGAAAAACTCACCATTGGATAATTTTGACATCCTGATTCCAAAAATAACATTTATTTTATCTAAATAATTTCTTAAATATGTTAATTTTACTTTTAAAATAAAAACCGACATTTATAAAAAAATTCACGGGTTTTTGACAAAAATGGCTTTCAAACATTAATAAAAATTATAATTGCATTCATAAAACTACATGATCATTTATATATAATAAAATTAATCTAATAATAATAATAATGTTTTATTATAATATTATTTAATTAAAAAATCCATTAATTTAATAAAATAGGTTTCTCAATTAAATAATAACTAAAAACACAATTTGTAATTTAAAAACTATTTACAATATATCAATAATGACAAGAAATTATATTCATTATTATATACAATAATAATTTACAAGAACATAGTAATATTGATTAGTTACATAACCCCTTAAAACAGCTTCATAAGACCTAAAGGTAAGGTGTGCGATGGTGACTGACTCTTGGGGTGGCTCAGATAACATCGCTCTAGTGGTAATTTCTATCAACTTCCACTTCTCCTGTAGACGGTCCCGTTCGAGCTTGACATGGTGAAGCTCAGCTTGGGCTTGGTCAAGAGCGAAGCCTAAGGAAGCCACCTCTTTTCTGAGCTCTGATAAATGGGCTTCATATGGGGAAATTCTACTGGATGAGGCCATCACATCCTTTGTCTAAGTAAAATTGGTTGTGTTAATGCCCTATATTTATACTAATCATGTGATCACTGTTCAACGACTATAAAAGTAACGGTCACAATTCTTATCAGAAAACCAATGAAGTTGACATTTTATAAAAACATTTTATATAAAGAGACATTTAATAAGATCAAGAGGGATTTTCCATTAATGAAACTTTGGGTCGTTACACTCCACCTGTCACTTACTAAGTCCAATGCATTCCTCATATGAAAAGGTTTAAACATAACATAAACATTCATATTAAGACTAGCATATGAAATTTGAATACATTATCCATAGACAATGAATGGTATAAAAATAGCACATCCACATTAAAATATATCACAAAACCTTTAATACAATATCGAAGTTTTGTATCATAATAAATCAACTTCAAATAAACTTAAAATCCATAAAAGGATGTTGACATAGATGAAATATAAACCTTTTTTAGAGAAATATCTCTTTCTATTTTGAAATCATTTAAGAGTCACATAATTATAATGAAAAAATTTATTTTTAAAATATTATTATAAGCTTTTAAGGGAAGCTTCGACTATTTTATAACGTCTGAAAATAGATGCACCCACCGTATACGTTAAAAAAACATTCTTACCTTAATTTTGTCGAAAAGGTCATAAAGCACCTTGTTTGGAAAACGATGGAAAGATTCCTTTCAAAACTTATAAGATTAAATAAGGCTAAAAATGACATTAACCCATATTCTAGTAAATATTAAAAATGTTTTGAATACATTTTTATGAAACATGGATGTGAATGAAAAATAGGTCCCAGTAGATACTTACGTAAAAACAACCTCGGATAATAAAGAGATTCTGAAATTAAACCTTACCTTGTACTTTTACATGGTCAAGAGTAGGTTAACCTCATGTATAATGATGAAATTATTATTATTAATTTATAAAATAATCATATATATTAATATGATATAATATATTATCTTTTAACATAGCTTTGTTAATAATATCTTAGTATTATCATCGTTTCATGTGTTAACTGATTCGTTTTCCTTTAAATGATTTTTTATGTAAGTAATTTATGTTATGGATAGGATGTATTTTATTCATATTAATAATGATATTATGTCTTTAAACATTATTTTTAATCTTATAATCAAAATTAGCCTTGAATGGACACGATGGGGAATGAATCTCATCCCGTTCGTGGAGACGGTAATCTGTACATACGCACGAGAAAAAATATCATTCTTTTGATATTAAAATAATATATAATTGGATTTTATATAATATATACAGAATCATTATCATTTTATATTTATTATTTACATCAATTACACATTATTATTATAACCATCCAAATAATAATGTATTGAATAACAATTACACCACAACGTGGAGACAGTAAGTCGTACGTACGCATGTATGGTGACATGTCATTCAAAGGATGAATAGAATAATGAATATAGTTTTACCATATTTATAATAACATCATAGTATATATAAGATACTGGAATTATTATTTTAGAATATAAACAACAAATAAAGAGGAAGTGGATGAAGAAAGGAACATGAAAGAGGTGATGAAATATTTACCTCTTCTTCGGGTTCTTCCTTTTGATTTGATCAAAAAGGCTCCTTAGGATAGATTTATAACTCAATTAAGGCCTCTAGGATTTAGGGAGTACATTTGGGAGGGTATTTGTGGAGGGTTTTGCCGAGCCAAATGGCTTTGAAGATGTGAATTAGAGAGAAGGGGGAGTGCCCTTTTATAAGAGAAGTGAGGGGCACCTTCGGAAAAGTTAGAAATTTTATTTCATAATAAACTCATTTTCGTTTTATAATGACTCAAAAGTGTATTTTATAAAGGGTAAGGTGGGGATGGGTCTAAAACCAATCAAAAAATAGGTTTTAGACAGGTTTGGGTCACTATATTAACCTTATAATTTATATTTAACTATTATTTAAATTGTTTGACATTTACCATGTCTCTTAATATTTTTATATTATATGGTTAATAAACACACTATATACTTCCAAGAGAACCCCAAGTGGTTAATTAATGATACACCTATTATTATATAAGTCTTTTGGTCGAACCTTAGATTTTTAGGAATAGAATATCAATTAATAATATAATATTTAAAAAAAACTCTTTTATGTCAATTTTGAAACTATTTGGTATTTTGTTTTTTCTAAATTCATAAAATCATTATTACATCAAAAAAATTCATCTAACCAACAATAATATGTCATATTAACCTATAAAATTAGTGTAATTCATAAAAAGTATCAAATTATATTTATTTTGATATTATTAATATCAATTATTTTAATATTTCATTAATTAGGTAATTACTGCATCATCATTGTGACATCAATAAATTAAATTATCTAATGTCTAAAAAATATAAATAAAATACCATTAGGTATAAATATTTTTAGATTTATAATTAATATTTATAGTCTAATTTATCTTATGTGTAACCCTATAATAAAAATTGTTTAGTTATTAAACATTGAATTTAACACTTTTAACTCTTCTTTGAATTAAATAATAATAAATGTTCTAATCTAATCCAAGTGGAACAAAAACGTTCATATTTTATTCCTAAGGTTGTTTTGGGTCAAATTATACTTATCTAATAGAATTATGTCATGTGTTAGGGTAATAATATTATCATTTTTACCCTTAATTACCCTATTTACTTTTAACCGTGGTAAATAAAAGTAAAACGATACTATTCAAAAAATTTGTTTTATCTTATTGAACAACATTTTACTCCTCTATATTAACCATGTCTCTCGTATTTTTGAAATTCAATTTACAAAAGTGGTAAAATTAATTTTTATGTAAATTCACAAATACTCCTAGGAGATAGGTAAAAGACGGTAAAAAGTTCAATAAAATTTTTATATATCTAAAATTATTATAAACTAACTCTAATGAATTACATTGACCATATATAGGTATTATGTATCTAATATGATCTAAAATAAATTTAAATAAAATAAATATTTAATTAAATAAAAAGTCAGTTTTAAGCAATGACTTAGTGTTTTTCACTATTCATCAAAATTTGAATGTTTTTAGAAAAATACCGAAAATTCACCCTAAGAAAATTTTGATATTATGAATCCAAAAATGAAGTCCATTTTGAAAGATAAAATATATAAAATTTTAAAAAGTGGGTATTACTATTCATAACGACTAGTTTGATTGGTTATGGTGTGTTAGAACTTGAAGTTACGTACAACACACGCTACTGTATTATTCAAAGAGAAGCGTACCATGGAAACTTGGGGTGTTATATAAAGCTAAGAAATTTGTTGGTATATTTGAATCATGTGAATTTGATCCTTCTAAAATTGAATTATCCAACATTTCTTGAAACATGAACAAGATTTTGGTAATGAATGATTTTCAGTAAAGATATATGAAGAAATATAGAAAGGAATAGAAGTATTTTTATGCAACCTATTATGAATGTAAAAGGGTTGTACCAATCACACCTGATTGTACTATGACTAAAAAAAATAAATGAAGTAAAATCATTATAAAATAAAAAAAATATGTATTAGAAATATAAGGCTAATAATTTCCTAAAAGTAAATGATACCTAGAGTGCCTATAGTGGTGATGCTTCAGATGAATCTTCAAAATACAAATCTTCTGGTCGTATGAATATTGGTCTAATAGCCAGATTACCAAGTTAAAATAAATTTCATATGGCTACGATACATAATACTGAATCCTTTACAAATATGTCATTAAATTCTAATTTTCCTAATGAAGAATATTTTGAATATTTAGATTATGAATCTTAAACTTTAAAATATAATACCTTACCTTCATTTAATAAAGTTTCACGATCTTCTAAACTACTTGAAAATGAAAATTGTATCTTAAAAATAAGTTTGAGAAATAATGTTTTTTAATAATTATTTTAACAGAAGAAGTTTCAAATATTTATAATGATATTGATAAAAAAACATTTGATTTTGAAAGTGTTTCTAGAAATGATAAGGAAGTTAATTATGAGAAGGATAATATTTATAAGGATTTTGAAAATCAAATTTCTATGAAAAATATTTTAGAGAATAACCCAAGTTCTAAAACTAATGACTTTGAAGATATAAATTTAGTAATAAAACTAAAATCATAAATTTTTTCATAAAAGAAACTTTTTTCAAATTTTACTTTAGCAAAGAAAGAATTTGATAAAATGTATTCTCAAATTCTTCCTCTAAGTAATAGTTCATGAATTTGTTATACTCACTCAAAAATAGTTTTAGTAATTAATATTTTGTTCACCAAAGTGATCCCTTTGGTACTAAATGTTAATGGGGTTGGATATTGGGAAAGAAATTGTTCTTTAAATAAAATGAAATCTTTAGGTTTTAATAAATCGTATATTTCAAAAAAATGTGGATTCCTAAGATTTTACTTTCTAAAATTTCTGATTCCAATACGGTTGGAATTCCAAAAGTTTAACTCTTTTATTTTAATGAAATTAAAAAAAATTAGCAACAACAATACAAGGTACATGGATATTGGATGTTTCTAGCTCATGATTGGTAAAAAAACTTCTTTGAAAAGATTATAATGACGAAAGACGGTATCATTCGACAATTTATTGGAATTTAAGATCAACTTAATGATATTTTTACAAAATATTAACCCTCAAATAGATTTTAATTCATTGAACAAAAGTTATTAATGATAATCATAAGGTAATCCTCTATATTAACACTTTTTTGAAACCTATATCCTTACATTAAGAAAAAAATTTTCAAAGGGGGAGTACAATTTTACCCAAAATAATTGCTTTCTAAATAAATTTTTTTTCAGAACCCAGAATATTTATTTACTAATAAAATTTTTTGGAACCCAAAATTTTCCCTAAATAATAGAATTTTTCAGAATCCTAAATTATTTATTAATAAATTTTAGGGAATAAAAAATTCTAGATTTAGAAATTTCCATTCCTTCACAGAAGTTTCTGGGATCTAAAATGAAAAATTTCATATCTAACAATTCTTTCTATGTAGTCTAGATGGTATATTTCCTTACATAAATCAATGTAACTGTATATTTTCACATGTTGGTATTTTTATCTTATTTTAAGAAAAAATCTATCGAATTCAGTTTCCTTCAATACAATTTTTCATTAAAACCTCAAAAGATCGGAGCCTACCAAATCCTTATTTGAAATTCATTTTAACTGTCCGATCAGATCGTGCATATTTCAACTCTTTGAACAATTTGGGAATTCGAACTGCCACCTCTAAGCCTATATAAAGGCCCCTATTCCTTGTCCCACATCCATTCTTCAAATCTCTGTGTATCGAATATCTACTACTCTTTAAATAGTTCATTGAGTTTTTCAATGATTTCTTACACATTAGATGTCTCTTGAATCATCCCCATAGAAATAGATATCTTCAAATAAGTAAATCAAGGATTATAAATTATTTTGGGAAATGTTGGTTCACTCAATATTCCTTATTAAGTATAATTCATTAATTATGATGAATGTCAAGATGAATGAATGGGAGATCTATGTGTAGATAACCTCAAGTTTCAAGATCTTGTTTATCCTAACATGCTTATATAATTCTATGTTATAGTATGTTTTTATAAGGAATTGGGAAGGGAGAAGTGTTTGTTCAAAATCTATGGGAAAACCAATTAACATTATTTCAATATGGAAACAAATATTCATAGAAATACATATGATGGCGAGTCAATTTTATACTCTCACATGTAGCCATATAATTTAGGAAGCTTTTAGTAGAAAAAATAAATTGAGTGTCTTTGACTCAAGGGAGTAAAATCATCGAAGATCAATTATATGACAACGAATTTCAGGATGACAGTCTTGTGGGTATATGGATATTTGATGCCTAGAAAAGAAGAGAAGAACTATCTAAAGAAAAGAGATATTTTTATATTGGAATTTTTTGTTAACATGAGAAAGATAAATATTGTAATGTATATCCACTTAACAATCACAAACATTAAGAATGAAACTCTAAATTCACAGATTATCATATATCTTAAGATCTTTTTCAAGGATCATAGTGATTTGTTTAGAATAGTTTAATAGTCCCTGCAATTATAATCCCAGAAAATTTAAAATAATATTTCTGATTGATGAATCCCTTATAATAATTAATGTTAGTTTCAATAAAAAATTAGGTGAGTTTTATAATCTTTCCAAAAGTGATGTTTATGAATTACCCAATAATGGGTATGTAGGAGAATCTTCCAAGAAAACTAAAGAGAGAATAAAAGACCAGGAACCAAAAATCAATGAAAAATCTATATTTCAGGAAACTCAATCAACTCCTCCAAATACGAAAAAGAAAAAATAATCTCTGGTAAAGTAGTAGAGAAATAGAGGGAGTAGAAGATGAAATATACTAAGGGATATAAAGGATTTCGGTTGAACCTGCTATGGAAAAAGCCATGAAAATCCAAATAAATGAATAAAATGAAAAGATATAAAAAAAGAATATTAAAAGATCAAATCTCTCGAAAAAGAAGAATCAAGATCCGGAGCAGTTGATCATGAGGTTTTAGGATGATCACAAGAAGATCAAGAAGATTAAGTGTACCCATATAATGATCATGAAGAAATAAAATAAGGATGAATGATTTTTTATGTCTATCTGACATTTTGTTGTACACTATCTCTTCCCACTCCTTTTCCAATTATAATGAAAAAATTTATATCCTTAAATTGTTTTTTCTTGAATATCAGAAACCTTTAAGTAAACATTATTATTTTTTCATTCCTCGATTCCTTTTCTAAAATAAAAAAATTGGATAAAACAATGACCAAAACTATACTAAGCATAATGAATAGAATTCCCAAATTATGGGGGAGATTAAGTTTTAAGGATTACACTTAAAGAATATTATCTTAAGTAAGAAATAGTCACTTATCTAATAAAGAAAAAAATACGATCCTTAGGGATTTCAAAACCTAATGGGGTGTTAGAAGTATTCATCATAGTTCATTAGCAAAGGATAATTAGTTTTTCTTTTATAGATCAAAAAGAAAAATAATTATTTATTATATTCTTTATTGAAATGTTTTTTGTGATTTCCCAAAATGAGGAGATTTTTGAGTCAAAATTGTTTCCTTATGTTTTTTTCTTTCTTATATGTTTTCAAAATCAAAAAAAATTCTCTTAAAACAAATTATATTTCTGAGGGATTTATTTTCTTACAGAAAATTTTATTTCTCTATGAAATGTTTTATCCTTAACTTGTTTTCAATGCCTTATTCTATATCTTCTCAATGAAAAGTGTAACAATTTTTTAATATGTCAAAAATTCAGATCCTTATCAAAATTCTCGTAATCTTATAATTTCTTGATATCGAGTTTTTTTTTGTTTTCAGACTCAAAATTATTTGAAATTTAGATGCTAAATTCTCTGAAATGTAGACTCTGAATTCTCTTAAATTCAGATTCCAAATTACTTTTATTTTAGATTAAAAAATCCTTTAAATTCAGATTATGAATTCTTCATAATTCCAAAACCAAATTCATATAAATTCAGACTCTAATTACCTCATAATTTGGAATTATAATTCCTTAGAATGGATACTCTGAATTCATTAGTATTCAGACTCTGAGTTCATCAGAATTGAGACTCCTAATTCATTGAAAAACAGAATATGAATATCCATGTTTCTAGAATCTGATTGTTTATATGTCTAGACTCTGAATTTTATTTTTTCATTACTCTTATATTATTCAGTTTTTGATAATATACTTTATTTTACATAAATTTTATTGATTCTTAAGCATGATAATACTTCGCATGAATTTTCTATATAAAATGATGTCATAAAAATTGTTTCTATCTAAACGTTCATTGGGTGAAACATTTATAGTTCCCTCCAAGATTCAAGGAAAAATATGAACATTGGAGGAGGGATCTGACCGTTGGAGTTTTTCATATAAATAAGATTTTATTCAAATGATCTCATAATCCAACTATCAATGGATAATCCCATATAATTCATGTTATTATGTGATTTGTAGATAGAGAAAGACTCTCTTACCTTGGGTGTTTTATGATCATCTTTTCCATACATGAACATATTTTTTAGATTGCTTCATGAGACTTTGATTGTTGATTAGTAGAATCAAGGCCTTTCGAGGATAGGAAGACAGAGGTGCTAACTACCTTAAGGTTCAAGGGCTTTGGCAGATAAAAAGACAGAATACTATATTCTTATTGAGGTATTACCTTAATGTGGAAAATACATTTTTTCTTTAAATTATAAATCAAGGGACCTTTATCAATGTTTTTTGTATACCCTACTCTTTGAGTTAAACAATTTCCTAATTATTTACTTGATTATAGTTTCATGTTTTATTTTTACTGAATTTTGTTAAATAAATAAAGTATAACATTCATATAATTTCTTATACTTTTACTGTAATGACCCAATGTTTTTCAATTGAAATCTATTTCTTATAGTTATGTCATAAAATCACATGAAAACAAAACACAATGAACTATTAGTGCTAGGTGACCACTAAACATAAGTTTGTCACTTCTGTATTGGGAATTTGGAGAATCTAACATACACGGTTGTGTTCAAGATGATTTTTTAAGTCTAATAAAACAAAAATCATTTTTGGGGAATAGTAACCTACCCTTATGAATAGTAACATACACTTATCAATAGTAATATAACCCTTATGAATAGTTAATCATCCAACATAAGAGTAACATTACCCATGAATAATTAAATAAAACTTAGACATCTTAGAAAATGACAATTTGACCTTAGTAAATGTTTTGGTATTTTGTAAGTCATAAATAATTAATTATAATTAATTAATTAATTCAAAAGGAAAGTAATTTTATTAAAATTTCTTCATTAATTATCAAATCAATGTCTTATAGTTTTTAGATAATTTTACAAGAACTTATGTAATTTTTGAAAGCACTATAAAATCAGTTTTAATTTTAAAAACATTTTTAAGCAAATTTTAATTTTAATTAAATATTCAATTAATAATATTTAGAAAATTATTGATGAAAAATGGACTTCATTTCTGGATTATACACATCGAAAAATGGTAGGGCTAATTTTTTTGTATTTTCCTAAAATACTTGAATTTTTGGTGAATAGTAAAATACATTAATTTACCTAATGAAGAATATTTTGAATATTTAGATTATGAATCTTAAACATTAAAAGATAATACCTTACCTTAATTTAATAAAGTTTCACGATCTTATAAACTACTTGAGAATGAAAATTGTATCTTAAAAAAGAAGTTAGAGAAATAATGTTTTTGAATAATTATTTTAACAGAAGAAGTTTAAAATATTTATAATGATATTGATAAAAAAAATTTGATTTTGAAAGTGTTTCTAAAAATGATAAGGAAGTTAATTATGAGAAGGATAATATTTATAAGGATTTTGAAAATCATATTTCTGTGAAAAATATTTTAGAGAATAACCCAAGTTCTAAAACTAATGACTTTGAGGATATGAATTTAGTAATAAAACTAAAATCGTAAATTTTTTCATAAAAGAAACTTTTTTCAAATTTTACTTTAGCAAAGAAAGAGTTTGATAAAATGTATTCTCAAATTCTTCCTCTAAGTAATAGTTCATGAATTTGTTATACTCACTCAAAAATAGTTTTAGTAATTATTATTTTGTTCACCAAAGTGATCCCTTTGGTACTAAATGTTAATGGGGTTGGATATTGGGAAAGAAATTGTTCTTTAAATAAAATGAAATCTATAGGTTTTAATAAATATTATATTTCAAAAAAAATGTGGATTCCTAAGATTTTACTTTCTAAAATTTCTGATTCCAATACAGTTGGAATTCCAAAAGTTTAACTCTTTTATTTTAATGAAATTAAAAAAAATTAGCAACAACAATACAAGGTACATGGATATTGGATGTTTCTAGATCATGATTGGTAACAAAAACTTCTTTGAAAAGATTATAATGACGAAAGAAGGTATCATTCGACAATTTATTGGAATTTAAGATCAACTTGATGATATTTTTACAAAATATTAACCCCCAAATAGATTTTAATTCATTGAACAAAAGTTATTAATGATAATCGTAAGGTAATCCTCTATATTAACACTTTTCTGAAACCTATATCCTTACATTAAAAAACACTTTTTCAAAGGGGGAGTACAATTTTACCCAAAAGTATTGCTTTCTAAATAAATTTTTTTCAGAACCCAAAATATTTATTTACTAATAAAATCTTTTGGAACCCAAAATTTTCCCTAATTAATAGAATTTTTCAGAATCCTAAATTATTTATTAATAAATTTTAGGGAATAAATAATTATAGATTTAGAAATTTCCTTTCCTTCACAGAAGTTTCTGGGATCTAAAATAAACAATTTCATATCTAACAATTCTTTCTATGTAGTCTAGAAGGTATGTTTCCTTACATAAATCAATGTAATTGCATATTTTAACATGTTGGTATTTTTATGTTATTTTAAGAAAAATCTATCGAATTCAGTTTCCTTCAATACAATTTTTTATTAAAACCTCAAAAGATCGGAGCCTACAAAATCCTTATTTGAAATTCATCTTAACTGTCCAATCAGATCGTGCATATTTCAACTCTTTGAACAATTTGGGAATTTGAACTACCACCTCTAAGCCTATATAAAGGCCCATATTCCTTGCCCCACATCCATTCTTCAAATCTCTGTGCATCTAATATCTACTACTCTTTAAATAGTTCATTGAGTTTTTCAATGTTTTCTTAAACATTAGATGTCTCTTGAATCATCCCCATAGAAATATATATCTTCAAATAAGTAAATCGAGGATTATACATTATTTTGGGAAAGTTTGGTTCACTCAATATTCCTTATGAAGTATAATTCATTAATTATGATGAATGTCTAGATGAATGAATGGGAGATCTCTGTGTAGATAAGCTCAAGTTTCAAGATATTGTTTATCCTAACATGCTTATATAATTCTATGTTATAGTATGTTTTTATAAGGAATTGGGAAGGGAGAAGTGATTGTTTAAAATCTATGGGAAAACCAATTAACTTTATTTCAATATGGAAACAAATATTCATAGAAATACATATGATGGCGAGTCAATTTTATACTCTCACATGTAGCCATATAATTTAGGAAGCTTTTAGTAGGAAAAATAAATTGAGTGTCTTTGACTCAAGGGAGTAAAATCATCGAAGATCAATTATATGACAACTAATTTCAGGATGTCAGTCTTGTGGGTATATGGATATTTGATGCCTAGAAAATAAGAGAAGAATTATCTAAAGAAAATAGATATTTTTATATTGGAATTTTTTGTTAAACTGAGAAAGATAAATATTGTAATGTATATCCACTTAACAATCACAAACATTAAGAATGAAACTCTAAATTCACAGATTATCATATATCTTAAGGTCTTTTTCAAGGATCATAGTGATTTGTTTAGAATAGTTTAATAGTCCATGCAATTATGATCCCAGAAAATTTAAAATAATATTTCTGATTGATGAATCCCTTATAAGAATTAATGTTGGTTTCAATAAAAAATTAGGTGAGTTTTATAATCTTTCCAAAAGTGATGTTTATGAATTATCCAATAATGGGTATGTAGGAGAATCTTCCAAGAAAACATAAGAGAAAATAAAAGACCATGAACCAAAAATCAATGAAAAATCTATATTTCTGGAAACTCAATCAACTCCTCCAAATACGAAAAAGAAAAAATATTCTCTGATAAAGTAGTAGAGAAATGGAGGGAGTAGAAGATGAAATAGACTAAGGGATATAAAGGATTTCGGTTGAACCTGCTGTGGAAAAAGCCATGAAAATCCAAATAAATGAATAAAATGAAAAGATATAAAAAAAGAATATGAAAAGATCAAATCTCTCGAAAAAGAAGAATCAAGATCTGGAGCAGTTGATCATGAGGTTTTAAAATGATCACAAGAAGATCAAGAAGATAAAGTGTACCCATATAATGATCATGAAAAAATAAAATAAGGACGACTGATTTTTTATGTCTATCTGACATTTTGTTGTACACTTTCTCTTCCCACTCCTTTTCCAATTATAATGAAAAAAATTATATCCTTAAATTGTTTTTTCTTGAATATTAGAAACCTTTAAGTAAACATTATTATTTTTTCATTCCTCGATTCCTTTTATAAAATAAAAAAATTGGATAAAACAATGACCAAAACTATACTAAGCATAATGAATAGAATGCCCAAATTATGGGAAAGATTAAGTATTAAGGATTACACTTAAAGAATATTATCTTAAGTAAGAAATAGTCACTTATCTAATAAAGAAAAAAAATATGATCCTTAGGGATTTCAAAACCTAATGGGGTGTTAGAAGTATTCAACATAGTTCATTAGCAAAGGATGATTAGTTTTTCTTTTATAGATCAAAAAGAAAAATAATTATTTCTTATATTCTTTATTGAAATGTTGTTTGTGATTTCCCAAAATGAGGAGATTTTTGAGTCAAAATTGTTTCTTTATGTTTTTTTCTTTCTTCCATGTTTTCAAAATCAAAAAAACATTCTCTTAAAACAAATTATCTTTCTGAGGGATTTATTTTCTTACAGAAAATTTAATTTCTCTATGAAATGTTTTATCCTTACCTTATTTTCAATGCCTTATTCTATATCTTCTCAAAGAAAAGTGTAACAATTTTTTTATATGTCAAAAATTCAGATCCTTATCAAAATTCTTGGAATCTTATAGTTTCTTGATATCGAGTTTTTTTTTGTTTTCTGACTCAGAATTATTTGAAATTTAGATGCTAAATTCTCTGAAATGTAGACTCTGAATTCTCTTAAATTCAGATTCCAAATTCCTTCTATTTTAGATTAAAAAATCCTTTAAATTCAGATTATGAATTCCTCATAATTCCAACACCAAATTCATATAAATTCAGACTCTAATTTCCTCATAAATTGGAATTATAATTCCTTAGAATGGATACTCTGAATTCATTAGTATTCAGACTCTGAGTTCATCAGAATTAAGACTCCTAATTCATTGAAAAACAGAATATGAATATCCATGTTTCTAGAATCTGATTGTTTATATATCTAGACTCTGAATTTTATTTTTTCATTACTCTTATATTATTCAGTTTTCGATAATATACTTTATTTTACATAAATTTTATTGATTCTTACGCATGATAATACTTCGCATGAATTTTCTATATAAAATGATGTCATAAAAATTGTTTCTATCTAAACGTCCATTGGGTGAAACATGTATCATTCCCTCCAAGATTCAAGGAAAAATATGAACATTGGAGGAGGGATCTGACCGTTGGAGTTTTTCATATAAATTATATTTTATTCAAATGATCTCATAATCCAACTATCAATGGATTATCCCATATAATTCATGTTATGATGTGATTTGTAGATAGAGAAAGACTCTCTTACCTTGGGTGTTTTATGATCATCTTTTTCATACATGAACATATTTTTTAGATTTATTCATTAGACTTTGATTGTTGATGAGTAGAATCAAGGCCTTTCGAGGATAGGAAGACAGAGGTGCTAACTACCTTAAGGTTCAAGGGCTTTGGCAGATAAAAAGACAGAATACTATATTCTTATTTAGGTATTACCTTAGTGTGGAAAATACATTTTTTCTTGAAATTATAAATCAAGGGACCTTTATCGATGTTTGTTGTATACCCTACTCTTTGGGTTAATCAAATTCCTAATTATTTACTTGATTATAGTTTCATGTTTTATTTTTACTGAATTTTGTTAAATAAATAAAGTATAACATTCATATAATTTCTTATACTTTTACTGTATTGACCCAATGTTTTTCAATAGAAATTTTTTTCTTATAATTATGTCATAAAATCACATGAAAACAAAACACAATGAACTAATAAGTGCTAAGTGACCACTAAACATAATTTTGTCACTTCTGTATTGGGAATTTGGAGAATCTAACATACACGGTTGTGTTCAAGATGATTTTTGAAGTCTAATAAAACAAAAATCATTTTTGGGGAATAGTAACCTACCCTTATGAATAGTAACATACCCTTATCAATATTAATATAACCCTTATGAATAGTTAATCATCCAACATAAGAGTAACATTACCCATGAATAATTAAATAAAACTTAGACATCTTAGAAAAGGACAATTTGACCTTAGTAAACATTTTGGTATTTTGTAAGTCATAAATAAATAATTATAATTAATTAATTAATTTAAAAGGAAAGTAATTTTATTAGAATTTCTTCATTAATTATCAAATCAATGTCTTATAGTTTTTAGATAATTTTACTATACCTTATGTAATTTTTGAAAGCACTATAAAATCAGTTTTAATTTTAAAAACATTTTTAAGCAAATTTTAATTTTAATTAAATATTAAATTAATAATATTTAGAAAATTATTGTTGAAAAATGGTTTTCATTACTGGATTATACACATCGAAAAATGGTAGGGCTAAATTTTTTGTATTTTCCGAAAATACTTGAATTTTTGGTGAATAGTAAAATACATTAATTTACCATATAAGTACATTATAATTAAAACCCACTATTCTTGACATGACAGTTGATTTAAGCACCCAAATCCCGAAATCACATGCCTTATTTACAATTATTGTTCATGGATGACTCACTATTCCTTGTCTTGTGAAGAAAATAATAAACTAATGAATTTTATATTAAGAAAACCCCACTCCCCTCCTCTATAAAAACCACCCACCCTCAATTTCTCACACCTCTTAAGCTTCAAGACATCTCTAATATCTGCCCAAACATCCTCCCTAGCCCCAATCCCACTTTCTAGAGATACTGGTCTCATCAAAATACCAAGACTAGATTTCTTAAGGTGGATCTCAAGAGAAATATTTAAGAGGTAATTTCTCTCCCTCTACTCCATTAATTTCCTTTCAATTTCAATTTCATCTCTTGATCTCTCCCCATATATCTTCATCCAAATGGAATTTTAACTCATATATTATAAATTTAATATAATTTTATGTTTTAAATGGGTTATTATATCATCTAACCACCTTTCCTTCTTCATTTTAATTTATTAAGGAGAACGTTGTTGGTGAGGTGTAAATTTATCACCTTCAAGAACAACAAGTTTTATTCTTCCATTTATACCTTCAGATCTGGTCATGAGACCATTTTTGTTGTTGAAACAGAAAATTTTATATGTTTAATCTTATATTGAATGTTTTTTAACTAACTTAATACCATATTGCTAGTGATAAAATAATACAAGTTCATTTTGATCAAAAATCGCTCAAATTAACCCAAACAATCATCATTTAATTCTTATATAATGATTCATCCACATGGATATAATATAATTCATTATAAGATCATTCAAACATCTGTAATATCATTAATAAAATGTAATATCTGTTCTGGATGTTTACCCATGTTCTACCCGAACTTCAATTTAAGAATAAAAGAGAACCACTCAAGAAATCCATAAAAACAAACATTCCCGAACAATGTTTTCAAACTCTATAACTCATCGAAAGGAACATTAAATCACTTAATAAAACTATAATGAACAATATTAATATACACAAGGTTCTTGATTTCTAATTAATTAATATAATGTCATTAAACTGGACATTAAAGAGAAGGAATCATTCGAATACAAAGTAAGGGGAAATTCTCGAACCTAACTTTCATCCTTTGGGTTCTCCCTCTTTCACTACATTTTTTTGATATGGTTTCTCCTTAAATATCATTTTTTCAAAATTTTATTTCCTTTTCTAGGATATAAATTTTTTCCACTGGTTTTTATTTCAAACAAAATGATTTCCAAAAGAACTCTTCTTTTAAGAACACACCTTTTACTTCTCTCTTAAAGTGGATGGTTCTTGTTACATGTATGTTATTCCATCTTTATTTTGGGAACCCAAAGTTTTTGAATGTTTTATTATGAGATGTAACTCATTCCTTTACATGGGTCAGTTATGTTTACTTTTGATATATGTTAGATGTGTCAAGCATGATAATGAAAATGTTATAATGTGACGGGTGCTCCAATGCGTTGGGTAAATTGATGAATCTCATTAGTAAATGTGAAATTACGGGTGAACAATATTCTAGTTTGGTTTACATTTTTTTTGGTATTTAACCACTAATACATGATGTTTCATTTTTTATGCATTGCCACATTTCAAGTCGTATATTAATGCTTCCTCTCATGTTCAGGAAATTTTTCCCATGTTATGATTACACTCAACCCATTCTATATTGTTCTTATATATCCTATTACTATGATTCTAACTCACACCTTTTGATGTATATCCTCAGGTGGATATATGTACTAAGGAGGGGACAAGTGCCAATAAGAAGCTAGAGAAGATGAAATTAAATAAATGTTTATGTTTGATGTTGTAATTGTTATGTATGGTCCTAGTTTTCCCAAGACACTAAACCTTTTGATCCTCTATGTGTAATACTATTATGTTTTTTAACTTTAAAATGAAGTAATAGTATTGTAAGAGAAGGTTGGTTCACTATATTCGGTATCAGTGGAAAGGTTTAGTTAATTTGGAAATTAGGATTAGTGAACCCTATAGAAAACATCTAGCATGAGAATGAGTAAAAATATGCACATAAGAGTATATATATAGGGATCCCATATGTTATTCTTTTAGTATAAATTGTAAAAATAATTAAGTTATTAATTCATGAATTGTTGACTTGTGTTTTGTTCTAACATTTTATATTTTAGAAAATGATGGGAAGCAGGAGAAATCAGGCCATCAACTCATGTGATGGCCAATGCAACGATTTCCTGAATGACATCCCCAATGATTTTGGAGGTGGAGTTGAAAACATCATGGAGATTCGTACCCAGTTATCTCAGGTTATGAACAATAACCATAATAATGGGGAACATCCTCCTTCACCAAAGAGGGAGTGACTGACTATCAGATGTTTTATGTGGAAATGACCACCGACGTTTTGTGGATCTTCTGATCCACTAGTCATGGAATAGTGGGTCAAATCCATGGAGAATATATTTTTTGTTCTTCACTGTTCTGAGATGGAGAAGGTGACCCTAGCCATTTATCGTTTTGATGGAGAAGCTGATCAATGGTGGGCTTTGATTAAGAACACCAATCCAAGGGAGGAAATTGAAGAGA
Organism: Viscum album; assembly: GCA_963277665.1. Lineage (NCBI taxonomy): Eukaryota > Viridiplantae > Streptophyta > Magnoliopsida > Santalales > Viscaceae > Viscum > Viscum album. The sequence goes on along the minus strand of OY728155.1, from coordinate 114,194,933 downwards.
TGGAATGGGAAGACATTAAGATAATGTTTCTTAACAAGTATTTCCCAAGAACTCTTAACATGATTATGGAGAGAGAATGCATAGAGCTAATGAAAAATGAAGGAGAATCTATCACAACATATGAACTGAATTTCACAAGACTTTCAGGGTACTCTTCGGGTTTTGTTATCAACAATGATAGATAAATTGATAGTTTATTTAGTGGATTAAAACCACACCTTCAAAAGGCTCTTGAAATTCGAGATTTTGGGAGTTATGAGGAAGTTGTTTGGTGTTCTCTAAAAGTGGAGATAGAGTTTGGAGAATGGTCCCACGACTATGGTTATAAGAAACAAAAGATGGAGTTTCAAGATGGTGGATCTAATGATAAAGGTGGGAAGAAAACTCAACGACCCACATGCCAAAAATGTGGAATGTTGCACCATGGGAACTACCTCAAAAGGATGGGGAGATGATTCAAGTGTGGAAAAGAAGGACATCATGCTCAATAGTGTCAAAAAACAAAAAAAGGAAGGAAACTGTAGCCAATGAAAGGCGGGAACCACTAATGGTTCAATGATATAAATGTAGGGAGCTTGGGTACTATGCAAGTCAGTGCACTAAACCTCGAGTTCATGAGGGTAATCAACGTCAGCACCCACCAAAGCCAAATGAAAAATGGAAGGATTATCCCATCACTACTGTGGAGGTAGAGCATGATAATGAATTTTTACAAGGTACACTTCCTATTCACTCAAAAATGGAAAAATTCTTATTTGATTCTGGTTCTACAAATTCATTTATATCTTTCAAGTTTGCTAGTACTATAGAATCGAAGCCCTGAAACCTTGAAGTAGAGATATCTATAAAAACAACAATTGGTGCAATCATTGCAACCTAAGTGTTTGAATCTTTTCTTGTTGGCGTATGTGGGAAGATTCTTGTTGAAAATCTCATAATACTTACCTTGGTGGAATTTGACCCTATAATGGGAATGAATTGGCTCTAGTTATATAGAGCACATATCAATTGTTATGAAAATGAAATTTCTTTTCATATTCAGAACCATCCCATGCTCCTCACAAATGCAAGGAAGATCATGAATATCCTTTGAAAAATACTTCAATGGTTTGGGTGTTGATTCCCTATGAAGAATCATACCTTTCCCAAATGGTTGAGTCTATAGAAAGTTCCAACCTTGAGGAAATACCCATCGTGAGGGAATACGACGATGTATTTCCCGAAGGGTTACCTGGAATTTCCCTGAATCGTGAGGTAGAGTTATCAATTAAACTCATACCCTGAGATACTCCTATATCGAAGTGTCCTAATAGGATGGTTCTTATATAACTATAGGAGTTAAAGAAGCAACTCAAAGAGCATATGGAAAAAGGGTTCATATGCCCTCATGCATCACCTTGGGGTGCGCCAGTGCTCTTTGTGAAGAAGAAGGATGGAATAATGCGGCTGTGTATCGATTATCGGGATCTAAAAAAGATCACCATAAAGAACAAGTATCCTCTCTCTAGGATTGATGGCTTGTTTGATCTGTTAAGAGGAGATCAATACTTGTCAAAGGTGGATATTCATTCTGGATATAATTATGTAAAGTTGAAGAAGGAAGATATTCAGAAGACTTCCTTCGGTACAAAGTATGGGCACTATGAGTTTTTGGTGATGCCCTTTAGACTTACTAATGCCCCTGCAGTATTCATGGATTTGATGACTAGAGTATTTATACATTACCTCGACAAATTTATGGTAGTGTTTATTAGTGATATTCTCATCTACTCCAAGACCAAGGAAAAACATGAAGAACATCTAAGGCTTGTTTTTCCGAAATAAGAAGGGAGAAGTTGTACGCCATGTTCAGAAAGTGTGACTTTTGGATGAAGCAAGTCACATTATTGAGACATGTGATCATAAGTGAGGGAATTTTTGTGGATCCTTTAAAGGAAAAGGGGATTGAGAAATGGCCGAGGCCCTGTAGTGTCACAAAAATCCATCGTTTTCTTGGATTAGATGGGTACTACCGACGTTTTGTGAGAAACTTATTTCTATTGTCAAGCCCGCTATCTATGTTAACAAGGAACAGGGGTAAAGTATGTCTGGACAGAAGAATTTGAGGGAAGCTTCAAAGAGCAAAAGAGAAGGCTGATCACTCCACCTGTAATCACACTACCAAAAAGTGGAGAATTTTTTTTATATATAATGATGCTTCAATGAAAGGTTTCAGTTGTGTATTCATGAAAAACGATATTGTGATAGCCTACGCCTCATGACAGTTGAAGATCCATGAGAAGAACTACCTGACGCATGATCTAGAGCTGGCATCCATGATTTTTACCTTGAAAATCTAGCGGCATTACCTTTATGGCGAGAACTGTGACCTATACAATAACCATAAGAGACTAATGTATATATTCACACAAAATAAGCTCAAAATGCATCAAAGGAGATGGTTAGAGATAATCAAGGATTATGATTTCTGTATTCAATATCATCCTGGAAAGGCGAACAAGGTAGCTAATGTACTGTGAAGAATAGAACCTACTACTCTATCCATGTTCCAGATTGAGAAAGACCCTATCTTCTTGGATATGCAAAGAATGGATTTAAAAACCATAAGGGCATGGGATACATCATACATTTCCCAAATGATTGTGCAACCATCCATACAAGAGATGATTAAGGAAGCACAAAGGGATGATGTGGAGATACAAAAGATGGTGAATGCAGTAAAGGAAGGGAAGCTACAGGAGTTCCATATCGATGATGATGGTGTGATTTGGTTTGGAACGCGGCTTTGTGTGCCTTCATCACCCAGGATAAAGAAGGAGCTATTGGACAACGCACATAGATGAACACTCTTTATCCATTTTGGGAGTATCAAAATGTACTGTGATCTCCAAGAATGCTTATGTTTGGATAACATGAAGAAGAAGATTGCAGAATATATATCAAGGTTCTTGGTATGTCAGCATGTTAAATCTGAGCGACAAAAGTCCAATGGTATGATGCATCCATTGCCTATACCCAGGTAGAAATGGGAAAATGTTATTATGGACTTTGTCACGGGTCTCCAAATGACGTCGAAGGGAATAATGCGATATGGGTTGTGGTTGACTGAATCACCAAGACTGCCCATTTTGTCGCTATTAGGGAAGATCTCTCTCTTGATCAACTTTTAACGATATATTGAAAGGAAGTGGTAAGACTGCATGGAGTTCCACTCTCGATTGTCTCTGACCATGATCCAAGCTTCACATCTAAATTCTATAGAAGTCTTCAACCTGCTTTGCGTACTAAATAAAATTTCAGCACAACCTGTCACCCCCAAACTTATGGACAGTATGAATGGAATATTCAGATGCTTGATGATATGCTAAGAGCCTGCTCTATAGAATTCAAAGGTTGATGGGATCAGCATATCCCATTAGTTGAGTTCTCATACAACAATAGCTCCCAATCGAGTATTTAAATGGATCCATATGAAGCTCTGTATGAAAAAATATGTAGAACTCCAACTTGTGCGAATTAAGTTGGAGAAATAAAGCTACTTGGACCCGATCTTGTTCAAGAGATGACAGAGAAGGTTCAAGTCTTCCAGAAACACATCAAAGCTTCTCAAATTCAACAAAAGAGTTATGCTGACAATCGTCTAAGGGAATTGGAGTTCGATGTTAGAGATAAAGTCTTCCATCAAATATCTCCATGGAAGAGAGTCATATGATTCTTGAAGAAAGGGAAGCTATGCCCAAGGTACACTGGCCCCTTTGAGATCCTTGAACGCATAGGAGTCCTGGCCTATTTTCTTGCACTTCCACTAAATATGGCTCAAGTTTATGATGTGTTTCATGTATCACTACTGCATAAGTACATACCAGATCCCCTCGCATGTACTAAACTCAGATGTGGTACAGCTGGAAGATGATCTCTCTTATGAGGAACCACCAGTAGAGATTCTGGATCGGATAGATAAAGTACTACGCAAAAAGATAACCCACCTTATCAATGTGTTTTGAAGGAACCATAAGTTTGAAGAAGTTACTTTGGAACCATAGGAGGTGTTGAAGGAGAAGTACCCTCACCTGTTTTTGTAAAGTGAAATTTCGGGGGCAAAATTTATTAATGGGGGGAAGAATATAACGACCCAATGTTTTACAACAGAAATTACCTTCTTATAATAATGTCATAAAATCACATTAAAATACAACATAATGAACTACTACGTGATAAGTGACCTCTAAACATAAGTCTGTCTCTTCTGTATTGGGAATTTTGAGAATCTGACATACACGGTTGTGTTCAAGATGATTTTTGGAGTCTAATAAAACAAAAATAATTTTTTGTGAATAGTAACCTACCCTTATGAATAGTAACATACCCTTAGGAATAGTAATATGACCCTTATAAATAGTAAATCATCCAACATATGATTAATCTTACCCATTAATAATTAAATAAAATTTAGACATCTTAGAAAGTGACAATTTGACTTTAGTAAACATTTTGGTATTTTGTAAGTCATAAATAAATAATTATAAGTAATTGATTAATTTAAAGGAAAAATTATTTTCTTAAAATGTGTTCTTTAATTATCAAATCAATGTCTTTTAGTTTTTAGGCAATTTTATAAGACCTTACGTAATTTTTGAAAGCACTGTAAAATCAATTTTAATTTTAAAAACCTCTTTTAAGTAAATTATGATTTTAATTATATTTTAAATTATTAATCTTTAGAAAGTTATTTTTGAAAAAGTGACTTCATTTTTGGATTCTAAACATCAAAAACTAGTAGGGGTAAATTTTTCGGATTTTTCTAAAATACATGAATTTTTTGGTGAATAGTAAAATACATTAATTTACTGTATAAATACATTATAATTAAAACACACTATTCTTGACATCACATGTGATTTAAGTGCCCAAATCACGAACTCACATGCCTTATTTACAATTCTTGGTCCTGGATGACTCACTATTCCATTTCCTATGACGAAATAATAAACTAATGAATTTTATATTAAGAAAACCCCACTAACCCTCCAATATCAAAACCACCCTCCACACCCTCATTTCCTCACACCTCCCAAGCTAAAAACCTTCTATAAACTCTACCAAAACATCCTCCCCAGCCCCAATACCACGTTAAAGAGCTGCTGGTCTCATCAAAATACCAATCCTATCTTCTTTAAGGAGGATCTCAAGCAGAAGATTTAAGAAGTAATTGCACTCCCTCTTCTCCTTTAATTTCTGTTCAATTTCAAGTTCATTTCTTGATCTCTCCCCATCTATCTTCATCCAAATGGTATTTTAACTTTTTTATTATACATTTACTATAATTTTATGATTAAAATGGGATATTATATCTTCCAACCACCTTTCCCTCCTCATTTTATATTATTAAGGAGAACGTTGTTCGTGAGGTGTAAATTTATCACCTTTAAGAACGAAATATTTTCTTCTTCCATTTCTACCTTCAAATCTGGTCATAAAACCATTTTTATGGTTGATCCAGAACCTGTTATCTGTATTATCATCAATTTAAAGTTCTGGAACTAACTTATGACCATATTTCTAGTGATAAAATAAAAAAAGTTCATTTTGATCGAAAAATCGCTCAAATTAACCAAAACAACCATCATTTAATTCTTATATAATGATTTGTCCACATGGATCTAATATAATTCATTATAAGATCATTAAAACTCATGTAATATCATTAATAACATGTAATATCTGTTATGTATGTTTACCCTTGTTCTACCCAAACATCAATTTAATAATACAAGTGAACCACTCAAGAAAACCATAACAACAAACATTTTCGAACAATATTTTTAAAATCAATAACTCATCCAAAAGAACATAAAATCACTTAATAAAACCATAATGAACCATATTAATTTACACAAGGTTCTTTATTTCTAATTAATTAATAAAATGTCATTATACATGACATTAAAGAGAAGGAATCTTGCAGATAAAAGTTAATGGGAAATTCTCGAACCAAACTTTCATCCTTCAGTTTCTCCCTCTTTCACTCCATTTTTTTTATATGGGTTATCCTTAAAGATAATTTGTTAATAATTTCCTTTCCTTTTCTAGTATATACATGTTGTTCACTGGTTTTTATTTCAATCAAATTTGTTTCCAAAATAACTCTTCTTTTAAGAACACACCTTTTACTTCTCTCTTAAAGTGGACGGTTCGTGTAACATGTATGTTATTCCCTCTTTCTTTTGAGAACCCAAAGTTTATGAATGTGTTCTTATGATATGTAACCCATTACTTTACCGGGGTTAGTTATGCTTACTTTTGATATATGTTCCATGTGGAAAGCATGATAATGATAATGTTATGATGTGACGGGTGCGCCCAAAATTATATAGCGCAATATGAATGTTTGAATGTGATGGGTGCACCCAGAATTATACAGTGCTCCAATGCATTGGGTAAAGTGATTAATCTCATGAGTAAATGTGAAATGATTTGGGAACAAGATGCTATCTTGGTTCACAAGTTTGTGTGGTATTTAACCACTAAGACGAGATGTTTCATTTTTTATGCATTTCCACATTTCAGGTCTTATATTTATTCTTCCTAGCTTGTTTGTGATATTTTTCCCATGTTATGATTATCGTCACCCCATGCTATATTGTTCTTATCTATCATCTTACTGGGCTTATATCTCACCCTTTTTGATGTATATCCTCATGTGGCTACATGTACTAAGGAGGGGACAAGTTCCAATAAGAATCTAGAGAAGAATAAATTAAATAAATGTTTATGCTTGATGTTGTAATTGTTTTGTATGGTCCTAGTTTTCCCAATACACTAAAACATTGGATCCTCTATGTGTAAAAATATTATGCTGGTTATTTTTAAAATGATGTAATATTAATGTAAGAGAAGGTTGAGTCATTATATTTACTTACTCTGATATATAATAATCTTGACGCCTTAAAGTAGAATCATCTAAACCTATGTTTCTTTTCAAGATCTAAATTTTCGGACCCTAAGAAAGTTTGTTTCATAGCTTAGATGTAAGGATGGTTTGTGAATTTTCCTTTTCTAACTTTGTTAAACATATTTTTTCCCTTAAGGATAAAAATGAATGTTTCTAAACCTATAATACCCCCCTCTTTTAATTGAGCATCTATATATACTATTTTGATACTACAATAATTTCTAATCCATATTCACTAGAGAGAATAAAATATCTCAAATTTATGATGAAAATCCAAAAAAAAGAATTACAGTTTTTAAGGATGGAAGATTGACATGATTCGTGTTTGAGGATGGAGTTCTGAAATTTGGAAATTGTTCATGTCTTCCATCAGTAACTGAGCATAAAATAGAACTATTAGATGATGGTTATAGATTAATTTTCTCTATACACCATACATGCACCAAAATGTATAGAGATTTTAAGGAACATTTTTTTTGAGAGAACATGAAGTGAGAAATTGGTGACTATGTGTCAAGGTGTCTTGTTTACAATAAGTGATGTCCATGAGAAAACATCCTGGAGGAATCACACATCCTCCACCTACTTCTATGGGGATGTTAGATGAAATTACAGTGAACATTGTCACAATAATACCAAAGACACATATAAAGAATGATTCCATATGGGTAATTATTGATCGTCTTACAAAATCATCACATTTCGTTGGTATAAGAGAGGATTTACACTTGTGCGACTAACAATACTCTATATTAATGATGTTTTAAGACATTATGATACACCTCTATCGATTGTGTCCTATAGATATCCCCAATTTACATCAAAATTTTAGAATATTCATCATAATTCTTTGGATACAATGATTTATATGAGTAATGATTATCCCCCCTAAACCAACAGACAATCTGAAAGGACTATTAAATCAATGGATGACATTTTTAGGTCATACTCCCTTGAATTTAATGGTTTGTGGGATCAGTACTTATCTCCAGTGGAATTTAAGTATAATAATAGTTTCCATATAGTATTCAAATAACGAAATATTAAAAATTATATGGAAAGAGATGCCAAACTCCAACTTTTTGGGATGAATTTGGTGAAAGTAATATTATAATCCAAGAACTTATTGAAAAGGAAAAAAAGGTAATGAAAATCCCGACCCATATTAATGCATCCCAATGAAGGAAAAAGTTTTCTGATAACAACCATAGAAAGTATTTGTAATTTCAAGTGAGAGATCATGTATTTCTAATAATATATCCATGTAAGGGTGTATTAAAATGCTGTAAGATAGCGAAATTGTGCCCTAGGTACATTGGACCATATAATATTATGGAAACAATTACAGTTGTAGCTTACCATTTATCAATTCTGCCATGACTATCCAAAGGTCATGATGTTTTCCATGTTTCATTATTAAGGAATTACATTCCCAACCCAATTAATCTACTAACCCATAATGAAATAGAACATGACCAAATTTACTATACTACGAAAATCCTATCCAGATTCATGACACAAGAGAGCATATATTGAGAAATGGGAAAACATGACTGGTGAAGGTTGTTTAGAGAAACCATGATACAGATGATGCAACATGGGAACCTAATGATGTTATTTAGAAGAACCCCCCAATTTTTTTAAAGGTATATATACATGAAAATTTTCAACAAAACAAATTTCTAATGGATGGAAGAATATAATGACCCATGATTTCATGGTATGTTCTTTTAAAATAATTTCAATTAATTAAATATCTTATTATGAATGAATCAATAATTCTCTGTGATAAAAAAACATTGTTATAGGAGATGGTTAAAACATATCAACTAAACATAATTTTTCTTTTTCTGTTATTTGAATATAAAAAAACAAACTTACATAGTTGAGTTATGTATGATATTTAGAGTCTGATAAGATCAACATAATTTTTTTGTGAATAGTAACATACCCTTATGAATAATAATGTTATCATTATGAATAGTGATGTACCTTTATGAATAGTAATATGACCCTTATAAATACTATCATCACCCATGAATGTATAAATAGTTTTAGGCACCTTATAAATTAATGTTAACATTTTAAGAAATTAATAAGTGTTGGTATTTTCGTAAGCAATAAATATTTAATTAATATTTTATAATTACAAAATTTATTTAAAATAAAATTAATTCTCCAAAATTTTGTTTCTAAATCAATATGTTCCTTTTCAATTACATGAGGATAATTTAATGAGAAATTAGATATTGTTTTTGGGTGTTATAAAATCAGTTATAATTTTAAAATCAGTATTTGTTTAGTCAATTTTGATTTTAATTCAAAATTGAAATTTTGATATTTAAAAAATTATTTTTATAAAATGGAGTTAATTTTTCCATTCTACATGTAGAAAAATGGTTAGGGACAATTTTTGAAATTTGTTTTGAAACAATTGATTTTTTTGAATAGTAAAATATGTTAATTTAAGGTATAATACATTTTATGATAAATTCAATATTCCTTGCATCATTGATGATGTATTCAACCATTACATCAAAATCACTGGCACCTATAACTAGTTTTTGTCATAATAATCAATACAATTTATTTTTTTAGAAAAATAATAAAATAATGATTAAAAGTTTTAGAAATCACTCATCTCCCCTACTGTAAAACCCACCCCTCACTCCCCTCTTCCAATCACACCTATAAGACCTGAAGATTCTCAATGTTCTACCATAATACACTTAAATAGTCCCTCCACATGTCAAGGATCTTTTTTTAAGCCAAAATACACAAACCCATTCCTCTAAAAATATTCTCAAGTAGGTGTATTCAAGAGGTAAATCCATATCCTTTTCATTAAATTTCATTTCTAGTTCCATTATTTTGTTACCTTGACTCACCTACTCTGTCAAATTGATCATAATTTCTAAATAATCATATATATAATATAATTATGTCATTTTAATTTAATATCCACTATCAATCTCTTTATTTTCTCTCTTTTATTTTATAAATGAAATCATCATTCGGGAGGTACCGATTTACAACCATCATGGATGACGAAGTTTCATTATTCAATTTATTCTTCAAGGATGCTCTTGAAACAATTTACATGGTTGCAAGAAATTATAATATATGTATTATATATTATGTAATTATTATAGAAACATTATTGACACATGATATTAAATAACTGAAAAAACTCATTCATTGCGATCAAAAAACCACCATAATAATATATGTGATTGTCAATAAATGTATTATATAATGATTCATAATCATTAATATATAAAAATTGATATATATATAACCATTTAATCTTGTGAATTTTCATTAAAAAAATGAAATTACAATTATAGAGAATTATATCAATTCCACACAAACTCCACTAATTATAATCAAGCAAACCGATCAGGAAAATCAAGTAAGCGAACACTCAGGTACGACGAAATTAAATCTTATAACGTATCAAGAAGGCCATTAATTATGATAATAGTTGTATATTGGATAAAATACATATATATAATGTTATGAATTATTTAATTAATGGATTTAATTTGACTGTCTAGGACATTAAGATCATGTGAAGAACACATTCGTGTATAATATAAGTGGTTTCTCATTTTACTTTTATTTCCATGAGATTTCCATTTTTTCTACTTATTTTATGTACGTGTTGTATGTATACATACATATGATATATAATATCATTATTATCTTTATATTAGTGGTAATAAATGATCAATTTTATGATTATTTGCTTTTGGTTATGTAATTCGATTGATTACGTTGTGGTAAGGGACTTCATCCAAATTTCCATTTCATAGAGGCTTACATGGTATTGTATACCTAATCATTTATAGGTGTTGTATCTAATAAATTTTTTATTTAAGTTTTAATTTTAAATAAAATTCCCATTTTTATCCATATTAATGTATAGTGGATATTATTATTGTCTTAATTGTATACCCTTTTACATAATGTGTTTTTTTGGAATGTTGTTTTAACTATGGAAATATTGATGAATCATTATCCTATACTAAATAAGAAAATTGATAATTAATGTTTTTCTATATTTAAATAATTTTATAATAATTATATGGACTTTTAGTGATGGTCATGGCCCACTATAGTTCCTTAAAGCATTGACAGGTCTCATGAGACAAACTAGTTTCCGACAAACCCTTAATGTTTTTTCTAAAAAATAATCACACGGGTTTCTACTCATAGACATAAACCATTATGATGGTATGATGGTTCAGTTTCTAGATACATGAAATTCAAATAATAATAATTCTTTATATTCATTATTAATTTATTACATTCTATGTGGTTTTCACTATAAAAACAATCTATGGCTGTATTTTTTATTCTATGTTTTTTGATGGAGTGTGTTTTTCATTTACTTAACATGCCATATTTATTATGTAAAATTAATTAGGATTCAATTATTATTGAGTCAATTTTTCTTTATATGTATCTCTTACAAAAAACTTTAGGTCACCCTTATCATTTTTCCAATGGTTATGATGAAGTGATTAACTGTTGAGTTTTTAATGATGCAATTTATAAGCTTTTATGATTTCTTATTTCCATATGTAAAATGGGATCCATATATTTATTTAGAATCTTTAATACTAATAAAATGATTTGAGATTTGGGATTTGTGTCATTATATTAATTCTAATGTAACAATTCAATGCACCAACTTCAGGATTCTAGGGGTGGGGCATTACACCTAGTATATGACAATGGGACTTACTACACACCTTGTTTGATACTCCTAAAAGATATTCTATGGATTTTTTATATTTTTTTAAAAATGATTATGATGTTTTTAGTAGATAATGATAAAGAAATACCAAGGTTAAACCAATGGCATGTCAAAATAATGGTTAACTATTTTATGTGTATAAAATAATGGTATCAATCAAGGATCGTTCAAGGAAAATGAAGAGAGTTATGGAAGGAAATAACATTCATATCGGGGATCCAATGATAGTTCATTGTCTTAAATGTGGGGAACATTGAAATTATATAATTCAATGATAATTTACAACATTAGATCAAAGACTAAATAATACCCCAAGATGAAATAAAATAGTTCAATTATTTATGTATTGTCATTATAGAATTACAGAGTAGAAGTATCTTTACAAATGATATTTATGTTAAAAGAATCATAAAAAATTTAAGGGTTGTATTAAATTTTAGAATCATATATTTCATTATCAACTAAATTATTATGGATACCATCATGGGTTTATGAGTTTAATACTGATTATAAGATAAATTTCCTAAACATCCCTTGTAAGGTTTTATTTGATTGGAGTCTAATAAGATAGAAGATATTTTGGGATACATTTATAGAAATACAACCCATTGGTTTAGAATATGTTTTAGTGAAAATTTTAATTAATGAATAATTCCATTACAATATTGAAATATGTTTAATGTTATTGGTAACCATTAGGGTTAAACATATCTTAGAATTATATTTAATTACAGGTTATTTCACATTGGATATATTATAGTAATTATATTAGTTTTCTTTTATAAAAAGGAAAACCTACATTCTAGGTGACATCCCACTGTATCAGGTAATGTCATGGGACTTGAAACCATTATCAAAGGGAAATAAGGGTTTAATGACAAACACAAGACTACATGATTTTTGGTTATTATTTTTTTCTTCTAAATTGTTTTGATGAATAAATATTAGTGATGAACTAGCGGTGTTACTTTTGAGGATTACATGTTAATGTATTATATTGTATAACTTATGATAATAATATTGGTTTTGGGAAATAGTTAATGATATATAAATTTATTTTCCCTCTTTTATGGATAATATTGTCCATTAAAACTTAATTTTAGTGCATCATGTAAAAAAATATGGATATTATTTTTTGGGAGTAGAAGATGGTTTTGAAATTGATTGAGGGACAACCAATGGATTAAATTGGTTTTATGAAACAAAAAGATATCAAGTAAATATATTTCAATATATTATTAAATAATATATTAATTAATCTACATTAGGTAATTGATCTTGAAAAAATAAATTTTATATTATTACCTTTTTATATTATGAAACAAATTATCTTTTATAAAATTTAATATTTATATTTATGAGGTCATTAACATTCCATTGATCATTTGTTTTTATTAATATACTCAACCACTCTATATAATTATTTTTGATTTTATTCCATGCACCTATCTTCATATTCAATCAATGTTCTCCTACATGGAAACCTAGTGAGGTGATATTCCAAATGCCCTTCATATTTCCATTTCTCAATTATTAAGAGTAAATTTTATTAACCCTCTACACATGAGACTCAGCCCAGTTGGTGAGGTATCCTTAGTGAATCCACAAGACCTAGGTTCAAAACCAGGCAGAGACATATTTTCCAGGGGGTACTATAGCAGTACTGTAGCATGTATTGTAGCAGAACTATACACTCTGTGAGTACTGTAGCAGAACTGTACACTGTACAGGTACTGTGCAGAACTATACATTGTGTGGGGACTATAGCAGGCACTGTATCAGTTACTATAGTAGGTACTATTTTGTACTATATCAGCTGGAAATAATCACCTTGGGCCGCCAGTTTGGGCTTGGAGTCCTTATGTTTTTTGGGCCACCAAGGAATTTGGATCAGTAGGGCTTCTGGACCACCTCAAGGTCTTCGGGCCACATACAGTTTCCCCAGACACACTAAAATAAATGAGAATCCCTAGAAGAGTATTAAGAGCTGTTGAACTCACCAGAGTAGAGCCAAATGGATTTGTCATAATGAGAGGGTATGGCTATGCCATCAGGACCATCCTGTGCTTGCACAGGAATCCTATCTAGACGGCCATGCGATGGTGGAGTGATAATATCTTGATGGAGATATTGGGGAGGGGTAGTTTCTTGTAGATAGTCTGGTTGAATTCCATAAGACCTTCGGGTCATGTAATTTCCTTAGCCTATGGGCCATGTAATCTATGAGCCTACGGGCCTTGTAAGGGTTCCCCCATATCCCATGAAAGGGGGTTATGAAAATTCAATAAAAATGAAGGCCTTTAGGCCATTAGGGATAAATTTTATTAACCCTTTTACAATGTGGATTCTTTAACATTGGTATTTATAAATGCCAATAAATTGATTATTGAGATGGATTTTAATTTTTGATGATGAAATATAATGAATTTGGGTAGAATATAAGACCCCAAGAATTTAAAATAAGAACATTTCATTTAGTATTGCATGTGACATGAAACACTGAGCATAAAAAACCCAAAAAAATTATGTCTTTAACTTTAATCTCTTATATATCCTATGGAACACGGAACTACAAGCCTAAATATTCTATAAAATAGTGTGCCATTAAATAAAATTAATAAAATTGGATTTTATAAATTGTTATACCTAATTTATTAAAATTATGGTTTTCTATTTATTATAAATGACATAATAATCATTTAATAGAAAAAGAAATGTTTTATGAAAACATTTACTTGTCTAAATAATGATAGATTTGCACTTTTACCTTGTGATTTAAAATTAATAATTACAAATTCTAGAAAATTTATTATAAAAAATGAAATTATTTTTGGAAATCATAATATCATAATTTTCATAGTTTTATTTTTTGGTATTTTATGAAAAGTTTTATTTTTTCGATGAATAGTGAAAATAATTATATTTATTGAAAAGTGTATTTTTGTTTTGAATAATTTAAAGGGTTAAATTATATTATAAATTTTTTAAATGTATATTATGTTAAATAATATTAAAATATAAATAATATAGTTCATTGGAATGAATTTATCCTTAGATTTGGATATTAAAACCTTCTAAAAGTATTAGAATTTTGTCATTGGAAACCGACTTTTTCGTTTGGTATATAAGTATAATATTAAATTAAAATATTCCACTAATGTGAGTTGAATTTATAAAAATGGATTCCATGTTTGGGATCAGTTTAATTTTTGGTATATTATAATATAATTTTAACTGTTGACCATTATGAATATTTGAAGCATAAAAATTAATTACATCGATTAAGGTAATAACTAGATTACTGTGGGTTAAAATAAAATGTTAATAGTCAAAATGACATAAAACCTTTCCAAAAACCATTTTAAATCCATATATATATATATATATATCATATAACCATTAAGGATTAATAATTAACTAATTTTAGGCTTTTGGTATGATAAACATTTGAGTCTAATTGAAGCCTTTCAAAACATCCATTTGATTCCTCTCCCCCTATTATAAACAACCATCCAATATCTTCCTATTTTCACACATCCAAATCCATTTGGTTAACAAAATAACTCCCAAAATCCCTTAAATAAATAATTAATTGTACTCTATATCCTATTTTTAATATAATTATATCCTAATAAGTATTTTGGTTCAAACCTAAAGAAGTTGTCTAAAAAATATGTAACATTCAAAAAACGAGCGTTTTTATTTTCTTTCTTCATACACCACAATTAAATACAATTAAAACAAAATAATATAAAAAATATTTTTCGTAAAAAATTATAATAATATATTATGTTATGTCCATGAACTATATCAATATTATTTTTCATCATATGTGGAAAAAGTAGCTAATTGTGCGTATGGTGGACTGCTAACTCATGAGCCAACGAATCTTGTGTTCTATCACCACCTTTCAAGGATAAATATAATGATGGATTTAACTCAGTTATATGATATTTATGATATTAATATAATTAAATATGTAAAATATTAAAAATATCTTCTTACATTTCATTCCATTTAATGTATGATAACATTGCTCGTTTGTACGATGAACACCATATCACGAAGCGATGTGATACGTTTTTCACTTATGCTTTAAATGGATGTTGATAATGGTAAATTTAGAGAATATAAGTCATATATATGAAGTTATAATTATTATTTAAAATTAATAATACACTCACTTATTTTACCATTTAGTCATTAGGGAAATTATAACATCGCTCGTGTATACATACGACCTACCATCTACACGAAGTGTTGTGATCCATTCTCCATGTTCAAATTTCAATAATGATTATAAAAATAATTATAATAAGAAAAAATGATATATATATATATATAATTAATATAATTATGGATATTATGGAACTATATAATATAAAAAATAATCAAAACAATCATGATAAAGCGTGCATGAGAACATAAGATAATTAACACCATAAATAATGAATTAATGGAATATTATTTAAAATGGCGGTAAAGTGTAATAATACCATAATATATGATATAATAAGTGTGAATATGGTTATTATATAAATTAATATTGTTATTAAAATCATTATACAACATTCAATATCATTTTCAACTAACGGAGGTGTGAGGTAAGGGATATTTCTCTAAATTGCCCTTCATTGAAGAATATTGAAATGCTATAAACCAAATTTATTTTACATGGTTTATATAATACCTACATGAAAAGTAATATAATTCTTCTATTATAATTAATGGTATTTTAAGTTCCAATTTGGATTATTTTATTCAAGGAAATTTTACTTAAAATTAACCAAGTGGTAATTAATTTCATAACTAAATTTCAATTATTTGTGTTATATTACTTCTTCATTGCCTTTGATATTCCAAGATTACATGTGTAATGAATTTTGATTATATATTTTTATTTATTATAATTTAATTTTTATTTTTATTTTATATATACAATCAATTCATTGATTAATACTCAAATTAACATTATGTTCTTTTTAATATTTATTTTACAATCTTAATTTAACCAGGTTTGTTTATTTTTGAATTTCCATTAATGTGAATTATTTTATCATTAGATTATCAAAACATTTAATTTTATTATAATATAATTATTCATGATTATTTAAGGTAATATTAACATTTTAACTCTTTTTTACTTCAAATTTTTGAAAAAATGTTTTAATAAAATCCAACATCATTTCACACTTTGGTCAAAAATCATTTTTCTTCAAAATCAATGTTTCAAAAAAAATTGCCTTAATTTTTTTTAACATTAACAAAATTATATATGAAAAAATTATGTAACCCATGTATTAATTTTACTAATACTTTTAAATTAATCTTCATTTATTTTACCAAAAAAATGCATGTTTAGATTTTATAGAAAATGTGAAACGAATTTTTTTAACATGTATGGAATGTATGAAATTTTCTATTGTCATGACCACTTAATTTTATAAAAATTAACATATAAGGTTAAATGGATATTTTCAAAGAATATTTAATGAAAAATATTTTCATAAATTTTAATTTTAAAAAATATTTTTTTAATGTAAAAATGATGTTTTACTAAAGAATGTTTTTGTATATATTATTACGGTATTTATATCAATCAAAAACAATTCCCATTATTTTACTTATACTCCATTGGGGATAAGTTTTATTGATAACTTCTTTATACATTATATTGACTTCTTATGATAATTATTATAATGTAATGTGCTTATATTCATTTTATTTTTTTCTTTTGTAGTCATTAAATTTCCAATGAAATATTCACTTTCATATGATATATCTCAATGGTAATAAAATCTATAAAATCCTTATAAGGGAAAGAAATATGGTGTGTACCATGGAGTACATGGAATGTAAACCAAATAATCAACATCATGTATTTAACTTTTCATAACTTAGTGTGTATTTATAGAATATAAGGCTTTCCTCTAGGAAAATATAATGTGTCATTAACATGAGGTACATATTCATTTACAATTCCTAAATGTGTATCATATAGCCTGTCATAGAATGAAAATTTATATGTTATATACCTCACAAAGAGTATTTGTCCATATGAATTGACACAACTTGGTTCATGTAGCCAAAAACTCATCATGATATGTGAATATAACCAACATGGTGCATAGTATATATCTCTATCCTTATATGAACCAATAATATCCAAATTATATGTTCTTAAAAGAACACATAATGTGATTTCATTTTATGGATACAAAATAGTCTATGACCTTCTTGATCCATCGAAACTATTGTAGATATCACCTACATTGTAATTTAACCACCCAAAAATTTTCAAAATCCTAAAATAAACAATGTAAAAGAAAAATAATTATGTGTAATGAGTAAATTGAAATATCCATCAATGTCTCTTAGGGAATCAGTGAAACTTTTAGTTTGGTTATGTTCTCCATCATCATTGCCTCTCGATATAGATTTAATATTATACATAGAATAAATCTCTATATTCCCTCTCCCTCCTTCCACATTAAGTTTATTGGCATCCAAAACCTCCCTTCCTCTCATGCGTATGGTGGGAGCATAAGGGATAAGGGAAAACTGAAACAAATACACAGAAAAGGCATGACAAATGGTCCCAGAACCCATGTAGAGTTTATTAACCACCATGGTAAAACAACCCCTTATGAAATTAATCATTAATTTAAAATTCTAATAAATATGCCTCTTAATATATATTAATGAAGTCACTCATCTAAATAAGTAATATTTATATAACTAAAATAAAAAATTTCATAAAAACACGAATAGATTTGAATCTCACTTACCCAAAGGTAAACATCTTATTCTAGAAATAAAGTTGAAATCTAAAAAAATTAATTTCATTTAACAATTTAAATTATAATATTACCCTTATAAAGGGATTGAGGTATCAAAACTCCAAAAAGAGCTTTGAATTTGATACTTGAATATAGATGTCGCTACATGTCCCTTGCTCATTAATCCCATTATTATTATTTTAATCTGAATAGTATTTGTAGATATTTTATTTCTTATTTTATAGTATAAAATTTTTGACTAGTAGTGGGAAAAAAATTATTTCATAGATCTTTGATCATATTTAATTTGACATGTCGAGTAAAAGGGGAAAAGTAACCTGACATGCATCCCATAACAGTCATGAAACCTAAAATATGGTACAAGATATCCTAATATTAATGATATACCTCATAAAATGTCAGAGGACGCAAACAAAGAGAAAATTATGTGTCCTATGATAATATGAATTAATATATAGATGATAATGGATAGTGATACATCATCCCAGTATAGTACCTAATATAGAGGGACCCAACACATGAGAAAAGTGACTCTATAGGGATTGGGATTTAAAATTGACTGAAATTATAGATTTTTTCAACACCCATAGATTTTAAAATACGAAACTTTTACTGTATTGAGTATGATACATGAAACACTGAATTTAAGCAACCCCTGAAATTTATTTCTTTAAATTTAATCTATTTGATAGCTTATGGTACATGAAATCTCAAGCCTAAATGAACCATAATATAGTATATAATTATAACCTAGCCATTAAATTATTTATTATGAATATTAATAACTACATTATCAAAATTATTGTTATCATTTTATTAGAAATAAAATAAGAAACATTTAAAAGAAAAATAAAAGTTTTTTTGAAAAAATAGTAATTTTCTAAAAAATGGATTGGTTGGACTTTTCTCTTATAATTTAAAATTACTTTTTAACAATTTTTAAAAATTTAATTATTTTAATCTATTTAATTTTTTAATAAATCATATAGAAAAATATATTAGGATGAATATTTGGGATTTTATTTAATATTTTTATTTTTTGATGAATAGTAAAAAATACTGATTTTTTTGACAACAGCATTTTAATTTAAATAATTTTAAATGGTAAATTATATTTTAAATAATTTAAAAATAAAATTTATTCAATTATAATTTAATTTATCTAATTTATGTCATTTATATCAATTTTATTTTAACATTTGAGAATAAAACCTTCTCTATTTATGAGAAATTTATCTTTGGAAACAATCTTTTTCATCACATCTGTTGTATAGTTTTAAATTGGATTCTTCCAAACAAATGAATTTTTTTAAAATAGATATTTTGAATAAGAATAATTTATATTATAAAATAAGGTAAACATAATTTTTTACCATTGTTAATAGTAAAATCAGTAAAAATTAATTACCGAAGTTACGGTTTAAACTAATTTACTCAGAGTTAAACTAAAATGATAAGGGTTAGAAATGACATAAAACATATCCAAAACCCATTTTTTATATATATGTATACATTATAACCTATAGGTTTTGATAATTACCAATTATATATTATATTTCATGATAAAAACAAGGGTATAATTGAATCTTTTCGAACATTCCATTTGTGTCCTCTCACACACTTATAAATGGCCATCCCCTCTCATACCCAATTGAAACATCCAAAGACACATGGTTTGGAATATAACTAAAAATATACCTTCATAAGTACACTAAAAACTTATATCCCTGGGATTGGACATAATGTCATCCAGGGATGTATTTTTGTGCAAACCTAAAAAAGTTTCCCAAAAAATGTAACTTTCTAAGATTTGCATTTTTCATTCTTTTAATATTAAACATCCTTAAAATATTTTGAGGAAATTATTACATATTAAAAATATTTTATAACATATTGTTAAAATATATTATGTTACAGTCATTACCTATATAAATATTCTCTTCCATCCAATTGGAAATGAAACTGTGGACCTTGTCTACGGCGGACTACCTCCTCGCGAACAGATGTAACTCGTTTACCATAACATCCTTTAAAGTATGGATATAATAATGTATTTAAATAATTTTTATGATATTTATTATATTATTAGAAATATTTTATTATAATATCACATAAAACTCATTCCCTTCCATGCCTTTCAAAAGACGATAAGCCGCTTGTGTGTATGGCAGACCACCATACTGCGAAGCGATGCGATACATTTTTCACTTATTCTTTACAAGTAATGTAATAAAAAAAAAATTTGTTACCATGTATGATATATATAATATTATTTTATTTCATAAAAATTAATATATAACACACATCCTTACACTTTTACCCATTACTGAAATGATAATGTTTCTCATTTATACATATGTTCTACCATCTCTATGAGGCGATTCGATCCATTCTTCATGTTGAAATTTAAATAATAATTATAAAAATTTAAATAATTTAAAAAAAGATCTATTTAATATTAATATAATTATTGAGATGATGTGACTATATAATATGCACATGAACTGAAACATTCATAACAAAACACACATGAAAGAATAAGAAAATTAACACTAGAAATGATGAAAATATTGAAATGTTTTTAACAAAATGATCTCAAAATTAAATTAGAAGATAATATATGATATTATATATATAAATTTGATTCTGGTGTAAATTTATGACATGATTAAAATCATTATATACTTGGTTAAATCAAGTTTAACAAAAATTAAGTGTGAGGTAAGGGACTTCATCTCAATATCCCTCTATTGAAGATATGGAAATGTCTTTGACATAATTTCGATTATATGCTGTATATAATTACCCTTTGTCATGTAATATTATGATTAATTAAAATTGCATGCTATTATAGGTTCTAATTTTAATTATTTCATTGAATGGAATTTTATTTAAATGTTACCAAGATGTAAATAATTATATAACTCAATATCCATTCATTTGGTTATATTAATTTTCATTGTATTTGATAATCTATGAATATGTGTCTAATGAATTTTTATTATCTTTTAGTTTATTTTAAAATTTTTTATTTAAATTTTATAAACATAATCAATTCATTAATCAATTCTCACATTAACGTTTAGATCATTGTGATGGTTTACTTCACAATCTCATTTTAATCAGGATTGTTTATTCTAGAATTCTCATTGATAGAAAGTCTTCAAACATTGGATAATGAACCCATTTAATTATATTTTACTCTATATATTAATTTACATTAAATTAATAGTACCATTTTTTTAATTCATTGGAACAAGAAATTATTGAGAAAATATTTTTTAAAAAATCCAACCTCATTTCTCTCTTTAGTAGAAAATACTTTCTCTCCCAAAACCATGTTTTGAAATAAAAGGTTTTCAAAAATGTTTTTATCATATACAAGTGATTTTTTGAAGTCATGTTTTCTATTTTTGATTTTTTTAATAAATAATATAAATCCTTATTTCTCTTCATGAACAAGTTCTACTTTTATTTTACTAGAATTGTGAAAGGAATATTTTTTTAAAACGTACAGTATGTATGGAATTTCATCCCATGATGATCATGGAATGTCTTAAATCCTCCATTATATATTTCAAATTATATATTAAAGGAAAATTATTTTCCAAATATTTTGTGAATATTTAGTTTTCAAAATATATATATTCACAATGAAAAAGATATTTTCACAAAGAATGTTTTTAAATATATTTTATGTTACTTCTTTTCATCAAGTACAACAACCCATTATTTTACTTATACTACCATGTGGATATGTTTTCCTGATACCATATTTAATATATTTATGTATGATTTCTAATTAATTGGACCATGGAATGTATTTACATTCACTTTATTAATTCAATTATTTAGTCATTTACATTTTGTTGAAATATTCAACTTCTTGTGATCATTAGATGTTAAATTTCTACTAAATATCCATATTTTTAATCATGGATATAATTATTTCTTATATCATATATAATTTATACATGTGATGTTAAATATATAATATAAATTTTTATGTGTGGAAATATTGATAAATCTTTATTCATTACACAATTAAGATATATCATGATAAGGCACATTATTCATGGATTAAAGCGATTATTCGATATTTAATGAATGATATGGATGGTCATTGATGGTTGGGGACCAAAATTACTTATCCACTCGATGAATCAATAATATATTGAGGAGAATTAGTAACATTGAATTAAAACTTTTCTACATATTATTTTATACGATCTTATGAAAGGTCTTGATGGTAGAGTAATCATGATGACTGACATCATGACATTATAAAATTAAGAATTCCTTTCATTAAGAATTAATTATCTATTAAATGTCATATCTTCTCTAGGGTTTTATCTATCAATTTAGTTCATTCTTGGTTTTTTTATTTAATGTAATATGAATCTAGATATTTACCTTTCCATATTGATTATACCATATCCTATAATCCCTGAGATATACTCAATGATATTATGTATGGATGGATTTATTTTACAATTAATTGATTAAGTGGAATGTGTTTTAAATTATTTACCTTTCCAAATTTATTATTCCGTATATAATCATGATGGTCATTTTATTTTTTAAATTGCATGTCTATTTTGATATTTTCCACGCTATATTTAATACTCTATATTGATTACCCTTCATTTACTCATTACAACTTCCTCTTACCTTTAATCTTTCTAGATATTTGATATCACCATTATTTTTTTCTTTTATGAGGAATCATAGAAGTGTCCAATGAATGGAATGATATTTGATGATAGTGGGAATGACTATATTCTCAAGAAAATTCTGTTATAATTAGTGTATTCAAATAGAATTCAATAATCAAGTATGTATCTATTTTACCATGTTAATTAAATTATTCATAACTTTGGGATTTGATTCCATGAATCTTATGCCATTGTAATAAAGTAGACTTCAACTTTGGGTTGTTGGGTTCAGGGTCTTTATAGTTGTTATTAGTGGAATCATAGTATAAAACATAGAAAATTTATTAAGAAAAAAATATATTAAGGATCATAACCATATTATAATGTTTTATGATATGTATAGATGAATATCCAAATTTTTTATTTAGGTTTATATTATGTGGTTTTTCAGAGAAATAAATACCTCATTGGATACTACAAGTGGATTTGGTTCTCCCATTATGCACTGAAAATTAACAATTTAAGAAAATTTTGTGACGTACTTAACTCAATAATTACCTTGTATATGACAATAGGCCTTATTACACACTCATCTTGATATTCCTGAGAGAAATTCTATTGATAATTCATATTTTAATTAAAATCCATTAATTTTTTTTGAGTTGATAATGACAATGATGGACTGATATTAAACGTAAGGTATCTCAAAAGAATGATTTAATGTTTTATGTGAGGAAAATAAGGAAATAAATTAATGAATTATCTGGGAAAATTTAATGAATTATAGA
This sequence comes from Viscum album, assembly GCA_963277665.1. Taxonomy (NCBI): domain Eukaryota; kingdom Viridiplantae; phylum Streptophyta; class Magnoliopsida; order Santalales; family Viscaceae; genus Viscum; species Viscum album. Next base: position 114,170,976 of record OY728155.1, on the reverse strand, counting down.
GGGAAATAATTATCATCACAGGGATTCATTTATAGTTTATTATGTTAAATTTGGGGAACATTGGAATTATCTCCACCAATCAACTTCTCCAAACTTTAACATAGAAAATAAGGAAGGACCTATATTCAAATAATATATTTTAAGTATTTATATATTTTTATTATAGAACCACATTGTATATGTATCTTCACCAATGGTATTTTAGTTACAATAATAATGAAACATATAAGGGGTGTGTTGAATTATACATGCAGATATTTCTTCATTGACATATGTCTTATGGATACCATTATGAGTTTTTGAGTTTAAGATTTATTATTAGTTCAATGTATTAAATATCCATTTTTATGTTTTATTTTAGAGGATTATACTCAGATTATGGATATTTGTTGATACATTTATATAAATACAAAGCATTGGTTTTTATATGTTTTAGTGAATATGATTATAATGAAAAATGACATTAAATTTATAGGAATAAGGTTAATGTTTTGGTTAACCTTTTAGGTTTATCTTATCTTTAGAGTTGAGGTAATTAAGGTTATTACACTTTGGTAAATTTATAAGAATTATATCAATATGGTTTTTAAAAAAGGACAACCCACATTCCATGTGACATCTCATCACATCCAGTAATGTCATGGGGCTTGAACCCATTACCAAATAGAAATAAGGGTTTAATTCATACCACTTTCCAACATGAATATTTTTAATATGTTTTGTTCTTAAATAATTTGATGAATAAATACTACTCATGAACCAATGGTTATACTATAGAGGTTTAAGGAACAATGTATTATATTGGATAACTTATGCTAAACATTTTTTTTGGTAAATACTTAAATATATATAGAAATACTTTTTACTCTTTTATGGATCTTATGATCCATTAAAAGATAATTTTATTTCATCATGTAAAAAAATCATTAATGGGTATTCATTTATGTGAGTAAATGATGAATTTTAAATTGATTGAGATACAACCTAAGGATTAAATTGGGTTTATGAATCCAAAATATATTTAGTAGGTATATTACCTTATATTATTATATAATTAATTAATTCATCAATATTGAGAAAAGGATCTTGAAAAATAAATTTTATTATATTACCTTTATATATGATGAATCAAATTCTATTTTAATTCATCGAATAATTATGGTCTTGAGGTCTTTAAATTTCCATTGATAATTCGATTTATTTTTATCAATGGCCACTATCACTTTCTATAATTATTTATTATTTAATTCACTATCTACATCTTCAAATTCCATCAATTTTATCCTACTTGGAAAAAAATTTAGGTTATATTCTAAATGATCTTCGTATTTCTCTTTCTCTCTTATCACGAGTAATTTTCATTAACCCTTTTACAATGTGGGTTTTTCAACATTGATATTTTTATATGTCAATCCGTTGATTAATTAGATATAGTTTAAATTATGTGAATGAAATAAATTGAATATTGGGAGAATATAACACCCAATTATTTTAAAAAAATAACATTGTATTTGATAGTGTATGTGACATGCAACACTGAGATTAAACATCACACAAAATTTATATCTTTAAATTTAATCTATTCGATAGTATGTGGAACGCAGAACCCCAAGATTAAATAAACCAAAATATTGTATACATTTATAAATAATTTTATAAATTTGATGGTATCAATAGTATTAAATAATTTTTTAAAATTATGTTTTTCTTTTTAATAGAAATTAAATAATAATAATTTGAATGAAAAATAAATCTTTGATGAAAAACTGTATTTTTCTAAAAACCGATTTAGTCGCACTTTTCCCACATGATTAAAAATTATTTTTTACCAATTAAAAAAATTATTATTAAAAATATTTTTTTAATTTATAATATAATAATTTTATTGTGGTTAATATTTTTAATTTTTATGAAATGCTTCACTTTTAGATGAATAGTAGAAACTAAGGATATGCACAGAGAATAATCTTTTTTTGGAATAATTTACAAGGATAAATTATATTATAACGTTATTTAAATGTTTTTTTAGTTAATTTATATTAATATTTTACTTATTTATGTAATTGTAATCAATTTATCATTTTATTGGGATATTAAGACCTTCTATAGATATGATAATTTTTTTCTTTAGAAACATTATTTTTCATTTGTTCTGTGGGTATAATTTTATATTTGAATCTACCACTAATATAAATTAAATTTAGAAAAATGTATTTAATGTATTTAATAAGAATAATTTATATTTTATAATAATTTAATCCTCATTTTTTACCATTACGAATAGTAAATCAAGTTAAAATTTATTACCTCAGTTAATGTAAAAACTGATTTATTAGGGGTTAAACTAAAATGTTATGGGTATAAATGACCATAAAAATTTCGAAAACCATTTTTCTATAGATATTTATATATTATAAAATTTAATTAATAATAGTGACCCATTTTTTAGGCTTTCTGTATGATAAAAAGTTGGTCTAATTGACTCTTTTAAGAAATTCCATGTTTGTCCTCACCCCCACTTATAAACAGCCACCCACTCTCATCCTCTATTCACTATTCGAAATCAATTTAGTTCAGATAATCCCTCCCAAAATCCCTTCTTTTAACCTATACCAATACCCATGTACATTTTTTATCATAAATAAAACCTATGAACTATTTTGGTTCAAACCAAAAGAAGTTTTCTGAAGAAGAGGTAACATTCTAAAATGAATGTTTATATTTTTACTTCTTCTTACAGATCACTAAAATCCTATTAAAAAATTATTATATAACAAAATAAGTATATTAAAATGATAATATTCCTATTATTCTAATTTCATGACTTATATAAATCTTCTCTTCCATCATATGGGATGTGAACTTGTTGATCAAGTGTACAATGGACTACCGCCTCATGAATCGATGTAACTCGTTTTCCTTCACCACCATTCATGGATGGATATAAAAATGGATTTATCTAATATATTTGATATTTATTCTATTATTATAATTATATAATTATAATATTATAAATACCTTTTTACTTTACATTCTATTTAAATTTTTAAAACATGAATGGTGTGTACGGTGGACACCACCTCGCCAAGCGATGTGACTCATTTTTCACTTATGCTTCAAATTGTACCTGATAAGGATTGACTTAATTAATATAAGTGATATATATGAAATTATTATTATTATTTAAAATTAATATATCACTCACTTACTTACTGTAACACCCCCAGATTTTATGAAAAATATTTTTTTAAATTCATTAATGTCTTGTGTGTATGCTACACCAAGATTACCTTGCATTACACGCAACACCGTATTAGCTTTCAGTATACGCAACACTATTCTTGGATCGTGTCACACAAAATTTTGATAATAGTTATTCTACGCAACATTGAGTATATATATATATATTCAATGTATAAATGAATTATGGTTGGATTCTGTTATACGAAACAACGAAGGATTCTAGCACAACACACAACCCTGACTTTGCTTGCATTACACGCAATCGCGACCTTCCTCGATAGCGTGTGTTGTACGCAATATCGGGTTTTGAAAAACAACGATATATTATTATAATATTATTATGAACTAGAAATTATTAATATTATTAACTAAATTTTGAATTTTATAACATTATTATTCATCTTACACAATTTCTAGAACATGGTATAAGAACAAAATAAATTTTTTGGGTAAAATAAGTATTATTCAAAAAATGCAGTTTTGTCGCCTTTTGATGGCGCACCAACTTTAAATCTAGTTTTTGACATGTTTATAAATTCAATTTTACATAATAAAATTCTTCTTTTGAATCAGGAAATAAAAATTTACTTTGGATAAATTTTTCATATTATTTTGGTAACTTTCATATTTTGATGAATAGTAAAAACACGCTATATTTTAATTAAAAACAACTTTTTTCATCGCAATAATTTATATGGTTAAATTATAATATTTAATGGCTTTAAAGTATAAATAGAATATATTTTTACTATTTAATATAATTTATGTCATTAGCATTGATTTTACATTAAATTCATAGGTTAAATCAATTTAATCTTTTGCAATGTTTTAAAGAAAAACACGTTTTCTTTCGACAATGTGATTAATTTTAATTTAATTTCTGCAACTTTTGTGTATTGAATTTGGGAAAATTTATTCCATATTTGGAATCAGTGTGTCCAAATTATGTTAATAAGCTACTTTTTATTTTTGGGAATTATGAATAGTAACTACGGTAAATTTTATTTAGCATAGTTAAAGGTAAATCAGGTAATTAAGGGTAAATATAATATTATAAAATTACCCTAACACATAAAAAAATTCTATTGGATGGCTAAAAGTAGACCCATATAACCTAAGGGTCGGATTAGATTCATTTTATGGACTTTGGACCACGAAAATAATTTAATTATTATTAAAACCAAAGAAAGTGACAACATGTCACTCTCTTAAATCTTATAAGTATAATTATTTAAATTTAGTGATAAACATCATAAAACTTCAAAAATGAATAGTCTCCAGAAATATACTAAAATTATCTACATCATGATAATTTTTTTATAATTTTTAGGGATTAAATAATTGTCATTAATGGTGATACATTAATTATTCAGAAATTATTTATTAAGTGAGAAATAAGTAATATAGTTTTTAATGAAATCATAATACCCATTAAAAGGCCCAAAAACCTGACCAAAACTTATTGGTAGTGTATATATACACCTTAATCATCCAATGAACTAATATATAACCGTTTGGAGCCTTATAAAAGTGATTATGCCACTTATATTATTTTATTTTAAATGATTCCAAAGTTTTCACCTTTATAATTTAATAAATATAACAATTTAAATATTGTGATTTTAAGATGATAAATTCGAATAAATGTATTATTGTGAAACTTAATAGATTTATTTGCATCATAGGATTTTATTTTTAATTTTTATGCAACAAATCAGAATATTAAATAATTATACAAAAATGTTGTAGTAATTATTTTATTGAGAGATAAACCAAATAAATGGTATTAAAAATAATAAAATAAATATTATATGAACTATTTAATGTGATCCAATAATTTTATAGATACATATTACCTTTTATGAATCTATTAATGCTTCTAGTTTTAACATATCTTCTATATATATTTTATTTAAATTCATTAAATGAATAGTGTCGAAATTGACACTATTGTTATTTTATAAAAATAACATATTATAAAATTGTTTAAAAATCAAAAAAATATTTAAAAATTATAAATTTAAAATTTATATGGTCTATAATGTTATAAAGTAACCAATTATGGAAAATTCACAACAAATAAGTAATTTTTTGTTATAATGTAAAATTTAGAATGTTATTACCATAAATAAAATTAAATTGATTAAATAAGGATAAATCAAGTTGATAATGTTTAAAATAAGTTCCTTACATGTCTAAATTTGATTGGTTGATGAGATTACAACCCTATACCATCTAAGCATTGGATATGAGTCATTTTTGGAGGTTTTTATGTGGGGTTAGTTTATTATAAATTAATATTTTTAAGAATTCCAAAGGTGCCCCTCTCCTCCCTTATAAAAGGTCACCTCCTCCATCTCTTACACACACCACTATGAGCCTTCAAGATCGTCCAAAACCTGCCCAATTCTCTTCTCCACTTCCCTAGAAACATCCTATAGGTTTTGGTCTTCTTCACAGATCAATTTTAGTGCCCTAAGAGGAGGTCTCAAAGAGGCGCTTCAAAGAAGAGGTAATTTCTATTACCGATTATTTCACCTTTATTTCTTCTTCCAATTCTTCATCATAGGTTGTTTCATTATGAAGTAATAACATAAGTATCACTTATATACTGATATGTTATTATAATTATGAAACAACCCTATTTCACCATCTATCCATCCTACAGAAAACGAAATCACCGCACGTGCGTACGTACGGAATAGCGTCTTCACGCCGTGGTGTAATCTATTTTCCACCACCACCTTACTTGGATGGGTATAATGGTGTAAATAATAAATATATATGATTATTATAAAGTGATATTGATTCTGTAATAGTATACATACACTCTAATAAAATTCCACGATCATGGGAACACTATCATCGCTCGTGCGTATGTACGGAATACCGTCTCCACGACGCGATGAGATTCACTCTCCATGTTAACCATACACAAATGATTATAAAGTATATATAATGAATAATAATGAAATATATGACATAATGAGGCTACTGGATTTATGTATATATATATATATATATATATATATTTCATCTACTTAATTCCATTCAATTCAATAAGGAAACGAAAACAGCGTTCATGCGTACGTACAGACTACAGTCTCCATGAACGGTGTATTTCATTCCTTTTATCGACCTATAATATATATGTATATGATGAATATATAATATATATAAATCATGTTTTAAATTCTGGAATTATGTAAATCAGGATATAAGTAACAATATCAACAACGACAATTCGAAACACATACGATAAATGAAATGATTTTACCCAAAACGCTACTTTAACATGGAATTTACAAAAGAACAGGTAATATAAAGTCATAAGTGAAACATATATGATATCATAAAAATGAATATGATTATTTAATTAGTCAATGACATCATTTAAATCATTATACAGGAGGATCGGATCCATAGGAAGCATATCGAACCTAAGGTAAGGGAAAATATCACAATCTCATTTTTATCCGAGATTGCTTATTCGTAAGTATTTACTGGGGTTATTTATATCATCCATGTCCATGTTTATAAAAGATTTTTCATGTATGTTTAAAGTACCTTTTACCCATTTTTTACTTTTACTACAGGGTATGTAAGGAATCTTTCTTTTGTTTACGTTACAAGGTACTTTTTTGATTTTTCCGACAAGAGTATGAGGAGAATGCTATTTTTTTAACTTATACGACGTGAACATATTTTTACGGTTTCATAATGCCTAATTTTAATGAAGCTTACTCTACATGATTTTATGAAAATTTTCAACAAAATAATTTTATTTTAAAAGTGCATGGCATTTTTTGAAAAGAAAATGATTTTGACGAAGAAAGGATATTTTCCTCAAGAATTCATTTCAAATGTTTTATCAAAACCATTTTCCATCTAAGATGACATTACTTGATATGTGTATGTTTCATGTTTAATGTATCTATTATTTACATGGTTCGCTTTTCTTATGATGAAATGTCCATTTGTTTTATATGGATTATGAAATGTTGGGTTGATGTTTATGAAACCCATTTTATTCTTTGGGTTATGATGAATGTTTTATGTTTATTTTGTGGCACAAGTAAGAATGATTTCATTATGAGATGGGTGGGACCTATATCTCCCTCCAATGCATTGGGTAAAGATTTATATCTCATGAGATAGACATGGCAGGAATGGTATGTTAATCCGGTTTAGTATTACAGGACTGGAATGAGGAGTGAACTCGATTCAGAAAGGGACTTTGTCCACTAAGATGGTCTCGGCAGCAATGCATTGGCTACTATGGAAATCATTACATGTGCTTAATGAATTCCAATATTACATGTTATATTCCCATGTTTTTGTTATCATGAATTATGTTCCATTATGATCTATGCCTTATGTACTGCCACGATTTGTGTCTTTGCTCAAGATTTTGAGGTTTAAACATTATGTTCATGTTTTTTAGTTCAAATGTATATGGTATGTTTTATTTTATCCATGCTTACCCTTACTGAGCATTTGAGCTCACCCTTTTTATGTTTTATTTTCCCCCAGTATTAAAAGAAAGGTTTTAGGTAAGGAAACAAGAAGTGTAGTATCTTATGGGAGATGTTGAAGATCTTTAACTATGATTAGAAGATTAAATTCCGAATTTCCAAAGACACTAAACTATTACGATCCTTGTGTGTATGCTATTGTTATGTATTAAGTATTCCGCTAAAGAAATGTAATATCCATGTATATCATGCTTCGAGTCTCTACAGTTGGTATCAGAGGAAAGGATTAGTCAACCATTGGAAACTAGGATGCGAAAACATTAGTGAGATCCCTAGAGATATTTCTAAGGTATGTCTAGGGATGTACCTAAGGATAAGTATATGTATAGGATATAGTCCTAGAACTACGGTAACGATCTTAGAATATAAACTAAGATGTTAGATATTGAGGGTGCTTCCCCTTTACTATGTTGTTTTCCCTAGCATGATTTTTGCCTCTCACACTATTGTTTTTGGGTTTTAGAAAATGGATCGAAATAGGAAGATTCACGATAATGTAGGATATGATAGACAATGGAATGATTTTCTTCATGAGAAACCAAACGAAACCAGATCTGGAAGTCAAAACATCGTTATTATGCCTAATCAGAAATATCATAATATGATCAATAATCTCAAATTTGGTAAGTTTCCCGAATCAGATAATAATAGAAAGATGGAGTTTCACGATGATCATAAAGGAAAGAAAGTTCAATTTCCCTCATGTAAATCATGTGGGAAGAGGTATCAGGGAGATTGTTTCAAAGGAACTGGATGATGCTTTGGGTGTGGAAAAGTAGGACACAAATCCAGTAAGTGAAAAGGAAAATGTTCAGTTTACACTATGGACAAGGATAATGGTATTGCTACAACATCAACAATGATTAGATGTTTTAAATGTGGAATGTACGTGCATTATGAAAACCAATGCCCTAATGGAAAATCTCATGAAGAGAATCAACATGGTCTAATGGGTAGTATTTATGTGGATGATGATGAGAAGACTACAAATGATATATGAGCTGAAAGAAGTGTTGAAGCTCAGTCAGTTGTTTTAGAAGGTTGTGGAATGATTGTATGTTTATCGAGAGTTATGTTTTATAGTTAATGGTACTATGGAATAAAGAATCGTCTAAGGGTTGTTACACTATTTTTTTCCTAAAATTATTTGAAAGTATATGTTGAATGATACCAGTAACCATAGAAGGTTATTTAGATATTTTTGTAAAGTAGATGATATGCACATAATGAAGGAATAAGAACATAATGAGATGTTTGATTATATTCATGAGCTCATGATTGATATAAGGACTAAGTGATATCATGGTTTGAGTATATAGAATTTTGAGGATTTTGGTATGTGGAAAGTGTTAACTTTTAACTGCATTCATGTTTTCACTAAGGCTCAATGGGTATTCATTTTTAAAGAGAATACATTATTAAGGCCTTCGAATCTTTGGAATGTGACCAACAAGACATATCTTATGATATATGGGAACAATGATGGTATTAAATCTATGGTAATTGTTTTCACTATATTATGAGAGTGGACTGTACTATTATGGATAAACCTAAAGATTGGAATGGATTATGTTGGACATAAGTTAGTATTGTTTAAGGATAGAAGTTTTTTCGATATTATTGATTGGATGTTATAGTAATATACTTTTAGAAAAAAGACAACCTACAGGACGGGAGATAGCCCATCGCGTCAGACAAGGATGTGGGAATCGAACTCACAACTGAAGTGCGACTGGCCTTTATCTCCTACCACTGGCCTACAGGAAGTCCCTGGTTTGTAGAAACAAGTTTTATTTTATTAAGCAGTATGATATATGAAGTATAAGTTCATTTTTGGAACCATATACGATTAATCTAACCATAAGATGGACTTATACCATTTGCTAACCTTTTGTTTGAAAGAGATGGAATGACCCATCATTCTATCACATAATCTACTAACACATCATGAATAACAAATTCAACTTCATTTCACTAAGGGATGAAGTGGAAATTGTTAAATTCATGAACAAAAGTGATATTGTACCAAAATCATGCAAGTATTTCTTTTAATTCATCAACTTTAGGGAAATGATCTTGAAAACCAAAAATGTTGTCCTAGTTCCCTTATATCCGATGAATCAGATGGTACCTTAGATCATCACAAATCAATAGCTTTGTGATTGTTGGATTTTTCATAGCCATGTTCTCTACCACTCTCCATCAGAACCTGATGGTTAGATTTTTCTTCCATATGCATATTTTCACCTATGTTCTCCTACATGGAAACCTAGTGATGATTTAATTTGGGTAACCGTTACATTTCATACTTTAGTTTTTAAAGCCATGTTTTGGTATTCCTTTTTACGATGTGGGTTTCTATTAAACAAACTTTCGAGTAGTAAACCATTTATAACCCCGGAGAATTTCGAGGGCGAAATTCATTTTAAAGGGGGTAGAATGTAACACCCCGAGATTTTATGAAAAATATTCTTTTAATTTTATTAATGTCTTTTGTGTATGCTACACCAAGATTACCTTGCTCTATACGCAACACCGTATTAGCTTCCAGTATACACAACACTATTCTTGGATCGTGTTACACACAATTTTGATAATAGTTATTCTATAAAACATTGAGTATATATATATATATTCAATGTATAAATGAAATATGGTTGGATTCTGTTATACGAAACAACGAAGGATTCTGGCACAACATGCAACCCTGAGTTGGCTTGCATTACACGCAATCGATACCTTCCTCGATAGCCTGTGTTGTACGCAATACCGGGTTTTGCAAAACAACGATATATTATTATAATATTATTATAAACTAGCAGTTATGAATAGTATTAACTAAATTTTGAATTTTATAACATTATTATTCATCTTACACATTTTATAGATCATGGTATAAGAGCAAAATAAATTTTTGGCTAAAATAATTATTTTTCAAAAAATGCAGTTTTGCCGCCTTTTAATGGCGCACCAACATTAAATCTAGTTTTAGAAATGTTTATTAATTCAATTTGAAAAAATAAAATTCTTCCTCGGAATCAGGAAATAAAAATTTACTTTGGATAAAATTTTCATATTATTCTGGTAACTTTCATATTTTGATGAATAGTAAAAACACGCTATATTTTAATTAAAAAAACTTTTTTCATCGCAATAATTTATATGGTTAAATTATAATATTGAATGGTTTGAAAGTATAAATAGAATATATTTTTACCATTTAATATAATTTATGTCATTATCATTGATTTTACATTAAATTCATTGGTTAAATCAATTCAATCTTTTGTAATGTTTTAAAGAAAACCCATTTTCTTTCGACAATGGGATTAATTTTAATTTAATTTCGGCAACTTTTGTGTATTGAATTTGGAAAAATGGATTCCATATTTGGAATAAGTGGGTCCAAATTATGTTAATAAGATAATTTTTATTTTTGGTAATTATGAATAGTAACTACGGTAAATTTTATTTACCATAGTTAAAGGTAAATCGGGTAATTAAGGGTAAATATAATATTACAAAATTACCCTAACACATGCCAAAATTCTATTTTATGGCTAAAAGTAGACCCATATAACCTAAGGTTAGGATAAGAATCATTTTATGTACTTTTGACCATGAAAATAATTTAATTATTATTAAAACCAAAGAAAGTGACAACATGTCACTCTCTTAAATATTATAAGTATAATAATTTTAATTTAGGGATAAACATCATAAAACTTCGAACAGTAATAGTCTACAGAAATATAATATAATTATATACATCATGATAATTTATTTAGAATTTTTATTGATTAAATAATTGTCATTAATGGTGATACATTAATGATACAGATATTATTTATTAAGTGAAAAATAAGTAATATAGTTTTTAGTGAAATAATAATACCCATTAAAAGGCCCAAAAACCTGACCAAAACTTATTGGTAGTGTATATATACACCTTAATCATCCAATTACCTAATATATAACCGTTTGGGGCCTTATAAAAGTGATTATGACACTTATATTATTTTATTTTAAATGATTCCAAAGTTTTCACCTTCATAATTTAATAAATATAACAATTTTCATATTGTGATTTTAAGATAATAAATTCTAATAAAAGTATTATTGTGAAAGGTAATAGAGTTATATTCATCATAGGATTTTATTTTTAATTTTTATGCAATAAATCAGTATATTAAATAATTATACATAAATGCTGTAGTAATTATTTTATTAATAGATAAACCAAATAAATGGATTTAAAAATAATAAAATAAATATTATATGCACTATTTACTGTGATCCACTAATTTTATAGATACATATGACCTTTTATGAATCTATTAAAGCTTTTAGTTGGAACATATCTTCTGTATATATTTTATTTAAATTCAAATAAATGAATAGTGTCAAAATTGACACTATTTTTATTTTATAAAAATAACATATTATAAAATTGTTTAAAAATCACAAAAATATTTAAAAATTATAAATTTAACTTTATATGGTCTATAATGTTATAAAGTAACAAATTATGGAAAATTCATAACAAATAAGTAATTTTGTGTTAAAATTTAAAATTTAGAATGTTATTACCATAAATAAAGATAAATCGATTAAATAAGGATAAATCAAGTTGATAATGTTTAAAATAAATTCCTAAAATGTCTAAATTTGATTGGTTGATGAGATTACAACACTATCCCATCTAAGTTTCGTATATGAGTCATTTTTGAAGGTTTTTATGTGGGGTTAGATTTATTATAAATTAATATTATTAAGAATTCCAAAGGTGCCCCTCTCCTCCCTTATAAAAGGGCACCTCCTCCATCTCTTCCACACAAAACTTTGAGCCTTCACGCTTGGCCAAAAACTGACAAATTCTCTTATCCACTTCTCTAGAAACATCCTAGAGGTCCTGGTCTTCTTCAAAGACCAATTTTAGTGCCCTAAGAGGAAGTCTCAAAGAGGCGCTTCAAAGAAGAGGTAATTTCCGTTACCGATTCTTTCACCTTTATTTCTTCTTCCACTTCTTCTTCTTAGGTTTTTTCATTATGAAGTAATAACATCAGTATGAATCATATACTGATATGTTATTATAATTATGAAACAAACCTATTTCACCATCTATCCATCCTATGGAAAACGAAATCGCCGCGCGTGCGCACGTACAGAATACCGTCTCCACGCTGTGGTGTAATCTATTTTCCACCACCACCTTACTTGGATGGGTATAATGGTGTAAATAATAACTATATATGATTATTTTAAAGTGATATTGATTCTGTAATAGTATACATACACTCCAATAAAATCCTACAATCATGGGAACGATATCATCGCTCGTGTGTATATACGGAATACTGTCTCCACGACGTGATGAGATTCACTCTCCATGTTAACCATACACGAACGATTATAAAGTATATATAATGAATAATAATAAAATATATGACATAATGAGGCTACTGGATTTATGTATACATATATATATATATATTTCATCTACTTAATTCCATTCAATTCAATAAGGAAACGAAAACAGCGTTCATGCGTACGTACGGACTACCGTCTCCATGAACGGTGTATTTCATTCCTTTTATCGACCAATAATATATATGTATATGATAAATATATATTATATATAAATCATGTTTTACATTCTGGAATTATTTAAATCAGGATATAATTAATAATATCAACAACGACAAGTCTAAACACATACGATAAATGAAATGATTTTACCCAAAATGCTACTTTAACATGGAATTTACAAAAGAACGGGTAATATAAAGTCATAAGTGAAACATATATGATATCATAACAATGAATATGATTATTTAATAAGTCAATGACATTATTTAAATCATTATAAAGGAGGTTCGGATCCATATGAAGCATATCAGACCAAAGGTAAGGGAAAATATCCCAATCTCATTTTTTTCCGAGATTGCTTATTCATAAGTATTTACTGGGGTTATATATATCATCCATGTCCATGTTTTATAAAATATTTTTCATGTATGTTTAAAGTCCCTTTTACCCATTTTTTACTTTTACTACATGGTATGTAAGGAATCTTTCTTTTGTTTACATTACGAGGTACTTTTTTGACTTTTCCAACAAGAGTACGAGGAGAATGCTATTTGTTTAACTTATACGGCGTGAATGCATTTTTAAGGTTTCATAATGCCTCATTTTCATGACACTTACTCTACATGATTTTATGACTATTTTAAACAAAATACTTTTATTTTATAAGTGCATGGCATTTTTTGAAAATAAAATGATTTTGATGAAGAAATGATATTTTCCTCAAGAATTCATTTCAAATGTTTTATCAAAACCATTTTCTATCTAAGATGAGATTAAATGATATGTGTATGTTTCAAGTTTAATGTCTCTATGATTTACATGGTTCACTTTTCTTATGATGAAATGTCCATTTGTTTTATATGGATTATGAAATGATGGGATAATGTTTATGAAACCCATTTTATTTTTTGGGTTATGATGAATGTTTTAAGTTTATTTTGTGGCACAAGTAAGAATGATTTCATTATGAGATGGGTGGGACCTATATCTACCTCCAATGCATTGGGTAAAGATTTATATCTCATGAGATAGACATGGCTGGAATGGTATGTTAATCCGGTTCAGTGTTACAGGACTGAAACGAGGAGTGAACTCGATTCAGAAAGGGACTTTGTCCACTAAGATGGTCTTGGCAGCAATGCCTTGGATACTATGGAAATAATTACATGTGATTAATGGATGCCACAATTACATGTTATATTTCCATGTTTTTTTATCATGAATTATGTTCCATTATGATCTATGCCTTATGTACATCCACGATTTATGTCTTTGCTCAAGATTTTGAGGTTTAAACATTATGTTCATGTTTTTTAGTTCAAATGTATATGGTCTGTTTTATTTTATCCATGCTTACCATTACTGAGCATTTTAGCTCACCCTTTTTATGTTTTATTTTCCCCCAGTATTAAAAGAAATTTTTTAGGTAAGGAAACAAAACGTGGAAGATCTTATGGGAGATGTTGAAGATCTTTAACCACGATTAGAAGATTATATTCCGAGTTTCCAAAGACACTAAACTATTACGATCCTTGTGTGTCTATTTTTGTTATGTATTAAGTATTCCGCTAAAGAAATGTAATGTCCATGTATATCAAGCTTTGGGTCTCTACACTTACCCTTCAACTCATTAGATAAATCATAAGGATTCTCATGCATATGTACGACCTACAATCTTCATGAAACGATTTGATCCATTCTCCACGTTCCAATTCAAATAATGATTCTAAAAATGTTGGTAATGAGAAAAAATGATATATATAAATATATATTTAATTAATATCATCTTGGATATTATTAAACTGTATAATATGTATAATAACCATAAATTTCATGATAAAGCGTGCATGAGAAAATAAGACAATTCACTCACGAAATAATGAATTTAATGAAATATTATTTACAAGGGTGGTAAATTATTATAATATGATAAAAATGATATTAAAAGTATGAATATTGTTATTCAATAAGTTAATAACATGGATAAAACCATTATACAAGAGTCTAAATCATTTTCAAATAAATATAGACATGATGTCAGGGAAAGTTGTCTAAATTATCCCTCATTGAGGAATATTGAAATGTTGTGAACCAAATTCATTTTATATGGTGTATATAATACCCATTTTACATATAATATCATAATTAAAAATTAACTCAAGCTATTTGAAGTTCCAATTTTTATTATTTCATTCAAGGGAATTTTACATAAAATTTACCAAGTGTTAATGAATAACTCAATTTTATTTCTTTAGTTTATATAACATCTTAAAGATCGTTTATGCTTGAATTTCAACTATTAATAAATATTTGGTAATTGGATAATAAACCCATTTTATTTTATTATACAATGGTTTTTCATGATTTTTTCATGTCACAATACAATTTCTTCACAATTAAGTATTTAAAATTATTGAAAAAATATTTTTAATAAAATCCAACTTCATTTCTCTCTTTGGTCAAAAAAGTTTTTTTTTTCTAAAACCATGTTATCAAAAAAAATTAATTTTTTTTAATGAAGATTTTTTAAATATATTTTTATTGTATATCAATCCATGAACAACAATACCCTATATTATAATTATACTCCACTAGATATATTTTTATTTATATAATCCTTATTCATTATATGGATGTTTTGTGAACATTTTAATCAAGTAATGTTTTAACATTAACTTTCTTGATTCATTTTTGTAGTCATTAACTTTTCCATCAAATATTCACTTTCCTGTGATCTTTATACATTGATCATTCTATAAATATACATAATATTTATCATTTATATGGTTATTTATTAATCTCTATGTCATATATATACATGATTATCTACGTTGAAGTTTATTTATTTATTTGTGGAATAATTAATCGACAATTATTCATTACTCAATACTGATATTTGATTCTAAGGAACACTATTCATGAATTAAATCAATTGTTTAATATATGATGAATTCTTTGGACATATAGTGATGGGTGGGAATAAAAATTAAATACCCCCTTAATGAATCAGTAGTCTCATGAGGTGAATCAATAATCTATAATTAAATGGATTTCTATATCTATTTTTAGACCATGTTGTGAAGGGTATTAACAGTAGAGGTATCATGATGCTTGAGATTTGGATGTGAAATATTTAAGAATCTCTTTCATTTTGAATTTATTTATTTTTATCCATGAGATTTTAAAAATGATATTATATCCAAGTGAATTTTATTATTAGTTTATTGATTAAATTGCATGTGTTTTCAGTCGTTTAACTTTCTTTGTTTATTAATACTTGTCTTATTATCAATTAGATTTTTGAAAGGATATCATCTATGTATGAATTTCATTATTAGTTATTGGGTAAATTAGATGTGTTTTTAGTTATTTATTGTTCCATATTGAGTATTACTTATCTAATCATTATAATAAAGTTATTTATTAAATGAAACTTGTGTTCAGATAATTACCATGACTTATTGACTGTTCGTTGTTTACTAATGATCAAATCTACATCAACTAACTCTGACTGATCATTTTATCTCACCCATTTTTTCCATTACCCTATAGTCTATTATAAGTACCCAGCCCTAAAATTTACATAATCTTGAATTAAATGAATAATTTATATTGTGGAATTTTTTAGGTTTAGATTATTAGAGAATTAGGTCATAAATATTACATAACAACTTGAATATTACAAGTATACACTACTACTCAGTATCCATTTTTTCGTAAAATAAAAACTCTTATAAAGACACATGTCTAGTTCCATGTTTTAGACAACATGAATTTTCCTTGATCCCATCCTTGAACCTATTAATCTTTAAGCCCTGTGGAAAACATTTAAAAAACATGGGATGAGCATAAAAAGCTCAGTAAGGGTTGTAAAATAAAGAAGGAAAACATTATCCCAACAATAAATAAAAATCCATGAAATCATATTTTTCAATCATAACATACCTTATGAAATAATATGATTTATGAATTACACATAGAAATAATAAATCATAAAGGCTAATTATGGCATCCATATCGAACATAAATTGTATCTATCACAGCTACGTAGGGATTTACACTTGGAATAACCATCACAGTATATTCCCTAAATCTCTTAGGAGAAACATCATGTTTACCTCCATCACGTTACCCAATGCATTGGAAAGCTATCTCGGACTCACCCACTATAGGTTAATCACAAAACCACCCATATATGTAATCAATTCCCAATAAACATAACATAATAATAACACATAACAAATTTTTAAAGGAAATATAACATTTTCAAATTCCAAAACATCAAATCAAGATATTGAAATAAACAATTTTTATGAAATCATTTTCAAAACCTTTTAAAAAGTGATTTTTGAATCAAAGTGTCCCATAACACTTTGAAGATTTTAAATGAATTAACATTTGAAAACATTAATCTACATATAAATAAATCCTAAAACCCATTTTGAAAATATGGACTTTAAAGAGAAATATTTAGAAGAATAAATCTTTAAAACATTTAAAATGATATTATAGTTAAAGAGTTCTTTTAACAAAAAAAGAGACAGTTGAATACAAATAATTGAGGAATAAAATTTAATTAGAACATTATAATATCATGTGTATAAAGGGATTCATGATATAATATTTCAATGTACAGTTTATACACCATATAAGAGTGAATTGGTGCACAACAACAATGAAGTCTCAATGGAAATGTAAATTGAGATTAAATCCCTTATAAAGATGGTATCCTTAAATTAAGGATAAATCAATCACATAATTATGTGTGAAAAATATAAATACACCCAATATAATTGGTTATTAAGTTTAAAACAATTATATGTAATTCACATATATTCATTGGATGACATATTCAATAAGTACAAGTTGAAACCAAATGAATTGAAATTGGGTTAAGAAGTTACCTTGTTAAAATTTGACAACCTAACGATGTCACTTTAAAATTAAAAAAATGAGTTTATAAGATAAAAAGGGTATCTAATCACTTGTACATAAATTTTACATAAATAGGGATATAAAAGAACATATCCCAAAATAATAATATGTAAATTAAAAGACATAATAAAAAGAAGTCTTTTAAATAGAGGAGGGTGAAAGGTTCCCTTACCGATTTGGTAACGTAGAAAACATACGACACATGAAGAAGAATCATAAAATGAAGATTTAAATACTCATAAATGAAAGTATATTACACACAGAGTACAATAAGGGGCAGTACATACACCACACAAAAGGAAATAGTGGCGGATATTGCATGAATCTCACTGGAATAAAAGTGAGATGAAACCCTTTACCACGTTGTAATTAACTGAGTCATATGACCAAAAGTTAATATTCACCAAACTAATCACATAATAAAATGAATATAATTAGAATAATGATAATATATAACAAATGGAAGTACATGATACTCCACATGCAGTGAATAATTAGTGAACAATGGAAATCTCACAGAATTAAAAGTGAGATAAGAAAATCCCTTACCTTGTGTCCGACTTGAATCAATCATTCTTTAATCTCTAGAATAATAAAATAATGTAAATTTATACTTTATTAAGAACCTTTTTCAATTTTATTATTACTTTTATATCACTTATTACCATGTAATATTCATTATGTAATCATTTAAGTTAATAATGTTTGTTTTGTAGATATTTGGTACTTGAGTCAAAAATGGACTTCTTATAATTACATGGTGGTCAAGTGGTCAATGGTTCATTATATACAGAATTATATTCATGATTTAGATATCATATATATCATATATATCCAGTATATAAAATTATTTATAATAGTACATAGCATTTAGAGGTAAGAAATCAAATGCACTGTTCATAGAGACGGAAAGCCGTACGTTCGCTTGAACGCTACTTTCATTTCTATTTATTATTTTAATGGAATTAAAACATAATGATACATAGATATATTATAATTCCAGTATAATATCATATATAATTTCATTAACTCTATCCTTTATACATCCCACATAAGTCATTAACGAGTCACATTACTTTGGGGGCGGTAGTCTGCGCTTCCTCAAATGAGATTATCGTATTTACGCACTATGGAAACCATAAAGGAGTTCTATAAATGAAAAATACAGAAGAATAAAGAAAACATAAAAATAAAACATATCATATATAAATAAAGAACCATCCTAATGGCCACCATGAGAGTCCGTTGGAGATATTTGAACTATCATCGTTTCGTGAGGCGTTAGTTTTCCATCGACAAAAACATTATGTTCTTCATCCATTAGATGGAGGTGTGTGTAAGTGTAGTTTGAATACTTATAATAAAAACTTCCTAGTATATTTAGGATACTGGTTTTGTTACAAAATAAATTAATAAAATACTTTAGGTGTTGGAGATGTAAAACAAAAGAAAACAAATTAAGAGAAACTGTTACCTTTAATTTGGGTAACTCCCTTTGGTTTGAACCAAAGGAATTCTTAAAGTGCCTTATGACTAAGGTAAGGATTCTAAGAGGAGTATAGGGATGTAGGGAGATTAATTGGTTAGAGTTTGGATAAGACAAATGGCTTTAGAGGTGTGAGGAATTAGTTAGAAGTGGTCTCCTTTTATAAGGGGGAGGAGGGGATCTTTAGGAAAGTGTGAAAACATTATTTTATTATATATTGCTATTCGGTTTTTAATGGTCCAAAAATCATTATAGTAGAATATAAGATTACTAATGGTCAAAAGAAAATCATAAAATAAGAATTGGACATGTTTTGGATAATATTTTAATAATTATAATCTTATTTATTTAAATTATTTATTAATGAGTTAAACTATGCATCATTATTATGTCATAAATAATTTAGATTATTTGATGTCTAAAATTATAAAAAATATACTATCATGTAGTAAATCTTTTTATCTTTATCAATAATATTTATAGTCTAAAATAGGTCTTATATAACACCATAAAAAAATTAATTTACTAAAAGATATTTTCTTTTGTCTTTTTTTCCTTTACTTTAAGTTATTAAATCTAAATTGTCATTATCACTCCCAAGTGGCTCAAAGGGGTCCCAAAATCGACCCAAAGATGTCCATGGTCGTTAAAGACTCAACCAATAAGATTTGGACAAATGTTAAGGTAATTTTGAATTATTATAAAATTATTTTTAAGTTGAATTACCTTGTTTACCTTTAACCGCGGTAAATAAAAGTCAAAAGTTACTATTCACCAAAAATTATTTTTATCTTATTGAACAAAATTTTACTTCTTGATAACAACCATATATGTCGGATTTTTGATATTAAATTCACAGAAGTGGTAAAAATTCATTTAAATGGAAGAGTCAGTTTTTTTAACTACCACTAAGTGGGTTCACTATTCCTCAAAATTTGAAGTTTTTAAGAAAAATACCAAAAAATCAGAGTAAGCTAAATTTGATATTCCGAATTCAAAAATGATGTATATTTTTACAAATTCAAAATATAGAAGTGGAATTTATTAATTTTAAAATAAATTTCCATTATCGAAACCGAAAGCGTTTTTTAAGAAACAATAACTATAAAAACATTGATACTTGTTTACGTCCAATTTAAAATAAAAATTAATTCCAATGAACAACATTGGATTGAGTGGTAAAAATATATATTAATTACTCTTTAAACCCAATTAAAAAGATAATCTAACCATATAAATATATTATATTAAAATGCACTTGGAATTAAAATACAATATTTTCCACTATTCAATAAAAAATGAACTTTATCTGAAAAACACCAAAAACATTTCCCATAGTAAAATTTAATGTCCCAAATAAAAATAAGTATTATATTTTGTCAAATAGAAGATATAAAAATGACTAAAACTATTTTTAAAGAGGGATGTCTATTAAAAAGCGGTAAATCATCCTTTTAATGTAAATTACGCTAAAAATTAGATTCATTCACATTTTAAGCCTCTAACATTTATTGGATAAATGTAAATACGTTTAAAAAACATGTATAATAATATTGTAGTTAGTTTTGTTAATTACTTCCAATAAAACACCTAGAAATTAACTACTGTTTAAAATAATTATATTATATTATTAGTGTGCAACGTAAGATTTCAAAGATATCCGTTGTTGCGTATCAGGTACTCTATCGAACATAGAAACCCTTTTAAAATAAAATTAATATTTAATTGAAAAATATTAATAAATATGAAATATGTATTATTCTTTATTTACCTGGGATGTCACATCCTTCCCCACTTTTTGGATTTTCATCCTCGCAATTTAACCAAAAATGGGCTCAGAAACTTCATTCAAAGTCCCACATTGGACAAAGAGTTTGTAAAACTATCACTCTAAAAGAAATAAAGAGAAGCAAAAAGGCCACCCGAGTTAACCCATAGTAATATTACATGAAAACATGGATATGGAGGAGAACAAAAATAGTCAAGTTTTGATGGAGAGTGATAGGAAACATGATTAGGAGAAAGTTAACCATAAGAAAATCACAAACATATGATGTGTGTAAACGGTCCTTGATTACCCAGTAGGAACGCAAACCAACAACATTTTTGTTTTACATTCCATTTCATAATTTTGAGTAATTGACCTTCTATATAGAATAAAAACATAAGGAAATATATTTACCTTCAAGTAGAGTTTCATCTTTTAATAAGTTTCTACCAAAACTAAGAATTTGTCTAAACGATGAGCATTCAAAAAGACTTGGTCACATCAAAAGCACAAGAATAATCTTCTAGAGAATCAAATAATCCACAAAATGAGAAATATCTATTTATCTGGTATTTATACATCAACTAAAACCAAAATTGTTAGTACAATATCAGATAATCACCAAAAGGATAATCCTTTATAAAAAGAAATACTACACTTAATCTCCAAAATTCAACAATAAGAACACACAGTTCAAGAAAGACCATTAAATAAACAGTTATCTTTAAAATTATTCAAATTAATCCAAACTAAGATTGAAACCCATATCTCTGAAGGATTTAATCACATAGTCTTCCAAGGTAAATCTTAAAATTTATCTCCAAATAACATCAATTACTCTTAAAGTATCATACTAAAAAGTAATTAACCTAATCACATATCATCCATTAAAGGTTAATCATTTCCATAGATAACCCAAAATCAACTTATTACAGATTTATAATATCATCTAACTAAAAATAATTAGTCATACTAACCAGGGACTTCACGTAGTCCATTGGCAGGTGATAAATACCAGTCGCACTTTGGATGTGGGTTCGATTCCCACAGCTTCATCCGACGCGACGGGTTGTCACATGGTTTGCGTTTTGTCCCTTTTCAAAAAAAATTATTTTATAAAATTCCCCAAAAGAGATAAATTAATCAAAAATAACCATAACAAATTTTAACTACAAAGTTTATCTAATAACTTTCATTTTGCATCTAAAAATATATTAACCTCTAATTGCCTCAAATTCAAGGATCATATAAACCCAAATGGTTCTTTATAACTATATCCACAAAAGAGAAGATAATTATTCCTTGAATAAAATTTTCATATATAAATCATTAAGGTCACAAATACTATAAAAATTCTTCTAATTTAATCCCATCATCAGAAGAGCCTTAATACTTTTTATCATTTCACCATCCTAAATTCTACCGTAACTCTTGAATCCCTTATATGTTGAGTTCTTACTATTTAAACATTCTTTATGATCCATTAACCATTCCTTCCCAACATATTCTAAAATACTTCTTTCCTATAAAAAATCATGAATCATATCCTAAGATTTCAATAATAGGAAAACATATGTTAAGAAATAATTCATACCTTTCATTGGTCATTGTCAGTCTCTTCATCCTCAATCAGAATAGCATTAGGTATTGGGAAATTAATATTTGTATAATCCTGGTGATCCCATTACCTAAATGTTTTTTGTAGGATATGTTTTTAAATAATGACCATGCACACCACATTTAAAACATTCAATTGATCCCTCAAAAAGGACTTCTTTCCCTTTTATAGAGTCAACTAGATGCTTCTTTTTTCCATGGATGGTTTTTGCATTATGACCTTCATTTCCACATCTATAACATCTTTCTGTCCCATTGAAACATTTTCCTAGGTGTTTCTTTCCACTTCTTTGACACATAGGTTTTTGTACACACTTACCTTTATGATTATTACCTGATCTTCTGTAGGGATTTGTTTCTATCTTATATGATGCCTTATAAATATCACTAATGTTCAGGTGGTCAATCATGATTCCAGATAGTTGGTTGAGAATAACCAAAAGTGTTCTCATTGTAGCTCCCATATCATTCAGTGGCTCCTTCAGAAAACCATCACAGTTTTCTTCACATCCACTATTACTTTGGTGCCTACTATATCCAGCCATTTACTAAAACCAAAAAGGTCTATGTGAGTATATCATTAAAATCATAATATAATATCTTATGAAGAGGGTAAACACTAAGATATATTTATTCATGTTATTTAAACTCATTCACGTCATCTAAAAAAACAATGAATCTTTTTGAAATCCTAACCATTATCGTAATGTCACTTATGCTTAAAGAATTCCCTAACCTCTAATGTTTTCTAAACTGACCTCTCATACCAACTATAAGGACCCAACCCTAAACATTACATAATCTTGAATCAAATGAATAATTCAAATTGGGGATCTTTTCAGGTTTAGAGTTTTATATAATTAGGACATAACTATTACATAACAACTTGAATATTACAAGTAGAAACTACTACTCAGTATCCATTTTTTCTATAAAATAATAACTCTTACAAAGACACATGTCTAGTTCCATGTTTTAGACAACATGACTATTCCTTGATCCCATCTTTGAACCTATTCATCTTTAAGTCTTGTGGAAAACATTTCAAAAACATGGGATGTTCATAAAATTCTTAGTAAGGGTTATAAAATAAAAATGGAAAACATTATCCCTTCAATAAATCAAAATCCATGAAACCATATTTTTTAATCAGAACATACCCTATAAAATAATAAAATTTATGAATAACACACAAAAATAAAAAACAGAATGTTACTTATGGAATCCATATCAAAATTAAATTTTAGCTATCACAGCTACGTAAAGAGTTACACTTGGAATACACATCATAGTATATTCCCAAAATCTCATAGGAGAAACATCACATTTACCTCCGTCGTGTTACCCAATTCATTAGAGAGCTATCTCAGGCTCACCCGCCCTAGGTTTATCACAGAACCACCCGTATACAAAAACAATTCCCAATAACCATAAAGTAATCATAACATATAACCCATGTATAATGTAAAGATAAAATTTCCACATTCCAATATATCAAATCAAGATATTGAAATAAACAATTTTTTATCAAATCATTTTCAAAACCATTTAAAAATAGATTTTGGAATCAATGTGTCCCATACAAACTTGAAGTTTTTAACTGAATTATCATTTGAAAACATTAATGTTCATATAAATAAATCCTAAAACCCATTTTGAAAACATGGACATTAATGAGAAATATTTATAAGAATAAATCTTTAAAACATTTAAAATGATATTATAGTTAAAGTGTTTTTTTAACAAAAAAGGAGACACTTGAATACAAATAATTGAGGAATAAAATTTAATCAGAACTTTATAATATCATGAGAATAAAGGTAGTCATGATATAATATGTCAAAGTACAGTATATACACCATATAAGAGTGAATTGGTGCATAACAACAATGATGTCTCAATGGAAATGAAAATTGAGATGAAATCCCTTATAAAGATGGTATTTATAAATTAAGGATAAATCAATCACATAATTATGTGTGAAAAATATAAATACACCCAATATAATTGGATATTAAGTGTAAAACAATTAGAGGTCATTCACTCATATTCATTGGATGACATATTCAATAAGTACAAGTTGAACCCAAAGAATTGAAATTGGGTTAAGAAGTTCCCTTGTAAAAAATTTACACCTAACGACGTCACTTTAAAATTCAAAAAATGAGTTGATAAGATACATAGGGTATCTCACCACATGGGAATAATGTTTACATCAATGGGTATATAAAAGAACATATCCCAACATAATAATATTTATATTAAAAGACATAATAAGAAGAAGTCTTTTAAATAGAGGAGGGTGAAATGTTCCCTTACCGATTTGGTAACGTACAAAACATACACCACATGAAGAAGGATCATAAAATGAAGATGTAAATAATCATAAATGAAATTATATTACACAATTAGTACAATCATGGGAAGTACATACACCACACAAAAGTAAATAGTGGAAAATATAGCATGAATCTCATGGGAATAAAAGTGAGATGAAACCCTTTACCACATTGTAATAAACTGAGTCATAGGAACAAAAGTTAATATTCACAAAATGAATCACAGAATACCATGAATATAATTAGAATCATGATAATATATATCAAATGGAAGTACACAATACACCACATGAAATGAATAATTGGCAAACAATGGAAATATCACCGAATTAAAAGTGAGATAAGAAAATCCCTAACCTCATGTCCGACATGACTCGATCATTCTTTAAAATCCTGAATAATAAACTAAAGTTAATTTATACATGCTTAAGAACATTTTTCATGTTTATTATTCCTTTTATATCACTTATTAACATGCTATAAACATTATGTAATCATTTAAGTTAAAAATGTTAGTTTTGTCGATATTTAGTACTTGAGTCAAAAATGGACTTCTTATAATTACATGTTGTTCATGTGGTGAAAGGTTAATTATATATAGAATTATATTCATTATTTAGATATAATATATATCATATATATCCATTATATAAATTTATTTATAATAGTACATAACATTTAGAGGTAAGAAATGAAATGCACCGTTCATGGAGACGGTAAGTCGTACATTCGCATGGATGCTACTTTCATTTATATTTCTTATTTTAATGGAATTAAAAAATAATGATACATAGGTATATTATAATTCGAGTATAATATAATATATAATATCATTAACTCCATCCTTTATAAATCCCACATAGGGCATTAACGAGTCACATCACTTTGAGGGGGTGGTAGTCCGCGCTTCCTCAAATGATATTATCATATTTAACCACTATGGAAAACATAAAAGAGTGATATAAATGTAAAATACAGAAGCATAAAGAAAAAATAAACATAATATATATCATATATAAATATAGTTCCATCATAATGGCCACCATGAAAGGCGGTTGGAGATATTTGAACAATCCTCTTTTTGTGAGGCGTTAGTTTTCCATCCACAGAAACCTTAAGTTCTTCATCCATTAGATGGAGGTGTGTGTAAGTGTAGTTTGAATCCTTATAATAACAACATCCTAGTATATTTATGATAATTTTTTTGGTAAAAAAGGAAAGAATAAATGTTTTTAGGGGTTGGAGAAGTAAAATAAAAGAAAACAATTTAAGAGAAACAGTTACCTTTAATTTGGATAACTCCCTTTGGTTTGAAGCAAAGGACTTATTGAAGTACTTTCTACCTAAGTTACGGCTTTTAGGAGGATGAGGGGATGCATGTAGATTAATTGGGATGAGTTTGGATGAGCCAAATGGCTTGAGAGGTGTGAGAAATTGGTTAGAAGTGGTCTCCTTTTATAAGGGGGAGGAGGGGCTCTTTTGGAAAGTGTGAAAACATTATTTTATTATATATTGATATTTTGTTTCTAATGCTTAAAAAATCATTATATTATAAGATAAGAAAACTCAAGGTAGAAATAAATTCATCCAATAGGAATTGGATAGGTTGTGGATAATAGTTTAATCATTATAGTCTTATTTATTTAAATGATTTATTAATGAGGTATACATTGCATTATTATTGTATCATAAATAATTTAAATTATTTGATGTCTAAAAATTATAAAACAAATACTATAATGCAGTAAATTTTTTATGCTTTATAAATAATATTTATAGTCGAAAATATGACTTATATAACACCATAGAAAAATTAATTTACTGAAAGATATTTTCTTTTCTCTTTTTTGCCTTTACTTTAAGTTAATTAATCTAAATTGTCATTATCACTCCCAAGTGTCTCAAAGGGGTCCCAAAATGAACCCAAATATTCCCATGGTCATTGAAGTCTCATAAAATAAAGTTTAAAAAGTTTTATGGTAATTTTGAATTACTATAATATTCTTTTTACCTTGAATTACCTTGTTAACCTTTAACCGTGGTAAATAAAAGTCAAAAGTTACTATTCACAAAAAATTAGTTTCATCTTATTGAACCACATTTTATTTCTTGATAACAACCATGTATGTAGGATTTTCTAAATTAAATTCATAGAAGTGGTAAAATTTAATTTAAATGATAATGTCAGTATTTTTAACTACCACTAAGTGGTTTTACTATTCATCAAAAAATTGAAGTTTTTCAGAAAAATACCAATAAATTAGACTAAGCTAAATTTGATATTCCGAATTAAAAAATGATGTATCTTTTTTCCAAATAAAAGAATATAAGTGGAATTAATTAATTTTAAAATTGATTCCTATTATAAACTCAAAAAGTGTGTTTTTAAGAAGCAATAACTATCAAAAGATTGCTACTTGTTTATGTCCAATTTCAAAGTGAAATTAATTCCAATGACCAACATTGGATTAAATGGTAAACTTATATTTTAATTACACTTTAAAACCAATTAAAAAGATAATCTAACCATATAAATAAATTATATTAATAGTAACTTTTGAATTAATATACAATATTGTCCAATATTTATTAAAAAAATAAACTTTATCTAACAAATACGAAAAAATTTCCCAAAGTAAAATTTAATGTCCCAAATCAAAAAAAAATTATTTTATTTGGTCAGATAGAACATATAAAAATGACCAAAACTATATTTAAAGAGGGTTCTCCATTAAAAGGAAGTAAATCGACCCTTTAATGTAAATTATGCTAAAAATTAGATTCATTCACATTTTAAGCCTCTAACATTTATTGGATAAATGTAAATACATTTAAAAAACATGTATAATAATATTTTAGTTAGTTTTGTTCATTACTTCCAATACAAAGACTAGGATTTAACTACCATTTAAAATAACTATATTATATTATTAGTGTGCAACATACGATTTCAAAGAAACCCATTGTTGTGTATCGAGTACGCTATAGAACATTTCAACCCTTTTAAAATAAAATTAATATTTAATTCACAAATATTAATAAATATGAAATATTTATTATTCTTTATTTACCTGGGATGTTACATCCTTCCCCCCTTTTTGGAATTCAATCCTCACAATTTAAAATAAAAATGGGCTCATAAACTTCATTGAAAGTCCCACATCAGAAAAATATTAAGTAAAAATATCACTTTAAAAGAAAGAAAGAGAAGCAAAAAAGTAACCCGAGTAAACGCATACTAAGATTCCGTGAAAACATCGATATGGAGGAGAAAACAATGGGTCAAGTTATGATGGAGAGTGATAGGAAACATTATTAGGAGAAAGATAATCATAAGAAAATCACAAACTTATGATGTGTGTAAACGGTCTTTGATTACCCAGTAGGGAACATAAAACATTTTTTTTTGTTTTACGTACCTTTTCATAATTTTGAGGAATTCATCTTCTACATAGAATAAAAACATATTTAAATATACTTACCTTTAAGTATAGTTTCATATTTTAATAAGTTTCTACCAAAGCTAATAAATTCTCTAAACAATGAGAATTCAAAAATACTTGGTCACATCAAAATCACAAGAATAATCTTCAGAGAATCACATAATCCACAAAAGGAGAACTATCTATTTCTCTGGTATTTAGACATCAACTAAAACCAAAATTGTTAGTACAAGATCAGATAATCACCAAAAGGATAATCCTTTATAAAAATAAATACAACTCTTAATCTCCAAAATTCACCAAATAGAACCCAAGGATCAAGAAAGAACATTAAATAAACAGTTATCCTTAAAATTCTTCATTGTAAACCAAACTAATATTGAAACCCAAATCTCTAAAGGATTTAATCACATATTCTTCCAAGCTAAATCATAACATTTATACCCAAATAACATTAGTTACTCTTAAATTCTCATACTGAAAAGTAATTAACCTAATCACATATCCTCCGTGATAGGTTAATCATTTCCACAGATAACCCAAAATCAACTTATTCCGGATTTATAAGATCATATAACTAAAAATAATTAGTCATACAAACTAGGGACTTCACATAGTCCAGTGGAAGGTGATAAATACCAGTCGCACATTGGTTGTGTGTTCGATTCCCATAGCTTCGTCCGACGTGACAGGTTGTCACACAGTTTGCATTTTGTCCCTTTTCAAAAACTACATAATTTTAAAAAATTCCCAAAAAGAGATAAATTCATCAAAAATAACCATAACGTATTTTAACCACAAAGGTTATCTAATAACTTTCGTTTTGCATCCCATAATGTTTTAACTGTTAATTTCCTCAAATTCAAGGATCATATAAACCCAAATGGTTCTTTATAACTATATCCACAAAAGAGAAGATAATTATTCCTTGAATAAAATTTTCATATATCAAACATTAGGGATACAAATACTATAAAAAGTCTTCTAATGTAATCCCATCATCAGAAGAGCCTTAATACTTTTAATCATTTCACCATCCTAAATTCTACCCTAACTATTTAATCCCTTATATGTTTAATTCTTACTCATTAAACATTATTCATGATCCATTAACCATTTCTTTCCAACTTATTCAGTAATACTTCTTTCCTACAAAAAAACATGAATCATATCCTAAGATCTCAATAATAAGAAATCACATGTTAAGAAATAATCCATACCTTTAATTGGTCATTTTCAGTTTCTTCATCCTCAATCGGAATGACATTAGGTCTTGGTAAACGAATATTTGTATGATCCTGTTGATCCCATTCCCTAAACTTCTTCATAGGACATGTGTTTTCATAATGACCATGCACACCACATTAAAAACATTCAATTGATCCCTTAGAAAATACTTCTTTCCCTTTTCTAGAGCCAACTAGATGATTTCTTTTTCCAGGGCAGGTTCTTGCTTTATGACCTTCATTTCCACATATATAGCATCTTTCTGTCCCTTGAAAAACTTTTACTAGGTGTTTCTTTCCACATCTTTGACTCATAAGTTTTTGTACATACTTACCTTTATGATTATTACCTGAACTTCTGTAGGGATTTTTTTCTATCATATATGTTTCCTTATAATGATCTATAAGGTTCAGGTGGTCAATCATGACTCTAGATAGTTGGTTGAGAATAACCATAAGTGTTCTCATTACAGCTCCCATATCATTCAGTGGATCATTCAGAAAACTGTCAGAGTTTTCTTCACATCCAATTTTACTTTGGTTCCTGCTAGATCCAGCCATTTACTAAAACCAAAAAGGTTAGTGTGATTATATCAGTAAAATTATCATATAATATCTTATGATGAGGGTAAACACTAAGATATACTTATTCATGTTATCTTAAACTCATTCATTATATCTAAAAAACTATGACACTTTCTAAAACCCTAACCATTATGGTTATGTCACTTATGCTTAAAGAATTCCCTAACCTCTAAAGTTATCTAAACTGACCTCTGATACCGACTATAAGGACCCAACCCTAAACTTTATATAATCTTGAATGAAATGAATAATTAACATTGGGGATCTTTTCTGGTTTAGAGTTTTAGAGATTTTGTCCATAACTATTACATAACAACTTGAATATTACAAGTAGACACTACTACTCAGTATCCATTTTTTTAATAAAATTAAAACTCATAAAAAGACACATGTCAAGTTCTTTGTTTTAAACAACATGACTTTTCCTTGATCCCATCCTTGAACCTATTCATCTTTATGTCCTATGGAAAAAAATTTCAAAAACTTGGGACGAACATAAAAAGCTCAGTAAGGGTTATAAAATAAGGAAGGAAAACATTATCCCAATAATAAATACAAATCCATGAGACCATATTTTTCAATCGTAACATACCTTAAGAAATAATAATATTTATGATTAACACACACAAATCATAAATCATAAAGGTTACATATGGCATCCATATCATACTTACATTGTAGCCATCAAAGCTACGTAGGGAGATACACTTGGAATACCCATGACAGTATATTCCCTAAATCTCTTAGGAGAAACATCACATTTACCTCCGTCATGATACCCAATGCATTGGGGAGCTATCTCAGGTTCACCCGCCCTAGGTTTATCATGGAAGAACCCGTATACGTAAGCAATACCCAATAACCATAACACAATCATAACATATAACACATGTATAAAGGAAAGATAAAATTTCCACATTCCATTAGATAAAATCTATATATTGAAATAACTTTTTTTTATAAAATCATTTTCAAAACCTTTTAAAAAGATATTTTTTAGTCAAAGTGTCCCATACCACTTTGAATCTTATAAATGAATTATCAGTTGAAAAAATTCATGTACATATAAATAAATCCTACAACCCATTTTGAAAACATGGACATTAATGAGAAATATATATAAGAATTTATCTTTAAAACATTTAAAACAAGATTATAGTTAAAGAGTTTTTTTAAAAAAAAGAGAGACATCGGAGGCCTCAGCTGCGGCTTCGTCTGTGGTTTTATTCTGATGGAGGTGAACTCACTCCGGTGAAACATCGGTTCTCTTTTGGATAGCGGCGTGCTGTCGTTCCCTTGGCGGTTACATTCCTCCTCAGCATTGACTTCTCCATAAGAGGGATGTGCTCGATCCTCTGCTTAACATGGCCGATGGACTTTGGAAGCTTCAGTGTTCTTCTTCGGATGGCGACTAACGTCATGATGATGAAGGATATTTCTTCTCCTCCTTCGTGGAGGTTCCTTTTTCTCATGGTTTTCTCTCTCTCTATTTTAGTGCTCGATGCTGTAGATTTTGTTCTACATTTCATTGGGTATTATCGTCGAAGGATGCTTCCTGTGGAAGCCCTCGACTACTCAATCCTCGCTCTAGCCTCAAGTTCATCTAAGCCTCTCCTAGTCGAAGCAGGAGAAGTGGTAATGATGTGGATTTAGTTTATGAGGATTACCGGTTGACGAGTTTCTTCGTGCTATCAGATTCAACTTCAATTTGCTACTAGTTTTCTGCTGCTTTGTTAAAGTTGGTGACTCAAAGTCCATAGTCACTCAAATATCTGCTCTTGCCTAACGTTCCCCCACAGCTTTCCAAGTCGGACTTGGAGCGGTGGTTCATTAAGGCTTTGGGATGTGAGTATCGATAGTTATTGGTGCTCCAGGCACGGCTTATACCGGTTTTTGATGATCGTTCTGTGATGTTTGTGTTTTTTTTGTTTTGACGTTTTTTGTTTCTTGTGTGGTAATGTTTGAATGACAACAACAGTGTTTTACGGTGGGTCGATGGTCTTTGACGGTCTCCAACGGTTCCAGTCTCTTCCTCTTCTTAGTTTTCCTACTCTGTTCTCTGGTCTGGATCTAGATTCCACCTTTCTCTGCAAGGTGGAAATGTGCAATGACCTTCAAGGGTTTTTGGGCTCTGAGTCTGGATGGGAAACGTCGGGAGGTGGGCAGTGACAACGTTTTGACTGTCATTGGCATGGTTGTGTTCAGCTCCGACGAGATGGTGAAGTTGGTTGGTGTTGATGTGATAGAAGCCAGCAAGGCAATGATGGCGGCAATGTGCTCAATGGCGTCGAGGTGTTAGAGAGCTGTTTTCTTGGGCGGAGGGTGATGGTTGACAGGTCATGGATCTTGGGGGGTGTGTGACTCAAGGGTTGAGGTGATGAATGACAGTTGTTTTGGTTTTTTGAATTTTGAATTCATAACAATGGTCTTTGAAAGTGTTTTTTGTGGTCCCTTTGTGGGTGTGGAATATGTGGGATCATTGGGTTGTATTCGGGTTCACACTCTCCCTTAAAAGTTTCATTTTAAAATAAAAATTATAGATTGTGTGTAAAAAATTTGAACCCAAAGAATTGAAATTGGGTTAAGAAGTTCCCTTGTAAAATTTTGAAAGCCTGACAGCGTCAAATTTAAATTAAAAAATTGAATTGATAAGATAAAAAGGGTATCTCATAACTTGGACACAATTTTTACATAAATGGGTATATAAATGAACATATCCCAACATAATAAGATGTAAACTAAAAGGCATAATAAAAAGAAGTCTTTTAAATAGAGGATTGTGAAAGGTTCCCTTACCGATTTGGTAACGTAAAAAACATACGCCACATGAAGAAGGATCATACAATGAAGATTTAAAAATTCATAAATGAAAGTATATTACACAAATAATACAATCATGGGCAGTACATACACCACACAAAAGGAAATAGTGGCAAATATACCATGAATCTCATTGGAATAAAAGTTATATGAAACCATTTACCACGTTGTAATAAACTGAGTCATATGACCAAAAGTTAATATTCACCAAATGAATCATAGAAAACCATGAATAAAATTATAATCATGATAATAAATATCAAATGTATGTACACAATACCCACATGTAATTAATAATTGGAGAATAATGGAAATATCACAGAATTAATAGTAAGAAAAGAAAATCCCTTACCTCATGTACGACTTGACCCGATCATTCTTTATTCTGATGAATAATAAACTAAAGTTAATTTATAAATGCTTATGAACCCTTTTAAAGTTTATTATTCATTTTATATTACTTATTACCATGTTATAAACATTTTGTAATCATTTAAGTTAATAATTTTTTTTTTGTCGATATTTGGTACTTGAGTCAAAAATGGACTTCTTATAATTATATGTTGCTCATGTGGTCAAAAGTTCATTATATACAGAATTATATTCATGATTTATATATCATATATATCATATATATACATTATATACATTTATTTATAATAGTACATAACATTTAGAGGTAAGAAATGAAATGCACCGTTCATGGAGACAGTAAGTAGTATGTACGCATGAACACTACTTTCATTTATATTTCTTATTTTAATGGAATTAAAACATAATGATACATACGTTTATTATAATTCTATTATAATATCATATATAATATCATTAACTCTATCCTTTATACATCCCACATAAGGAATTAACGAGTCACATCACTTTGAGGGGGCGGTAGTCAGTGCTTCCTCAAATGAGATTATCGTATTTACCCACTATGGAAACCATAATGGGGTACTATAAATGGAACATATAGAAGAATATAGAAAACATAAACATAATATATATCATATATAAATACATTTCCATCATAATGTCTACCTTGAGAGGCGGCTGGAGATATCTGAACAATCATCGTTTCGTGAGGCGTTAGTTTTCCATCCACAGAAACATTATATTCTTCATCCATTAGATGGAGGTGTGTGTATGTTTTGTTTGAATCCTTCTAAAAGAAAAGTCCTAGTATATTGAGGATACTGGAGTTTTTACAAAATAAAGGAATAAAATACTTTATGGGTTGGAGAACTAAAATAAATGAAAATAAATTTAGAGAAATTGTTACATTTAATTTGGGTAACTCCATTTCTTTTGAACCAAATGACTTCTTGAAGTGCCTTCTGACTAAGTTAAGGTATCTAGGAGGAGAGGTATTTAAGAAGATTAATTGGGAAGATTTTGGACAAGACAAATGTCTTTACAGGTGGGAGGAATTGGTTAGAAGTGGTCTCTTTTTATAAGGGGGTGGATGGGCCATTTAGGAAAGTGTGAAAACATTATTTTATTATATATTGATATTCAGTTTCTAATGGACCAAAAATCATTATAGTCGAATATAAGATGACTCAAGGTCAACATAAAATAAACTAATATGAATTGGACAGGTTTTGGATAAAATTTTAATCATTATAATCTTATTTATTTAAATGATTTGGTAATGAGGTAAACACTGCATCATTATTGTGTCATAGATAATATAACATATTTGATGTCTCAAAATTATAAAAAAAATACCATCATGTAGGAAATATATTTCTCTTTCTAAATAATATTTATTGTCGAAAATATGACTTATATAATACTATATAAAAATTAATTTACAAATCGATACTTGCTTTTGTGTTTTTTGACTTTACTTTAAGTTAATTAATCTAAATAGTCATTATCACTCCCATGTGGCTCAAAGGGGTCCCAAAATCGACCCAAAGATGCCCATGGTCGTTAATGACTCAACCAATAAGGTTTGGAGAAGTGATAAGGTAATTATGAATTATTATAATAATATTTTTACCTTAAATTACCTTATTTAACTTTAACCGTAGTAAATAAAAGTTAAAAGTTACCATTCACCATAAATTATTTTCATATTATTGAACCACATTTTACTTCTTAATAACAACCATTTATGTCGGATATTTGAAATTAAATTCACAGAATTGGTAAAATTTCATTTAAATGAAAAATTCAGTTTTTTAACTACCACTAAGTTGTTTCACAATTCATCAAAAATTGATGTTTTTCAGAAAAATACCAAAAAATAAAACTAAGCTATATTTGATTTTCCAAATTAAAAAATAATTTCTATTTTGAGAAACTCAAAACATAGAAGTTTCATTAATTAATTTTAAAATTAATTCCCATTATCAAAACAAAAATGCGTTTTTTTAAGAAACAATAACTATCAAATGATTGATATTTGTTTCTGTCCAATTTCAAAGTGAAATAAATTCCAATGACCAACATTTTATTAAATAGAAAAAACATTTTTTAATTACACATTAAAACCAATTAAAAAGATAATATAACAATACAAATAAATAGATTAAAAGGCACCTTTGAAATAAAATACAATATTTTCCACAATTCATTTAAAAAATAATCT
Source organism: Viscum album (assembly GCA_963277665.1). Taxonomy (NCBI): domain Eukaryota; kingdom Viridiplantae; phylum Streptophyta; class Magnoliopsida; order Santalales; family Viscaceae; genus Viscum; species Viscum album. Next base: position 114,134,794 of record OY728155.1, on the reverse strand, counting down.
TTATCCGAAAAATACAAAAAATTTCCCAAAGTAAAATTTAATATCCCAAATCAAAAGAAGAATTTTATTTGATCAAATAAAACATATAAAAATGACTCAAACTAGATTTAAAGATGTTTCTCCATTAAAAGGTGGTAAATCGACATTTTAATGTAAATTAGGCTAAAAATTAGATTCATTCAAATTTTAAGACTCTAAAATTTATTGGATAAATATAAATACGTTTAACAAATATGTATAATAATATTTTAGTTAGTTTTGTTCATTACTATCAATACAACGACTATGAGTTAACTACCATTTAAAATAATTATATTATATTATTAGTGTGCAATAAAAGATTTCAAAGAAACCCGTTGTTGCGTATCAGGTATGCTATCGAACATAGGAACCCTTTTAAAATAAAATTAATATTTAATTCACAAATATTAATAAATATGAAATATGTCTTATTCTTTGTTTACCCGGGATGTTACACCCTTCCCCCCCTTTTTGGAATTGCGTCCTCAAAAATTAAAAAAAATGGGCTTGGAAACATCATTGAAAGTCCCACATCAGAAAAAGAGTAAGTAAAAATATCAATTTAAAAGAAAGAAAGAGAATAAAAAAGTTCACCTGAGTTAACCCATACTAAGATTCCATGATAACAGGGATATGAAGGAGAAAAAAGGGTCATGTTCTGAAAGTGAGTGATAGGAAACATGATTAGGAGAAAGTTAATAACAATAAAATCACAAAATTATGATGTGTGTAAATGATCTTTGATTACCTAGTAGGAAACATACACCAACAACATTTCTGTTTTATGTTACTTTTCATAATTTGGAGGAATTCGTCTTCTTCATATAATAAAAACATAAGGAAATAAACTTACCTTCAAGTAGAGTTTCATCTTTTAATAAGTTTCTACAAAAACTAATCATTTCTCTAAATGATGAGTATTCAAAAATACTTGGTCAAATCAAAATCACAAGAATCATCTTCTAGAGAATCACATAATCCACAAAAAGAGAGCTATCTATTTATCTTTTATTTAGAAATAAACTAAAACAAAATATTTTAGTACAAGATCAGATAATCATCAAAAGGATTATCCTTTATAAAAATAAATAGTACTCTTAATCTCCAAAATTCAAAAAAAAACCCAAGGTTCAAGAAAGACCATTAAATAAATAGTTATCCTTAAAATTATTCAAAGTAATCCAAACTAATATTGAAACCCAAATCTTTAAAGGATTTAATAACATAGTCTTCCAATGTAAATATTATCATTTATCTCCAAATAACATCAGTTTCTATTAAAGTCTCATACTGAAAAGTAATTAACCTAATCACATATCCTCCATGATAGGTTAATCATTTCCATAGATAACCCAAAATCAACTTATTTCTGATTCATAAGATCATATAACTAAAAATAATTATTCATACTAACTAGGGACTTTACATAGTCCAGTGTTAGGTGATAAATACCATACGTAATTTGGTTGTGGGTTCGATTCCCATAGCTTCGTTCGACGGGATGGATTGTCACACGGTTTGCGTGTTGTCCCTTTTCAAAAGATACATAATTTTATAAAATTCCCAAAAAGAGATAAATTCATAAAAAATAATCATAACATATTTCAACCACAAAGGATATCTAATAACTTTTTTTTTCATCCCAAAATGTATTAACTGGTAATTGTCTCAAATTTAATGATCATATAAACCCAAATGGTTCTTTATAACTATATCAACAAAAGATAAGATAATTATTCCTCGAATAAAATTTTCATATATCAAACATTAGGGTTACACATACTATAAAAAGTCTTCTAATGTAATCTCATCATCAAAAGAGTCTTAATACTTTTAAGTATTTCACCATCCAAAATTCTACCATAACTCTTGAATCCCTTGTACGTTGACTTCTTACTCATTCAACATTCTTCATGATCCATTAACCATTCCTTACAACTTATTCTGAAATACTTCTTTCATAAAAAAAATCATTAATCATATCCTAAGATTTCAATAATAGGAAAACATATGTTAAGAAATAATCCATACCTTTCATTGGTCATTGTCAGTTTCTTCATCCTTAATCGGAATGACATTAGGTATTGGTAAACAAATATTTGTCTGATCCTGGTGACCCCATTCCCAAAATTTCTTTGTAAGACATGTGTTTTCATAATGACCATGCACACCACATTTAAAACATTAAATTGATCCCTTGGAAATGACTTCTTTCCCTTTGCTAGAGTCAACTATATACTTCCTTCTTCCATGGCAGGTTCTTGCTTTATGACCTTTCTTTCCACATCTATAGCATATTTATGTCCCTTTGAAACATTTTCCTAGCTATTGTTTTCCACATATTTGACACATGGGTTTTTGTACACACTTACCTTTATGATTATTACCTGAACATCCGTAGGGATTTTTTTATTATCATATATGATGCCTTATAAAGATCACTAAGGTTCAAGTGGTCAATCATGAATCTAGATAGTCGGTTGAGAATAACGACAAGTGTTCTCAATGCATCTCCCATATCATTTAGTGGCTCATTCAGTAAAATGTCACAGTTTTCATCACATCCACTATTACTTTGGTGCCTTCTAGATCCAACCATTTACTAAAACCAGAGAGGTCAGTGTGAGTATATCAGTAAAATCATCATATAATATCTAATGAGGAGGGTAAATACTAAGATATACTTATTCATGTTATCTTATACTAAATCACTTTATCTAATAAAAACTATGACTCTTTCTGAAATCCTAACCATTATGGTAATGTCACTTATGCTTAAAGAATTATCTAACCTCTAAAGTTATTTAAACTGACCTGTGATACCAACTATATGGACCCAGCCCTAAACATTACATAATCTTGAATTAAATTAATAATTCACATTGGGGATCTTTACAAGTTTAGTTTTTTAGATAATTAGGCCATAACTATTACATAACAACTTTAATATTACAAGTAGACACTACTATTGATTATCCATTTTTTTCATAAAATAAAAACTCTTAAAATGACACATGTCTAGTTCCATGTTTTAGACAGCATGAATTTTCCTTGATCCCATCCTTGAACCTATTAATCTTTAAGTCATGTGGAAAAAATTTCCAAAAACATGGGATGATCATAAAAAGCTCAGTAAGGGTTATAAAATAAGGAAGGAAAGCATTATCCCAACAATAAATACAAATCCATCAATCCATATTTTTCAATCATAACATACCTTATTAAATCATAAGATTTATGAATAACACACAAAAATCATAGATCATAAAGTTTACATATGGAATCCAAATAAAACTTACATTATAGCCATCAAAGCTACATAGGGAGTTAAACTTTTAATACAAATCAAAATATATTCCTTAAATCTCTTAGGAGAAACATCACGTTTACCTCCATCACGTTACCCAGTGCATTAGAGAGATATATCGGGCTCACCCGCCCTAGGTTTATCACGGAACCACCCATATACGTAAACAATGCCCAATGACCATAACATAATCATAACATACAACACATTAATAAAGGAAAGATAACATTTCCACATTATAATATATCAAATAAAGATATTGAAATAAACAATTTTTTATCAAATAATTTTCAAAACCTTTTAAAAAGATATTTTTGAATCAATGTATCCTAAACCACTTTGAAGATATTAAATAAATTATCATTTGAAAACATTAATGTACATATAAATAAATCCTATAACCCATTATGAAAACATGGACATTAATGAAAAATATTTAGAAGAATAAATCTTTAAAACATTTAAAACGATATTATAGTTAAAGAGTTTTTTTTAACCAAAAGAGAGACACTTGAATACAAATAATTGAGGAATAAAATTTAATCATAGAAATATAATATCTTGAGAATAAAGGGTTCATGAAATAATATGTCAAAGTACAGTATATACACCATATAAGAGTGAATTGGTGTATAACAACAATGAAGTCTCAATGGAAATGTAAATTGAAATGAAATCCCTTATAAAGATGGTATGCTTAAATTAAGGAGAAATCAATCACATAATTATGTGTGAAAAATATAAATATGCCCAATATAATTGTATATTAAGTGTAAACCAATTAGATGTCATTCAAACATATTGATTGGATGACATATTCAAAAAGTACAAGTTGAACCCAAAGAATTTAAATTGGGTTTAGAAGTTCCCTTGTAAAACATTGACAACCTAATGGCATCACTTTAAAATTCAAAAAATTAGTTTATAAGATAAAATGGGTATCTAATCACTTGGAAATAAATTTTAAATAAATGGGGATATAAAAGAACATATCCCAACATAACAAGATGTAAATTAAAATAAATAATAAAAGTAGTCTTTTAAATAGAGAAGGGTGAAAGGTTCCCGTACCGATTTGGTAACGTACAAGACATACGCCACATGAAGAAGGATCATAAAATGAAGATGTAAATACTCATAAATTAAAGTTTATTACAAAAAATAGTATAATCATGGGCAGTACATGCACCACACAAAATGTAATTGTGGCAAATATAGCATGAATCTCATGGGAATAAAAGCGAGATGAAACCCTTTACCACATTGTAATAAACTGATTCATATGACCAAAAGTTAATATTCGCCAAATGAATCATAGTATACCTTGTATATAATTAGAATCATGATAATATATATCTAATGGAAGTACACAATACACCACATTCAATGAATAATTTGTGAACATTGGAAATCTCACGGAATTAAAAGTGAGATAAGAGAATCCCTTACCTCATGTCCGACTTGACTCGATCATTCTTTAATCTAATAAATAATTAAATAAAGTTAATTTATACTTTCTTAATAACCTTATTCAAGTTTATTATTCATTTTATATCACTTATTACGATGTTATAAACATTATGTAATCATTTATGTTAATAATGTTTGTTTTGTCGATATTTGGTACAAGAGGCAAAAATGGACTTCTTATAATTACATGTTGTTCATCTGGTCAAAGGTTAATTATATAAAGAATTATATTCATGATTTAAATATCATATATATCATATATATCATGTTTATACATGTATTTATAACAGTACATAATATTTAGAATTAAGAAATGTAATGAACCGTTAATGGAGACGGTAAGCCGTACGTACGAATGAATGCTACTTTCATTTATATTTAAAATTTTTTTGGAATTAAAACATAATTATACATAGATATATTATAATTCCGGTATAATATCATATATAATATCATTAACTCTATCCTGTATACATCCCACATAAGGCATTAATGAGTCACACCACTTTGAGGGGGTGGTAGTTCGCGCTTCCTCAAATGAGAATATCATATTTACCCACTATGGAAACCATAACGGCATGCAATAAATGGAAAATACAGAAGCATAAAGAAAAAATTATAATAATATATATCATATATAAATACAATTCCATCAAAATGTCCACCATGAGAGGTGGTTGGAGTTATTTGAACAATCATCATTTTGTGTGGTGTTAGTTTTCCATCCACAGAAACAATATGTTCTTCATCCATTATATGGAGGGGTGTGTAAGTGTAGTTTGAATCCATTTAATAAAAACATCATATTATATTTTGGATACCGGTGTTGTTACAAAATAATGGAATAAAATATTTAGGGGTGGGTGATGTAAAATAAAAGAAAACAAATTAAGAGAAACCATTACATTTAATTTGGGTAACTCTCTTTGGTTTGAACCGAAGTACTTCTTGAAGTTCATTCTGCCTAAGGTAAGGCTTATAGTAGGAGGCAAGGGATATAGGGAGATTAATTGGGTGGAGTTTGGAGATCCAAATGGATTGAGAGGTGTTAGGAATTTGTTATAAGTGGTCTTCTTTTATAAGGCAGAGGAGGGGCTCTTCAGGAAAGTGTGAATACATTATTTTATTATATATTGATATTCGGTTTCTAATGGTCACAAAATCATTATAGTAGAATATAAGATGACAAAAGGTGGAAATAATATCATCCAATAGTAATTGGACTGGTTTTGGATAATATTTTAATCATTTTAATCCTATTTATTTAAATGATTTATTAATGAGGTAAACCCTTAATCATTATTGTGTCATAAATAATTTAAATTATTTGATGTCTAAAAATTATAAAAAATATACTATCATGCAGTAAATATTTTTATCTTTCTAAAGAATATTTATAGTCAAAAATATGACTTATATAACACCATATAAAAATTAATTTACTAAAATATATTTTCTTTTGTGTTTTTTGCCTTTACTTTAAGTTATTAATTCTAAATTTCCATTATCACTCCCAAGTGGTGCAAAGGGGTCCCAAAATAAACCCAAAGATGCCCATGGTCATTAAGGACTCAACCAATAAGGTTTTTACAAGGGTTAAGGTAATTTTGAATTATTATAATATTCTTTTTACCTTGAATTACCTTGTTTACCTTTAACCGCAATTTATAAATGTAAAATGTTACTATTCACTATAAATTATTTTCATCTTATTGAACCAAATTTTACTTCTTGATAACAACCATGTATGTCTGATTTTTGAAATTAAATTCACAGAAGTTGTAAAATTTCATTTAAATGAAAAATTCAGTTTTTTTAACTACCAATAAGTGGTTTAACTATTCATCAAACATTGATGTTTTTCAAAAAAATACAAATAATTCAGACTAAGATATATTTGATATTATGAATTTAAAAATCATTTATATTTTTCCAAATTAAAACCATAGAAGTGGAATTAATTAATTTTAAAATTAATTCCCATTATAAAATCAAAAATCATGTTTTTAAGAAACAATAACTATCAAAAGATTGATACTTTTTTATGTCAAATTTCAAAGTGAAATTAATTCCAATGACCAAAATTGGATTAAATGGTAAAAATATATTTTAATAACACTTTAAAACATATTAAAAAGATAATATAACCATATAAATAAATTAGATTAAAAGGCACTTTTGAATTAAAATACAATATTTTCCACCATACATTAAAAAATTAACTTTATCCGAAAAATACCAAAACATTTTCCCAATGTAAAATTTACTGTCCCAAATAAAAGGAATAATTTTATTTGATCAAATAGAACATATCAAAATGACCAAAACCATATTTAAAGAAGTTTCGCTATTAAAAGGTAGTAAATCGACCTTTTAATGTAAATTATGCTAAAAATTAGATTCATTGACATTTTAAGCCTCTAAAATTTATTGGATAAAAGTTAATATGATTAAAAAACATTTATAATAATATTGTAGTTAGTTTTGTTCATTCCTTCCAATACAACGACTAGTAGATAACTACCATTTAAAATAATTATATTATATTATTAGTGCGCAACGTAAGATTTTAAAGAAACCCGTTGTTGTGTATCGGGTACGCTATCGAACATAGCAACCCTTTTAAAATAAAATTAATATTTAATTAAAAAATATTATTAAATATGAAATATGTCTTATTATTTATTTACTTGGGATGTTACATCCATAAAGTGTGCTATTAATGATAAGTAGGAATTTGATAGAGGGAATAATGATATTATCGAAAAAATTGTGTTGTTACATTTTTATTCAAATGCAATGACATAATCAATTATTTATTTAGTTTAACAAGACTATTAAACAATTTGTTCCTTCAATATTTTATTACTTGTATAATATTCCAAAATAATAAAGTAGACACCAAATCAGGTATACTGGTGTTGGGTTCATTATTATGGTCCTGATATAAGATATCAAGATTTCTTTCTATTTCTTATGACAAAATGAATTAGGAAACATGTACTTATGAAGGAAGAAATCCATACCCATATAAGATTCATATTAAATTGAATTTTATAATTATTATGTCATTGATCCTCGCTGCCTAAGGGAAATCCTAACACATAATATGAATACCTATACTCTATGACATTATTCATGGTAATTGAAATGTTACTCAATAATAGGTTTTCCATAAAGGAACTAAATGATAAGGATTCATATATGAATATGGATATCTTATAAGTGGATTAGGACTTACAGAAAAGCCAAGTGTGATTAGTTTATGGTCTTTCTATGTGGATCGTACATTTTTAAGTACAACATCATGATATTATGAATCAAATTTTATACAATGAATTATTTTAACATAAATATTATTTATATATGGTTATACAAAAAAATATGCTCATGAACAAAAAATAATATGGCTATATCATCGTACATAACTCATGGGGAAGAACCGAAAATGCATTTGAGTTCCAAAACATCATGATTAATCGAGGGATGGATTGGGATGATAAATTCAAATGAGTCTAAGATAGATAATCCAGAACTTACTGTGTATCCTATTAAAATGTAAATCACATCACCTATTTTTTAAAAATAGTAACCTCTTCAAATATTAGGATCATGTAGAGGGGAAATGATATAACAACTTTGTCTTGGTAGTATGATGTTATGATTGAACTAAAGTGAATGAGTAAGAGTCCCCGAGCATGGATTAATGATTCAAGGCCTTCTGGATGGACCCTGGTAGGGACCTCAAGGATTCATTATGTACCCTAATGTAATAGTAATCACGCCATACATAGTTCAAGGATAAAATTACTCTATCTTAATGTGGAATCATTGATGGTTGCAACATGCATGATAAGGAACACTAACTTGGATGGGGGACTTTATGGTGATAAATGTTTTGAATTTAATAAGGTAATGACCTTTGTGAATCATTATGTATATGGAGATAATGATAATCAATGAACACATAGATTATAAAACGCGAATTTTTCTTCAGGTATAGAATTATAATAAAGAGAATCCATTTGGTTGTACCGATGATAAGATATTTTGGATCCAATTTATGGTGTCCCAAAGTTTGGTGGATTAAGAAAACATAACATGAATTATGTGATAATGGACTAATGGCATTTTAAAAAAGTAATATTTATAACTTAGTCTATGAAATTTAATATTGAAAACATTATATATTTGAAGAGAACTATAATATTGAAACAAGTAGTTATTTTATGGTAATATTTTCATACATTGGGATTATGTTCAAGGGAATGATAATGACAACTACAGTCTTATGTAGGGACATTGAGAAACATGAAATAAATGAGAGGCACCAAACACTATGATTGAGAGAGGTTTAATGATAATATGAATTTTGGATGGGCTTAGGATATGAGATATTGGAGTCACTATGAATCATAAAATAATATGAATCCTGTCACATGTAGTTCATAAATATTATTTGTTTAGATTAGACTCATATTATGTGATGGTTTTTTATTAATTAAATGGAAATCCAACATAAGGGAAGAGATCTGGTTTTAATGGAGACTCAACCCCAAGACAAAATAAAGTTCTCAATTCTAATGAATAACCATGGAAAGACATAATATGCATTTGTATTTGCCTCGTACACTAAGAGTGGTTCAAAATGAATATACAGTATTCTATTATTTTATGAATGACAGATCCATTCATTTCTACATATCAAAATCTAACATGAATCAATCCATGTTTTTACACACACCCTAATGATTGTGTTCATTATTTATTTCGTATAGTGTTCATAGGGAGTTTTCCAATTGTTGCTGCAAGATGGAATGCATGGAAATGAAGTGAATGTGCATGTACTTATAAGGGTGAAATATAAGGTTTATATTTATTCATATGATATTACATTTTTAATGATGAAACATGAAATGAATTAGGATTGTTCATATCACTAGAGTTGACCCAGACCTTGAAATGGAATTTGAAGATGGCCTCAAGATAATTTAGCTTATTATGACTATATATATTTAAATAACATGAATCGATACATGTATAATTATGATAGTAGTTATTTTTGATAGATTAGGTGAACCATGGAATTATGTTTGGATAGTATGTCACTATCCATTAAATCATATATGAAATAAATCTCTCGTATATATATTTCTCTTTCATAAGAGGGGAATTTATGACTCATGATCATATAAAAAGAGAACTGTTAATAGTTTAAGGTTAAGAGGGATAGAAAACTTTGAATATGATAATGTTTGGTGTGATGATATATATTTCATTTGGTTTAATGACATGTGATAAGGAAAAATGTTATATATAGTTTTTATTAATAAATATAAAACATTTATTTCATACAGTTTAAGTTTATAATATGATTAGCTTCTTCATATAAAATATAAATTCATGTAGTAGCTAATTTTTTGTTATAAAGTTTATGTTCATGTTTCTAAGACTTGGATTTCTTAATGTTTGAGGTTGTTTGATAAGGGACTTTACATCAAATATTTTATAGTAATATAGCAAGGAACTTTACATTATTTAGTTTATGGTTGTACAAAAAATTACATTTACATTACATAGTATAAAGTCATCTATATTGAACATTTTTCATATAGTTCATGGTCGTATGATAAGGAAAATTACACCATATAGTTTAAAGTTGTATGACATGGAACTTTACCTTGACCAGTTTAAGATCATATGAAAATGAAAATTATATCATGTAGTTTATTTTCATATGAAAAGTACATTGATGTGAACCCATAATGAAAAACAATTATTTATTTAGAAAAGATCATTATTAGTGGGTATAATATTATCTTCCTCAACTATAATAATTGAATAATCTCTATATGGGTAAACATTCTTTATTAATATAGCCATACCCATTTTTACTTCAGCTTAAAAGGATTTATACAATGTATCATGGGAGCTAAAAAGGAAATCCCTAATTCATTGTGGGTGAATGGGAAAATTAAAACCATATTTTAAAATACATTTAAACTTTTATAATAATAGATTTAACATTATTACAACATGTAATAAATTGTATCATTGAGATTTTATAATTCCCAGTGTTGTATTTAAGAAAATTAATCTTCATATATCACAATTGAGGGAAAATGGACTTCAATAGCGAGGACTACCTCTCTACTTTATAAAATTGATGTCACCGGTGTGTAAATTATAGTAGTGCTATAATAAATCCATAAAAATGAAAGAGTTTCTCTATAAAATAATCTTTACCATTGTCCACCATCTTTTTAAAAATATTAGACAGTGTTTTGTTTAATGATTGTATATATATATATATATATATTCCACTTCATGGTAGTGGGATGAGTTATTGGAAAAAATATATTATATTTCTTATATATCATTTTATTTTCAGTCACACATTATTTAGTATTGGATTTCATCAACATGTTGTGATAGACACAAAATTTGATAATGAAATTAGACTGTATTAAATTGATGACAATCCTTGTTCTGAATTTTTAAAGGGATATATATTTGGAAAAAATTTAGAAAAATTATGTGGTAGTAAGAACAAACATAAATTTCCCTATTAGCTTGGAGATATATCACTTTTCATATATTCCTCACATAGAAAAATTATAATAGTATATAGAAATGTATAAAAATTCCCAGTCCTCATTATTTATTTCTCATGAGATGTCAATTATAATCATTGGAAAGCTATTGTAAAATATCCATAACGATATTTATGAGCATATTTAATTTTTATTACAATAATATATTTGTATTAAATTAATGTATAACATTAACATATATTATAATTTTCTATACTAACGCATGTGTCCAATTATTATGTTATACCACAATAATTATGTTATAATTAATGTTATGTTCAATAGTTATTATTCCATTAGGTATAATTTTATTATTATTTTTGATATTTTTAAGTTAATTTTATAATAAATCAGTTATAATATATACTATGTTCACCTATATTGATCATATTATATCTCTTATTATTTACCCCTTAGTAATATTTTAAGATAAAACATTTCATATTTTTTCCATTCCCTGGGAAATAAAAAATAATAATATATATAATATACCTATAAGGGAGTCATGTGTATGTAATTTCATGAGTAACATTGACACTATGTTTTAAAATTAGATGGTTATATATATTATCTACAAATACAGTAAATATTTGTGTTCTGTGAATCAATTTTTTTTCTAAGTCTTAAGGTATGGTAAAGTAAAATGACTTGATATGTATGCATGTTATGGTTGTGTTGTCACACATTATAATTCGATACCAGCATAGGTTACTATTCATCCTCATATTCATCATCACCCAATCCCCAAAATTAATTAAATCGATGTACAATACAATGTATGTTAACTCAACCATAGAATAAATATGTTGTACACTATTTATATTTGGTTATCCATTATAACTCATATATAAATAACAGTTCCAAAATCCAAAGGATTAGTGTTATTGAATATTAGATACATATCCATATTATTGCATCATGAAAAATCATCCATATTATTCTCTGGAATTGATAACATTATGTATTATTATACATAATATGATCCTTAATTTCCTACGGTAGTGGGAAATAAAATAAAAGTGTGATATGAGACACTTTGTAAAGATTAAAAAAATCTAGTTCAATAAAATCAATATAAGTGATCAAAATCATGATCATAAAAAATAAACATAAAATGAATATATTTGTATTAAAACATATTAAATAAATCAATCCTAATTAATTTATATATAGGGAACATAACATGAATCATAACACTAGAATGTGGTATTACATAGTCACTTGGCACATTTATAAGCACTAAAAATCGTTGATTTTCTTAAACATATCATCAGATATCATCATAACATATGGGGAAAAGCTAACAATATTATGTCTTATATAACATGACTATCAAATCTAACCACATCATGTCTATGAAAAACAGAGTGAATAAATTTAATTAGGTTATATCCACATTTAAATTACAAATCTCATGAGTGGAAGGCTAACCCATAACATAATGATTGTATCACAAATATGTCTCTCACACAAACATCATAATACCTATAAATCTATCAAAAACAGTATAATTAATAAATGAAAATAAATAAAGTTATAAAATAAATCTAAAAATTCATAAAAATGAAATAATTTAAATAAATAAATTGGATGGAACAATGGAAAAATATCCTACATAAGGAATTTTAAATATTCGATGAAGTATATCATAAGGTGATATTTACATATGAAAAATCATATAGGGGATAATTAGAAATTTTTTTACAATTAAGAAGAAATATAATTTTAATTTTAATATTTTTTCTTTTAAAAGAATGAGATTATAATCAAGTGGTTTAAAATTAATTTAATAAGTAACAACATAATAAATAAATGGATAATAAATATTAAATTAAAATATTAAAAATGAAAATAAAAAAATAATTTGGATATAGTTATATGTGAGAAATTTTACTTGAGATAAAAATATTTCATTTCCACCATCCAAAATAGTTAAAAATCATTTGAAATATGCTTTAAAATCACATAATTATTTTAAATTATAAATATTAAATCAATGAAATATCCTAAAGAATATTTCCATGGAAGTTATATATTATAATTAGAAACATGTGATTGATATACTTCGCATTACATTTACACAAGACATTTTCAAAGAGACATTTTCAAAAAGTCTATTCAATAATGACATATTAATCATATATTGTATAATAATATTTAAAATTATTAACTTCTATTTTAATCAATTCTATTAATATATTAAAATTTTTTTTATTCAAATAATATTTTTATTGTTGGATTTTAGTTGATTCCATTTCTCAATAATATTTTAATGCTTCTATAAGTTGGTGGACAAATCTATTGTGTGATGGTGACAACTACGAATTGATGGGGATGATCTGATCTAAATTGTGACCAGTGTTGGAAGATAGATTTCCTGTCTGCATATAATTTAGTGGTGAAGGTTTCAGTCTATGGTAGTGGTGTTTCCCCTGGAAGAGATGGTGATGGATTCTTTATGTAATAGCATGTCTGGGTGGACAATGGTTGCTTGGCATCACATTTATGGTCCTCTTAGGGTATCTTTCACACTCTGTGCCTTCAGGTCATTTTTTTGGGTCTCTAGGTTTTGGTCCATTTTGTCACCACTATGTTATATGTATCATGGAGAGTTTATACTTCTTTATTTCTTTATTTGGAAGTTAGTAAAATATTTTTCAAGTATTGTCAGGTGTAAAAACTAAAAAAGGGATGGGTGTCCAAACATCCATCATCTACAATATTTTTTATCCTTTTGAGGATATATGGGCACTGATCATTGTGATTTTATACATAGTGCTTCATTTGGATGTCTTGGAACATCATCTTGACATTGCAATTACAACTTATGGTTATTTATATGGGATTTAACAACATACGATTTTAAACCGAAAAAACTATGTTTTATAGAGTAAGAGATACACAAAATTAATCTTAAATGAATGACTAAACATTATTATTTAAATGTGATCATAATAACCTATCCATTTAATTAGTGGTTATAAATTAGAAAAAAGTAATTTAAGAAATAAATATAAAGGGTCCACACAATATAAAAGAACTGGTATCTTCATTGAAAAATAATTACACAACTTTTAGTAAAGTTGTTTTATTTTTCAAAAATATGTTTTCTTCAAAATTGATTTTTTCGTATTTTAATGAAAAAATATAATAATTTATAGAATTTAGATAATATATATATTTTTTAAATTAATTTTTTATTTCACTATGTTATGTTTTTATTAAAATAAATTTCTGAATTTTTATTAAATATTAATTGTCCAAGGATTAGAGAAAAATACAACTTTTATTGAAAATTGTATATTATTTTAATGTACTTACAAGGTAAAATTATTTATTTGTTAGTTATAAATTTTCATTATTTCAATATTATTTATAATAATACAATAATTGTTTTATAAATTTATTTTATATGTTAATTTAGTATAAAAATATTTTATATTCAAAATGGTAATTTTAAGAAAAACTATTCTTATTTGTATTTTGAAATTTTAATTTTTAATTAAATTATAAAAATTTTGTTTTTAAATTTTTATAAAATTAATTATATATTAAGAATTAGTGGGACTAAAATTATCAAATACTTTCCTTTTATTTTTTTAAATATGAATAGTAATATTAAAAATTTTATTACTATGGTAATGGGTAAATTGGGTAATTGTCGGTTAAAAATAAAATGATGACAAGCATAAAATGACCATAAACTTACCTAAATATTATTAAATTATAATATCACAACTATAAACATCCAAGGGTATAATGTATGACTATTTGGAGCCACTATAATGGGATTATGGTAATTATAATATTTTATCTAATAAATTGTCAAACATGTCTCCCTCATTTTTTAATAAAACATATTTTCAACATGGGGTTATATAGGGGTTATTCTTGATTATAAATAATATTTTAAAATAAAAAGGAATTATATGCATCAAGGTAATTAATATTTAACTTCTATTAAATAAATTATTACCTTAAATTCTTACACAACACAAATGCAGTCATTATTTAATTTGTGGAGATATCAAATTAATGATAATAAGAATTTTAAACAAAGTATATTTTGAGTTATATAATGTGATATATGAATTTTATAGATGAAAATTATATTTTATGTAGATAATAATTTTTCTCAAATTTTATATGTTATCTTGATATTATTAAAGTCAAAATAATTAATAGTTTAATAAATTTACTTTATTTATATGTTAAAGTAAGTAATATTTTATTAAATGTTATAAAATTTATAAAAACAATAAATTTAGAAAAGTGAAATTGATATCGTTTCAGGTATTATCCATGGAACATTTATTGGTATTTTTTAATTTTTTAGAAACTTATTAACCCTCAAAGAGTAAAAATCAATGTTGTCAGGGTAAGAGTTAATGGGGTTAAATAAGAGAAAAAACAATAATATAAGGTTATAAACATAGTCAAAACATGTATAATTTTTTTGGTTTTATTTCAACTATTAAGAATTTTAAATTATAAATAACATAATTTTTATCTATTTTTAATTTAAAATTAATTTAAATTAATTCAATATGTTTATAAATTTCAAGTGCACCCCTCCCCTCTCTTATAAAATTGAACCTCTTCTTCTCAGTTATTCTCACATAAAAATAGTTTTGTTTTGAAAATTTCATCCCAAATACAATAATATAATATGTAACCAAGTTATATATTTTTATAGGAATACTACCATCCTTATTTATTGTAATATGTTATAGAAATTTGGTTTTTCGAATAATATATATAATATTTCTCCACTTGATTTATTTTTCTATTCCCAGAAATAACCAAAAACATTTTAAACCATTGTAAAATAATTAATATAGTATCCTAAAAACCATGATATGTTATTATTTTAGTTTAATGAATTAATCCCACCTCATATTCCATATAATGGGAAACCAAATAATCACTCAGGTATACAGAGGACTGTCACCTCATGAACCGATGAAATTCGTTTTCCATGACCACCTCTCAACATAGGTTATAATGGTGGATGTAATTTTTTTGAATTATATTAATGAAAATTTTATAATTATTAAATGATAATATATAATTTAAATTTTTTACATTTCAATGACATAAAAATGATTGCATCGTTCATGCGTACGTGTTGACTACCACCTCCACAAAGTGATCTGTTTCATTTTTCATCATGACATCACATGAATGATATTTATAAGTATATTTAACGTTTTAATATGATATATATGATATCACAATATATATATATATAATGTTTAAATAATACATTACTTATTTCCATAATGATTATTTAATAATTGAAATGTTACTCATATGAACGTACAACCTACCATCTCCATGATTGAAACATAGTTCATTCTTCATAAAAATATTTAATGGTTATATTTAAAAGTAAAATTAAAATATCAAATAGATAATTATTTAATTAATTTTATTCTATATATGATTTAATTTTGGTCTATTATACCATAATCAACCTACTAATGTCATTCTAGATATATGAACTGAATTCTCCAATACGTCCAACAAGAAAATTTATCATTAATTAATTATATATAGCATTATAATAAGTGATATAATAGGAATAATAAACATTAAAATAGTTCTTATAAATTTATAAATCAACCTATGTCTATTATTCATGAAGATAAACAATGTACGTGATGATTCAGGTTCATGTTAAAAGACTTCCCTTTAATAAATCATTTTTCAATGTTTTCCTTTAAACTCTCTTATTGTCATGTATCCATATGATTGTTTTTTAAAATTATTTAAATAATATTTTTTTCTATTCATATAGGATTTTGTATGTTATTTTTATGGTATGTTTTAATTTTTATAAAATCAATTGAAATGAATCTTTTATTTATTTTCTAAATGATATAAATTATGACTTTTCCAGGCAAAATATGGAAAAATGTTTTTTAACTTACAAATAATGATTAGATTTTCCCACATTCATTGTTAGTATTTTCAATTAATCTTCTTTTATAATATTACATGGTTTTTTTCAATGAAATATTTCTCATATTTGTATGTGTAGTTTTCTTTTTAATAATTTATTTTTCGCAAGGAATATTTTTTCGACGAAAAGATTCATGTTTTAGGATTATGATTTGGTCTATGGTAATTGTTTATGATGAATAGTTGATATATTATAAAAAATATAGGGGGTTCTGTGATATCCCCCCAATGGATTGGTTATGTTGGAAGTTGATTGTGATAGTTATTCCATGTGTAACTGTGAGGGTTACAACATGTTCAACTACAAAAATTATTTTAAGTATAATTTTGATTGTTATTTCATGTGTAGCAGTAAAGATTACACCATAAGTAAATATGATAATAAATGAATATCCAAGGTTACTTATATCATATATTTATTCTTTCTATATTTTATATCAATCTCTAGTTTTCATAAGGTATATTATTTAGTTTATCATCAAATGAATGTATATGTACCTTATTATGGGTGAAATGTATAACATTTTGAAAACATTTTCATGATATTATCGAGTCTTCAAGGAAGCCTATATGAATTTTATTTTCTTATTATTATTTTTTATGTATTGTTATATGGAAATATTTGTGATGAAAATGTTATTTTTTGTTTTGGTAAATATTTATTTTAAGCCAAATGTCCATGTTGAAAAAAATATAAGTATTAATTGAATAAACATTTATTTCTATTTTTAGGTCCCTTATTGATATTTTTGTACTCTTTTCATGTTTTGAAAAAAATTCAGAGTTTTAAGGAATATTGGGGACAAGTATGAGGTATGATGAATCTTATGATTATTTATCATGAAAAGAAACAATGATTTATTTAAAGACATATGTTTGGTGAAAAAATAGATAATTAATATTAGTTTCCAAATATAATTTATGGGTTTACTATAAATTATATCATCCTAATTCTAAAAAAATTAAAATATCCAAATGATTGTAAAAAAGTAAATTTTAGTTTTAAAACAATATAATATGTAATTTTTACAGTTGGGTTCATGTAGTTGGTGTCAGACGTTTGCTTAAAGAACATTTCATATTAAGATGTTTTCATGTGATGTTATCAAAAAAGTTATATATTTAATCATGGGTTTTTAATTTCAATTTTTTTCATAAGATCAATATCTAAGAAACCTATTTAGGCTATGATTTATGAAATTTTAAGGTGATAAATGATATTTTTGGGAGATATTTATTTTTGAGGAAGTAATGGGTTATTACTTTTTGGGATGAAAAATGAAACATATGAGATAGTCTTGGAGGTTAAAACATTTAACAAATGTTAACTATAGTTAGGTTATTTTTAGGATGTTTGTCATGTATATTCAATTTTATAATGATTATATTAATACAGTTTTATTAAAATGGAAATCCACAGGATGTGAGACAACGCATCACATCTAGTGAGGCTATCATGTTTGAAACAACAACTGAAAGGAGACAAGGGTCGAACTCATACCACTGGCCTATGTGATGTCCTGATTAGTATGATTTTTTTATTTAATCAATTTTATGGATGAAGAATAAATTGTTCATTAGAATATATATTTTATCAGATTTATAAAAATATTATTAAAAATGACCTACTGATTAAGTGATTAATGATATTTCAGAAGATGTTCACTCACTTGGTAACTGTATATGATTTATGTGAATATAATATTATGGAATTTTTGTTGAGGTATAAATTATGAATTATAGTTTGAAAACATATATCATTTTATTATGTATTTATGGTGATTCTGATTATTTATTCAAATGTTTAGAAAATCGTGAAGATTATGTGATTTACACAATTATAATTTTGGTATGAGACATTAAGACTCATTGATGTTATTTAGAGAAAAATGTTAAAATTTAACTTGGAAGATCATATTATCAAATACATATGAATTTTGGGTTTTCATTTTTTTCTATGAATTATTGAGTAAAATTAAGGATAGTAATTTTGTTGAATGATCTATGTTGAACACAGGGTATTACTATTGAATTCTGGATATTAAAGTATTTTTTCATCATACAAATGTTTATTATTTTAATATAATTATATTATCTTGTAATGACCATTTTGGTTTTCGTTAATTTCTAAATAAATGTGCAAGATATATATATTATTTTGTGGATTTTTTGATCTAAATAAGTTGATTCTAGTTATTGGTGCAGGAAAAATTCATACTCATCATTTTTTAAAAAACTATGAATTTAGGTTGAAATTTATGAAAGGATGAAAGTTTAATTTTAAAATAATTATATTTCATTATGTTCATTGTATTAGAAAAAAATAATTCCTTAACATTTATAAAATTATTTTGAAACAAAAATGTTATCCATTTAATTTTGTTATCAATAAATCAATAACCTTTAACCCATAATAGATTTATGGTTTTTTGATGGTTGACATTATAATTTACATGATAACAATCACTCTTCCACATATGGAAACCTATTATTTGATATTCTAGATGACCTTCATGTTATATTTTCTCTCTTGTCGAATTAATGTATTATTAATCATTTTTATATGGGATTCCAATAATGGTATTTTAAAACATCAAACCACATTTACCAAAACAAATTTAAAATTGCAATGATACAATTTATTTAATAGGGGGATATGACAACATGATATTTTAAAAGGAAAACACTATGTTCAATAATGTACCAGATACACCACAACAATCATAAAAGAACAACTAAATATTATTATTTAAATGTACCCTTATAATATAGACATTAAATTGTTGGGTATGGATATGAATAACCAATTTAATGAATAAATATAATGTTTAAACTCAATATAAAGGTATTTCTACATTCTTTGAAAAATAATGACAAAATGTTTTCTAAATTAATTTTCTTCTTTAAAAATATGTTTTCTTAAAATATGAGTTTTTATCCTTTTTATGAGTAAATATTATAATCCATATAAGTTATAGAGAATTTATTTTATAAAATATATTTCAATTTTTAATTCCCATTTTCAATATTATCTTAAAATAATTTTCTTGAATTCCCCAAAAATATTAATCATTAAAATAATAATGAAAAATACTAATTATTACTGAAAAATATATTTTATTTTAATATATTTACAATATAAACTTATGTTTCAATTATTTTTGATTTTCAATTATTTTATTTATATTTAAAATAATCTAGTTATGGATTGTCAATTTAATTTTATACTTGAATTTAGTATAAAAACACTTTTCATTTAAAATTTGAATATTTTTTTTTCATTTCCTTTTGTCAGTTTATTATAAAAATAAATTCTAATGTTTAGATGATTTGAATATTGAGTATTTAATTCCATAACTGGAATCATTGGTACTAAACATAATAATTATTTTCTTTTTATTTTTTGGATAATATGAATATTAAATATAGAAATTGTTTTTACTATGATAAAGGTAAAATTAGCTTATTTTATGTTACAAATAAAATGAAAAGAACCATAAAATGTCACAAAAACATAGATAAATATTTATATGTTAGTATAGTTATATAGTAAGCATAAAAATTTGTAATTTATGACATTTTTAGGAAAGTTTCATTCATTGTGTTCATTGTACTAAAATAAATATTTAAGAAACGTCAAATAGATCTCCCTCTTGTTTTTAATAAAAGAAAATTTTTTACCAAGGGTTTTTATTGATAATATTATTGCTAATAAATATTAATTTTAAATATAATGGAATTATATTCATCCTAAAAATTTATTTTCAATTTTTATTGAATAAATTAAAATAATAAATCCTTACAAAACACTAGTAAAGTAAATTAATTTTTTCAAAATCATAATAGTTTCAGACAAATAATTTGATAATTCAATTTTAGAGATGAAAATGACATGTTAAAGATTTAAAAAATATTAAAAAATTTATACGTATTATCTATATTATAAAAGAAAAACTAATGAATAGTTATAATAATTTACATTATTTATATTCTATAATTAATTATATTTTATAAAATGACATAAAATTCATAAAAATAAGAAATTAAGAAAATTTATAATTATAAGGCTTAAATTATATACCATGGTCCATTTTTGAGTATTTTTAATTTTTAAAAACAATATCAAACCTCGGAGATTAAAAATCAATGTTGTCATAGTAACACAATAATGTGTTAATTATGGGGATAAAACCAATGGAAAATGGTATAAATATTTTCATAATATATATAAATTTTATTTTATGAAAGTATTTACACAAAGACTAATATTATCATCAAATTAACTTACTTTGGATCCATCTGTATTTGGAAGTTATTTCTTAATAACTTAATATTCTATGAAAGGCCAAAAGTGCCCCTCCCCTCTCTTATAAAATGGATCCTCTTCTTGTCATTTATTCCAACTTTAATACCCTTTTAGATCAAAAAACATCTAAAAAATTACCTTACTATGATACCTAGAAAAATTTTATATTTATTTATTTATCGAATAATACCATCCTTAGTGGTCTTAAAGAGTTAAGGAATGAAGCCTTTTCAAAGAAGAGATATGGTTTTTATCTACAATTTTATTTCTTCTTCCATTTCTGTAAAACATAATTAAACCATAAAAAAAATTCAGTATCTCATATATACATATATGTTATTATTTTAGAGTAATTACCTATATCCAACTCCTCTTCCATCAAATGGGAAACAAAACCATCATTTGTTGGAACCACGTACTACCGCCGCTTGAACAGATGGAATTCGTTTTCCATTGCCGTATCTCAAGATAGATTGTAATTATAGAGATTATTTTTATATATTATATTAGGGACATATATATCTTTCGAAAAGTATAAGATATCATTTAAATTATTACATTTATATGCATATAAAAATGATAACATCCTTCATGTGTATGTGTGGACTACAACCACTATGGAGCAATGTGATTTGTTTTTCATCATGACATAACATGGAAGATATATATATATGTAGTTTTAATGATATAATATGATATATATGATATAATGATTATTTTAGATAGATAATATAATAATTACCTTCTTTCCATAATGATCTTTGAAAAATAGAAATATTACTCAAGTGTATGTACATACTACCATCTCCATGATTGTATTTTAGATCAACTGTCTTGATCATATTTTATTATTATATTTAAAACTATAATTAATGTATAAATTTAAAAATTATTTAATTATTATTTTTCTACAGAAGATATAATGATTATCTCTTTGACCATAGTCAGCCTAATGATGTAATTCTAATATTATGAACAAACTACAATTGAAAAATCCAATGTGAATATAATTAATTACGTAATTATATTTAAAAAGATAAAAACTAATTTAAAAAAGATTAATAAAATTTAAAATTATTCATATGAAATATCAAGATAACCTAATTTTATTATTTATAAAATTAAAAAAATTGCAAAATGAATAATCAAATGATTGGGTATTTGTACATAACATGATAACAAAAAAAGGAATAATTAAATTTAAAATGGTTCTTAATAAATTAAAAATTAACCTATGTTTATTAATCATAAATTAACATATGTTTATTAATAAAACTAAAGGTAAAGAGATTTATTTTTAAAAAATATTTTTATCAACTTTTTTAAACTCCATTTTTATTCCATAACAATATGATTTTTTTAAATAATATTTATAGAATTATTTTTTAGTATTTTTATATGAATTTTTATTGAAACTTTTACCTATTTTTAATTTTTTACTAATTGGTTTGAATGATATATTTTATTCTTTTTCTAAATTATGTACTTTTGGAAATTTTATAAAAAAATATAGAGGAATGTTTTATATATTTTACATAATGATAATATTTCCTACCTTCATGACATGTATTTTATTTTAATCTAACTTTACACACATATATGGTAATTTTCAAAGAAATGTTTTCCTATGTATGTGCATAGTTTTCTTTTTAAATAGTTTATTTTCAATGATTTTTTATGATGTATGCATCCATGTATTGTGATTATGATTTAGTTCTTGGGCATTTTTTATGTTGTTGGGTGGTTCCATTATAAAGAAAATATGGATGGGTTAGTGATATCCCTATAATTAAATAATTATATTGAATGTTTACTTTGTTTTTTATTCCACGTATAATGATAATGTTTACACCAAGTATAACCATGAGTGTTATTTTAAGTATAATTGTAAGGGTTATTTAATGAATATCACTGAGGGATACACCATAAATTATTATGATAAGAAAATAATGTATCATTTTACCAAGATAAACTTTTTATTCTTTATATGTTTTTATAGAAGTATCATGTTTTTCAAGGTATTTTATTGAGTAATGTTCAAAGTAATGTATATTTTACTTATTAATTGTGGAAATTATAAATTTTTTAAATCATATTTATGAGATTATCATGTTTCAAATTTAACCTATTAGAATTTATTTTTCTTATATAATTTATTATGAAATGTTTTATCGAATTTTTTTTAGTAAAAGTAAATTTATTGGGTAATAAAATGTTTATTTGTAGAATTAAGTCAATTTCAAAGAAAATAAATTTATACAAGTGTTTATGGACAAAAAAAATTTTTCTTTCTTTTTATGTTTCATAATAATATTTTTATAATAATACCACATTTATAAAAAAATTCAAAGGGATTAAGTAATAGTAGGTACCAAGATAAGGTCAATTTGAAGATATATGATTGTAATAAACTTTATTAAAAATCATAATGATTTTAATATTATATTATTAGAGTTTTAAATAAAATTTAAAATATTAATGATAATAAAATAAATGAAAATGATATATATCATCTTGGTACATTCATGAAAAACTATTCTTCTCATAATGAAATCCTTCATAATTATTGATTTATTCCATTTTCGTACGACCATAAGATCCCAAAGGCGGGATAATATATTAAAGAATATAATTTTCAAATTTTTTCAATAATAAAATGAAAAATATATTTGGTTTTGAATGGATTGATAATATTCCTTCTAATAGATGATAATGAGTATCATATTCACAAATAGAAATTCTATAATGGTTAAGATATGTAATTTTGAGATGTTAAGTTGCATACAAGTGGATAAGAGCATGAGTGCCCAAGATTCAATTAATTATTAGTATTTATTTATAGTTTATATAATTTCATACCTAATTTTACAACATATGGTATTTTATCATTGTTTACTAATTGTCGACATAACTCACTATTCACCCATGTAAATTATTTTCCACTAAACAAGAAATTAACACAACTACGTAATTTTAACAACATAAATATATATAATATATCAATTTTATAACAATAATTATATAAGTTTTATAAATTTATCTTTTTAATTGAAATAATTTATATTATAGAGGAAAAAAATTTAATTGAAAAATAGAATAAATTTTTTAATAAATTATTATATTTCACTTCTTATAATTCAATTTTTATTAATGTATGAAAAATATTTATTATACATTTTAGATATGATATATGTAAAAAATTGTTCATTTATTATAAATGTTTATATAACCATTATACTAATCTCAATATAATCATGGGATATACTTTCTTACAACAATCATATATATACCCAATCACTATAAAATTATAATATTGACCAGGTTCATTCCTATATATGTTCCTTGATACATATATAAAAACTAATTATTATAATCCATCATTATTATATCAAAATTTCATCCATATTTATAATCTTTTGGACTCTTTGTAATGTTATACTCACAAGTATGATATTCATGTGAGATCACAAGGATAAATACTTCAAGCATGTGGTATTTTTATTTAATTCTTGTAAAATTCCTCTTCTGTTTTTTATAATTTCATTCCATATAAATTCTTGTAATATTAATGTTTATTTCATTTTTTATTATAGTATTGTACCTTAATGAAATATAGAAGTATTAATTTTTGTTTTTATTTCATTTTAGAAAAAAAAAACTACAAACACATTCATGAAATATTCATACTAAAATATTGTTTTTTACATTATTTAAAAAAATGAATTTTTATACAACTTATTTATTAAACATTATTATTTAGTTTATGAATATATTTGAGAACTAAACATCATCTTGATGTGTTGTATCATCAGAAAGACTAAAATTATATGTTCCACTTTCAAGTATTATCTTGGTTAACAATAGCATTATATGATCAATTCCAATTAAAATTTGTCAAATTGTTATGATATTATAGTAAAAATTTGATGAATTAATTTTCAACCTATTGGAATTAATTTCAAAAATGTTTATAGATCCATATTATTAAAAATTTCTACCAGTGAATGTGTGGTTTCTTTCCCTTGGATATTTTGGAAAAACAATTACTCAAAGTTTCCAAATTTAACAACTGGATCATTTATTAGAATATTTTATTCCCATTTTATGGATATAAAAGAAACTAGGGAAGGATAACATTTTCTTTACCGTGGTTTTTCTTCGTATTCTCAAAATGAATTCCCTTGTAATGATAGATATATGTTTTAACTTATGAATGTAATATCCAAAAGGGGGGATTAGAATTTATTAAAGGATATTTTGGTAGATATTCAACTTGAAATTGCATAAGATATTTGGGATAGAATATGAGGACTATGTAGGTTCTGGTCACATTGGAAGCGTTTGATGGTTCATTCACAAATTTGATATTTGTTTTTGATCGATGGTTATTATAATATTTACATAATGGTAAATTTTGTGAATAATGGAATCAAATCAATGAATGTAGATAATGGATAAAATGATAGAACAAGAGAATAGGATCATAACTTATTATATATAATTAATTAATTTAATTAATTAATTACCTTATAGGAGTTCCTTCTTAGCTTATGTATTTGAAAATTAATCTATTTTGTATTGTAATTATTTCATATGAATGAAGTGTATATTCCCTCTATAGGTGATCCACATCTGTCCCAAAAATATTTAAATATCGTAATAAGAATATCTGGGTGCTTGCACAGAAGATTGTATCACTTGAATCATTCACCTTTGATCTCCTTAAGAAACACTTCCAATTTTTTTCTTTTATTTATCTTGACTTGAGATTGGTTGGTGGAGGAATATCAATATTCATTATTGTGAGAATTTTAATAGAATGGAGCCCTATAGGGCTTCAAGTGGATTATCCGAATTCATTGTGCACAACAACAAAAATGAATTGGATCAGTTGATAAAAAAATATAATTGGGATTATATACAATTAGGTTTTGAAAAAATAAATACCAAAGGGACCATTATTTTTATTTAATCCCTTCATTATCCCATCTCCAAAATAATAATAATATTATAGTTTATCGACATACAAAAAACACAACAATTAAAATTAAATATTATTTAATCAAATAATATTTGATATATATATTTTCAAACTAGACTATTAAACTCAGTCTATAATTATACAATTATATTTATTAGTCCTTGAATAATTTTGACGTATTTATTAAATAAATATCACTACACTATTCTCAAATAAACAAATAAAAATCATATTCAGTAAATAATAAATATTTATTTATTAAATATTTCGTTAACATAATAATCTCTAGAATAATTGGTGACGTTATATATGAAATCAAGTAAACAAGATCTTTGTTAAACCACATGAATGAATAATATTTATTAAAATTATTAAATAATAAATAATAATATATTAATTAACTAAGATTCTAGAGACACTTAGCATGGGACCATCTAGGCCAATTTCTCAATGGCATTAGATGAAGTAGCCTAATGTCCAAGGGTAGCTTCTAGAAACATTCCAATGGACCTATATAGAATTAATTTATTATCTAAAGGGAATAATATCTCATATGGAGGTTTACCATGTAATGTAACCCATTTATCATGATATCTCAAATTAAGCACATTGCATGCTAGTCCCGTCAACCTATCTGCTCGATGTATCTTTTGATAAATATATAAAAATAAAAATCGCCTATAGAACATGATGGATATGGATTTAATTAGGCTATATCATTTTTATCAGAGTTCCTAATATACAAAATTCTATTATGGAAATATAAGGATAAAATCATTTCCCTCATTATTCATTAATGAAATATTACTCATGATGCACCCAATGTATCCTTCCACACTGCGAATAGATGTAATCATTATTTTTATAATACATCAAAGTACGTAGCTCATAATACTCATTAATAATAATAATTAATTATTTGGATCAATGCACACATCCTTATATAGGAAAATAAAATGAAATATATAAATGTGGATTTCGTATTGGTGGTTCTCATTCTCAAAATATCCTACACTAGATATTACCAAGGGTTAAACCAAAATAAGGCAACCCAAGGCCGTGCGAGTCTCCGCCCATGATATCCTATTCCATTTTCTACCTCAAATTAATTGATCTGTAAATAGAACATATATTAGAGAATTTTATCTTGTCACTTCTAAGATCTCATCATAGCAGAGAACATCTATAACATTTCAATGTGACAACTACTCTTCAGAAATTACCATATAATATGTTATGCATAACAATAATCATGATGTGATTAAATGTTCATTAATATTAAAAACTATGAATACATGTTCTAAAAAATTACACAAAAGTTTGTTTTAGAAAAACATTTTAGTAATAGGATGGGTCTTTTTATAGATGATTCTCAGTAACAAATTTATATATATATATATATTCTTTAATGGATACAAAAGGTAATCTTATGTTTAAAAGTTTCTTTTTTGGGTTAAAATAAAATAGTCATAATTATTTTCATGATTATAAATATTTATTTTGATTTTATATAATTGTATACATAAATTTTACCATAAATCAAATGTTTCAATTTTTTACCTATGTAACTCACTATTCATGTAACTGCTTTTCATTTTTATGATTATACCTTTTCATGATTTTGAATAATATATGTGGAGTTACTCAGAGAGTTGGGGTAGTGTTTTGGGAATCATTAATCCCAAATGATGATTTATTAAAAATATTAACATATATTAACATACATACAAGTGTAATCATTGAAATAATTGATTATCTCCCTAAACTATTTTCATATGGGAAAACTAGGACCCCCATTGAGGTCATAAAATGAGGTTTTCCAAATGTGTGACATAAACCTTTATCAATTTGGATTTTGAGGTGATGCATAGTCACTAGAAAATATGTAACACAAAACAAAATTTATTTATTTATTTTATGTATTAAATATTATACATAGAATAATCCCTTTTATAAACCCTATCATTGATATTATATAGGGTTATCCACATCTGTGATAATTGGGAGAAAGGGAGATCTACCATTGGAGAATCATCAGTGATGAAAAAGAAGATTTTTTATTCATTGGGTGGATTCATAGAAAAATATCTACATTATCAAAATTATTCAGGATTACTTGGGATATCATCAAAAACATGTTCTTTTTCAATGATCAATATGATATAAAGGTAGTGATCTGGTATGTGAATTTATCCTCACTTTGGATTTTGTTTCTATTACGGTTTAATCTCAAATAATTTAATTATAAAACAATCAATTCTTTCCAACAATTTATATTTTAATAATCATAATTTATTGAATGACTAATTTAGTTTTTTTATTTCAACTAATTTACCTTTATTTCTATATAATAATGGAGTCCAAACTAAACACCCATATTTTTCGTTTCACACATTTTGGTTTTAGGTAATTCGATATCTCTTCTATAGGTTATCATCACCAGTACTCATTTGGAAATCAATTAAAAAAAATTTTGCAACCCAAATTATTTCATGTTTGATCATTGGATCAATAAATAATTTTCGTAGGTCTATAATTGAGAATTCAGTGTTATAGAAGAATAATGTTTATGAGGGGAACAAAAAGAGGAATCAGGTGATTTTAACTTTATGATCTATGGAGTTTAAAATAAAAACATTCTATGGGAGGCACCAATGGATTATGTCTCTTGACCAATTGTGATGTGAATTTAACATTAGACCTATCTTGATGATGGTAATGTTATTTTGTTGTGTTATTATTTGATGATTTGGTGGAAAAACGGATGGGGGAAGAATTAGAATTTACATTTCTTATATAATATTTATATAAATTTTGTAAATACATATACTATGTTTTGGATGAACACACACTATGGATCCACATTTTATATAGTGCTAGGGATTTATTTAAATTAAAAGGTCAAATGATCATGTCACTCCAACCTATAAAGGTTAGTGTGTACCAGGGGTACTTTCCCAGGGACCCATGTGTCCTTATATACCATGTGTATGGGGATAATACCATTATATCTTCATAGATACAAGGAATTGGCAGATGATATACATTCAAATTATCTTAGATTCGTGACACATCATGTGACTCCACCTTAAATTACATGTAGTTTGGATGAGATGCATCATGGGAATGGTAGGACACAAACTAGTGGATTAATTGGGATAACATGGTTTGTATATCCACATTCTATTAGTTATTTAAGTCTTGTATAGATTATTTCTCATGGTATTCCAATGTGAAGTTGGTATCTCACCCATTGGGACAAGGATCCACCTTAGGATTCATTATTTCACCCATATAAGGGTGATGCTAGGATCCTCTACCAACAGAATCATATAGAGTTTTTATTTTACCCACATATACTAGGTAGTGATCTGGTATATGTGGTGTGGTTGAAATGGTACCCTTATAGATCGAATAAAAAATGGATCGTCACTAAAAATTTGAATTTCGCAGTAGTAGTAAAGGGACTTTATCAGTGTATAAAACGTTCTAACTATGAAATAGAGTTTAATGGGATGGAATTATCAGAAAACGTTATAAATCTAATATAGAATGGATTATTTTATGACCACTCTGACCCCCTTTATTTTTGATTACCTTCCCCCACTAACAATACTTTGTGAAATTAGAGCCTCTTTTGTGTGCCTGGATTTGATCCATGTATCTTTGATTTGGATCTCTAATTCCACTACCACTGCACCAGATGTTTTAATATCTATTTTATGATATTTTAGTTTTGTAAAATATATATATTTTTCGTATATATTTTTTATTACTATATTTATATAATTATTTTAAAATACATCTATAAAATATATGAGTGTGTGTGTGGTATGTATATTGAAATTTTCTTAAATATACTAGATATTATATATTACATATTATATCTTATATCTTATATCTTAAATATTACATATTATATATTATATATTATAATCATTTACATATACAAGTATAATATATATATATATATATATATATATATTAATACACACATATCTGTATATATAAACATTACATATATGTATATATTTTAATGAGTATTTATATATGTATATATGTATTTTCATATCTTTTTATCATGTAAAAATTGGAAAGATATTATTTTAAATAAAATTTAAGAATATTAATTTATTTACTTTTTCTATAATATACATATACATATATATTTGTCTATTTATAGACGCATTTATTTATATAAACATTAATTGTATAGATATATATGTATATGTAAATTCATTTATATAAGATAAATAAAATGGATAATTTTTTATTTTAAATAAAATGATTAATAAATATATATTTTATATATTTCAAAATACATTTTTACAAAAATATATTGATATAAGTATTTATACAAGTTATTTATTCAAATTAAATATAAGAAAATATGAATATATTTAATTATAAATAAATATACAATATTCAAAATGACAAAATTTATAAATCATAATATCAATATGAATGTAAGCCTTGGGAATAATTCAGCCACATAAAAATGGGAAAACCCATTAAACGAGTCTAACATTCCATCAAATGTTAAAAAATTGGGATACCCCAACAAAAAATATAGTTTTTGTTTCCTTTCAAGGATTTTTTGGCCACAAAAATATGCTACTATGGATTCTCATAGTGTTTGGTATGTAGAGATTGTCGTAGGCTTCGATTTTATATGTGGTAAATTTTCAAATGACACTCAG
The DNA here is from genome assembly GCA_963277665.1 of Viscum album. NCBI lineage: Eukaryota > Viridiplantae > Streptophyta > Magnoliopsida > Santalales > Viscaceae > Viscum > Viscum album. Next base: position 114,103,452 of record OY728155.1, on the reverse strand, counting down.
GTCAAAATTTATGGATGTTTGAAGTTTAATTCATCTTTCCAAATTATCATATATTCTACATTAATTCATTTAATTGTTATGTCATACAACTATTATTAAATGACTATTTCTTGATAACAATTTGAAAAAATTTATTTAATAACATTTAAATTATTTTATAATCCATTTTCACTAAATATGATATATATTATGTTTAAATACTCATTCAGCCTTATCAAAAACATTTTTAAAAAATATCCATTATATATTGTATAAATATATTTATATTTATAAATTTATATATTGTTATTAATTAAATATATTTGATTTTAGGAAATATACACCTTATTAGTGAAAGAAAAAAAGCGACGTTAAAGGGAGGCATTTATCAGCACATGTAAAAAACGTTGATAAATCCCCCATACCATCCTTTTTTACATGGGTTGATTAAGCCCATACCATCCCCATCAAAAAAATTTTCCTAATATTAATAAATCTACCCCCATCATTAGGACTTTTTTATAGCATTAATATAGGTGGGGCCATAATCGTTGCTTTTAGATTGCACTAATAAAGCCTTGATCTGGATAAACCTAGTTTTGTAGTAGTTGATTCCCCAATAGTGTCATTATTTAACCTATAGTAATGGGGTCTGGATCCTCCATAATCATCTGAGGGAATAACCTTCTGGGTTTTTTGTGTCATCTAGATTTAAATTTTAGAATGCATTTTATATTTCTCAAAATTCGAGAATGATACTCTACATTGGTATGATTATCCTTATATGTATATATATATTTGGGTTTCACATACTATTTACCGACTCTTATTTAGTATGATTTATTCCATAGTGATTTTGAGAGTTCCTACTAGGTATGTATATACTCACCAATTCATGGGATCTTTCCATATTTGTTGTGTCTTATAATGATAATAAGTTATCCAATTAAGACCTTAGGAGACCTGGTGTGGGTATTTCTTAGTGATTTTTATTAGATATAGACACTTGAATACTAAAGAACTGTTGTATGCATACTATAAATATTTCAACTCTTTGTATTAGGTTAGACTAACCAACTATTTTGTTTCTACCTATTTCCATATTTTCATAACTATGTTTGTAACGACCCAATCATTTATGAATAAAATTCCATTTCATTTAATGTCTTATAGAAAACACAAGCCCTTTTTTTATTATTATAGGTTTTAAATGACCGTTAACTATCTTTACCATTGATAATATAGTCGTTGAATAGTTATTACATGACTGATATAAATATAAGGTTTTAAAAAAAATTCTTTCGATAAAGACAAATAAGAGGATGGCCTCATCTAGTAGACGTGGGTCGTACAAAGCCCATTTGTCAGAGCATAGAAAGGAGGTAGCATCATCGGGCTTCTCTCTTGACCATTTTAATTAAAGTTTCAACATATTAAGCTTGAATAGAATCTTCTACATGATACTTTCATTTTAATATAGATTACCACCCTGGCGATGATATCTAAGCCTCCCTAAGAGTCAGTCACCATCGCACACTTTACCATTAGGTCATATGCGGGTATTATAATGGGTTATGTAATAAGGTATTAGTTACTTATTGTGTAGTCAATTTTTATAAATAAATGTTTTATTCCATCAATTCCATTATAGGAATAGTCTTTCTTTAAAAATGATGAATTCGATAAGTTCATTTTTCAGGTAAAAATGTTACTTTTGAGAAATAAATAAATTATTATATTAAACTAATTATTTTATAAATAATATTATAAAAATAGTTATTATAAATGAGGATTATATCAGTACCTTATCTTTAAATGATTTTTTAATCAATTTGATAAGAGTTGTGTTTTTATAATATAAAATAGAAAGTGTATATTTTAAGTATTTAATGTATTTTTGAAACAATTTATATTTTAATAAAATATTATTATCAAATTACTTTTATGAATAATAAATGAGTATATAATTTTTATGATGTCAAATGTAATTTTTTTGAAGGATTGAAAACTATTTTTCTCAAAAAACATGAATTTTTAATAAATTTTGGTTTTCATTTAAAACGTGAAAACTCAAATATTTAAAAAATTATTTAGATAAAATGAATATTATTTTAGGAATTCAAATGTTAAAATTATCCAACAGTGAATTGTTCATCATTTTCTGAGACAATCGATGTTTTGGGTAAAAATGAAATACCCTATAATTAAAATAGGTGTTTTATGACATCATAATGACCCCAAGATGATGTAAAAATGGGTAATATTAGACCAATATATGTTTTCCCATCAAAATAATGTGATTTTGGATTTGTTTTACTTAATTTATAAATCCTTAGAGAGTCCTCAAAAATGTATAATATATTTTTTGATTTTGAATTCATTTACTTTAGAGTGTGACTCACCTCCAGCAAATAAAGGCTAATTTTTTTAATATGTTCGAACATTAGACATATAAAATAGTGTTTTTTAATCCTCTTTTGCGAAACCAAGGGTCAAAACCATTGGATGTTATGTGGTTTTTGGTATTTAATTATTTAGATTCCAAAACCTATGTCTATGAAATATTAAAGAATCCCCCTTTCTATTCCAATATAAACCATATCATTATCACACTTAAATTAAATAAAAATCATTCAAGAACATACCTAATATTCCCTCCTATTTATATAATCCTCCCAAGGTTCCCCAATCTCTCAATAATCCCCTCTTCAAGCTCTTGAAGTCAATCACTCAAGTAAGGGATTCATTCCTTTTTCATTTTAACCTTGTTTATTCTTGTCATTATACCATTTTATTATCAATTAAAAATGTTGGGGTATGATTTATAACCTCTCCCATACTTACCTCCTTATATTTTAATGTTTATATTAAACTTTCACTCTATTTAATTCCATCCGTGTACACCCGTTACCATGCTGAAATTCTATAAAGGATCTCTCTCTTCTTATTTCCATTAGAGTGTTTCCCCCATATCATGCAACCAATTTCCATTTCATATATTTGGATATTATGTTCCATGGTCCCCTTACTATCTATTTCATGTATTAATGTCTTGAGACCCCTTTCTCTCTCAACAACCCAACTTATGAATTTCTATATGACAATGTTATGCTACCAAAACTGCACAATGATTTTCCATGCCAAAATCACTGTGCAGTTAATACCATACCCATTTCACTATCAAGGGTATTCACCTCTATGAAAATATAATTATTTAATGGTATTTACATAGATATATCTTCCAAATTTCTTAATCATGTAATAACATATGATGTTGAAATATTCCATGTTATATGATCCATGTGGAACACTTATGCATGAAATGATATATTTATGAAGGGTTTTCCCTAATAACACTCCAATGCATTGGGTAATGTTAAGTATCACGATACCCCATGTGAAATGCGGGTTTAATCATGATAATTCAAGTTCAATGTGGATTTACTCATGATAATCCATGTAAAATGAACCTTGGATCGTGCTAATATCATGTTGTATGTTATTGCCACATTCCTATATTATAAAAATCATGATATATCATGACTTTATTTTCAAGTTTCTCTTATGATCCATTGATATTTATATTTACTAACATGTATTTTATTCTACATATTATTACTTGTTTCCTCCCATACAAGGATTTATATCACACCCTTTTCTTACTTATGTTCTCATGTTATCCCATGATGTGTTAAGTATGAAAAAAATGAGTTGGTCATGTCAAACATTATTGTAATAAAGATGTTGTATTTAAATTTTTATGTTGTTATGGAAAGTTCCTAATTTACTAAGACACAAGAACTCTCGATCCTCAGAGTTGTCTTAAGTACATTTTTATGAAATAAATAATCATTATGTGTGTAATAACAATCAAGGTTATTATAATGTTTTGAATTTATTTTTTATGGTATATTAGAGGTTTTCATTGAATTTATTTTTATATATTTATACCATCCACATTACATGGGTTTGATTAGAGAATCATGTGAATGTGTATTGGTTCATTATATTGAGTCATACCATATGATTTATATGCCAACTCGGTTATTGTAACCCGTCCTTATCCTAATATAATATGTTTTTTCACAAGGAGTTATATAAACCATGGTCAAATTTGGTTTTGGGGTGATGCACTATCACTTGTTAATATGTAAAATGAAAACAATTATTTTTTGATTCATTACATTTATGACCTAGCCTAATCCCCTTTTAAAATACCATTATATAAATTATAAATGGTTATTTACATCTATGAGGATTGATATTAAGAGAGACCTACAATGGGATAATATTTGATGAAAAAAGTTTAAATTTATGGATTATTGATTAGATTTAGTGAAGCTCAAATATGATATCAGAATAAGTGATGATTACCAATGGAACAATTTGAAACTTATTCGTTAATTGGGATTGATATTATATAATGGTAAGGATCTTATTTAGTTTTTATCATCTCTTATGATTTCATAAAGATTATTAATTAACCGCCAATAATCTAATTCTAAATCAATGATTTCATTATTTTATTTAATGTTTTCATATTAATATTTTATAAACGATTAGTTAAATTTATTGTTTCAACTATTTTCTATCATATTCTATAAAAAAATGCGCATAAACCAAAAACATCTATGATTCATTACTCAATTTGTTTATATATTTTTTACTTTGTTCAATTGGTGATAATCACCACTCTTTATTTGTTGGGTGCTTTGATAAATTATAAGGACCAAACTCATTTCTCATTTGATCATTTGTTATACAGATCATTTTATGGGGTTTATAATCTGGATTATTGTGTGATTTATGTACTATTTTCATGATTGAAATTTCAATAGGGATTGGGTGATGATATCTTCATGATATGTTGGGTGTGGAATGATAAATCTTCAATGGGAGGCACTCGTGACCTTTTTCCAACAAAGCAGGGACAAAAGATTAATTTTTAACTAACTTGACGATGATCAACATGATTATATGAATTATGGGTGGATTTCATAAAAGGAACAAAAGCATGGGGATGAAATTGGAAGACCAATCCCTTATCTAGTTTTTCTAGAAATTTACCGACTATAAGTCTTGTGTTTTGGAAGAACTGATGTCGTGTAGTTTTTTTACGCAATGTTAGGATTTTACTAAGAGTTAAGTGCCACATGACTATGTGACTAAGGGACACAACATGGGAATCCTAACTTTAGTGGTCAGTGTGTACCAAGGGTAAGCACAAAGGGATCCATCTTTCCCCACATAAATGTGTTTTGGGTTACACCCCATTTACCGTCAAAGGTACAATGATCTAGCTTATATGGTATATATTGAGTACCACAGAGTCCTAATACATTTTGAAACTCCTGTACATATTATATAGTTGGAGGGATGAATGTACTATGGAATGATAATTCCAATCCATGTGGATGACTTGGGAGAACACACGGTGTACCCCTAGGGCATGGTTTGTATACCCCTTGGGATTGGATAATTAATCTAGACTGGTCAATATTTTATTTAACCAATAATGAGTAATTTCATATATATTAGGATTTTCTTAAATGCTAGAGATTATAGTTGATTTTATGTATTTTTTTCTATCTTGATGTTGGTACAATAAACTACGGGGATGATTAATTTCCTATAGTAGTAGTGGAGTTCCTGGAAGTCTATATTGGGGAAACACCTAGGATAATTCCACATCCACAAGTCAAATTATATATAAACTTATATCTAGAGACATATTTGAAATCATCATTGGAATTATATATAGACCCCACATATTGTTAAGAGATAAGGGAGTTTTAGGAGGACCTTTTGAGGGAAGTATTTATCCAACCTAGAGTTTCCCCATGAGAAACTCTAATATTATTCACTAAGAAGCTGGATACAGTACAGTGTTTTTGTGGGATTATCATCCCCTAAACCAAGTCACCATTAATAATAAGTATCCACTATCGAGAATTGATGACCTCTTCAATCAATTGAAGTGGATGGTGGTTCACAAATATCATGCTCAGGTCAGGTTATCATCAGTAGTAGGTACATGATGAGGATATACGTAGACATAATTATGATGCTAAAATGGCCAATATGAGTGCTTGGTGATTCCATTTTCCATGATGAATTAACCAGTGGTGTTTATGGGGGTCATGGAAAAAATATACTTGTATTTCCTATACCTATTTTTTTGTAATTGAGAGATGGATTTCTCATTTAGTAAGTTTCATAGGTACAACATATAGATAATTTGAGGATGGACGAAGATGTATATAAGGATAAAAAATAATCTAGAAAACTCAAGAAGTTTATGTTATGTATTAGATACGCCAAAATTCTAGGACATATAATATTAGAGTGGGGAGTATCCATAGACCCTACGAAGATCATAGATTTTCTAGATTGGGAACCAAACAATTGATAAAATAATGTTCATAGATTCCATTAGATAGTTTTATTTTACTAGATATGATTGACATTGTTATCAAAGATTCAAATCACTAAGATTATTTGACATTGTTATTTTATGCTGTCAGATATGTGGTTGAAGGACTTTGATGATTTATAGTGGAAGTGTAACTGTGATACTATCTTGAGGAAGCATGAAAAGGGGGATGATTTCATAGTTTATTGTGATGGCCACGAAGATGGTATTGGGTGTGTATTAAGGAATATGAAGGTGTTAATATCATATAATTCTAGGAAGATTATATCCCAAAATCAAAACTACATAACTCATGACGTGAATACATGGTGATAAAACCTTATTTATATGTGTTTTTTTATTATTCTATCCATAAGTGTCTCTGAAGCAGCATCGCACATATAGAACTCAATTTAGATAGAATTTGTGGTTGGAGTTCTATATTACTATAACTATGATGTATTTCATACACATGGGAATGATAATGTTATATAAATTTATATCAAAGTGAAATCTCTTTCCCAATTTCTATGTGGGGATTCAAAGTATTTTTAATCATTGAAACTATAATAAGTGGATAAGGGAAGATACGTGTGTCTATGATTGATGGTTGTGACTCATCCTCTTATCTAGTACTAATGGGAATAAAAATATGGTGATTATAATTCTGAGTTATTGTGTGACCATATATTCAAAGGACATGCTTCTGATGGATTTTATGATAGTGGGGACAATTTCATCCTCTTCCAAGAAAACATGGTGGTACAAGACACACATTTATAGGATGTTATATTATTTTTCAATATATGTGCATTAGTGTTACATCCAATAGGGGAAAAGATATACTAATAGATTTCATGGTTGTTTTGGTGTCCGCATATGAAGAAGTTATTTAAATAGTTCATATTTTTATGCCATTTTAATAAATAGGTGAAGGTCAAGCATCAACTAAGAATGGGTTTTTTACGACGTTGTTCTGTATGATAATGAAAATGTGATGGTGTATTTGTGGATTTTTATGGGCTTTCCATGGATGGATATAGGTCATGATACTATTTTGGTGATCATTTATCAATATACTAAGTCATAAAATATCATCCCTTTTAGACATAAATGTTCAGTAAAATTATGGCATGATTATACATGTAGTAGATCATCGATATCCATGGTGTCCCATTGAGGATTATCTCAAATAATTATACTCACATCATATCTTGGTTATGGAGGGTCATGTATGAGGATTTTGTGAATTGGTTATAGATTATCATTGCATTTCTCCCCAACAATGATAGCCAAACCAAGTGGAAAATTCTTATCCTAGAGGACAAAATATAGGCCTTCTAGTTAAACATTAGTTTAAGAATGTTATATCATCGACCCTTAAGAGAGTTTGTATACTATAGTAGTAATCACTATACTATTGGTATTGTTCATTTTGATGCCCTTTTTTGTAGACCATGTAGGTCAACACTATACTAGAAACATTTTTTAGAATCAGTACTTATGGGCTTAGACTTACCTTTTTCAATGGGGGATAATGTGAAGATTTTATAGGATAGGATGAGGGTAACATGGAACTAATAAATACCATCTATAGATAGATTACAAATTCCTTTAGAGTTAGGTGAGGGTGACCAAAAATTCATAAAGGTCCGGCCTTAATGTTATTTATAGAGGTTTTGTTCGGGTGGTAATGTAACGACCTATGATTCTCAAACACAAATGTTACATATTATATGATTAATATTCCTTATAATACCAAAACACAAACCATAAGATCAAAAATGTATAGTTCCTTTGGAAATTTTTACACATAAACAATTGATCCATAAGTGATCTTCATCATATCCCAATATGTTCTTTATAATTATCACCCTTATTAGATATATCATAAATAATACATTTCATCATAACCTGGGGTAAAACATAAGAGAAGGTTAGATTATGTGCTCATTAGGGGTATGAAAGGGAGATACGTATGAATAACATAAATATAAGGGAATTAGATCCTGAGAATAACATGTGAAACCCATTACTTGTATATCAAATATCGTAATCATGAGACATAAAATAAATATTAGTAGTTCATAAGACATAAATTATATGGTAATCAAAGAAAATGATACATTAGACAATACAATTGGTATAATATATAGATTTTTTGTGTACAAATAAGAACAGAAAATTAGTTTCAAATTATTTAAATCTCATTAACAATGATATCATAATGGAATACTTTCATCACCAAAAACATTATAAAAGTGAAGGATCACTCCCAAGACCATTATAGTGGACCAATTCACATATTAAACTAGGTTCAATCTCCATTATAATCATGTCTATCACATGAGCTGTAAGTCATTACCCAATAAATTGTATGGAGATATCGGGGCCACCCACCACTAAATGAAAATCACATATATGTGTTCCAAAATATTTTAAAACATTCATCATATCATAACCCATGAGAGTTTATTGGTTTCATAAACATTTTTCCATATCATAACCTATGGAAAATATAATGGTTTCATAATCATTTCATCATTTCATCATTTCGTATTTCCATTAAAGTATAACCTATTAATTGAAGCAGATTTCATATGTATCTCATAATGGTATAACTCAAGGAAGAGAAACCAGATTCATAAACATCATGCCATCACAAAAAAACCATTTAGAGAAATAATATGAATGGTATCTTTGGATCATATCCCAAGTAAGGCATATGTAACACCAATAGATTCAATCTTATATAGAAAATGATTTTGAAAATACACTTGGAATCTTTCTGGATGGAAATATATATTTAAATTTTTTTTAAAAAAAATTCAAAAATCATTTGTGAAATACTTTGTAAAAAATATAATATTTCTAACATATAAATATTCTTATAAAATCATTAAAAACATTTCTTGAAGAAAATAACCTTTCCACTTTAAAACCCACATTTTAAAATAAACAATATTTTCAAAATACTTTTATTTTATGATAAACATGGAAATTTATAAAGAAAGCATCAATAGAAATAGGGGTCATAATGGCATGAAAATAAATAAACATTGTACACATTAAAAAAATAATCCTTTTTCAATTTAGGTAAAATCCAAATTTTAAATTCTTAGAAAATGATATGAATATTCTATTAAGAAAACAATAAATATTAAAACTTGGGTAAAACATTATTTACTAAATAATAATAATAATAATAATAAATGAATATTTTAAAAAAATTATAGAAAACATGGTTTTGGATGAAAAATGGCCTTTTTGATCAAAAAGACCAATAAGAATTCTTTTTCATTCAAAATATTTTGAACTCGTGAATACATAAATTAAGTAAAATTAGTTGGAAATGTTTATTATAAATATCAGACTATAATAGAATAAAATTTATTAGTTTATTAAGAGATATTTCATAATATTTCATCATCATAATAATAAACTTAAACAATCTTTATAAATGATGACATTGTATTATAAAACCCCCAAAAATTTGGTAACATTTAATAGTAAACCCCAGTGAAATAATAACATTAAATATAACTTAAAATATCATTAGAATGAATATATTCATGATATTACATGTAAACTAGGTTGTGTATACTCCTCATAAAATAATATACATTTATATCATAACATGTTTCTCAAAGTTGGAAAATTGAGAAAAAAATCCCTTTCCGCATTGGCAACATTTTAACTATAATCCTTCTATAAGAGATATGCTAAAATGTTTTTTAAAATAAAAATAATGTTCATTTAAAACCTAATAATATAAATTCAAGGGATGTAAAAGTAGTTAAAAATGAAATATTTTTTTAATATTTCTTGTGTCTCACATAAGTAAAACATAATATATAAATCCTATACTACTTTAGTAATGTTTTGTATTGTGAGTCCCAATAAAAACTAACAGAAAATAAAGCATTAAAAATCATAAAAATAAGAAGACTAATTATATATCCAATAAAATTGGTATAATATACACCATATAAAATATATGAGTAATGATTTTTTATATGCCTCCTTGAAATAATTGAGAGACTTGAAATCCCTTGCCTTATGTCTCGACTGCCATTATACATGCTCAAACCTCCAATTTAATAAATAAAAGTTTATTATAAATATATTATGAAACCATAAATACATATATAATAGCATATATAATTTACTTTTGATATTTTATTTACCATTTATTAAGAATTCCATGTTATAGTCACGTTCTAGCAATAACCGATTTGTTTTTCCTGTATGTTATTATTTGTTATTTTTTTATCATCTAACTTTGATCATGGTTACATAATATAAATATTGATAATAAAAATTAAATAAATTAAATATTTATTAAATATATATTTACTTTTAATAATCAATGAATGTTAGTGATGGAATATGAAATACATTGTTCATGGAGATAGTAAGTTGTACATATGCAAGATCATTGTATCCTTTTAATAACAGATTGAAAGAATGAAAGTTAAATAATATATTAAAATACAAAAAAAATTAACATATATCATAAATTTTTATAAAAAACAACTTTATTAACATCTATATAAAGAGTGAACAAATCACATCACATCGTAAGGTTGTAGTCTTTCGTACACACGAATGACGTGATTTCATTAGCACATAATAGAAAGTAAGTTGGTATATGTGATATAATAATTCAAGATGAATTAAAATATCATAAAAATTAAAGATAATAATTTAATAATTTATTATATCTGGTCATGATTGTTGGTAATGGAAAAAAATAATGACATCAGTTTGTGAGGCGGTAGTCCACCGTACACACAAATGATGGTTTCATAAACCATTTGATGAAGTATGAGAATGAATTTTGTTATTAAATTAACATAATAAAATATAATTACATGTAATATATTCTTGTTATTGATCATCATGTTTAAATATAAATATATAGAGTTAGAGAGAGAAAAAAAATAAAATTTTCAGTTAAGGATGTTACATCTTATTTGGACAACATCTTACGTTTTCACCAAAAGGATTATTAGGTAGAATTTATTTAAATAAATATGGAATATGGGTTTATATGATGAAATTATGTACGTTATTTTGGAGTTTCATGTCCAAACCAATGGGTTTTAGAAGTGTGAGTATGTGAGGAGAGTGGGTGGCATTTTATTATTGGGGTGAGGGGGAGACATTAATTTTTGAAATAAAACGTGTACTCACGATTTTCCCATGGTACAAGGCTCCAAAAAGAACCATTATGAAAATATAAGATATAATTTTGAAAAATGGACATAAAATGGGTTTATAAAAGTTCTATTTCATTTTAAATCCTTATCTTTTTAGTTTAAGCCATCGTAAAACCAATTTTACCATAACATTGGAAAATAATTTTATCTGTTTTTTCTATTCATTATGCTGGAAATTAAGTTGAACATAATATAAAATATATTTTATTATTATTCCAATATAGAATAATATTTTACAAATTAAATTTACATAAGTGTAAAATTTTAATTTAATATTAATCCTACAGTTGCGATGAGTATGCTGTTTTCGAAAGAGAAAAATGACCTAAAGATTTAAAAAACGTTTTATAAAAATTCAATATGAGAAAAATTAATGTGTACTGAATTGGATTAAAAGATATATAATTTAACTAGTTTTTTCATTAAAACATTCTTCAAACAGTTTTATTGTTTTTGAAATCTTTAATAGAAATGATAATTCAAAAAACTAGTTTTTTTTAATATTCATTGAAAAATTTTCTTCTTAGAAACTTCTCAAAAAATATAAACTAAGTAATTTTTCATGAGGATAAAAAAATTTAACTTTAAAAAATAAATTTTATAAATAACTAAATATTAATTTTAAAGTAATTATTCAAATGTTGAACAACAAGATTTTTTAGAAAAATAAAGTTTTTAATGCATAAAATTGGATTTATTCTTATCTATTTTCTAGAAAAATTATAAGATAAATTTTTAATACTTTATTTAGTATATAATTTATAAATTTTATTAAAATAATTATCCAGAATTGATTTATTTAATTTATTAAGATAAAAAAAAATTTGTGCATAATTTTTTTTTTTGAACAGGATCCCTTTATTTTCAAATTTTTTTTATTTTCATTTCTTATAAATTATCCACCATAGAATTAATTATATATACTTATTTAAAACATATATATTCATAAATTATATAATCATATTCATACACATCATTATATTTTCTATGTGATAACTATAATATAAAATAATAATACTTTAATAATATGTCACGTTTCATTCAAACTCGATGTTTTGTGTAATGTAGGAAAAAATAAGTGTTGGGTGTAACATAAGATAAATGTATTTTTTCCTACAACACAAACAAAACTAAATGATGTGTATAATGAAAAATATCAAAAATATTAAATTTATTCAAAAAATAATAGTTTTGAAAATATTAGGGTGTTACATTCTACCCCATTAAAATAGATTTTCCCTCGAAATTCATCACTTTAGTTCCAAAACCTAATGATAATTAAACATAATTACATACTTATATTTTGAAATATATTCCTTAAGATGGTGGGTTTTTAACAAAAATATTACTAGGTGATTGGCCTTGTTCCATAGAACATTATCTGTATAATCTATAATCTAAACTAATTGTTTCTTATAATAAATATCATGCACTAGTGGTATGACATCTGTGTTTATTACATATTATGGTTTAGAAATATGCTCCCATGGGAGAGGTACGTGGAACACATCATGAACCCGAGATAGGATTAGTGGAAGTTCCAAATGATAATCTACTATCCTAAAATGTTCAAGTATTTTAATGGGACCGATATACCTAGTGTATACTTTTCCCTTCATTCTTCCATATATAAATTCATAGAAAAACCATCTCACCAAATTCAAAATACTTATTATATCATTGATTTTATGCGTAAAATATCATCAAACTATGTGTTTTTTTATGTTTTTCTGAATGGATCAAACATTTTCTTTCATCTCAATAGTTTGATCATGTCCTTATAGGTTTCTTAATATAACATCATTCCAGTTCTTTGGCATTGTCCACTTATTTTGATAAAGGTATTCATAATGAGATATTTTAATTCTTGATTGAATGTTATTATTTTATGAAAACTCAACTTGATGAAGGTATTGATCCAACCCACATTTGAAATCCATAGAACTAGATCTTAGCATATCCTCTAGGGTTTCAATTGTTCTCTCAGACTAGTCATTTGTTTGAGGATTATACACAGTGTTAAAAATCATCTCCGTATGAAGATATTGTTCAATATGATTGAAAAATTCAAGGAAAACATTGAATCCTAGTCAGATAAAACAAATAGGGTACTATATGAAACATAACCACTTAAATAATGTGTATTTCCACAAATTTTAAATACATGCCTCCATAAATAAATTTTTAACAAATATGTATACAAAACTGAAAGTTTTTATTTCCATTAATATCTCTTAAAACATCCCTAATATCGATAAACTCCCATCACATAAAACCTGAAAGGGGTGTCAATTAATTTAAACTTATGAAAAATATTATACTTATAAACCCATGATTATATCCATAAATCTAAAATTACTCATTGATAAAGTCAAATATGCATCCAAAATTAACACAATCCTTAGATGTTTTCTAATTATTATAACTAAAATACCATTACTAAAATAATTACATAGCATAATTCATGAATCCAAATACATATATGAATCAATCCTTTAACTTCATCAGATAGAATATTATATGTATTGACATGATGTGGTGGATAACATTTATAATATATCATTGAATTGTATAATTATCAAGTTCCCCGTATATAATAAATTGAACAGCTGGACAAGTTTCCACTCTATGGGATTCTTTTCTACACATATAACATCTTCCACTCCATTTAATATATTATTCTAGGTTATTCTTCCCACCATCTTGACATGTATGTAACATAATTTTTTATCTTTCTGGTAATTACCACATGAAATTTTATAATAATTCATCTTTTTATAATTTTATACCTTGGGATTGAAGTTAACAATTTAAATAATATATAATTATAGAATATTTAGAATAACCACAATATTTATCACTCCAAACAACATCCAATTTTATTTCCCATAGTCACTAAATTTTAAATCATATCCAGTGTTATCATGATCCCTTAAGGTACTATCCATTGATACAAACAAAAATTAATAGTATAAGAAAAACATCATAGTGAGATACAATATTATCATGACAAATTCACTTATATGATGTTTAAATCATGAAACCTTCCTTAAAATATATAAAAACTTATTCTTCACCAACATCATTTATGTTTATTATTAAAATCATTAATGATGGTTTGTAATGAATTTTTGAATTTCCTTATCATATCCCACAGTACTATCAAACATAGTGTACATAAAGTCCCGTTGTTAGGCACCAGGTGACGATCGAGTCCATATTAATGTGCCATTTCTAGATTTATTATCCCTACGTACATTTGTGACAGATTCACTTCTATTTTTAGTATCTAAGTAGGGATTTAATTTCTTAAGAACCACTCTTGATAAGCTTTAAAAAAATTCCAAGACATTTTTCATATAATTTTACTTGTCCGTAGACTAATTATTATACATATCATTGAGGTTATCACTAATGTTTTCATATCTGTGTTTCTAATGATTAACTAAACATGTCCTCTAAATAAAGTGTAATGAACCATGTTTCTCATGCATAAATATTAGTAATTCTTATATTAATATTCAATACATTACACACACATATTCTTGGGGATCACAATGGTGTAGTGCCTTATGAAACCTAGACACATAATAAATTGATCCTCAAGTGATCTAAGTTGCGTACCACTATATTCTTCACAATAATAAAATATCGTAGAAATATCATACATAATGACTTTATTCATAAACTAGTGAAGGGAAACATTATAAAGGGTGAACATGGATGTTTATTAAGGTTATACAAGTAATATATGTTAGTATAACATGATAATAAGATTAAGAGAACATGATAATAACATGTGGAAACTATAACCTACAGATAAATGGTTATAATCTTGGGTAATGGAATAATTGTTAGATGTTCATAAGACATGAATCATATGTGAATCAAGTAACATAATCTATTATATCATAACATTAGTATAACACATGGATTTTTAGAATAAAAATAACCATAGAAAGTATTTTTTGTAGTAGTCAAGGATCACTGCCAAGGCTATTGTAGTGGAAGGATTTAACTCCCCAACCCATCATACCAATCAAGGTTTATCCAAAATCTTATCATAGTAGAAAAAGAACCTTACTAAACGGGGACACTCCCCATTCCATTCTTGCTGATCACATGAGATGTAAATCCTTTCCCAATGAATTGAAATTATATATTGGTACCACCCATCACATAATGAAATTAATACGTTTGTGTGCCATATAATAATAAAAAATTTATTATATCATATCACATGTAATTAAATGGTTTTCATAAACCATTAATTATATCATAACTTATGAAAAAGAGACCAGTTTCATAATTATTTCACCATTTTATGATAGAAAAACCTATGAAAATAAGTGGGTTTCAGAATCATTTACTTATGATATAACTCATGAAAGAGACAAATATTTCATAAATATAACGGCATAATAAACATAAAGCATTTATAGAAGGACTAATAATGGAATCATTATATCATATCCCCAGTAAAAAATTGGTTACATCAATAAATTTCATCTTATATAAAAAATAATTTTTAAAAGTAATTTCGATCATTTCATGATGAAAATAACATCAAGTTTATAATTTAATTTTAAAACTACAAATATATAAAACATTTAGGAAATAAATTTTTATAAAAATATACTTTGATACCTATAAAATAATCTTTAAATATAATTTAAAAAATTTTATAAAGAAAATATCATTACTACTATAAAATAAACATTTTCAAATATAAGACATTTTGAAATCATTTCCTTCGAAAATAACCTTGAATTAATATAAATTAATCTTCAAAAAAAATTTCATGATGGTTGGAAATTTAGTTCATTCTATATAAGTTAAAATAAATATTCATTTCAATTTTTCAGTAAAATCCAAACAGACATTTTCTGGAAAATAATGTGAAGATTGATTTTGATTTTTTTGTAAAAATTCATAAATTGGTAAAATTTTCATTAATAAATCATTTAAAAAATCTTCATAACATTTTTGATAACATTTATAGAAGACATTTTCTTTTATGAAAAGGGAGTTTTCAACCAAATTGTTTAACAATGTTAGTTTTCTTAAAAACATTATTTTGAAATATTCGTAAATTTAAGAGAGGAAAATGAATGAAAAATATTTATTATCAATAAATAAAAATAGGAAACTTAAATTTATCAATTTGTAGATATATTTTACAATAAATTACAATTGGAAACATAAACATAAACAATGTAGATAAGTGATGAGATTGTATTATAAAACCCATATCACATTGGTAAAAATGAATCATAAACCGCAATGATATAATGACATAAAATAAAACTTATTATATATTGATTATAAATAAATTAATTATATTACATGTCAATGGAGATTTATATACATTTCATATATTTTTTTAGGTGAATTATATAATATATGTCTCATATAAAGAAAACTAAAACAAAAATATCTTACCGCATTGGTTAATTTTGAACTGTAAAACACATGAAAGAGGTATTATATAATAGATAAGTAAATCCCTATAAAATTTATATTATGAACTATAAAATAAATTCATGTTATGTACACATACCAAAAAAATAAATTGATGGTGAATATGGAATATTTCTCACATAGGTAAAAAGTGAGAATGAAATCCCCTACTGATTTAGTAATCATTTAGATCATAATAACAATTAAAGAACAACATAATGTGAAAAATTAAATATCATTCAAATAATGAGACTAATTATATAACATTTATAAGAGTAATCATATACACTATATAAATAAATGAGTGGTTGATTTTCATTTCTCTCCCAGAAATAAAAGAGAGACTTGAAATCCATTACCTTATTTCTCAACGTCCTTTGTACAAGGGTTGAACACATATATATTAAAAATAATTTTACAATAAATATATTAACAAACCATAACAATAAATAACATACCATATATTACTTACTTATGACATTTTATTACTCATTTATTATTTATTCCTTATTAAAGACATGTTTGGGAAACATGTTCTTTGTTTTCATGTATATTTGGATTTGTTTTTTATCCTCTTAATTTAATCATGGTTTTATTATCTATATAATTATTAAAATGATAAAAATATCTTTTATATTCATTATATATAGTGTAATATATATTTAGTAATATATAAATGATAGAGATATAAAATGAAATACATTGTTCTTGGAGACGGTAGGTCATAAATACAATTAAAAATTGTTTCCATTTTATCTAATGATTGAAAGAAATAAAGGTAAATTATATTTTAACACCATAAATTTTTTTATATTATATATTTCACTTCAATTAAATAAATTATTATTAAATTATATTTAAATAGTGAACAAATCAAATCACATGGTGAGGTAGTAGTTTACCTTACATACGAGTAATGTTATCATATTCCCAAGGAATGGAAATTAAGAATTAATATGTGATATAATAATAAAAAAAGTTTAATAATATTATAAATATCATTTATTAATATATATTCCATAATTTCATCCATCTAGGATAGGTGGTAATTAAAAAATGAATAACGTTAGTTTCCGAGGTTGTAGTTTGTCGTAGACATGAATAATGTTTTCATAACACATTTGATAGAAGAAGAGAAGGATTTAGGTTCTAAAATTAATAAAATATCATTTAATTATAATTAATATACTATGTATGTTATATAATCATGGTTTAATATGAATTTCAGTAGGTAAAGGAAGAAATAAAATAAAACACTCTCTTACGGACGTTACCTCTTCTTCGGACAACTTCTTCTAGTTGTCACAAAAAGGATTTCTGTTAGGAATTCAGAAAAAACAAATAAGGGATATGATATTATAATATGTAACTAAAGAAGTGATTAAGTAAATTATTTTAATTAAAATTGTTTTATGTAAGTTTTATGTGGTGAGGATAGGGGTTTCCTTTTATAATATATGTGAGTGGGACACTTGTAATTTATAAATATAAAAATGTGTACCCACATTATTTCACATGTCACAGTGATATAAAATGGTTAATTTAATCATATAGAAGTGAAAATTTTAAAATATTTCCATAAAATGCATGTTGGAATAATTTTGGTTAAATTTTAACAATTATCTTTATAGTGAAATCCCTGGAAATCTGATTTCCACCCTAACCATAGTAAATAATTTTTATTATTTTTACAACTAATTATGGTAAATAATTAAGTTGACCATATTTGATAATATAAATAAATTTTATTCAAAAAATGAAATAAATTTTCCATTTTCCATTAACATGTGTAGTGAATTTTAATTATAATTAATGCCATAGCATTGATGAGAAATAAGTTTTCCAAAGAAGAAATGTTTTGATGTTTAAAAAGTTATAATATCAAAACAAATTTTAAAAATGATTATAATGAAATAATTTAGATTAATAGATATATAAATCAAATAATTTTATCTTTAAAGATATATTAAAACAACTTTTATGATTTTAAATTTACTAAAATAAATAAAAATTCGTAATAAAAACCATTATTTTCACTATGTTTGGAAAAAATCCCCCAAGGTAACATTGTAGTATTTTTGGGTTGATTGCGTTTGTTGACAAAGCATGTTTCTATGGTAAATTTTCAAGTTCAAGTGATTTTTTTTACATTAAATGTTGACAAAGAACCATGACAAATGAATGGGTGATCTGGAGGCGGTACAAAAGAGGAGTATAAAGGCATGAGTTTCGTGAAGACAGGCTTTATGGATTGAATTTCATGAAGACATGTTGATGGTGTTCTTCAAGATTACATCAAGATTCACGAACAACAGAGGTTGAAGCGCATCGCGGCGGTGAAGGGATTTGAGAGGGAGCTTTGTAGCGAAGGTGTGAAATAATGTTGACAGTGATGATCCGTGATTACGACGAGCTCTGCGATCAACAAAATTTTCGTGGTGCTTCGCGAGATTGAGTGAATTTCGGCAGAATATTCGGAGCTTCGCGATTTGTGATGATGTGGCGTTGACTTCGCGTGGAAGAATCGATGGTTGGTGTAATCACCTATAAATAGAGGTCGACCCCTCAAGAGAAGGATAGAGCTTTCAAAGAAAATCCTTTGCTCTCGGTTTGGGAAGGTTGTTCGCAAAGGCTGTGTTCTTCACGAAAGAAGAGCTTCGTGGCAGCTAATCTAGCTCCGCGAAAGTTGCGAGCTCCACGTTGGATCAATGATATTTGTGAGGGAATTCTCTCTGTGATTACTTGAGCTTTGGGAGAGTGTTTCGCGAGAGTGCTTCACGAAAAGGAAGGAGCTTCGTGAAGCCTTGTTTGAGCTTCGTGAAATTGGGAGCCTCGCAAAGTAGGGTGCTTTGCGAAGGTGTTTCCAACAGAATTTCCTAGTGTTGAAGAAGTAAAGGGGTATTCATTAGTGGATGAAAGTTGGACTTTAACAGAGAATCTATCAATAGTTGAGGATGTGTGTATTCGTGAAAATTAATAGACCTCCTGGTCTATAAACTGTGAGTGGATATTATGAAGAAGCAGTGAGCTCACTTTAGTTGAGAGAGTAGTGAGTTCTCAAATTGTGAGTGGTTGTAAACCAGGAGGGACAATGATTCCACTTCGAACTTGTAAATATCAATGCGCTTATAGTGGAATTGGTACATCGGCACACTGCCATTGTATGCTCCTTGGACGTAGCCCAGTGAGGGTTAACCAAGTAAAAAACAATGTGTCTTGTGCATGCTTTAATGTTTTCTCATACTCTGCATCGGGAAGGAGAGAGAAGAAGGTTTTTTCCAATAGAAAAACAAGATCAAAAGGGGCATTTGTTTTAATCTGTCACACCCTGATTCACCCACCCCCCTCTCAGGGTATCTAGCCTAGTGGACCTAACACACTATTTGTCTAAAATTTTATCATCATAGAAAATTATAAATAATTTATCATAATATAATTTTGAAATGATGATTTAAAATCATATTCTATATTTTTTCAAATAAATATTCTAAATTTTGGGAAAAAATAATTCCAAAATAAGTGCACAAAATGTGGAAAAAAATACTTTTAAAAAATAGTTTTTTAAGCTTGAAATTTGATTTATTTTTATCTATTTCCTATAAAACTGATATGATCAATGTTAAACATTAAATTGAGTATATATTATATAAATCTAATTAAAATATTTCACCAAAATTGATTTTTTAAATTTATTGAAATAAAAAATAAATCAAGAATTAAAATAGACTTTTTAAAAAAAATATTTCTTCTATTTTCAAATGTTTTTTCTTTTCATTTAAAATTATTTGGTCGCTAATAAATTCATTATATATACATGTGTAAAAAACATATTTTCATAATTTAGTTAATCCTATCCAATCACACAATTCCAAAGGCTAGGTGATATATATCATTTTAGATAATAATGCTTTAATAATATGTCATGTTTCATTGAAAAAAAGTTTTTAATGTAAGGTTGTCTATACTCAGTGTTGCATGTAATGAATACTAAACTCATCGTTTAATGTAATGAAAGATAAAAATGGTGTTGTGTGTAATGAAATAATATTTAAACGACTAAATATATTCAAAATATATATATTTAGAAAAATATAAATGTGTATAAAGTAATCTATCAATAAGGTTAATTGGTCCCTTTTATAATTTATAGAGAATCCATGAGTTCCAATATATTATATACGTACCTATGTAGTTGGACTATGCCATTAATATCTTCCACATATCGCAATTGAATAATTATCTGTATAATCGATCAAATTTAATAAATTAATGGGAATATGACATTGATAACGGATAATCCTTTTAGACTATCCAATGGTCAAAATGGATAAGTAGGAGAAATCATTTGTGGGTGAATAATTCCTCTTATGTATATTTTCTAAAATAGAAGGAACATTTATCAGAGCTTGTGGGAGTAGGAGAACCAAATTTGGGCTTAGTAACATCACTTATTTATGTAGTTACAAATTTTTACGAAAAAATTAATTTAATGTCAAAAGAGTGTAATGGATCTATTTTTATATGATTATACCCTTTTAATATTTAAATTAATATTTAGGGAGGTTTTCATAGAGTTTACATACTGTTTTGGGCATCTTTTAGCCAATATTTTGATATATTAAAAAATATATTAACACATTGGAACACATCGTGATATAAATAATGGGTTATATAATAAATAAATTTTGAAATGGAAAAATTGAGACCACATTTGAATCCAAAGATTAAGTTTTTTCCTTAGTATGCCATAAACCTTTCTCAATTAAGGTGTTGGGGTTATTCAGAATCATTGGAGAATATGATAAATATAATATAATGAATTCATTTTTTGATGTATTAAATAATTTACATATCCTAATCCATATTTAAAAACACATTATATAAACAATCTTGAGTTATACTTAGCCTTGAGAATTTAGAGAAATAGAGTGACACCATAGAGAAATATTTAACGACCAACGAGGATATTTTTGTATCAGTGATCAAATTAATTGATACTCATAAATGACAATGGAATAATAGGGGACCTACAATGTTTTTTTAATAGACATGTTCATCAGAAGTGATCAATCTAAAATCATTCTAGGTAATTGATTTATGAATTTATACTCACATTTTATTTCCTTGTGATTTTAGACTAAAAATCAACAATATAATCATAAATAAATAATTTCACAGTCATTAATTTAATTATTAATAATCATCATTTAAGGAATTATTTTATTATTTCACCTTTGTACCCATAGATTACATCAATGAATGTTGGTCAAAAATTCCATATATATTATTAATTTCACAGTTTTTATTTTATAGATTTATCTAGTTGTTTTAGGTTTTCTCATCACTAATAATCATTCGGAAGGTGGTTCCAAAAAAATGAGGATCCAATTTGTTTCAATTTTATCATTGGTTTCATATATCATTGTTTCATGTTTTTAATTATGGTTTTGGCATGATAAATTAATGATGTGGATAAAGGGAGACTAAAGAGGGATCAAGTGATGGTAACCTCAAAATTTGGTGAGTGAGGGAGGAAAATTATTCCACACGAGGAAGTAATGGATTTTTTTATTATTAATCATGGATATAATCAATTTTCTAGCCAATTATTGATAATGGTAAACTCAATTGTGGGAACTATTGGAAGCTTTCATGGTAGAATCAAAGGATGTTAAAAGAAATTAGAATACAAATTTTATATCTGATTTTTAAAGAAATTTCCCAATTGCAAGACATGAATTTTGTAAGAACACATGAAATATAGTCCATTTTAATGGTATAAATGTTTTAATTGAATTAATGTATGACACAGATATGTGACTAATTCACATTCCATGTGACTCCTACCGAGTCATGAAGCGTATAACTAGGGTCCTCACTCAGGGACCTTTATGGCCCAACTCACAATGTGTGTTGTGGAACGCCGCATATACATTTTGAGGTACATGTCTTGGGGTACTGGATACACCCTGAATACCCAAGATTCAGGAAATGTTATTTTAGTCACCCATAAATATAATGTCGATGAGATGAGAAACCTCATGTGGAATGGAAGGACACATCTAGGTATGTAAATTCATAAAAACAATTAGATTTTGATTGGTATAAATCCAAATATTGTTTTATTATCTAATGGGATTAATTTCCCTATTTATCTTTTTTGAGTATTGATAGGTGTAGTCTTGTGATGTATTTATTTCTTTTTTATAATTATTTGTAGTATCATTCATCCAAGAAGACATGTTAATATGATCCAGGAGGAAGCATCTAGTGAAGAATAATGAGAAAATCATCCTAAGGACCACAATGTCACTGAGTTTATCATGCATTCCATCCAACCACTAAGATAGGCACCTGCACATGTTCCCATTAAGGCTTTATTTTTTGAACCGTAGATGGATGATTATGTAGTCCGGTTAAAGAATTACTTCACCAGAATCCAGCAGCATAGCAAGGCTCTAATAATCTAGATTCTATATCGAGGATTTAGAATGGAAGGGAATAAATTTTATTTTCATTGACTAATTATATCCATATTCTATATCGATAGCTAATGATATGGATTTTTTGAAACATGATAGAATATATGAATAGAATCACTGAGATATTACATTTTTCTACAGATATTGTATTAAATGATAAGATAAGGACATTATGGTTTGATATAAGAGTTTGATCTGATATTTGTTATTAATTTCATACTAAAGCATGTATATTATGCTAACATACTACATTGGTCCTTAATTATTGAGATATACTTAGATGATAAGTCAAGGTTGATTGGACTTATATTATATCCTAGTGGTTGTTATAATAGCTCTAATAAATAGTATAGAAATCATGATGAGTCTTTTGGTAGATATAGACAATACGATTCTTCTAGACATCGTGCAATACCTTGTAGACATCCTTTGAATTTATTCTGGGGTGGGAATCCTAGGCATTCAAAATTGGTTTTCACTAAGGAACCTATGATCTGAATCTCCTATCGATTTTCAAAACACATATATAATTTTTTCATATCATTTCTTCCCCCATAGTTTCATGCGCTCTTAATCACCAGAAATTACTATGGTTCAATATTTTTTTTCAATATCCAAGGGGTTCCACCAATAGGAATCCAGAAAAAATATTCTTCATGATGTTGAATAGTCTCCGGAGGATGCAGATATGGTTTAAGATACTATGAGAGGAACCATCACTATATAGTCATCTCTAGTGACTGCTTTATTTAATATTGGTGCTTCTAATTCATTCATTTTCTCTCTTATTATTAACATGGTAAATATTACTATGAATCTTTTAACTTATTTAATGGATATTACCTCACCCCTCATCACGTAGAGTGGGTAGGGACTCTATTTTCCATTTTTAACATTCTCTTTATCTAACAAAGAGCTTGCGTGAGATTTTCTAGTTATCAATACGAAACCATTTGATGTCATTTTCAAGATGGATTGGATCATTGATAATAAATCCCTAATTGACTCTTAACATTGATGGGCATCCTTTATAAAACATGATGGGGTGTGTTTTATCAATCAAGGAGAGTGGGGCCAAGGGTCGAGTACATGTAGAACTTCTTACGTACTGTTGATTATATTAAAATCTGTGTTCAATTTTCTTCTATAATGGTAATAATTTAGTGATTATCTCCATCCATTTTTCTTCAATATTTTTGACATGTTTTAAGCTAAATTATCATGTTTCTCAGAAATAAGGGAGGCATTGTTTTGGATTGAATTAGTTCTTGATACTCAACCAGTATCTATTCATTATCACCATATGAAACCAACTAAAATTAAAGGGTTGAAGGATCAAATGTATGATTTGTTAGAGAAAGTATTTATATGCATCAGCTTGTCACCATGGACAGTGCCTATTCACTTTTTGTAGAAAACTAATGGTTCACTCCACCAATGTGTTAATTAATAGAAAATAAATTGATTCATGGTAATGAACAAGTATCTTTTGACTGGGATTTGTGGTCTCCTTGACCAGTTGAAATCGGTGAAGTCGTTCTCAAGGATTTATCTTTAATATGAATATCACCAATTTAGAATAAAATAATTTTACATTTAGAAAACCACATTCCTGACTATGTATATCCATTATGAGTATGTTTTCATGCCATTTGGTCTGACCAACTCCCATGCAGTTTTTATAGATTTGATGAACATGATATTCGATGAGTATCTTGATACCTTTTTTGTGGTATTTATTGATGAACTACAATTTTAATATAATTATATGAAGGATCATTAGTGTCATAAAATATTAGTTATATACTTTTTTATAAATCACCAAAAATATTACAATATATAAAAATTTGATTTCTTGATTTAGGATGTGAAGTTCATGGGACATGTGGTCTCATCACATGGAATTTCAGGTGATCATGATAAAGGTGAAAGCTATTATATCATGGTATTAAATATCTAACATTTTTTAGATTTATATCTTCATGGGTTTAGTGGGGTATTATCATTGGATTGTAATGGATTTATAAAATTTTGGATTCTCTGATTACCACTCTATTTCGGATTGTAATGATGTTCACTTGGGATGAAAATGGCAGAGTTCATTTGATGAGATGAAACATCTTTTGACTTATAAAATAGAGTTGACCCTTCCATAGCTCTGGTAGGGCTATGTTGTATTCTATGATGAATAATGTTCGAGTATGAGATTTTTTCTTATGACGGGTCTCATAATCATAGGCCATGTGAGAATAATTATTTGAACCTTGACCTTGAACTCATAGTCATGATCTATGTTATTAAGAGTTGGCAGCATTACCTTTTCAAAGAAAGTTTTATCATATATTCCAACCATAAAATCATAAGTTATTTCTTCTTTCAAAAAGAGTTGAATCTACTCCAGAAAGATTTTGGTGGAATACCATTAATCATTTTATTTTTATATTACTTATACTTTAGGAAACTGGAATGTCTTCCCTATTTATTTGAGGAGGAAACCTATGACCTAGGTCATGAAAGAATCATTAAAAGAGTTGAACATGATGGATATTTTTTAACAATTTTTTATTGGTGTTCTTGAAATAGGTGATGAGGTTTTCTTATCCAGTGCTCTGTTGACCAATATTCTTATTGGGATGATTCTTCAGGAACAATAGCTTGATGATGATTTTCATGGAATTAGAGACTCTTCTGTTGTGGACAGACCATTTCATAGTGGTCATTGTCTATAGCGGGTGTTCTATATTTTTTGAACTGTTTTTTTGTATTTTAGCTATGAGTAAAGTTTTTACGGTGTATCTCTCTCATTCATAGTGGGATTTGAGCCCAAGAACCAAAAATATGTTTTATGATGTGCATCATCGATTTTTTGTGGCCTTGTTTTAGAATAAGAATTGTAGATTTTTCTCTCTCATTATTATACTTGCGAGCATGTTAGTGCCAAGTACTAGAGACCATCGGGTTTTCTTCATCCAATTTTAGTTTCGATATGTAAGTGGTACGTGATTTATATGGACATTATTGTTGGGTTTATATATAACAATATAAATAATATTTTAATAGGGGTGATGATTGATTGGAAAGAAAAATCAACTCACTTTATACCCATTTGCGATACAACCAAAGATGAAGATATGCGAAATCTATATGTGAGAAATAATTTTTGTTTACATTGAGTTCCATCTAATATAGTTTTTGATAGATATCCCCATTTGGATTTTCACTTTTGGATACGCCTCCAGGAGGCACTAGGATCTCGAGTTCATTTGAGTAAGGTATACTATCCCCATATAGATGACTGGAGATATAAAGATATATAGTTTCTAAAGGATATTATTCATTCCTATATCCAGAAATTTGGTGGGTTTTGGATGAGCATTTAGTACTTGCTGAGTTCACTTATAATAATAGATACCAATATGCTATCAGAATAGCTCCTTTTGCAGTATTGTATAGACAACCTTGTAAATATAAATTGTATTGGTCTGAGATTGGAGAAACATAATTGGTTAGAACAATCTTGTTCCAAGAGAATTTAATAAAGATTCAGTTAAATTTTATTCAATTTTGACGATAAATATCCCGTTTAAATCTTATATTGACTATCATCATAGATTTGTTGGAGTTGGTATATGGTGACCAAGTTTACTAGAAATATTTCCCTTGTTTGGACCATCTAAAACATTGGAGGGAAGGAAATAATATTTCATGTTTGGTGGGATCATTTTAGGTTGCTTAGAAGGTGGATAATTTCATTACCATTTATAACTTCTACCTTAGTTGACATAAATACATAAAGTGTTCCATTTATCTCAGCTATTAAAAATTCATTTGGATGCATTTTATTTTATTATAGGGAGTTATTTTTTTATTGGGCTTGATTTATCTGTGACTAAGAATATATTCATGATAGTTGATTCTATGACCAAGTTACTTCATGGTAGGATGATACCTTTGATGTATCTTCTATGGTATAACTATTATGATATATATGATACTTGAGATAGGGAGGCACTAATGAGATCACATTGGCCTCATCCTTTTGATTTGGAAAAATAAAGAAATTATTTATAGGGAAAGAAAGTTTCTATGTTAGGGAGGTTATAACATTATATTATTGGATTTCAGCTACTCTTCAACACTCATTTTCTTTTCAATGATTGGTAATGGTTTTTCATGAGTTGTTTCGGGTGGAAATGTGAAATTTTGGGAATTTTCTAGATGGTTCACAATTTCACATAGCTTTCCCAAACCAGGAACCCACCCAGTGAAAAATATAAAACCTTTGATATTAGGGATCTACATGTTTGTGTATGGTCTAAAAAACCATCTTCCAACCAAGAATATTCCACATGCCCCAATAGAGGGGTCCATTGTTAGGGCACACAATTTTTCTAACTATTCATCCCTACCTAACTAATAAGGCATACAATAATTGTTCCTTCTAATAATTAGTTTAAAATTTCATGAACCCCTTGTTTATGACTCTTTTGTTGGGGAACGAATCCATCGGTCAAGGATGTGCTTCTTGTTTCCCCACATTCCCACTTTCCAAAGGCAGGCATCATTCGTCGCTTGTTTAGGGATGTTTACTCCTTGATCGAAACAAGAAGATGGGATGTCAGTTTCTCCATCCATGGATTCCTCCTCAGAACTAGTCACCTAGTCCAGGTCTCCCTTAATTATTTGGATGTTGTTCTTGAATATTATTGCTGGTGTCATATCTTTTTTGAAACCGGTTAATTACACTACCTCTATCAAAACATTCTATAAGGTCTTGACATGGTAGAGACCTTCGGTCAGAGTAGATGAAAATGTTAGGAATGTTAGGGCATCTCTGGATGCGTTGACATCGGGAGACCTATATTCTTCTTCATAAGATGGAATCTAAATGGCAGAGAACCCGATGCATTCCAAGTTCATCACGGGGTATCATATGACAGGGGCATGTCTCTGAGGTGTTCCTCAGCTTTTCGTGTTTAACACGAGGTATGTCATGAGTTTAACTTCTAGCGGAGATAGTTACACCAAATTCTTGTCTTCCAAGGGTTTCCTCAGAAATCTCAAGTTTAACATGAGGTAGACTACGTGTTTAATGTCTTGCGGATATGGAATAAGGGTGATAAGAATGTCGCATAGAGACAAATCAGATTGGTACATCCCTAAAAGGGATCTCTAAGAGAGTTTACAAGGTAGATGGATCAGAACACACAATAATAGAAGACCCAAGATGATGTGTCCCATAAAGGGATGATGTCACACCATAAAGGGTGATCTGGACCCCAATGATGGTGGATCTGGGATTTTTTATCCCATAATGGGGGAACACCAAGGTTTACCATTGGCTGGGATTGAACCTCATTGAGTTTTCTTACATACCCAGTGTAGACGATAGGGATCAAACCCCACGTAGTTCGAAGGGGTGATGAATCAAGGTGTACACAAAGGACAACAACCCATATACATTTTGGGGCTTATGCATGGAATGTGTCATGTCTCAAGAGGGATACTCTTGGGTTTTTGGTTATGGATTTTGTGGGGATTATTCATGGTTAGCTGCCCAGGTGCCGCAAGGAGCGGTGCTGTAATGAATGTCATGATCTCACCAGGATTTGGTGGCCTGGGTGAGAATCATGATGGATAATGTAGAATTTAATGATGTAGAGTGGGAATGATAATGAACCATCACGAAGGAGAAATTAGTGATGGTCTTTAGCATCAAAATGACTTCCTATGTTTCCCTATGTTAGGGAATCAAAGACTTCTTAGTTCGGTGGGGGTGAGGGGACTCCTATGGAGGTGACCTGTATGGATGGGACATGGAGGAAGTGGAGCCTCTGGGTTGGGGGAATGACCTTTCTACAACACATTAGATTGAGGAAAGTACCAGGATGTGACTTGGGTGATGGTATTTCACCTCAATGAGGATTCATACATACCTTTCCATAGCGAGGATCAAAGTCCACGTATTTTCGGGTGGGGGCACATAATTGGGGTGTGTGCAGAGGACAATGACCTGATGGTATATTGGGGCTAACTCGTGGTTAGTAGCCCAGGGTTGGTCTAATGCCACTGGGGCATACCAGATATGTAGGTCCCAATGAAAGGGATGGGAACGGCTTACTGCTAGGTTGGGGTTGACAATGGCTTACTGCTGAATGGGGATCACAATGGCTTACCACTGTGTGTGGTTCACAAAAAATTACCACTGGATTTAGGATCAAAACAGCTTATCACTACATGTAATTGATAATGTATTACCGTGGAATGGGGTTCACAATGGCTTATCACTTTATAGGTGATAGTTTAGTGTCATGTGGGACAAAAGGGGTGTACATTTTATCATCATGGAGGACGGGGATGAACCGACATGAAGTGGTTGGAACCAGTGGGTGTTGGCCTTGAACCTCAGGGAGGCTTCCTATGTACATTGACTTCTGTTGGTTCAAAGTACACATAGTAAAATATGTTTTTAGTGAACTAATGCTAAGGGGTTCGGAACAAATGGTTGTTGGGCATGAACCATAGGGAGGCTTCCTACGTACCTTGTCTTGTCAAGGATCAAAGTACTTGTAGTTCGGGATGGGTTTGTGAACCGACGTGGAGATGGTTGGGACCAATAGATGGTGGGATTGAACCTTAGTTATACTTCCTACGTACCTTTCCATGGAAAGGATCAAATTCCCCATAGTTTGAGAGAGTTGTTGTTGAACTAAAGTGAAGATGGTAGGGACCAATGGATGTAGGACTTGAACCTTAGGGAGGCTTCCAACATAACCTGCATTAGAAAGTATCAGATTCCATGTTGATCAGGATGGTTTCTTGAGCCGAGTTGAAGTGATTTAGGACCAGTAGGTGTTGGTCATGAACATCGGGGAGGCTTCCTACATACCTTGCCATGGAAAGGATCAATTTCAATGAAGTTCAGATATGGGTTTTTGGACATAAACTCTACCGTTTCCCAGGTATGATTCCATTGTCAATGTTTACTACTCTAACCCCACATGAGTCATGCACGGTGTGATAAATAAGAGGCGACAAGGACCTGACGATCATGGCACAAAGGTGAATCTATGAAAGTTGGTGAATGGGGATTTTGCAAGAAAACTCCTCGGGTGCCGCTGTCAAGCGTCAATGGAGAATGGAGATTATTCATGGAAGATACCCATGTGTCGATATGGAGCAAAAAAGGTGAATGGGGCTTATGTAATGAAGTTGCACGGGCGCCACTAAGGAGCGAAAAAGGTGAATGGATCTTGCACATGGAAGTTTCTCTTGTGCCGATGAGGAGTGACAATGGTCAATGGGGATTACACATGGACGCTTCCCATGTGTCACTAAGGTGCGGAAACAGTGAATGGGGTTTACGCATGGAAGATTCTCTTGTGTCGCTAAGAAGCGGCAATGGTGGATGGGGCTTATGCATGGAAGATGCTCGGGTGCCACTATGGAGAGGCAATGGTGGATGGGGCTTATACATGGAAGCTTTTCAGAATGTATTCTTCATGTATGGCCATGAGGTCATTCCAACCTGTCGGTGGGTTGAATCATATAATAGAGACCTACACCTATTTTCAACTGCATAAGCGGGGTAACGCCAAGGGTGTTGGAATTAGTCCAAAAAATGGAGATGAAAATTGGGAATCACATGCCTGACATTCAGAACACAGTCATGGTGGAATGATGATGGAGGATAACTGTTGACCATGTTCTAGACACATCATTTATATCGCATTATCCGTAAATTGGGACTAACAAACGAGTGTTGACTGCTGACCATGTTCAAAACACATGACCTGACATGAACTGTCGTCAATAGTATTCTGGGGAGTAGGCCCGGGTAAGCCAATACGGCATGGTACCAGACCATTAGAAGGTGTATTCGAATATTAAAGAGGATGAAGATCTGAATGAAGGACACACTATGCATGAGGTATAGTGTTTGAATGCTCAAACGGTTTCCAAAACTCTTGAAATTACGCCACTCTAATATTGGCAGAGGTATCTTATGCTAGTCACATAATCTATCTTTTATTTGGAAGATGTGGCATCCGATTATTGAATGATTGGGCATGATATATTTTATAGTCAATTAGAGAGGACTGTTGTCATCTTATGCAAGGCGCATAAGGCATCTCTTGTTTAAATCAAGAAGCATCCTATGTTTGTATACATAAAAAGTATTATAGTTTATAGTCATGTAGAGAGGACTATTTTCATCTTATGATTAGATCATATGGAATCTCTTTTTTGGATCAAAAGGCATCCTATATTTGACATATAGTGTATACTACATTTTATAGTCATGTATATAGTACTATTAGATTCTTATTCTTAGAGCATAAGGCATCACCTGTTTGGAGGAAGAGGAATCATATTATTGAATGATATGGAATGCTACAGTTTAAAGTCATATAGAGAGTATTGTTGGAATATTATTCATGGTGCATAAGGAATCTCTTGTTTAGAGCAAAAGGCATCCTATGTTTGGAACATAGTGTGTACTACAGTTTATAGTCATGTAGAGAGGACTGTTGGAATCTTATGCATGGAGAATAAGGAATATCTTGTTTGGAGAAAGAGGCATCCTATATTTGTCATATAGTTTATAATACTGTTTATAGTCATGTAGGTAGGACTATTAGAATGTTATGCTTGGAGAATAAGGCATTTCTCGTTTAGAGAAAGAGGCGTCCTACCTTTTGCACATATGATATACTACAGTTTATTGTTATGTAGAGAGGAATATTGGCATATTATGTTTGAAGCATAAGGTATATTTTATCTAGAGCAGGAGGAATCCTATGTTTGGCACATAGGGTGTACTACAGTTTAAAGTCATATAGATAGGACTATTGGCATCTTATGCATGGAGCATAAGGCATCTCTCTTTTAGAGCAAGAGGCATCCTATGTTTGAAACATAGGGTTTAATATAGTTTATAGTCATATAGATATGACTATTGGAAATAAGGCGCCTAGATATTATTGGTGTTCGTAATTACATAAGGTCGGCACTTTTTGGTTCAACATGGCATTAGAGCTATGAGATGAGGTTTGAATGAGTTTCTTGATGAATAGTTAAACTCATGGTACTAGGGTAATTGATGATGAGAATCTCAACCCATGACATGGGAAATGAACCAAGAGGAATATATTGAGTCAAGGTCTTCCATGGTGTGTGGAGAAGTATCTCAAATCATGGTATTCCCTATGTGGAAGGTAGATGTGCATAAGGGTGCAATGGGAAATGTCGGCGTCCTGACCTGAAAACTTTTTGGTGAGACTCTCCATTTTTCATGGGGTCAGTGATGGTAGGTGCGTGCAAGATTGTATTTTGTGGAATAGGTGCACACAAGATTCTGCACCTTGGTAATTTTGTTTTAATGATTTATTTCTTTCATGCATGATTGAAGTATATCACACAATATTAGATGTTTTTTGTGCAAGATTGGATGTTTTGCGCGCAAGCATGGAATCTTGCTCGTATAAGACATAGACAGAAAAGAGATCATGCAAGGGTCAAACCACTATACACCCACTGTAAAGCAGACCCATATGGGACCTGTCACTAAAGATATCACATATAGGGTTCCATTCTTCTGTGCGATCAAGGAAGAGGCGGTCTTATGCACAGTAGAGCGGCAATCATTCTCTAGATACATCTCTTGAGGGGTGGGGGCATTAATTGTATTTATAGGCGGCTGTGTGTAAGATTCTGGGCACGGAAGTGATCTTATGAGAACCTTGAGGCATGTGTGTGTGAAAAGGATTGTTTGATGTTGCATTTGGAACGTAAGAATCTTGCACACAGATGTTAATCATGCACGCACCTATCAAAACATGTGTGCACCTTGATTAGACATTTTTCGGGTGGCATGGGTAGAAGATGGCATCTCATTGGGCATATAAATGGTTTG
This sequence comes from Viscum album, assembly GCA_963277665.1. Classification (NCBI taxonomy): domain Eukaryota; kingdom Viridiplantae; phylum Streptophyta; class Magnoliopsida; order Santalales; family Viscaceae; genus Viscum; species Viscum album. The sequence continues at coordinate 114,069,981 of OY728155.1, read as the reverse complement.
TGTGAAATGTTTTGCACAAGATTTTACTATTACATGCATGATTCCATTATTTATTTAAAAATTTCAATTCTTGCGTGCAAAACCATTCTTTTCCCCAAAATCATCCCGGATAGCCATTTCTAGCTGCCTGACTTCGAACGGCCATAACTTCCGATCCATAACTCTATTCAGGCTCCATGACCAGTCAAATCGAAGATTTCATAATGAGCTATGCTCCAAGATTATGTATGGAAGAATTCAGTGAATTAAATTTATGTGTTTCTAGTGTCAACACCCGATGTTTATCTCTTTCTAGACCCAAATTCAACATAGAAAAATTTCTTAGGTTTTGGAGGCTGCCATAAACCCTTTTTCCTCCTTGAATCCTAATGATGATTGGACCAAAACATCACAAATCTCGATTGAAACCTCTCCAATAAGTGAGTATCCTCCCAATATTTATATCCCACTCTCTATTTCTTTCCTCCATCAGTTTTTTTAAAACATTACATGATTGATGGATATAAACTCAATTGATTTTGTTCCTAAATTTATGATGGACTTCTTGATCTCTATTGTTATCATTCGTCATTGGAAAATCTATTTGGGGGTGTTGAATTTTGTTACCCTGAAAAATGTAAGGTGGTTCTGTTTATGATTTCACATTATAATTAAACGATGATTTTTTTATTTTATTTAAATTGATTTATTAATAACTTACTTGATTCAAATTGGAATTAAAATTTATCATGCCTAGAATTTTGGGAAAATCCCAATTCTAATGGAATTGGATTTTTGGGTGTAATTTATAATTGATGGAATTTTTGGATTGATTTGAGAATTGGTTTTAGAAACTTGCATAAATTAAATTAATGAAAATATAAGATTGTTTTCATACTGAAAATGAATGAAATTGATGAAAATCCAATGGTTTGGTTTTGATAATGAATATATAGTTTTATAAAAGAAAATTTGGCAATTGAATTTTGAATTATTTGAAATGAAATGATTTTCTCTTTTTATATTTGTAGATTGAGCACATGCAATTTTAGTTAGTTAGTCGGTTATTTGGAAAAAGAATGATAGGATGGTAATTACTTAGAAATTGATTGTTGATGAAAATTATAACAAACCCCTATTTGGTGCATGTTATCCCCAATAGGATGTTTATGTGTTCAATTTAGCCTTCTTCTAAGGGATCTGTGTACACATATTTTCACAATCAATGATATGAGATTTATGACGATATCTTATAACTAGATTCTATAATACAATAGAGAAGATGATCATGGTTCATATTGTGATTATAATTATTACAAATTAAATTTCTTTTGAAATTTATTTACTGATTCCGAGTGATTTATGTATACTATTTTATATAAAATGTTTATTTAAACCATTGTTTGAAATGTTTACCATCATTAGAATTGAAAGCGTGTTTTTTTTCATATGAAAATGTATATCCATGTCCTGTTTTAATATAATTGAATAAATTAAATGCTATATTATTTTGAAATATTATTATGGAACACTTAGTTTGAACCTACTAGGATGTTTAGCTCACACCCTACCATTTCATTTGGGTGTTTTTAGATTTTATCCTCCAAGTTTCAAGAAAATGGAATGTTCCTCTTAAAAGAGGTAGTTAATATTGATCATTTGGCTTAGTTTTATGTGAATGATTGGACTTTGGTCTTGTCAGACATGGAGTACATTGATGGTGTTGTTTTTGGGTTTTTGATTTACCTATTTGGTTTCTTGTAATTTCTCTCTATGTAGTTTTGATAATAATGATATATATATATTATCTTCCACTATTATGGGGAAAATTAATTCCATATATACATTATATCATGCTAAGTGATAGTTGAAAACCAATCGGGATCGATAACACCCTTCGGTCCTTGTCTATTCTGGAATGTGTGTCAAGTTACCAATGTATCCATGTTTGTTGGTGATAAAATTGGTTACGGAATAATCATTTATGTGTATGATGTACTACGACCTCATAAAACAATGTCGTTCATTTTTCCATTACCACATATCATGGATAGGAATAATGATGGAAATACTATTTATGAATAAAATTAATGGTGGTTATAAATTTATTCTAATTTTTTAATTTTTATATCACACATACCATCATGACATCCATTTTGTGGGAATATGATAACAACGTTCGTGTGTACGGTGGACTACCACCTCACAAAGCAATGTAAATCATTAAAACATTACATTTAATTTATTAAGGAGCGTGTTTAATAAAAATATGAGATATATATTTCATTAAAATTATTATGTGATGATGATATCTCCTGTACTTTTCTTTATTTTAATACAACAAGAAAATGGAAACAATGTTAACGTGTATATACAGTATGTCGTCTCTATGAACAATGTATTTCATTTCTTTTTTATATCATTTATAGATTATTATTAATACATATATATTGAAAATATATAATATTTACATCATTGGTATCATTAATGTGATTATAAAATCATGTCTAAATTAGGAAAACCAAAAATATAACATATCAAAACATATATGAAAAAAATAGTTATTACCTGAAATGTAACATTCACATGGAATTATTAATAAATATGTAATAAAAGGTCATGATAAAATCATATATGGTATGATATAAATGATAGTATTTATTTAATAAATCTATAATAAACATATATAATTATACATAAGAAATGAATAAATACAATATAAGTTAAGTCTTAAGGTAAGGGATTTTTGTCTCCTTTTTATTTTCTATGAGACAAATCCATGTTCCCCACCTATTTCTTATATGTGGTGCATATTTTTAACATGGATTTATTATATGATTATTATAATAAGAAATATTTGGATATAAATATCCATTTTATGATCACTCTTTCATGAAGTTTATGTTTAATATTTTACCAAAGAGGTAATAGAATTTTGTATCAATTTTCCTTCTTTGAGACACATGTTTTGTTATGAACATATAAACTTTTAAGTTGGGTATATAACTTCCATTTGATAAGTTTTATCATGAATGTTATTATTTTCATGATATTCTATTCTTCATTTGATGTTATTATTTCATGGGTATTTTTATTCTATGTTTCCAATGTGGTAAAAATTATTTCTACAATCTCATCATTTATTGGGATTTTTTTATTATTATGATTCAATTAATGAAATATTATGATAGATATCTCAATAATTCTCATTAATTCACATTTATTATGGGTTTTAATGCTATCTTCATGTAATATTACCATTTTTTACTATTTAGAATTTAAAATTATTAAGAAAATATATTTATGAAAAATCATCATTATCTCCCGATTAAGTAAGAAATCTATTCTCTTTCAAAATAGTGTTTTATAAAATTGTTTTGAAAAATGTTTTATTAATATATTATATTTTATAAAATTAAATTTTATCCATGTTTTAATTTCTAAAAAACAATGTTTTGAACATAATCTTCGTGAAATTATCCAAAATAATGCTAATTTGGCTTCTACTGAAAATGTGAAAGGAAACTTTGTTTTTACATATATGACGTGAAAGAAATATTCTTACATCTTTAAAAAAAATTCTTAACTATTCCTTAGTAAATTTTCATAATTATTTTCAAAGAAATGGTTTGTAAAAAAATTATATGTATTAAAAGGTGTTTACCAATATGGATGGGAAATGCGTCTCCAGAATTGTATTAAATGATCATTCAAAATTATTTTCATTCTAATATGACATTAATTAGTGTTAACCATGAATTTTTGGGGATATGATCTAAGGGTACCATTCATATTCATTCTTTGAATGGTTTATATTTTTATGGAATAAAATTTATGAAACTAATTTCTCTTCCACGAGTTATATTCTTATGAAACCTTTTTCTCTTATACGAATTATTTTGTTTTGAAAATCAATTATCTTCCATGGGTTATAAGATTATATAATCCACTAATTTTCATAGGTTATGCTATGATGAGATGATTATGAAACCTCTCACCATTCCAAACGTTAATATATGATGAAACTTTTATGATAACCATTTCATTTCATGTGATATGATATGATGATTTTTTATGATCCAGTGGAACACATAAATATGGTTTTCGTTATGTAATGGGTGCGACAAATATATCCCTCCAATACGTTGGGAAAATATTTACATATCTCAAGAGATAGATATGGATGGAACATGGAGTGAACCTAGTATTGTAATATATGTCTAGAATGGGGAGTGAACTTGGTATAGTAATACAGGGCTGGAAGGTGGAGTGAACTTAGTACAATAAAGGACTTTGTATTCTATGATGTATTTGGTTGTGAACCTTGACTTATATGGAAATGATTATATATAATTATGTGTATTATAGAAATTATTGTCATGTGTTAATTTTATGGACTCCAGGATCATGTTCTTTTATTACCTTTTAATTCATGTTGTATGAACCGCCAATATTTATGCCACGACTCATGATTGTGATCTTTGATATGAAAGGTATGGTTTTCAAACATTATGCCCATATTATCATACCATTATTTTCATTTTATGCTTACGTATCTTCTCTTTTTACCCTTATTGAGAATCTATTCTCACCCTATATTATGTTTTACCTCCCTAGGTTATGAATAGTATAATTATGTATGATGTTTTTAGAAAGGGTGCTAGTTATAAAGAACATAGTGGTATATGATGCAGTTCCCTTATGAACCATAGTTTATATTTCCATGTTCCCAAAGGAACTAAACAAATACAGTCATTTGACATTTGTTTATATAATATGATAACTATTCTTAAAAAATGATGTCATTTCTATGTATGTTAAGATGATGTCATTATATTGATGATTTTTCTGGTCAATATAAAAGAGTTAATATTAGAACACATTCCACAAGTCCCCACAAAAGATGTGGTTTCTGAAACAAAAGAATTGTTTCAGATTACTATAATTTAGAGAACAAGAAAGATACAGTTTTCTAGTCCCTAATGATGGTAACTAATTATTGATTGATAATGATGATCTTATTTATACAAGAAAAAATTGGAGATACCAAAAGCAATAAAATTGAAATAATATCTGAATTCTGAAATGGATTCCATGTATCAGAACCAAGTATAGGTTATAGTCTATACACTGTTTATGTGAACCCCTTTGGATGAAAAATGGGTATTTAATAGAAATTAGGTAATGAAACATAAAATGATTACCAATAAATAATGAACATAGGATAAATGTAGTAAATAGAATCAAGACATTGATGACGATGAAACCTTTTCTATAGTACCCATGTTAAAATCAATGAGAATTATACATACTACAGTATCTTCCCATGACAGTGAGATTTAGAAAATATATTTCAAAATAGTTTTCCAAAATAGAAGCCTTTGAGAAGATTTATATAGTATTAAATCATAATGGCTTGTTACTCCAGTTAATGAAAAATATATATGAAAGTTAGAAAGATCAAATTGGGTAGTAAATAAAATATTTTGTTCTTGTAACATTCAGTTCACTAAATCAACAAAATAATTTTATTTCATTGTGAATGAATGTGATCCATGTATTTAAAAGTGGTTCAGTAGGGAATGTGTTTGTTATCCTAGTATTATATATCGGTGATATATTACTTATTAGAAAATAAATAATAGTTTGGTCGAATGATTAGTAATGATTTAATAAATTCTTCTTCCTGAAGGACTTAGGTGAAGTAGACTATTTTCTTGAGATCAATATCATTCATGATATATCCAAGTTACTATATAGACTATATAAAAATACATATAATTAATTGATAATAAAGTGATTTAGTATGGAACAATCTAAGAGCGGATTGGTTTTAGTGTCACATTGTATACATATTTCTAATAAAATGATTCCTCAAACATAAAATGAAATAAAGATAATGAGTAAGATTTTATACACATCAATGATAGGATAAATCATGTCTGGCATGTTATGTGCTAGGATTTATTTTTATTATTCCTTGAACATGGTAGGAAGATATCATGTCAATCCAGGTGATCAGTATTAGTCAGTTGTTATGGGTTTCCTTAAGTATCTAAGCAATACTAAATATATTTTTATGTTTTTTGGGGGAAATGAGGATCTAGTAATATAGGTTTATATAGATTCTAAATTCAAAATAGATCATAATAAAATCATATCATAGTAATAATATGTCTTTAGTCTCAATGGAGGTGCTATGATAGGGAAGTGTTCAAAAAAGCATGTTGTCTTCGATTCTAAATTAGATTATGAGTATATATAAGATTATGACATAGCCAAAGAATCTTTTTTGATACGAAAATTTTTAGTACAGATTTTATTGCTGCCTAATAGTAATCATACTATCATGAAATATTATTTTAATATGATAGTTGTGGTTCTCACCAAGGATCCAATGTCACTCCAATAGAAAAAGTACATACTCTATAAGTATCACCTATAGATGGATTTTTTTTCAATGGGATAAAATTTTAGTGGTACAGAGTCTATAGAATATAACATTATGGGACCCTTGACTAAATCCTTATATAATCTAAATCATGAGTATTATGTCAAAGATAGCATACTGAGGGTTATTATCAGTTGGATCTAGATCAAGTGGGAATATATTGGGGTGAAAAACAACTTTTATGTACTTTATTATTACATATATTCATAATTTGGAGTATTAATAAACTTATTATCATATCAAGATTATTATACTACATGACATTAAATGTTATAATGTCCCATGAATAAATGTCACTCTAAAAGGCTATATAAGTTCCCTACTACGATGAGAACATCGAATTTCCAGGGAGGTATTCATAAATATATGTTATATATCATGATGATGTAATTTTATGGGATGAAAATAATACTGAAAAATAAGGGTGGATTATTATAGGAAATTGAGGAAATTTCTAATGGTGTACATCCTTGGTAATTTCTAGTACATGGGAATATGAGAACATAACCCACAAGGGGGGATCCACATTTATATGTGTCACATTATATTCATATATTTGTACAAGCATATTATTATATATACAGTAATATAATTCTTAATCAATATTATTAATCATGTGTCTTGAGTTATTGATGAAAACAATGATGTTATATGTTCATAATGATTTAGAATAAGTTGGGTGTTTCATGAGTGATACTGTATAAATAAATAATGGGAGAAAGGATTTTTTTTCATTATGTTAATTTGAGAAAATGTTATATATGAATTCTATTTATATGAATGTATCATCCTAAATAAATACATGACCCTAGATTTCATAGATATGTTCTCTTAATTAATTTTAATGAAAGATACATCAATCACATTGATTGAGGACACCAGATTGCATTCTACATGATTAGAGATATCATGAAAAAGAGATAATATTACACAGAATGTGTCTATATTTGTTTTTAAATCATTTTGACAAAACATTCAATCTCTCTACATTCCATATCATATTTCATGATTCTAAAATTGCACATTTGGTTTTTCCTCATAATTCCACTACAAAAGAGGACTAGAGGGTCACACACTAAGTGATTTTGAAATATTAATTAAAAACAGTTTTAATTTAACAATTTAATATAAATATTATTCTCATTTTTTTGGATTAATAATTTTTTCTGTTTTTTTTACTCCAAAAATTTAAACATGGTTTATTCAGATGAATAAATATGTAAATTAAATAAAAATAAATAATTATTTTCAAGATTTAATGGATAAAATATTTTATATATTTATTGAAAAATAATGTACTAATATTTGTATATTAGATAAATAATAATAATTAATGGATCACTAAATATTGAGGAGGTTTGAAAACAGAGATTAGTAGTCTTGTTGTAAATGATATATTAGATAGCCTTAAAATTAATAATAAATTATTCATTTAAAAATGATATTTATTTATTCGTAGGTGTTTTAGATGAATTAAAAATAATTATATTATTAAATTTATTATTAGACATGGGATTCACTAATGAATAAAGGATTATATAATGGTTTATGTGAAATTACAAACCCTATCATATCTTTATAAATACTCGATTATATCACTTTCTAGGGGTTTCCACTCATTTAGAACAACAAACCTAGATAAAAAACCTTTAAGGCCTACAGAGAATCTTCTAAAGATGTCACTGAAGACTAGGAGTTCCAATCCTCCTCCAGCTTCTCAAGACATCAAGATATCCTTAAGAATCCTTCAACCATAAAGATATTCTTCCTATGATAAACATTTAATAATGCTAGAAATTAGAATCAAATGTTCTAGAAAGTAGTGATTATATGATGACATTCAATGATTTTATATCTTATATAGATCAATCCTAGAGGGATTATTACATTGAATCTAATAGTGAGACTATGGTATTATGAGAGCAGTCAACCAAATCAATAAAAAATAAAAAATTACTATATAAGGTAATTTAAATATATGAATCAATAAATTATAAAATATATGTGATGATCCATAATTCTAGTTCCATTTTTAATAAGTCTGCTAATTATTAATTTAATTCCACTGGTCATACCATTTTTAATCATGTGCGTCTTGAATTATTCATCTATTTTGATTAAAATCCTTTTTGGATCATCCTAATAGGAACTTATGCTACAATTAGAACCTTTAATCTAAGGATTTAACATCTTGTAGGAAGTCTTAGTGGTTTGACATTGAGATTTTAAAGAAGTTTTGTAAGGGATCATCTTTTCAAAAGGATAAAGAGTATTCTTTTCTATGCTTACAATGTGGAGTTCTGGGGCCTTATAAGTCATCTTATAGGAAATATTTGAGGGATATTCTTCAGTGTGGCCTTTGGATCCATATTTAGATATTTTTAAGTTAATTTATCAGAAAGGGAAATATCATTTTTATTTTGGTTCTATGTGCGTTTGGTTTTGGGAGACCTTATCATAGTTTGTATCAAGGATTTATTAGTTGTTACTTTATATGTGGTATTGAATATTAGTTTTTTGTTTCCTCATTCATTGGTTTATATTATCTAGGGATGAATATTATTATGATGGTTTTTGGGTTCAGGTAATATTCTTGATGGTTCGAACATTGTATACATTTGGATTATTATTTATGTTACTGTGTTTAATGTTTCCTCCAAGATTTTGACCACTTTATGATGATGGTTTTGATTTTTGTATTATCCATTATATGGCATTCCAAGTTGAGGTTTCGGTTAAACCACCATATTACTAAAACCTATGGTTGAGAGTCCAAGTTTTCTCTTTTTAAAACATGTCAATTAGTTGTTTCCTTGGGGGGGGGTTAGTTTAGATGTTTTATTTAACATAGTGATGGTTTTTTGTATTGTGGATGGTGGATTATATATTTTAGAATAAATTTTATGTAGGGATTTTTGGGATGGTTACTTAATGGTTGTTCATGGATGGTGGAGATACATTGATTCTCATGTGTTTTACAGAGGTATTAAATTTGGTTATGATGTTCCTAGTGGTGTACCATGACATTATTTTCACGATTTTAGGAAAATTATAAATGGTGTGGATAACTATATTTTTTCGTAATCTTTTCGATTGTAGTCCTAGTTTTTATTTTTTTCCCCATATATAAGGTCATGAAATTTGTAGAATTTTTTTGTTTAATTGTAAGAGTATTCAGTTTGGTTTTTTCTCATCTTTATAAAATTTATAGTAAGTTCCCCACCAACCCATGATATTTATAAATTACATTAATTTTTTAATTATTTTTTATAAATAGGTTAAATAAATATTAATTTAATTAATATGAGAAACATGTGTGATATCTTTGTTTTCTATATATTTATGGAAGAACCAATATCGTGGTGAATCATACAATTCATGAAGAAAAAAAGAGAAAATTGATATGATTTGGACACTTTGCACCATGTCGCAAAGTGATTCACCATGTAACTAAAAAATAAAGGATAAATATGAGATTGAGTAGGTGAACCAAGATATATAGGAGGCCGAATCAGTTATTACATCTAGAGGGTTGAACAATGATATACTTACAACATAAAAGCAAGGTTTACCGAATAAAAAATTTGGGTAACATGTGGTATATAAGGAATTTACCATTTAAATCATAAATTTAAAACATAAAAACTTCATGGAATGTTAAAATAATAGATTTATGGCTGCTATCCAATTTAAGACGTAAATATTATGTTTACTCACATTAAAGGGGTCCATCGAAAGATATAGGAGACGCTATTTGGGGTTTTCTTTGAGTATTTTAGGTGGTTTTGGACCCATATACCCAACAGATATATTCCATATTTATAAAAATTAGGGTTTAACATCATGTAATTAATTATTTGGTTGCTAGAGGACATCCGCTCTTAGGGTTCCGACTCGGGGATCATTTTTCATAGTTAGGTTTTTATTCTGCATTGTTGTTTTAAATTTTACTATAAAATTTAATGATTCTTAGTTTAATTCAAATATTTTTTCTCTAATATTTTTATATTATTTTATTCTAAAGGGGTTTTAGTTTATTCACTACTATGGAATCACTCAATGAAAATAGGATGGGCCCATAGTTGAGAGTGAAAATAGATAAAGGGGGTACATACCGACAAATCTGAATTTTACTTTTATCAAATGATATTTTTATTCTATATTGTCATATTTTCCAGGATCATTGAATTTATTAATCATTGTTTCATTAGAAATATTATTTCAATTATGAGTGAGAACCAACATGATAGAGATAATTGATATAAGAAAAATGAATTTTATAATACGTATGATTCTGATCTAAATGTTCTTTAGCAATTTTAATTATTCACTCTACGATGAATTGAGATATTTTTGGTATATGGATAGATATTTTATATTTCTAATAACTATAAAAATGGATGGTTTTGCGCAATTTTAATCTAATTGTCTTGAAAGTGATGTTGAATTAATTTATTTAGTAAAAACGCATCAAAAAATGGGTTCCACTATAAAAAATGGACATGGAAAACAATGGTTTGCGGGTATAGGGGTGGGGAGAATTTCAGTACACATTCCAATGAGCATAAAAGGATTTACGAGGCCAATCAGATGACATAAATCCTACTAAAGAGGTGGAAAGTAGTAGATTATGGACAGTTTGTTGAAGTTGCAGAGGTGGCGGCAGGAGTGTCCTAGCCCTACCTAGGGCCATGAAAATCATTTGTTGGAACTATCGAGGGCTTGGAAACCCCGAACAGTTCGTGTTCTCCATCACTGGAGTTCCAAATATCTCCCTGAAATAGTTTTTGTATCCGAAACTATGTTGGATTGAAAGGATGATGCCCTGTTGGGTTCAAATATTGGTTTCAAAAACGTCCTTACCATTGGAAGATAGGGACACTCGGGTGGCCTCTACCTCCCGTGGAAGGAGGATCTTGGGGTCCAGATTTCAAATTTTTCATGTAATCACATTGCAGTTACATTTTCTGGCCCAAGGTCTCCTACTTGGTCATTTGTAGGATTCTATGGGTGGCCGGGTGGGAATGATAATCCCAAATCATGGGACCTTTTGAATCAGTTGCGGAACACTTTACATGGACCTCTTCAAATCAGGGGGATTTCAACGAGGTCATTTTTCATCATGAAAAAGAAGGGGGACTCATGAGGAGTGGTTCTGCTATGGATGAGTTTAAGAATTCCCTTTTGTCGAACTCTCTTCACGACCTCAGGTTTTCTGTATCTTCATTCACCTGGAGGCGGGTAGGTCAATGGAGAACTGTCTGGCGGAAATCATGGATATATTTGTTGGGAATGATAACTGGACTTCCCTTTTTCCTAACTTATCTATTGTTCACCTACCCCCAGTCTCTTCTGACCATTGTCCAATCATCTTGTTGACACTCTCTCATGGGAAACAGAGGAGTGATGTGCAAAAATTTCTATTTGAAAGTATGTGGCTCCAAGAAAACAACTATGAAAAGGTGGTCCATGTGGCATGGGAGGGACCAAATTAGTTCATCATGTCTAATATCCGCAATACTACATCTCGATTACAAAATTGGAGCTCAGCAAGGTTCAGAGACTTTCAAAGATGCATTAATGTGGCTGAGACTCGCTTAAAGAAACTCCACTCTTATCCTTGTTATGCCTATGTTATTGAAAATATCTCCATTGTAAAAAAGAACCTTAATGCAGTGCTGAGGGAGAAGGATAGTTTCTATCTTATTTGGGAAAGAGTGTCTTACATCAGAGATGGAGATCTAAATACCAACTACTTTCACCACATAGCATCTACACAGAGAAGGAAAAATCATATTGTGCATCTGGAGGATCCCAACATGAGATTTGTTCATGATATCAAGGGTATTTAATCCATCATCCTAATTTTTTTTCAATAAACTATATGAAGTGGAAAGCATCAACACTCCTATAGGTTTGACTAGCTGCATCCCAATGATGGTTATAGAAGATATGAATCGTCAGTTGAAAAGAGATATCTATGATGATGAAGTTTTTGGTGCTCCGCATCTTATTCACTCTACCAAGGCCCCTGAGGCCTGATGGGTTTCAAGCTCTATTCATTAAACACTATTGGCATATCGTTGGGCATAATGTGGAGGACCTACTGAAGGAGGTGTGGGCAGGTATAGAATCTCTTGAATTACTTAATGAAACTCTTATTACTCTTATCTCAAAATCTCAGTTCCCCCAAAAAGTCTCAGAGTTTCGGCCATTCAGTCTTTGCAATGTGGTTTACAATATTTTCTCTAAAATTATGGTAACCAGACATAGGGACTTCCTCCCATTGATAATTTTTGATAACCAAAGTTCTTTTTCTCCAAATAGATATATTACTAATAATGTTGCCATCACGTTTGAATTATTCCACTATATGAAAACACTATCCACTTCTAAGAGAGGCATCATGGAAATTAAATTCTATATTATGAAAGCTTATGACAGAGTTCAATGGCCTTTTCTTGAACTTTTTCTCCCCATGTTGGGATTTGGGATGAGATGGGTTTCTAATATCATGAATTGCGTTACATCTGTCTCCTACAAAATTTATATTAATGGGGCTCATTCAGCGAGCTTTAAACCGTCGAGAGGTTTGAGACAATGGGACCCCCTGCCACCATATATAATTATTCTGGTGGCTGATGTTTTATCTCACCTCCTTTTGAATGCGGAGGATCAAGTAATTATCCATATAAATTTCCCCTATCTCCAATCTCTTCTTTGTAGATGATAGCCTTCTTTTTGCTCGTGCTACCCCGCAAGATTAAAGTTCATTGTTTCATATCATCAATCTGTGCGAAAGGGCTTCTGGGAAACATCTTAATCCTTCAAAAGTAGTGATATTTTTCATTAAAGGTGTCTCACAAGTAAAGAGAGAGGATCTATAGAGAATGGGTGGTTTCCTTCTGGTTGAGAAGAAACATAAGTACCTTGGCCTCCGGACCCTTGTTGGCAGGTCAAATAAAAAAGTGTTCGCCTCAATTATTGACAGGGTGGATGATATTATTTTGTTTGTCTAATAAAAATATTTCCAAGGAATTAAAGGAAGTTCTCATGAAGTCAGTGGCCCAAGAAATCCCTTATTATGCTATGTCACTGTTTAAATTCCTGTAAACTCTTGTCGATTAGATCCACTCCTAGTTGGATAATTTTTCGAGGAGCTCTTATGATGGAAAAAATAACTCACACTATATGTCTTGGGAGAATCTGTGTATTTCAAAATATCGGGGGGGGGGGGGGGGTTTCATTAGGAATATAAAATATTTTAACGAGGATCTTCCATAAAATAAAGGATATTGCCTCCTCTCCCATCAATATACCTTGTTCTCAAAGGTTCTGCGAGAAAAATATTTCCCTCATTCTTACTTCTTGCATGACTAGTTGGGGCCAAGGCCGAGTTTGTTGTGGAAAATAATCTGGGGCACAAAATACCTCCTTGAAATGGGCTGCATCTAGAGAATTGATGACGGGCATAATGTTCATGTTTGGAAAGACTCTTGGCTGGCAAATGACATTAACCATAAGGTCTCTTTGACTATTATTCCTGGTTTTGAAGATGAAAGGGTACGTGATCTGACCAATGACTCACTTGAGGACTGGGATCGCGGGAAGCATTACAGTTGGATTAATGAGGTTGACTGTCAGCTCATCCTAAGTATTCCTCTCTCCCCAGGGTTGGACAGTGACCAACTTTGTTGGACCGGGGAGTCTCATTGCAGATTATCTAGGAACTCAATACCCCACCTCAGGGCTATCATGATTATCGATGGAAGATTATCTAGGAACTCAATACCCCACTTGAGTTGAATGTTTTTTGGTGTTAGGTCTTCTCTAGGGTTCTCCCAACTCATGACTTTTTTGGTACCGTGGCATTTGGCAGATGATGACACCTGTCTGTTGTGCCACTAAGAGGTGGATTCCCCTTTTCATGAAATTCTTTCCTGTCATGGGGTGGAAGTGGTGTGGAAGGCATGGAAACCAGATTTTGGTTTGTTCTTTGATATTTCAATTATACTGGTCCAAAATATTGTTAAATGGTTGCTTTTCTTGAACCGAGAGTGGTGGGGTTGATCTGCACAATTGCTTGGTTAGTGTGGAATTGATGAAATGATCTCATTTTCGAAATGATGATGACCCATGATCGCATTTGAGTGGATAGGGCTAGGGAATGGATTAAATATTAGAATAATAATGATTCAGTGGCTCCATTGAGAAACACTCAGTAGCCGGCTCCTTGTTTGTCTCCCCCCCCCCTGATGGTTTCCTCAAGATCAATACAGATGCTGCTGTCTCTGATAATTCCAGGGTCGGTGTTAGACTCATTTATTATAATAGTTTGGGCCAGATTGTGGAAGCTCGGTGTCGGGCTGTGCCTTTCTCATGGAGCACTATGGTGGTGGAGACCTCTGCCATCCTCCATGGGATCATTTTTTCCTGTTCAAAAAATTGGCCAATGGTTTTTGGGGAATCTAACTTCCTCGAAGTGGTGAACGCTCTAGCTTCGAAGGACGATGCATCTAAACTATATGGGCTTATCATGAAGAAGATATGGACATTAACCGAAGGCTATTCTGCATGAAAATTTTCTTTTATCAAGCGAGGAGAGAATATTTAAGCTCATTGTTTGGATTGTTTTGGGAAAACATGGGGTGAAAATTGTTGAGTGGACTCGTTTCCTGATTGGCTTTGTAGGCCTGGTTTGCTTGATCAGTAATATATCTTATCTTTTTTCAAAAAAAAGTATTTTTTTATTTTAAATTACATTTTTATTTTAATATATTAATTAAATTTTGATAATTGGTCCTTTGAATAAGAGTTATCATTGAATTCCAATTACTTCATGGTATCAACCCTAGACTACCATTATGCCTCACCTTTGTATTTAGTGATGTTTAAGAAAAATATGAATTTATTGTTTTCTCACTGATATAGAGCAAATGATGTTGCAAATGCATGTAATATTTTAGCACCATTTTTGTGTAGTAGATGATCATTACAGATTACTCTAGAACAATTTCTTATTTCAAATACTTTTCTTATCCCATTTATGATTACTAATTTTAATTTGGGAATTTAATTTAATTTTTTATTTTAATGTGCTATACATTTGGTATTTTGTGTTTGTGTAAAGGTTAAATTTTCAAATGAACCATTACTATTACCCATCATTATAGTTATTAAGAATACCATGAAGATATCACCACATGGGCATCACCAAATCTATGTCGGTGGTTGTCTCATGAAATGATCTGTAATGGCCTATAATCTAATGGATACATTGAATTCCAAAATCAATAATGGAATGCCACCATTTATCAATCCACTAGAAGATCTCCCAATTATCAAGGAAACCATGTAGATTACTACATTGAGAAATACAATAAAGAAGATCATTACTTATAGGAGCCTTAATAGAATCATTAAAAAGATAAACTAAATGGATTTTTTAAAAAATAGCAAAGGAGTGGATAAGAGGTTGGACAATCATTATTCATAGCTTAAGGAACATGGAGAATTGAACAGTCAGCTGTCATAAATTATTTGTATTTTTAATTCTCTAAATAGTAACATACGAATAATTTATAATGCATAGATTTGATGTATTGAACATGAATAATATCAATAATTAAAGGACGTAAATGTTATTCAATCTATAAAGGATGAAAATATAGATGATGGTGTCCATGTAAATTTCTTAGAACATAAATATGGAATTTTTAAAGAATAAGAAGAACCTCATGCACCCATATGCACCTATAGGAAGATGAATAAGAACTACAAGAACAATTTTTGCGTCTTTATGAATAAGAATAAAATTAAATGATGGAAATTTTTTATTGAATGTTCAAGTAAAAATATGACTAAAATGTTAATGTAGTGAAATCCATAAAATTTAAGGGGGAAGAAATAGTAGTGGTAAAGGGAAATTAAAAAATATGCGTAGACATTATTGATATTCCAGCGATAGAAAAAGAACAATATTTCCTCTTATACATTTAGAAATAATTGGAGAATAATGAAAATGAATTCATGAAATTATTTCAAAAGTTTAAACTTACGGTGAATCATGAGAACTATAAAATCTAATCTGATTTTTATTTCTTCTTGTTTTCATTAAATATTTCCTCAAGCTTCAGGGCACTGGATCTAGCATCCAAAAATAATCAAATGTAGGAGGAAGAGTACATTCACACCATATGACCTAAAATTCATCTAATTTTTACAACCAAGTAAGTTAACATTATAAAACTAACCTTTTATGTGACAAAGGTAAAATTTATATCTATAGACCTTAAAGAAATGCTACCATGAAGTATCCGATATTTTAAAATTTCACTCTAAAACTAATATTTATTTTATTATATTTTTTAATAAATCTTCCCATGTTTAATGTATTTATCTCATTGATAATAAATGATTATAGTCATATACATTCATATGTTTTCTTTTTGATTTTTCAAGATCGATGAGAGAAATAGAATTTGTAAAATATGAAAATAAAATGAACATCGACTAAACATCTTGAAAGGGGAGTACTCTTTTTACTTGTTTATATTTTTACATACCTTCTTTTTATCATCACATTTTTTTAAAAATAGTCATTAAATAAAAATTAATTTAATTGAAAAGTATGGTTAAATGAAATGAATAGGATTATCCAAAAAATTCTTGAAATTATGTCTCTTTTACTTTCTCATATAGAAGACAGATTCACATAGGATAATTATTTTGACATGTTGTAAATTTGATTTATCATGCACATAAATGATAGAGATATAAATGAATTTTTTGAATCTCACATTCATAGTTAAATTTGAAATTTTATGGAAATTATTATTAATATGATTTGTTTCATAATATTGATTCCTAGAAATTGGAATCGAGTAAATTAATAATTGATTTTCATGTCATTACTATTGGAGTTGGTGGCTTTGAACCGACTAATTTTTACTTTATTCATTAATAAAAGCCTTATCGCATTTTTATTGTTCTTCTACGTGACAATGCATGTGATAATGTTCTAAGGATAGCTGTTGCATTAAAGGGTCATAGCGGATTCCTTCTATGATGAGAACCTGGAAGTGCCATAACACTATTCTTGAATATATGTTCTATGGCCGGATGATGTTTTTTGAGGGACACAAATAATACATGCCATTAGGGGTGAGGACTCATAAAACATTGAGGCACCTTCTCATGGTGTGTTCCCTTCGTAATATCCAGGAGGATATTATGAGAATGAGACCCACCAATAGGAAATCCACATTTCATAGTGTCATTGGATGTTTCTATATGCGGATGTGTGTATTGGTCCTTAGACTTTAAGATTATTATTAATGGGTATTACAACTCGCGCAATTATATGTATTGATGAAAACTGTGAGGACACACTATTCATAGTGAGGTAGGATATGTTGGGTGTGTCACGAGTAATACTGCATTAATAGATAATGCGAGAAAGTATTTGTCCCTTCCGTTCTATAACGGAAGTAGATATCTCGGGACCTTTGATGGAATTGATATAGCCTAAATAGATCCATGGACATAGTAAGGTATGGGTGAGTTCAATTCCGGAAAGTCAAAAAAAGAATAATCGAGCACATGGGTTGATGGAACTAGCATGCAACACACTTGATTCATGATATTGTGACAAAGGGATTATATTACATGGTAATTGTTCGTAGGAGGTGACACGTCATTGTAGTTTTAACTTAATTCTCTACGGATTCCTTGGCATGTTTCTAGACGCTAACCTTGGATTTTAGATAGGATCTGCCTAATGCTACTGAGAAAGGGGCCTAGAGGGTCACACACATAGTGTGTCCACGTATCTAATTTAAATAAATATGATTCCCGACTTTGGTTTAATAATTATTTAAGGATTCCTGATTTCATTTATTTCGACACTAGTTATTTGAGAGAATATATTGTGGACGAAATAATATATATTTATTAGAGAGTAATGTAGTTACATTTATTTAATAAATAAATAGCCATTACTCAAGGTCTAATAAATGTGGTGGAGGAAATAAAGGAAAATGGAAAATAAAAGTACATGTCGTGTATATTAGATATACACTCTGTGTAGTTTTATGAAAAAAGAGTACACACCGTGTATTAATGATTACCCGGTGTATAGTTTTTTCAGTCAAGATTTTGAGGAAATAATATCATTTTATTAAATGGTATTTATTATAATCAGTGTGGGCGCATGTCAAGGAATTAATAATTAGACGTGGGGGTTTTCAATCAGAGTTAATGAAATAAATAAAACACATAACACATTTATTTATTGTCATAACTCTATAAACCTCAAACCCGATTATAAATATCTTCACAACCCCAAAACATTTCCCAATCATTGTGCACAGCAATTCTGGAGAATTCTTTCAAGGCCGAAAGAACTCCTTCCTCCAATAATTCTCTCAAGACCGAGATACCAAGGCGATCGAAGGTGGACATCGCAAGCGCAGGTTTTTCTGCGCTAGCACCTGGAGATTCCTTCAGTGATATCCGGAGATACGTGGCACACATGTGGATCACCGCTAGAGGAATCCTACACTTGGATTCTACGACACAATGAAGGATCACATCAGAGCGTGACTGGATGCATCAATGAAGAAATAATTCCATTAAGGTAATTTGTGTGAATTAATTAAATTAATTATAACCAACAAATGATGATCCTATCTCTATGGTTCTGGGATTCCCTCTTAATTTTTTCATTCTTCCTGCCCTTCTAAAGATTCAGCGTTTTACATCATGACAGATCTCAGATTGAACATTGTTTAACGTTAAAATTAAAGTTGGGAAAACCCAACAACGCGCTTCCACTGCGCCCGAAACCTTCAAGTGGTATTATAGCGGTCATATCATTGATCATAATTATTTAGTTTTTCATTGGTGAATTACTCATTAAATAATTTATTTCTTTCAATTCGTGTTAATTGATCTTTAAATATTAATCTCAAGATTTTTTCCTCCTCTATCATTTCCCGTTCACCATACAGAAATGCCCTTTTCATTTAATTTTTGATTGAAATAAAATAGAGTATCTCATCTAGAGGAGCCAAACGTTTCTGACTATACAACACCAGAATACACGACGTGTATTCAGAAGTACACGTCATGTAGTCTAGGTATATGCATCGGACTGGTCTACCAAATCAGGTTATGTATTGATCCTATCTAATTCATTTATGACACTGTGTGTTGACCTGGAACAGGTGGCACACTGTTTCCGGATTACACGCCGTGTGGTCCAACAGAACATGCTGTGTAGTCCCTTCAGGTTTGGGTTGGACCGTGTACCCCGTACACAGTTTGCCCAGCTGGAAACCGTGTAACACAGAAACTACACGGCGTGTGTCCCACTAAACATGTTGTGTACTCTAAAATTTTTTGATGTAGATTAACACGCCATGTCCTCGGGCATGTACTTCGGATGGACGGTGAAGAAAAGTACACTCCGTGTATTCGGAACTACACATCATGTACTCACCCAAATTAGGCATATTTATTAAAATTTATTATTATATTATAAAATCCTTTGAGACATGTACCATAGGACAGGTGTAAAGATGAGGCACAATACGTTATAGGTGTTTTATATATATGTGTTTAATTTAACATCTGTTAAATAAATGGGAATTCACCAGGTTGCCTCCAAGGTACATGTTACATACGAGGATAATTTTAAATGAATTTATTTGTTTAAAATTATGATGGATAAGAATCTCAAGGAAATTCAGAAAATAATTTAAGATAAAAGGATTGATTATTTAAAGATAATTAATTTATTCTATTGTGATTTATCTTAATTAAGAATGCTTAATGAATTGAATTCTAGTTTTAGTTATGCATAAATATTGTTGCTTGTATGGATGATCATGAGCTAGACCAAGACCTTTTTATGTGAATGATTTCTTTTAATTTATTTGTTTAAATTAAAAAAAATATCACATGTGAGCCTTCTACACATTAATATGTAGGGTCTGCACACCCAAGGATTATTTTATGTAAAAACCCCTATTTTACCCCTCTCCTTTGTGTGAGATAAATGAATTTTTAATGGATGGAGCTCCCAAGCTAGTGGAGGCGGCTCAATTCAAGAGCCATGGCGAAACCAATCCAAGGAGATACAAAGGTGGATAGGTGGAAAGCTTTAAACATGAACCCAGAAGGATCAAGGTGTTTCTCCCATAGGTATTGGGTTAGTTTATCAACCTCTAGATAAACTAACCAATTGAAAAAGCTCATGATTATACCATTTATTTTATTTCTGTCAGTTGCATGGTTTATTTATTATGGGTGTGTTGACACGATCACTCAATTAATGAATTAAACAAACATGTAAGATGGAACTAAAATAAAAAATGGCTTATGCGTAGATATTATCTTAGACATGGTTAATCACTTAAGTATATACCACTTAACAATAACAAGAATGCAATCAAAGATAATAAAATGGAAATTTACATATAAGGATAAAATCCCTCAAAAGAAATATTAAGTCGGTATAGCCTTCCATAATCTTGGTTAGAATCGAACCATAGTTCAAAGTTCTTGACCAAACCTAGTTGGGGTGATTTCAATTATCGGGGAATTCTAGTTCAAGGTTTTGGGTTGACTTTTCATGGTTCACATCAAGGGTTAACTTCCACAATAGGACATGGTGTGACCAAGAGGAAAAGGTTGAGGAAATCCAAAATAAAAGGATTTCAGGATTGGGGAGTCCACTCGCATCAAGGGATGACTACCACAGCAGGACATGGTGTGACCAAGAGGCAAAGGTTGAGGAAATCCAAAATAAAAGGATTTCCGGATTGGGGAGTCCACTCAGTGGATCAAGGAGATGCGAGTTAATGTAGTTGGAATTTGGAATGCCTGCCTAAAACCCATCATGTTTCTTGACCAACCCTCGTTGGGGTAATGTGAATGGCAATATAGATCCTTGCCACTAGAATAATCAGGAAACAGAATATTACGAAGTCAGTGGTGAGGGATATTGGATTTCAATAAAATAGTGGGAGACTAATAAGTATTAATTTATTTATTTGTCTCAGTTTTGTAATAAATTACTAAACCTTTTCTCATCTTAATTTGTAGAAACAACAAGAAAATTACTTCAAACATATCATTGTGAACCATACTCGAGAAGGAAAACCTTCTCATCAGCACCAATTTCCAAGAGGGGCAGAGGAGTTTATGCGTCATCCTTCGCCATGAAAGGAAATTGTATGTGATGGGAGAGCATATTCCAGTTGTGCCTAGGAATGAGGCTAGTGATGAGGAATTATCTCTCTATAGGAAACACATGGATGATTCCACAGATGTCCAGTGTTTCATGTTATCGGCCATGTCCAATGAGCTCTTGAAGCCAAATGAAAACATGGACGCGTATATCATGATGTCTCACCATAAGGATATATACCAATATAAGGGAAGACAAGAGAGGTATGAGATCTCCAATGATTTGTTTACAACTATTCTTGGAGAGTCTGCACCAGTTGGGCCTCATGTAGTCATGCTTATTGGCTACATTGAACACCTGGACATCTTAGGGATTAAATTATCGGATGAGTTGAGTACAAATCTCATCCTATCATCAATTCCCAAGACCTTATCTAGCTTTATTGTCAACTAAAACATGATAAATAATGAGAAGAGTCTATATGAACTTCTGACCTCGATTCTCCAAGTAGATTAGGACATGGGGCATGACAAACCTGCAGTCCTTATGGTGAATAGAAAAAGGAAGGACAAGGAAAAGGGGTCACAGACTTATAAACGGTCTGAAGCCCCCGAGCGTCGTCCTTCCAAGAAGGGGAAGATCCAGAGGCAGGTCAAGGAAGGAGAGTCTGTGTGTTTTTCATGTGGCAAGCAAGGCCACTAGAAGAGGAACTACACCCAGAAGCATGGGGATGCAAAAGGTGCATTAGTTATCGAGTGCAATCTTTCTATTTCTACACATTGGGTATTAGATACAACTTTTGGGGCTCAAATATGTATTCAAATGCAGGAACTAAGTATATTTAGAAAGATATCCAGAGGAGAGGTGGATCATTGAGTTGTCAATGGCGCAAGGATGGCTGCGTTGGATATTGGCGATTGCCACCTCTCACGGCCAACTGAGATGATTTTGGTTTTACATAACTGTTATTTTGTGCCTAGTGTTACTAAGAACAAACTTTTAGTATATTGTTTGGATATGGATGGTTTTGGTTTTCAAATTTGGATATAAGGGTTTTCTATTTTATAATAACAGCGTATGTTATGGTATGGAACATTTAAATAATGGTTTTTATGTATAAAATTATGAAATCCAAGTGTTGGAAATTGATAACGAAACAAACTCACATGACTCATACATCACCCAGTTGTGGCATCACCGTCTCGGTCATTTGAACGAGAAGCGCTTAACAAAGCTCTGTCAAGATAGATATTTAGACTCTACTTATCTAAAACCATGTGATAGATTTCAAGCTTGTTTACAATCAAAAATGACCAAGCCGTCTTTTTGTGGACAGAGTTAAAGGGCAATAGAGATTTTAGGATTGGTAAACAGGGACATTTGTAGACTATTTCCAGTAGAAGATAGAGGTTTATATTCTTACTTCATAACTTTTATTGAGGATTTGAGTAGATATGTCTATGTCTACTTAATGAGGTATAAGTTAGAGGCCTTGGAGAAATTTAATGAATTCAAGAATGAATTAGAGAATCAGCTTGGTAAGAAGATAAAGAAACATCGATTGGATCGACGTGGAGAATATCTGAACCAAGAGTTCATCGATCTTTTATGGGATTATAGGATTCTATCTTAGCTCACTCCTCTTTATACATAATATTGGAACGGTGTAAGTGAAAGGAGAAACGGCACCTTGTTGGACATGGTGAGGTTGATGATGAGTCATGCAAATAATCCGTTATCCTTTTGCGGATATGCATTACAAACTGCAGCATACACATTAAACCGAGTACCAACTAAGGTGGAAAATGGAATTCCATCCGAGTTATGGAACGGATGTAGACCCACTTTGTCGCACACATGTGTATGGGAATGCGAGGAGTTTGTTAAGGTCCTCTCAGGAAACAAACTAGCACCTCAGGGAACGAGGTGTATCTTTATAGGATATCCCAAGGAAATAAAAGGATATTACCTATATAACCATTCAGACAAGAAAGTGACTGTCGCCAAACAAGCCGTATTTCTTGATAGGGAGCACATCCTCAAAAAGGATAGTGGGAGAAAGATTGACTTTGACGAAGTTGATGCTCAAGATACACAGGAATTGGTACAGGAACAAGTTCCAAAAGTCTCTGTGGAAGATGTTCCAAATACAAAAGTACTACGTAGGAGCTCAAGAGAGGTAAGGGAACCAGAGATATTTGGTTTCCTAGTCACCGAGGATGGTGAAACATTATTGTTGGACAATGATGAACCTATCTCATACAAGGAAGAAGTATAAAGCTTAGAAGCTAAAAGATGGCTAGAAGCTATGAAATTTGAGATGTATTTCTTGTATGAGAACCAAGTCTGGGTTCTGGTCGATGAGCCAGTTGATGTAAAGCTTGTTGGATACAAATGGGTATTCAAGAGAAAACAGGACAAGGAAGGTCAAGTTAGTACCTATAAAGAAAGGATAGTGGCTAAAGGATTCAGAAACCATCAAGGAATTGACTATGATGAAACCTTCTCTCCAGTTTCCATGTTTAAATATATAAGAATCATACATGACATAGTAGCTTACCAAGACTACGAAATTGTGAAGATGGATATCAAAACAGCATTCCTTAATGGGAACCTTCAGGAATATATCTCTAGGACATAACCAGAATGGTTTGTGACAATAGGTGAATCCCAACGGGTTTGCAAGTTCCAGAAATCCATTTATCGATTAAAGCAAGTATTCAGGTCATGGAACATTCGATTTGATGAAGCCATAAAGGAATTTGGGTTCATTAAGAATGAATGTGAGCAATATTTTTATAAGCGGTTTAATGGGAATGCGATCGTTATTGTTGTACCTCTCGTACCCCTCGTGGTTTAATTTTCATGATCACAATAACTCTCCTTTTTATCTAATATTGTTTTAAGTGTTTTTGGATGATAGGCATGATTTTAGGTTGCCAAGGAATTGGGCCAAGAAAGCAAGAAGCTGAAAGTGGACTGAAAATCAGTCCACCGGCCAACCGGTGTAGGACCATCGGCCAGCCGATGGAGGCCTGGACAGAAGGCATCCCTCTGTCCAGACCACCGGCCAATCGGTGTCCCACCACCGGCCAGCCGGTGGAACCCTGATCCAAGGGGCAGCTACTGCCTCCTCACCGGCCAACCGGTGGCCTCAGCACCGGCCGACCGGTGGCACCCAGACAGAAGGCTGAGCTACTGTCTCAGCACCGGCAAACCGGTGGCCTCAGCACCGGCCAGCCGGTGGCTCCTGGGCAGAACAAGTCTCCCTTTTTTAAAGCAGCGGCCAACCGGTGGATATGCACCGGTTAGCCAGTGGAGCCAGTCAAACTATTTGTTGGGCCTTTGACCAGACTTGTCCACTTGCCTCCCAATGGCTCCGAAGCCTTTTCCAACGGCTCTGAAGACCTCCAAAGGCCACATGAGGGTTCCCCCTCTATAAATAAAGGACTAGGAAGCCCCGGAACACTAGAGAAACACAAAGAATCCCACGGGACACATTTTACATCATTTGGCGAACCTCCGGCGAATTCCTCCAAGGAACCTCCACTTGCTCCAACTCAATTCCACATCCAAGGAGCACCATCAAAGAAGCTTGGGAGCGCCCTTCATCAACTCCATCAATCCTTTGGCGCCCAAGGCTTCTCCACATTACGGTTTTTATTGTTTTATTTATTTTGAGCTTCAATTTGGGTTTGTGCCTACAAACCCCTCTTTCTCTCATCTCCCTTTCATTTGGGTTTTCACACCACCTTCAAGGTGTGAAGAGGTTAGTCAAGCCTTCCCTTTTAAAAGGCTTGAATCAAAGGTGAGCTAGCCTTCACCTGTAAGAAGGCTAGTGGGTTCTTGCTCAACCATTAAAAGCAAGTGGGTTCTTGCATAACCATTAAAAGCAAGCTGTAATAGATTCTAGACTAACCTTAAAGTCTAGTGGGTTTCTTGCTAAAACCATTGAAAAGAAAGCGGTAGTAAATCTCTCAACGGTTGAGTTGGGAGCGGAGAGGTAGGATTGGGTTTAAGCCGAACTCCGTTATCAAGTTGCGTGTCTTGCCTCTTTTATTTCCACTGCACTTTAACTTTGATTTTAAATTGTTAATTAATTGTTAAAAGGAAATTCACCCCCCCCCCCCTCTTGCCATCACTCCTTTCTTTCTCCGCCCAACAATTGGTATCAGAGGAAAAATTTGAGTAATACCCTAACCGGTTTCAAATTCAAGATCCATTGTGATGGCTTCAACCTCTTTCGCCCCCGAAGGCTATTCATTGGGTTGGGCTCCATTCTTTGATGGAACCGACTACACTTTTTGGAAAACTCGCATGATTGATTTTCTTAAAAGTATTGGCTATCCTATATATAGAATTGTTATGCAAGGCTTTTCTTTATCTAACAAGGATGAGTCCAAATGGACCCCCGAAGACATTGAAAATTTTGAGCTTGATGGCAAAGCCATGAATTCTCTTCATTGTGGGTTAGACCGTAATGAATTTAATCGTATTTCTTCTTGCTCATCTTCTTATGAAATTTGGAAACTTTTAGAAGTAACCCATGAAGGTACTAAAGGCGATGACAAGCCCGATTGCCCATCCCACAAGAAAAAGGCCAAATGAAATGAAAAGAAGAAGGCTTTCAAGGCCACATGGAGTGATAGCTCCACATCCACATCCTCCTCCTCCTCATGCGACAATGGTAAAAAATGCCTAATGGCATTTCATGAGGTAACATCTTCCGACTCCTCTTCCTCTAGTTCTTCAAATTCTTTCAATCACATGTCTTATGAGGATCTCCAACATGCTAGAGATCAATTGGAGGAAGGTTTTCATGAACTTTCTTCCAAATTTGTTGCTTTAAAAAAGAATTTCAAAAAACCTTCTTCCGAAAAGGAACAACTTCTCAAAGAAAAGGAGGAGTTTTCCCTCAAAGTCCAAAACCTTCCCAATGTTGAGTCTATGGAATTAACAATCAAGGACTTAAGGGAATCTCTTGCCAAGTTCACCCAAGGTGAACAAAATTTGACCAATTTGCTCAGTTCCCAACGCATATCTAGAACCAACGAAGGGCTTGGCTATTCCAAGCAAGCTTCCTCTTCCCATGCTCCAACTATTTTTGTAAGGGGGAGCTCCCAATTTAAATTTTGCAATTATTGTAAAAAACCCGGGCACTTAATTTATGAGTGCGATTGCAAAAATGCCCGGTATGGAAGGCCCAAAACTTTTTTCTTCAACAATGAATTTTTTAGGAGACGACCCGCAACTAGACAAGTATGGATTGAATAAATCCCTTTTAGTGAGTCTCTCCGGGCCAAAATTTGTCTCGGTTTCAAAAACCACTCCCCGGTGATTTGTTGTTTTTATTTAGGGGGAGTTAGGATTGCTTAACCTTTTTGAGTATTTCATTTCAAAATTCTCAATTCAAAATTTCATTTCAAAATTCTCAATTCAAAATTTCATTTCAAAATTCTCAATTCAAAATTTCATTTCAAAATTCTCAATTCAAAATTTCATTTCAAAATTCTCAATTCAAAACATTCATTTCAAAACATTCCTTCGAAACTTCCAATTAAATTTTCAATTCAAAACTCTCATTTCAATTTTCAATTCAAATCTTTCAATTCAAAATTCAAAATTTTCAATTGGTTTCAAAACTCTATCTTGTTTTTCAACGTTTCCCTCAATCAAGTTTTATGCCCCGTGCTATTTTGATAATCAAAAAGGGGGAGAAATTCTTGGTTGATTGGGGGAGAAATCTTTCTCTCATGCTTTTCTTTACTTTCTCATTTATCAATTAAAGCATGCCTTTCATTTCATTTTTACATTGTTTGTTTTGGTGATTGTGATCATCAAAATAGGGGGAGATTGTTGTACCTCTCATACCCCTCGTGGTTTAATTTTCATGATCACAATCACTATACTTTTTATCTAATATTGTTTTAAGTGTTTTTGGATGATAGGCATGATTTCTGGTTGCCAAGGAATTGGGCCAAGAAAGCAAGAAGCTGAAAGTGGACTGAAAATCAGTCCACCGGCCAACCGGTGTAGGACCACCGGCCAGCCGATGGAGGCCTGGACAGAAGGCATCCCTCTGTCCAGACCACCGGCCACCCGGTGTCCCACCACCAGCCAGCCGGTGGAACCCTGATCCAAGGGGCAGTTACTGCCTCCTCACCGGCCAACCGGTGGCCTCAGCACCGGCCAATCGGTGGCACCCAGACAGAAGGCTGAGCTACTGTCTCAGCACCGGCCTACCGGTGGCCTCAGCACCGGCCAGCCGGTGGCGCCTGGGCAGAACAAGTCTCCCTTTTTCAAAGCAGCGGCCAACCGGTGGATATGAACCGGTTAGCCGGTGGAGCCAGTCAAACTAGTCGTTCGGCCTTTGACCAGACTTGTCCACTTGCCTCCCAACGGCTCCGAAGCCTTTTCCAAAGGCTCCGAAGACATCCAAAGGCCACATGAGGGTTCCCCCTCTATAAATAAAGGACTAGGAAGCCCCGGAACACTAGCGAAACACAAGGAATCCCACGGGACACATTTTAAATCATTTGGCGAACCTCCGGCGAATTCCTCCAAGGAACCTCCACTTGCTCCAACTCAATTCCACATCCAAGGAGCACCATCAAAGAAGCTTGGGAGCGCCCTTCATCAACTCCATCAATCCTTTGGCGCCCAAGGCTTCTCCACATTACGGTTTTTATTGTTTTATTTATTTTGAGCTTCAATTTGGGTTTGTGCCTACAAACCCCTCTTTCTCTCATCTCCCTTTCATTTGGGTTTTCACACCACCTTCAAGGTGTGAAGAGGTTAGTCAAGCCTTCCCTTTTAAAAGGCTTGAATCAAAGGTGAGCTAGCCTTCACCTGTAAGATGTCTAGTGGGTTTTTTCTCAACCATTAAAAGCAAGTGGGTTCTTGCATAACCATTAAAAGCAAGCTGTAATAGGTTCTAGACTAACCTTAAAGTCTAGTGGGTTTCTTGCTAAAACCATTGAAAAGCAAGAGGTAGTAAATCTCTCAATGGTTGAGTTGGGAGCGGAGACGTAGGCTTGGGTTTAAGCCGAACTCCGTTATCAAGTTGCGTGTCTTGCCTCTTTTATTTCCGCTGCACTTTAACTTTGATTTTAAATTGTTAATTAATTTTTAAAAGGCAATTCACCCCCCCTCTTGCCATCACTCCTTTCTTTCTCCGCCCAACAGTTATCCTAGTAGTATATGTTGATGACATATTCCTTATTAGAAATGATGTACTAGTCTAACATCCAGTTAAAGAAGCGTTGAACAAGTGTTTCTCTATGAAGGACTTGGGTGAAGTAGCCTACATTCTAGGGATCAAGATCATTCGTGATGGATCCAAGAGGCTTCTTGGTCTAAGTCAGAGTACATACATTGACCAGATACTAAAGAGATTTAGTACGGAACAATCCAAGAGAGGATTGGATCTAGTGTCACATGGCCTACATGTTTCTATGAAAATGTGTACTCATAAACAACAAGTGAAAGATAGAATGAGTAAGATACCATACGCTTCATCTATAGGATCCATCTTGTATTCCATGTTATGTACCAGGCTTGATGTTTCCTATACAATGATCATGGTTGGAAGATATCAAGAAGATCTAGGAGAACATCATTGGACTGTTGTTAAGACTATCCTTATGTATCTGAGAAGAACTAAGGATATGTTCTTGGTGTGTGGAGGAGATGAGGAGCTTGTCATCAGAGGGTATGCTGATGCTGGTTTTCAAACAGATCAAAATGATCTGATGTCGCAATCTTGATATGTTTTTTGTCTCAATGGAGGAAATGTGAGCTGGAAGAGTTCAAAGCCGCCGGTTGTCGCTGATTCAACAACGGATTCCAAATATATAGTGGCTTCTGATGCAGCCAAGGAAGCCATCTGGATTTGGAACTTTTTCTAAGAGCTTGATGCAGTGTCAAAAAGTAAAGATCATATCACTTTGTATTGTGATAATACTACAGCGTTGGCTCCTGAAAAAGAACCAAGGTCACATCAACAGACAAAGCACATACTCTGGAAGTATCACCTCTTGAGGGATTTATATCAGAGGGGTGAAGTAGCAGCGAGCAGAGTGTCCACGGAAGAGAACGTGGTGGAACCCATGACTAAAGTCCTATCTTCGTAGAATCATGAATATCTTGTGAGATCTAGCGGGTTAATGGTTGTTAGCTGTTGGCTCTAGTCCAAGTGGGATTCTGTTGGAGTTGGTGGCCTAGAACCAACTACTTTGTACTTTATTCATTAATAAAAGCTTTATCACATCTTGATTGTTCTTCTGTGTGACATTCATGTGATAATGTTCTAAGGACATCAGTTGCATTAAAGGGTCATAGCAGATCCCTGCTATGATGAGAACCGGGAAGTGCCATAACACTATTCTAGAATATATGTTTTATGGCTGGATGATGTTATTTTAGGGACACAAATAATACATTCCATTAGGGGTGAGGACTCATAAAACTTTGAGGCACCTTATCATAGTGAGCGCCCTTGGTAATATCCAGGAGGATATTATGAGAATGAGACCCGCCACTAGGAAATCCACATTTCATAGTTCCATTACATGTTCCTATCTCCAGATGTGTGTATTGTTCCTTATACTTTCATATTATTATTAACGGGTATTACAACTCACGCACTTATATGTATTGACGAAAACTGTGACGACACACTATTTGCAGCGAGGTAGGATACGTTGGGTGTGTCACGAGTAATAATGCATTAATAGATAACGTGAGAAAGGATTTGTCCCTTCTGTTCCATAATGGAAGTAGATATCTTAGGACCTTTGATGTAATTGATATATCCTAAATAAATCCTTGTCCGAGGTAAGGTATGGGTGAGTTTAATTCTGGAAAGTCAAAGAAACAATAATCGATCACATGGGTTGATGGAACTAGCATGAAACCCACTTGACTTGAGATATCATGACAAGGGGATTATATTACATGGTAAATGTTCGTAGGAGGTGACATGTCATTGCGGCGTTAAATTCATTCTCTTTGGGTTCCATGGCACGTTTCTAGACGCTAACCTTGGACTTTAGGTAGGCTCTGCCTAATGCCACTGAAAAAAAGGGGCCTAGAGGGTCACACACAAAGTGTGTCCATGTATATCTGTTAAATATTAATTTAACAAGTTAAATAAATATTATTCCTGTCTGTGGCTTAATAATTATTTAAGTATGCCTGATTGCATTTATTTTGACACTTATTATTAGAGAGAATATATTGTGGAAAAAATAATATATATTTATTAGCGAGTAATGTAGTTACATTTATTTAAGAAATAAATAGCCACTACTCAAGGTCTAAAAAATGTAGTGTAGGAAATAACAAAAAATGGAAATAAAAGTACACGTCATGTATAGTAAATATACATGTTGTGTAGTTTTATGTAAAAATACTAAACACTGTGTATTAATGGTTACATATCGTGTTGTTTTTCCAGTCGGGATTTTGTGGAAATAATATCATTTTATTAAATGGTATTTTTTATAATCAGCGTGGGCGCATGTCAAGGAATTAATAATTAGACATGGGGGTTTTCAATAAGAGTCAATGAAATAAATAAAATGCGTAACATGTTTAATTATTGTCCTAACTCTGTAATCCTAAAACCCAATTATAAATATCCTCACAACCCCAATAGTTTTCCCAATCGTTGTGCACAACAATTCTGTAGAATTCATTCAAGGCCAAAATAAGTCCTTCCTCCAAGAACACTCTCAAGACCGATAGACCAAGGCGATCGAAGGTAGACATCGCAATAGAAAGTTATTCCACGCTAGCACCCGGAGATCCCTTCGGCGATGTCCGGAGATACCTGGCACACGTGTGGATCACTGCTAGAGGAATCCTACACTTGGATTCTACAACGCAATTACGGATCACATCAGAGTGTGAACGGAGACATCAATGAAGAAATAATTCCATCAATGTAATTCTTGTGAATTAATTAAATTAATTATAAACAACATATGATGATCCAATCTCTATGGTTCTGGAATTCCCTCTTACATTTTTCATTCTTCGTTCCATTCCAAAGATTCAGCATTTTACATCGTGACAGATCTTGGATTGAACGTTGTTTAACGTTAAAATTAATATTGGGAAAACCCACCAACGCACTTCCACTGCGCCCGAAACCTACAATTTCCAGATTGACTTTTATATGTCACCATTCCTGAGATTAATCCATACCAAATATTAATTTTTTATTTTTCATATTACATGAGTGAAACATTGAATGTGTAAAAATACTAGACCTTGCATTTATAACCTATAAAAGTTATTACTAAACAAATTTACTTTCAAAATTATTGATAAATTTAATTAGTATGAAATTTTATCCTAAGAACCACCTGTAAAATGATCCTTCGTATCCCATAGTTGTCATGGATGACATTATTAGTATTGAACCACATTACAAGACTATATTTTTTAATCCTTTCCAAATCTTTGTATTTATCATGATATTCATTTGAATGAGTGTAGGGTAGGTGTTGTTCATGATCGATATGGAATAATGTAACATAAGAAAATAATTCAATGTACTTTCATGTTTATTAGTGATGTTTCATGATTATTCATTTATTTTATTCCATTATATATCCATCTTGTTGAAATAAGAATAAGAAAATGAAAAGAAAAAAAAAAGTTTGTGTTGCTTCTCAAGTAGGTTTAAAATAACCATTACCCAACTGATGATCTCAAAGTCATATTGTATTAGGTGGTGGATGTTCAACTTATCAGAGGTACAACTTTCAATAAAAAAATGAATTAGAAAAAAACACACAAAAAAGTATGATATTGATTCATTCACTAACAAAAAATAGTAATTTAGCAATTATTTTTAAAAACAATTATTATTTTTTAAATTAGTGGAATTTTCATGAAAAGAAATTAATTTAGCGACATTTTGTGAAAAAATGCCACGAATTTGGGGATGATTCCTAAAACAAATCCCTAATTTATCGATGTTTGCTCCAAACATCGCTAATTTAGTTACATTTTTTTGAAACGACGCTAGTTTAACAACATTTTTTTTGAAAAACATCGCTAAGATAGCAATGTGTCCGGAAAGCATCACTAGTTTAGAGATGTTTCAAAAAAATATGCTCTAATATAGAGACATTTCAAAAAAATCCTCTAATTTAATGATGTTTCCTGAAATCTGTTATTATTTTAGCCATCGTTTCTTAAAAGCTATTCTAATTTATCATCCTTTACTAAAAACAAGGCCAATTTTGTGATGGTTTTTGGAAACATCACTATAAATATTAATGTATATATATATATAGATCATTTCTCCACATCGATGTAAATATAAATTTATATATATATATATATATATATAAACGAAGACACACACACACACACACATATATATATATATAAATAAATATATATATATATATATATAATTTTATATATACAGACAGACAGACACACAAATATATATTTATATTTATATATGAAAAAACAAATATATAATTTTAATTTAGTTACTCTTTTAAGAAAACAAATTTATTTTTTTGACTTTTTTGCCGCTGTTTTAAATAATTCCAAATTATATATATATATATATATGCATACATATTTATTTTCACACACACACACACATATAGACATATATATATATATAACCATATTAAAATATTTAAATAAACATATATATATATATATTAATTAAAACACAGACATATATATATATAATATAAAACTCTATATAAACATGAAATATAAACATAATATATAAATATAAAACATAAAAAAATGTATAATATAACATATATATATAAACATATAAATATATAATATATATATATTTTTTATAAAAAAAAATATATGAAATATATAAACATATGTATATATAGATATTACAAACTTATATATATAAACATAAAATATTATATGTATATATATACATAATAATATATTTATATTAATATATTAATATATATATATATAGAATATGAATTTTTTAATAGTAACATAGATATAAAAGCATATATAAATACATATATATATATATATATATTTAGAAAATATATATATTAACATATATGTAAAATAAAAAAAATGTAATATAAACTTATATATAAATATAATCATAAAATATAAAATATATACAAATATATATTAATATATATGAACACAAACACACACAAACACATATAAATATATATATACATACATACATATTTATAAGTCAAAAGACACATATTTTAAATTAAGTCATGTTATTAATAGAATATGGTTATTTTAGTGACATAAAATAACATATATATCTAAAAAATATAAAGTATAGACACACACACAGACACACACATATAAAAACATAAAATATAAACTAATATATAATATAAAATATAAACATATATGTTGGCACTGAATAATGTGTCTCGCTCTACATGTCGATTCAATGACACAATCAAGGGAACTCGCTCGCCGAATGGTTCTACGTTCCCCCACGCCATCCCAAAAGGGCCCCTTCATGAAAATCTCCACGCATTGGGCATATTTTCATGTAAACGCCTCCGCAAGAGGATCCACAACATCGCAGACTTGCGCAAGTCTGACGCCGGCTCGATGTCCCTATGCGGTGTCATCCCCTCTACAGCCCGCTCAGTAGTGGCAGCATTGACAGACCTCTTCACAACATCAAGCACCTTATGTGAGGCCGATGTGGGAAATATAAGGGCACCTCTCTGTGGCATCTCCTATCTCTGCCAAGGTTTCAGAGACCACTGAAGAACATGGTTTTCTATAAATAGAAGGCTCACCCCCTCTTCCAAACCACTCTGACTCTACCCATCTCAACTTTAAAGACACTATTTCACATAGACCGTTGAAAACCCCTAAAATGGATAGCCATGGGTACTTTCCTTCTGTAAGCCTTATCCCTTTTCATTCATTCCATCCTCCACCTATGGTGGTCATTCCATTCACAATGGAATTTTCCCTTCTCAAAGGAAGGGGCCCATTTAGGGTTCTCGAGGTTTCATGAAGCATATAGCCTTTGCGAAACACACATCAAAGAAAGAGAGATTATATATGGAAAAGATCTACACCATCAAATGTTCCTCTACACAACTTCCCTTCCCTTCACAAAGGCCTCCCTCTTCTTGAATCCCTTTACCTTCACAAAGAAAATCTCTATTGAGAAATGCTTTCCCTTCGTGAGGGACATCCTCTTTTCAGAACCCACCATCTTTGTGAAGCATCCATCCTTTGCCAAACCTGTCATCTACATGAAGTGAATATTTCCAAGAACCAATGATTTATACACCTCTTTCTCGTATTTTCCTCTAGGATCATGCGGAGTGATTTTAAGGTCCCTTTTTTGGTGCTTCATATTACTTTGCTTAGCCTAATGGTTCTTCGCATAGGCACACTAATTTCTATTGCTTATTCGCATAGACAAGATACTACGAGTCCCTAAATGGATCACTCCACAACACCAACTCACCATGACAATGTTGATGCCTTCCCTTACCAATGGGTGGGTGGGCATTGGTTATGTAAGTCATACGTGTGCAGAGTGACCTCCCTCATCCGAGCTGCATGACGTTAAACTTCCCAACACCATCGTCCACAGCATATGACGAGAAACTATTGCCTCACCCCATGAAATACACATGGTGTTCCCCATCTTGAACATTCTCTATTCACAATAGTCTCCATAAATGTGAGATCTTCTTCATGTTGAATGAGATCTTCATTGCTGGAGTGACATCTGTACGTGGGGAAGGGAAACCATCCAGGTGTTATCCCCTATCCTTTCATGCAGGATGTATCATCCTTGATCATCCTATCTTCTTGAGTGTCCAAAGACTATAGGATAGAGGGGCATAGGGTCCTTCATTTCCCCATCCCCCCCCCCTATGGTATTTTCCTATAATGAGACTAAACCCTTGAGTAAGTCCCAATATCCATCTCCCTGGGTGGCAAACCAAGAAAAAACCCATGTTTCTTATTTAGGCCACAAACCACATGCAAGCGTCACTCCATTCTTTTCATACACACCTTTCGCGATGTGATCATCAGGTCTTTTCTACCTATTTTTTATCATACTAATCATGTCTTACATTGTCTTAGACTAAGCATCAAACATGAAATCATCCTTAGGCTACCTTAGCGTGTAATCCCCATGCTCCCCACACTGAAATACATGGACATTGATCATTTTCCATTACAAGCTATGTAGGTTGGAATCCTCTCCAAGGTTCAATCCATCACCCATCGGTCACAACCACTTCACATTGGTTCACCCATATATCACATGATGTTAAACTATATACCACCATAACTATGTGGTTTTTTATCCATATATCATAGTTAGGGTACATAGGAAGCCTCCATGAGGTTCATCCCCATCCAGCATTAAGTTGTTGTAGTCCCCAACTAAGAGTAATTTGTTGTAGTCTCCATCCAAAGGTACGATATTGTAGTCCCCATCCAGCAGTAGGTCGTTGTAGTCCCCAACCAAAGGTAAGACCATATAGTCCCCAACCGAATGTAAGCAGTTGCACTCCCCATCCCCATATAAACTACATGGGTTTGATCGTTGTCTCCTAGATAGGGTATGTAGGAAGCCTCATAGAGGTTCAACCCAAAACACTGGTAAAAACCAGTGTCCCCCCTATTGGGAGACACATTTTGTTTCCATTTTAGTGGAATTAGACCAAATATTGATCTGTTAAGAACATGTAAGCCTTAGTATGTCATCGGGTTGTTGTCCTCTACACACACCCTGATATCATGCCCTATCTTGATCTACGTGTACTTTGATTCCCTACAACAAGGATACCTAAGAATCCTCCCTGAGGGTCAAGACCAACACTGATGTCTCATCCTGGTCTCTCCCTTGATCGGTTGTGTTTTGGGAAGGCCATTCCTCAACCCTAGGTTCTACATCATCTGAGTCTAATCCATGCATCCATTCTCATGGGTCGCCTCATTAGGTGCATCATCACCCCACAAAACTATATAGACATGGATTTTATACCATTAGGATATGTTTGAAGCATCTATGAGGTTAAATCCCAACATCATCACCATCTTCAAGTCGATTCTATCCCATTCCTCTCATCTACTTCACTCAACCTTCTTTTATACTTCCTGATTCATACCATGGCCGCCACATGCCAGTGCGATCATGACAACTATCCAGTTGCTTACCCATGCAGCATCTAGGAAGATAACCATGAATAAGCCCACACAATCCATAACCACCTAACCAGGAGTGATCCCCTCACGATGGGTAACTATCCACATGTAACTACGAACATTTCTCCATTATATTGTTCTCTGTGCACACCCTGATTCATTTCACCTTTGTATTACCTGGGTTTGATCACTATCTCTCGGGATAGGGTACGCAGGAAACCTCCCTAAGGTTAAATAATAGACAATGGAAAACCCTAAAATACCATTCATAAGTACCCAATAATCCTAAAATCTATATTCATTGGATGTCTCGATCCACCCATCTAGTAGGACTCTCATGTGCTCCCTCCTTGGGATGCACCCATCTGATCCACTCCCATCTGTGTTCTGGTCAGTCTGATCAATCTCTAATTGACATTAATCTTGAAAAATACCATGTGTTAAACATGGGAAGCTGAGGAAAATCATAGTGACATTAATATGGAATATAAATCCCCAAAATCGACGTGGTATACATCAGGATTATGTTCAATTGAGAAGCCATATCATAAGAGGAGGAACCCAGATGCACCAGTGTTTTCGCGTCCAGACACACCATCGATGTTTGATGCGACTACTCCTCCGATTGTAGGTTGCTACCCTGACTTGACCCCTTGTAATTTTCCGACAGAAATAGTGTAATTAACAAGAATACATAAATATGTTTTACTGGGAACATTTTCACAAACAACGTCTAAATATTTAATGTAGACCCGGACTAGGTGATGAATTATGAGGAGGAATACAAAAAAGGAGATATTGACATTCCATCATCCTATTTCTATCAAGTAAAAAACTTCCCTGAGTAAGTGATGGATCCCCCCCCCCTTTGGAAAGCGGGAATGCAGGGTAACAACAACTCGTCCTGGAAAACGAATGTACGCCCCGACGAAAGAGTTGGAAAAAAATTGTGATCCTAATAAGAATCTATTCTCCTCAATGTGTATATTAGTATAATTCAAAACATCAGTGGATAAGAATTTCACCCAATCCAGTTATTTGGCACTAGGTCCCTCTAATAAAATAGTGGGCCTGGCGTGATACTCACCAGATATTAGGGTAGTTGACCTTTAGACATCCCAGTCTATGACATTGTCAGTGTGGATCCTGATTACCAATCATGGGAGACAGAATGTCACTGGAGAACTGAAAATAGCTTTCTTATTTTCAGAACACATATTTGAATCTCCCTTCCTTGTAGGACCCAGGGTGCTATGACATGAAATCAATAACCACTCACCCGTTGACGCAGGTGTAACGCCCCGACTCAGGAGCCACTAAATGGTAATCTGAGCCGGTTGGTCACAAGCCCTCATGCGTGCCTCCCTATACGCCAGAGGATGCCGACTAGCAACAAGTGTCTAGTAAGTCAGTCTTGGGGAGACTATACCCTTTGTTATAAGAATAAAACACCATTGAAAGTAACCAAGAAATAGCGGAAACACATATATAAATATAACAGTACAATGTTACTAGCATAATCAAAACTAGAAATTCAATAGACACCAAAAGGTAAAACATTCTATGACAATACAGGTGCCATGTGTCTATAATGAAACTTAAAGTAAAGACACACCCACTCTAAATGGGTCCCAATCCACGTCTGGTTCCCTCTTCCATGCTCCAACACCAAACAATAATCTAACCAGGGCTCTTTCCCTTTTACTGTCCTACAACAACAATGTCTATTCGGGTACCAATTAGGCAGCCCGAGTAGGGTGTGAGTACGACTCAGTAGATCACCACCAACAGTGTCAAAAATGAATCTAGACATAAGCAATGTATGCAGTTGGATTAATAATAAAGCAAGACAATAGGAAAAACAATTATAATTATCCAATTAACCTTTATTTAATACCTTAAACATCCAGGATTTTGAGAACACCCAAAATACAATTCCTGCTTCAGCCCATGTATGAGCCTAAACCATTTCTCCTATTCAATACATAGTTAATATGTCACAATATGAACTTTATGAATATCAAAATGAAACCAAAGTTCAAAATAAATGATATGGTGTATATCTTCATGTCTATCACACATGTGAGCATTTGAAGCATCATTCATTGTCTCATAACCCCATGGATATTTGGAGCATCAGTCCTTGTCCCATAAAATATCAAATTCGTTCATGCCATTGGTTCTAGAATGCCATTTCTAGAATCTCTGTGGCTATTAGGACCGTCAGTCCATGTCCCACAACCCTTTTTCAAAACAAATAACCAATTCACATATACAACCATATTCAAATGGTTAATCATCTTTATCCTTCCACCATAACTCTCACCCATATTCAACTAGATCCACAATTCACAAAGAACCGCATAACAAAACCTCCAATTAATTATTTAGGACCTGAAATTTATACAACTGCATATGCCTAAAAAGATGAGAATGTGGGATTCGATTTAGACCTCATACCTCGATTTATTGATGGATGATATCCCAACGAAAATCCCCAAAA
This sequence comes from Viscum album, assembly GCA_963277665.1. Classification (NCBI taxonomy): domain Eukaryota; kingdom Viridiplantae; phylum Streptophyta; class Magnoliopsida; order Santalales; family Viscaceae; genus Viscum; species Viscum album. Next base: position 114,030,675 of record OY728155.1, on the reverse strand, counting down.
TCCAAGTGGCACAACGTCATCGATCAAGTTCTGGATCTAAATACTTAAAACCAAAAAAAAAGATAAAAGGCATTAAGATCTTGCAAAACTTGATCTAGATCCACAATACTAGATCTTTATCTTAACTCATAGGTTTATATCAATGGAAACGATGGAAATCTCCCATGAAAATATTAAGGAAAGATAGAGGAAAGAAAATAATAAACAATAGGATGAAATCTACTTACTGAAAAGAGAGAGGATATTCAATTCGAGCCTTCAATATTTAGAAAAGGTCTTTGGATCACCATTGAATCTCTCCAAGAGGCTTTGGAAGAAACTATAAATTGCCCATCCTGAGCCAAGGTCAGAAAATAAGGATGTCCTGGGATTCGAGTGGTTTTAAAAAGGGTTTTCGGAATTAAAAACTACTGGCATGGTTTCCTGGACAGTGGCACACAGTTTGTCAAACCGGGTGCAAACCGTATGGACCTCACTGTGCAGATTTTCATGGTACGCATGGTTTGGTCCTAGGGTTTTTCAAATCGTGGGTAAACCATGTGTACCTCTCTTTCCATTTCTGTTTGGTTGGAATTGTTTGGTAGCATGGTTTGTTAAACCAGGCGAAAACCATGCACAACCCAAAAAACTTTTGTTTTACTAAAAAATCCACCCAAACGCACCCCAAGTCACTACTCCAAAATAGAGGTAATAAAAAAACATCAAAAGTACCTAAAAACGTGCCTGAGATTGACTCCAGAAAAGGCCGGGATCTTACATTCTCCCCACCTTATAATAGCTCATCCTCAAACTGTACTCCCGAACTTCTCTGAGATTTTGAGCTAAAAATATCAGGCCAATAAGCCCATATATATGTCTCTCTTTCCAATGTCTCTTATTTCACACTTCCATGCTACCATAAAACATGAACTATCGATACCGTCTTTCCACATGACACATTCTCACTGTGATCCAACACACGTATCAGATGCTCCTCAAAGGACTCATCTATCTCTATCTCAACATCATCCACATCAATCACATGAGTAGGGTCAGGGTGATACCACCATAGTTTGATACATGGAAAACAACATTCATAGAATTATATTTCTGTGGAAGATCCAATTGGAATGCTACCAGCCTGACTATCTTCACAATCTCAAAAGGTCCAACAAACCTAGGTGCCAACTTTCCCAGCCTCCGTATCCTACAGTGACCCAACCTAGGTGACACCCGAAGGAATAAATGATCACACTCTACAAAATCTAAGGGTCATCTCCGTCTGTTATTGTATGACTTCTGCCTACTCTGAGCCATAGCCATACATTTCCGAATTAGTTGAACATGTTTAGTCGTCTTTTGCACGAGATTCAATCCCAATAACTCTAACTCACCCGTTTCCATCTTGAATAGCAGTGATCTACATGGCCTACCATAAAGATCCTCGTATGGTGCCATCTGTATAGTTTCCTGATAACTATTGTTATAAGCAAACTACACTAAATATAGATGCTTCTCCCATGTACCACCGAAGTCAAGTACACACACCCTCAACATATCCTCAAGCACTTGTATAGTACGCTCTGACTGACCATCTATTTGTGGATGGAGAGCCGTACTCAATTAAACCTGCGTACCAAGTGCCTTCTACAAGTCCTTCTAGAAGCGCGAAGTAATCCATGAATTGCGATCTGAAACTATAGTTTGTGGAACCCCACAAAATTGAACTATCTTTTGTAAATACAACTCTCCCAACTGCTCAAATGTAAATGTTTCCCTTATAGGCATGAAATGTGCCAGTTCCACCTTTGATAGTCGATCCAAAATGACCCAAATAACATAATTCTTCCTACGTGTTTTTGGAAGACCTATAACGAAGTCCATGGTCACGTCATCCCACTTCCATTCTGGAAATGACAAAGGTCGTAGTAATCCTCCAGGTGTTGATGCTCTACCTTCACCTGCTGACAGGTAAAGCATTGTGTCACATACCCTACTATCTCCTTCTTCATGCCTGGACACCAAAACTATCATCACAGATCACAATACATTTTGGTCACACCATGGTGCACTTCCCATATTGAGGCATGAAATTCCTGAATGAGCTCCTATCGCATGCTCATAGGAACAACTACTCAATTCTTTATATAAACGATATCATTCTTGTCTATCTTCCAATCTGAAGGTGTCTCCCCGCCATCAAAGTTTTACCTCAAGGCTAAGCATCCAATGTCCTCATATTGCTTGTCCCTGATTCGTCTCAAAAGTTTAGACTCCACTGCAACCGAAAAAAGTTCCATTTTCTTCTGCCTCACATGAACCACAACATGCATTTCAGCTAGCAGCGACATCAACCTACTCTCGGCACTAGATTCCTAAACAATCTGAGTCTAAGTCTTCCTACTCAAAGCATCAGCCACATCATTTCCTTTCCCAGGAGTATATACCGGCTAAAAATAAAAAGATTGCATATATTCAACCCATCTCTGCTGTCGAATATTCAAATCGTGCTGAGAAAACATGTATTTTAAGCTCTTGTGATCAGTATAAACTATAAACCTTTCACCCAGGAAGTAGTGTCACCAACAATTCAAATCATAAACCACCGTTTCTAACTCAAGGTCATGCGTTGGATAATTCCTTTCATGCGGCCACAACTGTCGAGACCTGTATTCCACAACTTTATCTCTTTGCATCAACACAACTCCAAGTCCAATCCTTGAAGCATCAAAATATACTGTGTACTCTTCACCTTACTCTGGTAGAGCCAAAATTGGTGTAGACGTCAAATGATTCTTTAACTCCGGAAAATATGTCTCGCAAGCCTCTAACCATTCAAAATTTACTCTCTTTTTGTTCAAGACCTAAATTAGTGTTTCCAAATGGGAAATGTCTTGGATAAATTTCTTGTAATATCCAACTAACCATATAAAGCTTCAGATATCAAAAATATTCTTGGGATGCTCCCATGAATTTACCGCTTGCACCTTCTCTGGATCCACTGAAGCACCATTCTTCGAGATGATGTGTCCCAAGAAGTATACCTGAAAAATCCAAAATTGAAACTTAGATAGCTTGGAGTATAGTCGATGCTCTCTGAGTGTACTCACGACGATGTCAATATTTTGGTCATGATCATCATGTGTCTTGGAGTACACCAAGATGTCGTCCACAAATACTACCAAAAACTGATCTAGGTAGGGATGAAAGATCTTATTCATCATAGCCATAAACACTACTGGTGCATTTGTTAACCCAAATGGCATTACAAAAAATTCATAAAGACCATATCTACTTCTGAAAGTAGTCCTCATTATATCAGAAGTTTTAACTCACAACTAGTGATACCCCAATCTCAAGTCGATTTTTGAGAAAGCACAGACTCCCTTCAACTAGTCAAACAAATCATCAATACGCGGAAGAGGATATATTTTCCTCACAGTCATCTTGTTAAACCTCCGGTAATCGACACACAAATGTAAACTCCCATCAGCCTTCTTTGCAAACAGTACAGCAGATCCCCATGGGGACGTACTTGGATGGATAAATCCTTTATCCTTTAAGTCTTCCAACTGAGCTTTGATTTCTTGAAGCTCTTTCGGTGCCATTATATATGGTAGAATAGATACTGGATCAGCTCCTGGCATCATCTCAATTGTAAATTCAACATCCCTCACAGGTGGCAGCCCTGAGAAGTCTTCCGGGAATACATCCTGAAATAAATCAACCACTAGTGGAAGGACATCTTGCATAACACCTTTATCATCCAGTAAAAGACTAGAAACTTGGGATGTGAGCTCTCCCAGTTGCTAAGTAATTGGCCCTGCTCGACCTGCCTAGATATCCCACTCCCCATGGTGAATGTAATGGTCACCCGTAGGCGACATAAATGTCACCCTCTGATGATAAAAATCAATGTGCGCTCGGTATGTGACTAACCAGTCCATACCCAGGATTGGGTCGAAGCCTGTTATATCAAGGATTTAGAGATCCCATTAGAAATGGTACTCCCTGATCTCAAGAGAACATCCCTTGCACATACATATGTCTCTAGTCTGTACCCCGAAAGGTGTGACTATTATTATTGCCCCACTCACAAAATCCACCACCAAACTCAAAAAATTAACAAGTTTTATAGATATAAAGGAATGAGAGGCACCGATATCAAATAAGGAATTAGCTAAAGTAGAATCCACAAGAATAGTTCCTCTCACTGTCGATGGTCCAGCTTCACTTTCCACAAGTGTAGGTTGTACTGCATGCAACTGTGCTGCTCCTCTTCCTTGTGATGACATCTGAATCCCCTAGCTTGTACCACTCTGTTGATATGGGCGTTGCTACCCAAGAGCACCAAATCCATCAACCTTACCACCTCGACCAGTAGAACTCAAACTTTGGGACCGAAAAAGTGTAAAGGATCCCCTTCCCACACTCTGACTCTGTTTAACTAATCCTTCACCACCTGACTCCTTTGGGTTCTTGCAGAACTTCTGGACATATCCCATCCTACCACAAGATCTACATTCAATAGGGGGTCAGGGAAATTGATTGCTATAATCTCCCGGCCTTCCACATTAGTGAAAAAACACTCGGGTAAGGTCTTGTCTAACCGAACTCTCTGCCAAGTTACTCTTTCTCCCACCTCCCGGGCTAACATTCTCATAACGTCGCTTCCTGCTCTGAAAGGTTTAACCATATGACCGTCCAGTAAAAACCATTTTCTACCACTCAAAGCCACCTTCTAGTTCCCCTCAGATATGAGAGCATGATTTACCACTTATGGAAACTTCTTTAGTCTAAAAATATTCCCTTGAGACTTAATTTCACATTTAAGTCCATCTTGAAATCATCCTGCTGAAGTGGCCCTGTTTGGTGCCAATGTTGAAGAAAAACATTGTAAGTTAGTAAAGCGTCCAACATAGTCCATTATAGACATATTTCCTTGAGTAAGCCACATGAACTCAGCCACTTTCTCTTCTGTGAGCATATCTGGATAGATGTGATCAACGAACTTCTACTGAAATTCATTCCACTCCATAGCCTCCAGTAACCCATTCTGAGTCTGGATGTCCCATCAACGTTTCGCTTCATTGCACAACATGTAAGCTACCAACTTCCCTATCTTTTCGATAGGTGTCTTCTGGTGGTCATGTATAGTCTGGGTAGATTCAATCCAGATCTCAACTTTCTTCAGACCACCCTCTCTAGTAAAAGTCGGTGGGTGATGCAACTGAAAATCCCTCGTAAGACCAGACATATTTTTCACAACCCGCCCTGTGTCTCTTTCCATCATTTTCATGAAACAGGTGAGGTTATCTCGAAACATTCCCCCTGCTTCATCAGTTGGTACTATTGGTGCCTTGGGTTCACCCATTGGAGGACCATTTCTAAATATACCCCCTGCTCCTCCTCTCAATAAGCGTCGTGGAGGCATAATTCTACAAGGCCAAACATGAAGCTTAGAAAATAGTTCACAATGTTACCAAAATTACACAAAACCAAATTATTCATATAACTTCACAATTATTTCTTTCAATTTCAAATATAGACACCATTTTCATTTCAATTTCACAAGCAAGGAAAATAAATAGTTTAAGTTCAATAATCTACCCATAATCTGTTTTCTCATGCGTTCCTAACATGATGCATGTCACAATATTCCTGAGTGCCTTGAATGATGCATGTAGATGAGACACTCATTCCATTCTGGGCCATTAATAAATACTCAACAAATTCCAGAAATAATAATCACATCACACAACAATTGCATCAACCAAGGTGAAATAATATTCAACTGTAACGAAAACAACAATAACAGCAATCCCACCATGAGTACTTGAGTTTTCTCATGTACATGGGTTTGAAACTCCCATGCAAGAGCTCATTATCAAGCCCGACTTTCCAAAATTCCTTGTTCACCTTCCCCAAATATTAAGACAAAAAAAGAAGAAGAAGGAAAAAAACTCCTCTCATACCACATTGTAACACCCTGACCCAAGAGCCACTGAATGGTACTCTAAGCCGGTTGGTCACAAGCCCTCAAGCGCGCCTCCCCGTATACCAAAGGGTGCAGAATAACAATGAGGTTCTAGTAAGTCAGTCTTGGGGATACTATACCCTTTGTTATCAGAATAAAATACTAGCGGAAGTAACCAAGAAATAGCGGAAACACATATAAATATAACAGTATAATGTCACAAGCATAATGAAAACCAAAAATAAAATACTCAACTGAAAGGTAAAACATTCTATGACTATTCAAGTGCCAAGTGTCTACAATGAAACTGAAAGTAAAGACACACCAACTCCAAATGGGTCCTGACCCACGTTCGGTTCCCTCTTCCATGATACAACCCCAAACAACAATCTAACCAGGGCTCTTTTCCTTGTCCTATCCTACAAAAAAAGTCTATTCAGGTAGCAATCAGCCAGCCCGAGTAAGGTGTGAGTAAGACTCATTAGATCACCACCAACAGTGTCAAAAACAAATTCATTCATAATCAGTGTATGTAGTTGCAATAATAATAAATCTAGACAATAGAGAAAACAATTATAATTAAACAATTAACCTTTCTTTAATAAGTTAAACATCCAGGTTTCCTAGAACACCCAAAATACAATTCTTACTTTGGCACGTGTAGGAGCCTAAACCATTTCCCATGTTCAATTAATAATTACTATGTCACAATATTATGTTTATGAATATCCAAATGAAGCCATAGTACAAAATAAATGAAATGGTGTAGAAAGTCATGTCTATCACACATGTGAGTATTTGGAGAATCAGTCCATGTCTCAGAACCCCATGGGTATTTGGAGCATCAGTCATTGTCCCATAAAATATTAAATTCATGCATGTCATCAATTCTAGAACGCCATTCCTAGACCCTCTGTGGGTATTAGGAGCATTAGTCCATGTCCCACAACCCTTTCTCAAAAAAAATTACAAATTCACATATAAATCCATATTCAAATGTTTAATCATCTTTATCCTTCCATCATAACTCTCACCCATATTCAACTAGATCCAGAATTCCTAAAAAACCGCATAACCAAACCTCCAATTAATTATTTATGCCACAACATTTATAAAAATGCCTAAGCCTAACAAGATGAGACTGTGGGATTGAATTTAGACCACCTACCTCGATTTATTTATGGAAGCTAGTGCAACGAATGTCCCCAAAATCTGAGCGGCACAATGTCATCGATCAAGTTCTCGATCTAAATCCTTAAAACCAAAAATAAGATCAATGGCATTAAGATCGTGCAAAAATAGATCTAGATCCACAATCTTAGATCTATACCTTAACTCATAGGTTTAGATCCCTAGTAACGATGGAAATCTCCCATGAAAAGATAGAGTAAAGAACAGAAGAAACAACAAGATGAAATATACTTACCAAAAGGAGAGCAGATCTTCAATCCGAGCTTTCAATCTTGAGAAAAGGTGTTTGGATCACCTTGGAATCTCTCTGAGAGGCTTTGGAAACATCTAGAAATTTACAATCCCGAGCCAAGGTCAGAAAATATGAAATTCTTGGGGTTCAGATGGTTTTAATAAGGATTTTTGGAATTAAAAACCACAAGCATGGTTTTTTGGACATTGGCACACATTTTGTCAAAACATGCACAAACCGTGCGGACCTCACTGTCCAAATTTTCATGGTCCACCAGGTTTGGTCACATGGTTTGTCAAACCGTGTAAAAACCATGTGTAACTCTCTGTCTAGTTCTGATTGGTTAGCACGGTTTGGTCACACGGTTTGTCAAACCATGTGAAAACCGCGCACAACCCATGACCCTTTTGTTTTACTAAAAAGTTCACCCAAACACACCCCAAGTCACTACTCAAAAATAGAGGTACTTAAAAACATCAAAATTACCAGAAAACATGACTAAGATTTATGCCAGAAAATTCCAAGATCTTATAGAAGGGGTAGGGTAAACATCAATGCGAAAATCCTGTACGGCCTCATATCGTCTATGATAGTCCCCACATCCTTGGTTGTTGGGATCCCATACCCAATATCCACATCTGAACTCATTTAGTGGAGTGTTATTAAAAACCTTGATCGATGATATGAGGAATAGGGGATTATACCAACATGGGATATAGCCTAACAAGACCTGGAGGATTCTGTGCCTCATCATCACCACCACCCCCAAGGGCCATGCAAGGAGCCACAACTCCCCACTCCGACCTACCACAACTTTGGGAGCCTCTCTGCAGAACGCTTTGATGACTCTATCCCCTACACCAATATGGTGAGTGATTTCTGGGCCATCTCAATTATGAACCCATCCTGAGGTCCACCAAATCGTTCTCCCACTAGGCCATGTTGGTGCCACCAGTAAGCCTTACAGGATGAGGTGAAGGTGTGTTATACGCCATCACCACCGGCCCCCGTTCAGTTAACGTGAAGCAATCGTCGGACGCAAGGTGAGGAGGATGTCGTCCATGTGGAATCAACATCAATGGCTATCGTGGCGCATAAAACAACTGACATATACCATCAATTTCATGTTTATACTGAATATGGGCACTTATACGCCTGACCTGGATCGATGCCCCAACCACCCCACAGGCAGGTTGGGACGAATCTCTTGGACGCCGACAAAGGTGGAATCAATCGTGGGCCAACCTGTGCCAATGACATCTAGTAAGGAGGTCCTCCTTGTCCCACCACCAAAGAGAGTGTAGGTCCCCCCCCCCCCGCTCCAAAGCTCGGCGTGGAAGTCCTCCTCATGCCACCATCAGTCCAAGTGAAGGTCCTCCCCACTGCACTAACATCCAACATGAAAGTATCTTCTACGCCCATGACCTCAGGTATGGAGTCGTTCCTCCTATCACAAGTCTTCGATGCGAATATTTCTCTCATTCAGTAAATTATCAGCACGGGTGTCTTCCCCATGTTTTAAAAAAACCAAAGAAGTTCCTCTTCATCATAGAAATCATAGAAGTGGAGGTCTGTATCACTTCATTTGAACCCAGCATGGATTTCTTCCCAATGTTATTTTTAACCAGTACGAAGGCCCCCCTCATGCCATCGCTGCCAATGGAAACACACATGGAGGTGACCATGCTCCCACTAGCTGTAGTGGAGGTCATACCCACTCCAAATCATCATGAAATGATTAAATCATTGTTCCCGCAAAAGACACTAAGGTCCACCTCGTGTTCCTATTGACATTTGTTTGGGTCCTCCTTGCACCCCAAATCACCTGGGTGGAAGTCCTCTCTACCCCAGCATCAGTTCGGCCAAAGGTTATCCCCATGTCAAAAACCTATCATGCCATAAAGAACCTTCCCAGGGCAGGATGGCAGGTATACCACACCATAAAAAGAATACTAAGACATTTCATATCGCGATTAAACCTGTATTGTTCTTATATTCCAAGGTGGAATGTGATTCGATAATGTAACCCTCACCCTGATATTCCATGTTAATGGTTGGGGTAGGAATGAGGCATGTAAGCATCATCCATCCAGAATGTGAGGTTCCCCAGATTCCCACCTCCCTAAGAAGATATATCTAGGAGGAAGAAGATTTGGACCTTTTCTAGGGTCTGGCCATGCAATCATCCCTATTGTCAACATTGTCATTATTTACCTCAACCAGAGATCCTAAAGAGTTATTCTAGGGACTAATAGAGGAAGAAAAACATCTTGAGCCACCACCAGTAACTAAATCCATTAAACAGGACAAAAGGGTTGCTAGTCCATCATACCAATATGTGGTGGGGAAATCATTGTATTCTTTGGAAGACAACCCAAGATGTGACGTCTTGTCAGCTCACTCAGCATATTCTCCACCGGCCTATCTACCATCTCAGTAGTCTTCTTCAGTGCTGCTAACTGTCTCGAAACCAGCCCCAATTGATAAATTGGGAAACCATGTTCTGGATCCCGAGTCTGAGCCTAGAAGCTTTTTGGACATCCTTGCAGTAGAAAATTTCCTAGAAATGTTCTGTCCAAATAAAACAATGAACATCAGTGCGGTGAAATCATTTACCATGGAGTAAGTCGTGTATTTTTTCAAACCATCTAGGTGATGTACTTCTATATCCATTATCAATGAGTGGCTTACCCCAAGAGTTAGGCACAATTTGATGATATAGCCAGCAATGCCACATGGTCATGTTGGTCGCACTCCCTATGGCCCAACATCCTGAGTCACCCAGTCACCATAGGACCATCCTATAATGATATGTTCGGATCATTAAATATCTATACATAATTCTCAAGGAGGATTCCCACCATGTTTATGTCTGTGTTCGGGGTATGTATGCTTCCCTTCATTTTATTTCTATCCAACACCAGCCCAACTTTCCAAGAAATATTGTGGATAATCTTTAAGGTAGAGTAGCATTTTACGTGACCGAATTATCAAAGGGAGAGAACGAGCTACAACTCCTTGAAGTGAACTCACCCCCTGGGGGAGTTCCATAATTATTAAATCAATTGGGAAGAGTTTCTCGCCAACAGAAAAATTAATTAGCCTTCCTATACCTACTGAGAAATTAGCATGTGGCTAGAGTCCCAATAATAAAGAATAGGATCCTGGGGCCATTTAACCCTATGACTTATATAGCTCAGTATAAAAGGAAGAAGATTATCCCAAAAAGGTCATGTTGCATCAACAACACCCAGAGTATAAGAATATGCTAGATTAACTCATTACTGAATGTGTTGTGGTGCAACAACAAGACTACGATGGTCCCCGACCAGGGCAGTAGGGGCAGGTACAACCTCCCCCTGAGGAGTTGCTTCAGGTGACCCCGACCATCTTTCCCACATAGACTGGGTAGAAGTTGAATATTTTGGAAATATAGTGCGGTATGTATCCCCAAATATTCTTGAGTGGTGTGATAATCCTCGAGACACATCTCAGGTTCCCCCAGCCACTCAACAGGCCATTCCACACTAGCTTCTCCACGAGCCGCTGGGAATGTATATCATGTTGAAGAACCTGTCAATTCCATAGTGGTCAGTGACCCTCTACATGAAAGGAATCCTTACCCAGATGATCTCATGGTAGTTCTCATCTCCCCCTCAAGGCTTTGGAAACTCGACAGGCTGCAATTCTGCCTAATGGAAAGCCATATCCGGTTTGGGTGGATGATCTACCAACATCTCCTAGTTTCAGAAACTGTACCTTCCCCCCCCCCCTTTAATGGGATTTGAAATCCACTACAGCATCTGCACCACTTAATCTAATGGTATGAACCCATGCTGGGAACACCAACACAGAAGGAGACCGCCAAACTCTGGTGTTTCATACAATCATTGGAAGGGTTTGCATATGTCTGGTACAACCAACTACACATTGGGTTTGTAGCTAGCTAGGATGATCTTCATAGGTAGTTTCTTTACCAGGTTCAGATCTATCACCTGGAAGATGAGCATTTAAGACTTATTCAAAGTGAAATCACTGGCCAGATGAGCACATCATAGACTTTGTCTCACGGTGGAAAGACCTCACATACACCGTGGATATACCACTGAATAATGAGAATCTTCTGAAAATGTGTGGGGGAGTTTCAAAATTGATATGGTCTCCTCTATCATCACCCAGAACTACCCTGAGCGATATCATGATTTCTTCGTTAATGCCTAGCGTCTAGAGGACGCCTTGTAGTAGGCCAAAAAGATGCATCCATTGCCCCTTGTGGTTCCTCTAGGAAGAGCCACTAAGGCCGAGCCCATTGTGGTAGCATAGATAGTGTCCCCCAGGTAGTTGGAGTTATTACCAGTGGAGCCACATCCACAGCCTCATAGAGGTCCACCAACTCAGGTGCAGCCACTAGCCCAGCATTGCCTGCCTCAGGATCGGTAGGCGCCACCGTGTAACGAGTTGCCACCACGTTGGCGAAACAACCAAATTACACCTCCTCGATAGGCTCCTCAAGCCTCTCATCAGGGTCAGGATCCCAGAGCCTGTTACTTAGATATAAGGAACTATACCAACACATTCAATGAGAATCTGGTCCCTAGTTATTTTTGATGTGCTTGGAAAATGGAATTTTACGACTCCCATAATGGAGGAGAATCGAAGAGGCAGAACACATTGATCCCCCAAATTACTACCCATATCACTGGATTCTAGTGCATACTCTCAATCAGTGCTACATGTTTAAATAAGGGCTTCAATACCAGGATTATAACAACATAATCAGGTTAGGCCCTACCCCAACATCAGTGGAATAAGTATTAACACATCTGGACAACGACAGTGACAATGAAGGTCAGTGGTATCATGTTTCCAACTATGAATCTAAAAAATATGATGACTGGATGGACTATAAGGAATTTTATCATACCCTCCATGCATGACTAAATTGAACCGAGCCTTCAGAAGTCACAACGTTAGACACAACCATTACTTCTGTGTTGACGTCTCAGCCTTCATCCCCTAGAAGAGAAAGCATCGGCGGTGCAAGGGAAATAAAAGTCCCTCTTCAATTCCATCGTCATCTAGTACACTCGACAAATTAATGAACCTGGATATGGTGATTACCCCATGAATCTAACCAGTGGTGGAGGATTCTTCCTGTGATGATCAAGGGTGAACTTCGGTTAGTACCATGGATCTGGTAAACCCCAATATAGTTCTCGATGATGAGGAGCACCAGATGGATCCTCCTGACATCCCAAACCATTTCGAGCATCGATAGAGCCTTGACTATATGGGTCGTCTGGATGCCTCGTTAAATAAATCTAGCCAGGTTTTTCTTGCCACCAAAGCCAGATGGCAGGTCTAGGACAAAGCTTAGCATGAATATCCTTCTCATCTGGTATCATCAGGTTCACCTTCGCTATCATTTGGGAAACATGACTACAAAGAACCACTGTGACCAAACCGCATTCAGTCACGTTCTGTTACGGACCAGCCTCAGTCCTCTATCCCTAATCTAGTGGTCTCTTCACGCATTTCAACTTTTGAGTAGTGGAACATTTCAAACAACAGTCGACAACTGGTACATGAATAAGGTCATTTCATACCTTATACCACAGAATGACCTCATGTAAGTAGATGTTCACACTTGGCATGAAAGTATGATATCCTTAAGCATATTTACAACATACCTATGAGGATCTCTATACTTGAGTCTCTTTTTATGTCAGTGTATATGAAATAATCCATTGTTGAGGCCTTAATAAGCCCTCACCAATTCAAGACAGAGGTAGTAGCCACATAATCCTTCCATGCAGAGGTAGTCGATCATGCTGAATGAAATCCATTATTTCTATTTATGGACAAGATGAACACTCTCATATACAGGGGAATATTCATCCACTTTACATCACTATCCATTTCAATGGTGTAGAGGTTCGCCACCGTATTACTGAAATAAATTCAAGTATAAACTATATCCCGATCTAGACACTCTAAAATTTTTAATTTTCTGAGGATGATCTGAGTCCCTCAGACATGAAAAATCAAGGATATAACCAGATGAAATATAATGTGGTAGGAAATAATCACTTTAAGACCCATTTCGATGGTCTAGTATCTAGAACTGAGTTCATGGATGTCTCCTAGGACACTGGCTACAACACATTGATGTGTAGGCCATGGTGCCACCTGTACGCAACAATCCCTTCTTTGTGTCACCAATTATGTAATTACTCCCTTAATGATCGAGTTGGCATAATCCAAGGTGATTCATCCCCCTTCGCCTCTTTTGGAGCCCGATACCTGGATTATGACTATTATATGATCAAGGAGAAGAAGATCCAGGATAGCGAGGTTGAACCCGCTACGGCTGCGACTGACCGAGGGAGAGGCCTATATGATGCCTACATTTTCCCAATCCACCGATTGGATGCCACACCCCCAAATCTGGGGAAATGATTTGCTGATTCTAGAATGAGGGGGAATCAAGTTTCTACGTCTAAGAGTCATCGGAATATCAACTTATATTCCTACCCAAATCAGGCTCAGGTGATCCCAGAACCCCCTACACCCATAACGTATTGGGATGTCTGCCCCCTAGAAATGGAAATACATCATACATGCTTGTTTCATCATGCTGAAAAAACCTAACTCTAGAAGAAAATCACTATTGCTTTTATATCATCAATCACATATACATATTCTTAAGGATATATGGGATTTGGTCGAATTATTTCATCGCTATGGTTTTAGTAGTACGGGAGCCCCCCGATGCAGTGTCCCCCGCCACCCAGTTTGGCACCAGTGTCTCATAGGGATCTGTCGACTTAGAGGAATTTCCTACCACTGAGTATCCCTCCATCATATGTGAAGAAGAGGATTTGGAGGATTCTCCTCTCTCCTTCTAAGAGGGTTTCCCCAGCACGATCGATGAGTTGTTACATGTGAACCTTAGAAAGAAGATGAATCCAAAACCCACATTTATTAGTTCTGCTATTCCTGTAAAAGAGAAATAGCGATAGGTATAATTCTTAACGAAATATCCTGATGTATTTCCCTAGAGTTATGATGACATCATAGGACTAGATCCTCAGTTCATCATCCAACACCTTTGTCTTCCAGAAAATCATTGCGGGTTCAAATAAAATCCCAGAAATATGCACCCTTCTCACCGCTCCATGGTTGAGGATGAGGTTGATAAGATCATTAGAGCCAAATTCCTCAAAGAGTTCAAGTACACCAGATGTTTAACCAACATTGTTCCTGTCAGGAAGAAGAAAAAATAGGTTAGAGTCGATACCGACTTCCTAGATCTAAACCATCACTGTCCGAAGGAGGATTTCCCTCTTATTGAGATGAAACAATTGATTAATTCCACCACTGGGTTCTAGGATCTCTACTTCATTAATGGGTATTTTTAGAATAACCAAATTCTAATGGCCCTGAGGATGAATATTATACATCCTTCATGGCAACACAAGGTACTTCCCACTACCAATGAGGTCGTTCGGTCTAAAGAATGCAGGTACCACCTATTTCTTGGCATGTATCACATATTTATGATGATTATTGGGACATTGGTGGAATGGTATGTGGATGATTTATTGGTTATATAACTCCAATCTTAAGACTATCTCTGAGTTCTGGAGAATGTGTTCGGCTTACTATGATCCTGCCATCTGAAGATGAATCCCTTGAAGGGATCCTTTTAGGTCACCTTCAGAATGATTCTCAGATTCAATGTCAGATATAGGGGCATCAAGATCACCCTAGATAAGATCAAGGCCTTCATCTAGATGTCTCCTCTGAGAAACATCATGGATCTTCGTGGATTTCAAGGCCACATAGACTATATACATCGATTCATCACAAATATGGTTGGAATGTGTAATCCCTTTTACCATATCACAATGAAAGGTACTGATTATGAGTGGGATGTGGACTGTTAGAATGCATTCAAGGAAATCAAGTAGTACCTGCTGTGGCCTCTGGTTCTAATTCCACCCATTTCGGGAAGGACACTTGTCCTTTATGGGACATCTTTGGAGTGATCCCTTGGAGCCATTCTCTCCCAGCAGAACAACTAAACAACATAGAATTGTATTAACTATCTCAACTGCATGCTCCTCAATATAGGGACTAGATATCCCCTAATAGAGAAAAGATACATTTTTTGCTATTCATAGTGCTAAAATTGCAACATTACTTGCAGCATCCTGAGACACAGCTAGTGTATTTATTGGATCCACTGAAGTTCATTCTAAACTATCCAATGTTAATAGACCATCTAGATCAGTGGGTAGTGATCCTATAATATTTTGACATCAGGTTTGTCCCATAGAAGGCCATAAAGTGACAGGCATTGGTAGAATTCCTTACTGCCCTTCCAACTCCAACAAACTAGTACATGGATATTGATTTTCCTAATTAGGAAATCCACTCAGTAGAAAAAATAATTCCATGTTGGAATATTCACTTTAATGGAGATTCCAGAATCCCTACCGGCAGAAGACTCAATGATCCCCAACTCAACATAGTGGGAATGGGTATCATATTCATCATGACATCCCATGTTGTTCTACCATATTCATTACTATTGTTAGAAGGTTTTTCCAATAATGAGGTTGTGTACCAGGCTCTCATTACTAGTCTCGAGCTGTCCCTTGAGAATGATATTCCCCACTTACATGTGAAAGGGGACTCCAAACAAGTCATCAAATAGATCAACGTTGACTACGTCATCAGGAAGCCGAAACTTGTACCACTGTTAGAATGTACCCACCAATTGATGGCCCAATTCCTATCTCGGCCAGAAGTTAAACATGTCCCTCTGTCTCAGAATGGTGGAACTGACTCCTTGGACAGGTTAGTTGCATCTCTTTCGGAGCTTGATCAGGATGATTTTTTTATCCATGTGGAACATCAGAGATTCATTTCCCCAGTTACTCTAGATAATTATTATAGCCCCATGTAATCCATCTTACCACCGATGCCTCCTCGGTAGGACCCCCAGGCTCCCCTCTATAGTGTTGGAAATGACTCCTGACTGGATGACTGACTTTAACAATTACCTCCAACACAATAACATCTCTGTAAATTGATCCAAGCATGAGTGAATTCAATGATGTGAATTGTATTTCACCCTCCGTAGTTGTCATGGTCTTGATAAGATCCTCTACATTCATGGGTTTGATGGGATTATTCTCTATTTTATTTATGGATATGAGACTTCTCATGTCATGCAAGATGTTCATGCCATTTCCTATAGGACTCATCAGACCAGGATGAAACTATCTCACCAGATCCGATGATTGGGGTATTTTTGGGCTTCTATGATTTATGACTATATTATGTTTTTGAAGATGTGTCTTGTGTGCCAAATACATGCTTATTGTGTGCATTGGCTACCAGAATCTCTACACTACCATGTACTATTATCCCTTTGTTGTATGGGGACTCGATGCCATGGGATCATATCCACTGGTTACAGCTCTCTAATATAGATTCATCCTGCCCATGACTGATTTCTTTTCCATGTGGGTAGAGGCAGTTTCGATCAATAAGGTCAAGGCCCGTTCTATCATTGAATTTTTGAACTACATTATCATCTATCGATTCAGAGTCCCTCACACCATCCTCATCAATAACAACACAAACTCTTGGGTAGTCGAACTGAAGAAGTTGTATGCCAAGTACAAAATCTATTATAACAATAACTCCTGCTATCACACGCATGAAAATGGGTAGATATAGGCATTAAAAAAACCCCTCTACCATTCTGCCAAAGATGGTTAGTAAGAACAAGATGTGTTGTCTGTATAAACTCCCCAACTCTATATGGTCTTATCGGATGAAGAATTTCAATTCCACTCAGGTGAAACCATATTCCCTGGTGTACGGAATAGATACATTCATGCCCTTTGAGATTCAGTTTCCTTAATTGTGCCCAACAGTCTATAATCAACAGACACCAGATAAGGCAGCTGAGAACCGTCTGGAAGAACTGGAGGCACTTAAAGAGAACATGATTTGTTCCTTGCACAATCTAGAAATGAATCAAAATAATATAGCAATATCTTTCAAAAAGAAATTTATACTACACTATTTCTTATAAGTTGACATGGTGTTTTCCACAAGAACAAAAATGATAACTTATAGGAAACTACCCAAACCGGTGCCCAAATGGGAAGGACCTTACATCATTTATAAAGTCTAGCCCAATGGGGATTACTCCCTTGTTACCATTGATTGTTGGCATATAACTCCTCCCTCCAATTCCAAATTCCTCAACAAATACTTTTCCTGAGTAAGATGGTCCTACATGAACATAAAATGTGACATCTTTACCACGGGATGTTGAAATTTTTGATCCAACCATGCTAGAAGAATTAAAACTACTCGGCAACTGTTCCACATGACACTAAACAATATGTCATTTAGCATGACGTTATACTGTATATGGTACCACATGGCATTAAACTATTCCTTCCTAACCACATGATGTTAAAGTGTATGATATGTCCACGCTAAAGGACGTAAAACTACCCAGCATGCGTCTGGCAGGATGATAAACTACAAAATGGTCTGAGCTCTACATCATTAAACAAGGATATCCCATTTTTATCTTCCATCATGACATTAAACTAAACATAATATTTAATAAATACATATGGATTGATTACTATCCTCATGGGATATGTAGGAACGCTCAAATGCATCATCTTATAGTCCAGCACCAAATCCTTCCACTTAACTAGCCCCTGTGTATAGTCCTCATAGAGGATTGCACACGGTATTATGTAGACTTATTAGGCCTCCATTTATGTTGGACTTATGATAATCGCACCATTTACCCTCCTATTATCCTATCTTATCCATGTCCTTTCTGCACGACATTAAATTTAAGGGAATTTTTAGAACTACATATGGCTTGATTCCAATTATCATGGGATATGTGTTGGAGTTGGTGGACTATAATCAACTAATTTGTAATTTATTCATTAAATAAAAAACTTATCACATCCCGATTGCTCTTCTTCATGACAATTCATGTGATAATGTCCCAAGGATGGTTGTTGCATTAAAGGGTCATAGTGGATCCCTGCTATGATGAGACCTCAGATGAGTCATAACACTGTTCTTGAATATATGTTCTATGGATGGATGATGTTATTTGAGGGACACAAATAATACTGGCCGTTAGGGGTGAGGACTCATAAAACATTGAGGCACCTTCTCATGGTTTTCACCCTTTGTAATATTTCTGAGAATAGTATGGGAATGAGACCCGCCAGTAGGAAATCCACATTTCATAGTGTCATTGGATGTTCCTATCTGCATATGTGTGTATTGGTCCTTAGAAAATACGATTATTATTAATGGGTATTAAAACTGTTGCACTTAGATGTATTGATGAAAACTATGACGACACACTATTCATAGTGAGGTAGCATACGTTGGGTGCGTCATGAGTAAAACCACATTAATAGATAATGCTAGAAAGGATTTGTTCCCTTTGTTCCATAACTGAAGTAGATATCTCAGGCCCTTTGATGGAATTGATATAGCCTAAGTAAATCCATGGCCATGGTAAGGAAGGGGAAAGTTCAATTCCGGGATCTCAAAGAAAAAATAATTGAGAACATGGGTTGATGGCACTAGCATGCAACCTGCTTGATTAGAGATATCGAGACAAAGGGATTATATTACATGGTAATCATTCGTATGAGGTGTCACGTCATTGCGACGTTAACTTATTTTTCTATGGGTGAATTGGCATGTAGCTAGATGCTAACATTGGACATTAGACAGGCTCTGCCTAATGCCATTGAGAAAGAGGCCTAGAGGGTCACACACAAAGTGTGTCCATGTATCTCAGTTATATATTAATTTAACAAGTTAAATAAAGATTATTCCCAAATGTGGTTTAATAATTATTTAAGGATGCCTAATCGCATTTATTTTGAAACTAGTTATTCGAGAGAATATATTGTGGGAAAAATAATATATTTATTATTGAGTAATGCAGTTACATTTATTTATGAAATAAATAGCCATTACTAAAAGACTAATAAATGTGGTGGAGGAGATAAAAAATGGAAAATAAAAGTACATGTCATGTATATTAAATATACACGCTGTGTAGTTTTATGGAAAATGAGTACACACTGTGTATTAATGATTACACACCATGTAGTTTTTCCTGTTGGGATTTTGAAGATATAATTATGTTTTATTAAATGATATTTATTATAATCAGGGTGGGTGTATGTCAAGAAATTAATAATTCGACATTGAGGTTTTCAATAAGAGTTAATGAAATAAATAAAATGTGTAATTCATTTATTTATTGTCATAACTCTATAACCTTAATCCTGATTATAAATATCCACACAACCCCAACACTTTTTTAAAGAGAATCGTTGTGCACATAAATTTTGGAGAATTATTTTTGAGGCCGAAAGAATTACTTCTTCCAAGAACGCTCTCAAGTCCGAGAGAGATCCTCCTCCACTAGATCAAGTCGATCTAAGGTAGACATTGCAAGAGAAGTTTCTTCCACACTAGCACCCAGAGATCCGTTTAGTTATGTCCATAGATACGTGGAGCATGTGTGGATCACCTCTAGAGGAATCCTACACTTGGATTCTACGATGCAACGATGGATCACATCAGATCGTGACCAGAGACATCAACGTAGAAAGAATTCCACCAAGGTAATTCTTGTAAATTATTTTAATTTATTATAAACAACATATGATGATCCTATCTCTATGGTTCCATGAATCCCTCTTTTTTTCATTCTTCATTCTATTTCGAAGATCCGACATTTTA
The DNA here is from genome assembly GCA_963277665.1 of Viscum album. Lineage (NCBI taxonomy): Eukaryota > Viridiplantae > Streptophyta > Magnoliopsida > Santalales > Viscaceae > Viscum > Viscum album. The sequence continues at coordinate 114,010,462 of OY728155.1, read as the reverse complement.
TATCATGACGGATCTCAGTTTAATGTTGTTTAACGCTAAAATCAAAGTTGGGAACTCCCACCAACATGCTTCCGCTACAACAGGAACCTACAAGTGGTATCAGAGGGGTCATATTATTGATTATAATTATTTCATTTTTCATTGGCGATTTGGACATTTAATAATTTAGTTGTGTCAATTAAATTTAATCGTTCATTAAATCTGAATCTTGAGATTTTCTCCCCCTCTATCATTTATCGTTCACCATACAGAAATGAACTTTTCTTTAAATTTTGATTAATATAAAATAGGGGATATCATGCGGAGGAGCCAAACGTTCCTGGTTGTACAACACGAGAATACATGACATGTATTCATAAGTACACGCTTTGTAGTCTAGGTTCAACATATTAGACTAGTCTGTCAAATCAGTATTTGTATTGGAACCTATCTAAGTCATTTATTACACCGTGTGTTGACCAGGAACAGGTGGCACACGGTTTCTGGATTACACACTGTGTGGTCCACTACACATGGCGTGTAGTCCCTTTGTGCTGATATTAGACCATGTACCATGTACACAGCTTTCCCGACTGGAAATCGTGTAACGCAGATACTACACGACATGTGTCCAACTTAACATGTTGTGTACTCTTAATATTTCTGAAGTACATCAACACGCCATGTCCTCGGGCGTGTATTTCGGATAGACGGGGAAGAAAAGTACACACCATGTAGTCGGAACATCACATTGTGTACACAGAAAAATTACGTAGATTTATTTAAATTTACTATTATATTATACAAACCCTTGAGACATGTACCATGGTGTAGGCATAAAGCTAAGTCACAACACGTGATATGTGTTATATATATATATGTGTTTAATTTTACATCTGCATAATGAATGGGAATTCACCGGGTTGCCTCCAAGGTACAAGTTACGTACAAGTATAATTTTATTTTATTTAAAATTATGATGGAGGAGAATCTCAAGGAAATTTAGAAAAGGGTTTAAGATAAAAGGATTGATTAAGATAATTAATTGATTTTAGTGTGATTTATCTTAAACAGGAATGATTAAAGAATTGAAATCTAGATTTATTTATGCGTAAATATTACTGCATGTATGGATGATCATGAGCTAGACCAAGACCTTTTTATGTGAATGGTTTCTTTAATTTATTTATTTAAATTAAATTTGTTGGCCTACGAGCCTTCTTCTCATTAATATATAGGGCTTGCGTACCTAAGGATTATTTTATGTAAAAACCCATTTTTACCCCTCACATGCGTGTGAGATAAAAGAATATGTAATGGATGGAGCTCCCAAGCTAGTGGAGGCGGCTAAAGTCAGGATCCAAGGTGAAACCAATCCAAGGAGATATAAAGGTGGACATGTGAAAAGCTGTAAACACAAACATGAAAGGTTCAAGGTGTTTCTCCCCTAGGTATTGGGTTAGTTTGTCAACCTCTAGATAAACTAACCAATATAACAAAATCATGATCATTACATTTATTTTATTTCTGTCAGTTTCATGGTTTATTTATTGTGTGTGTGTTTTCATGATCACACAATTGATGAATTAAACAAGCTTACAAGATGGAACTAAAATAAAGATCAGCTTATGCATAAATATTATCTTTAACATGGTTAATAACTTAATTATATCCCACTTAATATTAATAATCATGTAATCAATGATAATAAAATGGAAATTTACGTATAAGGATAAAATCCCCCAAAGAAATATTAAGATGGTATAGCCTTCCATAATCTTGGTTAGAATCAAACCATAGTTCAAAGTGCTTGACCAACCCTAGTTGGGGTGATTTCAATTATCGGGGAATTCTAATTCAAGGTTTTGGGTTGACTTGACTTGGTTCACATCAAGGGTTGACTGCTACAATAGGACTTGGTGTGACCAAGAGGCAAATGTTGAGGAAATAAAAAATAAAAGGATTTCAGGATTGGGGAGTCCACTCAGCGGATCAAGGAGCTGCGAGTTAATGCAGTTGGAATTTAGAATGCCTACCTAAAACCCATAAAGTTGCTTGTCCAACCCTAGTTGGGGTAATGCGATGGGAAATATGGCTCTTTTCCACTAGAATATTCAAGAAACAGAATATTCTGAAGTCAATGGTGAGGGCTATTGGATTTCGATAAAATAGTGAGATACTAAAAAGTATTAATTTATTTATTTGTCTCAGTTTTGTAGTAAATTAATAAAACATTGCTCATATTATTTTGTAGAAATGGAAAGAAAAATTAATCCAAACATATCATTGTGAACTGTACTCTAGAAGTAAAACCTTCTCATAGGCACCAATTTTCAAGAGTGGCATCGGTGTTTATGCATCATCATTCACCACGAAAGGAAATTGTATGTACTGGAATAGCCTATTATAGTTGTGCCTAGAAATGAGGTCAGTGATGAGGAACTATATCTCTATATGAAGCATATGGATGATGCCACAGATGTCATGTGTTTCATGATATCAGCCATGTCTAATAAGCTCTTGATGCAACATGAAAACATGGACGCATATAGCATGATGTCTCACCTTAAGGATCTCTACCAAGAGAAGGTGATACAGGAGAGGTATGACATCTCCAATACATAGTTTACAACTAATCTTGGAGATTTTGCGCCAGTGGGTCTCATGTAGTCAAGCTTATTGGCGACATTGAATGCCTGGACATCTTAGGGATTAAATTCCCGAGTGAGTTTCATACAGATCTCATCCTATCATCACTACACAAGAACTTCTATAGCTTTTTTGTCAACTACAATATGAGAAAAAATGAGAAGAGTCTATCAGAACATCTAACCTTGATTCTCCAGGTAGATAAGGACATGGGACGTGACAAAACCGTAGTACATATGGTGAATATGAAAAGGAAGGACAAGGAAAAGGGGCCAAAGACTTATAAATGGTATGAAGCCCCCGAGCGCCATCCCTCCTAGAAGGGAAGATCCAGAGGCAGGGAACGTAATGGGAGGCAATTTGTTTTTCATGTGGCAAGCAAGGCCACTGGAAGAGGAACTGCACCCAGAAGCCTGGGGATGCTAAAGATATGTTTGTTATCGAATTTAATCTTTCTATTTCTACGCATTGGGTATTAGATATAGCTTGTGGGGATCACATCTGTATTAAAATGCAGGAACCAAGTAGATTTAGAAACATTGCCAGAGGAGAGGTGGTTCTTCGAGCTGCCGATGGTGCAAGGCTGGTTGCGTTGGCTATTGGCGATTACCACCTCTCATTGCCAACTAGCGTGATTTTGATTTTACAAAACTGTTATTAAGTGCCAAGTGTTTCCAAGAACATAATTTATGTATCTTGTTTGGATATGGATGGATTTATTTTCATGTTTGGAAATAAGGGTTTCCAGTTTTATAAGAACAACATATGTTATGGTATGGAACATTTAAATAATGGTATGTATGTATTAAATTATTAAAACCAAGTTTTGGAAATCGGTAAAGAAACAAACTCACATGACAAATACATCACCCAGTTGTGGTATCACCGTCTCGGTCTTGTAAACAATAAGCATTTGACAAACCTCTTCCAAGATGGTTATTTTAATTCTACTGAGCTAAAACCACATGATATATGTCACACTTATTTACAAGTAAAAATGACCATGCCACCCTTCGGTGGACAAGGTGAAAGGGCCACAGAGCTTCTAGGATTGGTGCACACTGATGTGTGTGGACCATTTCATGTAGAAGCTAGAGGTGGATATTCTTACTTCATTAATTTTACTGATGATTTGAGTAGATATGGATATATCTACATAATGAAGTATAAGTCAGTGGCCTTAGAGAAATATATGGAATTCAAGAATGAAGTAGAGAATCATCTTGGTAAGAAGATAAAGAAACTTTGATCGGATCAAGGTGGAGAATATCTGAAAGAATACTTCATCGATATTCAATGGGAGTTTGGGATTCTATATCAGCTCACTCCTCCTTATACACCACAGTGGAACGATGTTAGTGAAAGGAGGAACAAAACCTTGTTGGACATGGTGAGGTCAATGACGAGTCATGCAGATATTCCATTATTATTTTGGGGATATGCATTGCAAACTACAACATACACATTAAACTGAGTACCAACAAAAGAGGAAAATGGAATTCCCTCCTATCTATGGAATGGAATGAAACCCATTTTTTCACATACATGTGTATGGGGATGCGAGGCGTTTGTTAAGGCCTTATTAGGAAACAAAGTTGCACCCCAGGGCACGAGGCATATCTTTATAGGTTATTCCGAGGAAACGAAAGGATATTACCTATATAACCATTCAAACCAAAAAGTGATTGTCGCCAGACAAGCCATCTTTCTTGAGAGGGAGAACATCCTCAAGATGGATAGTGGAAGAAAGATTGACTTCAACGAAGTTGACGCTCAAGATACACAATAGTTGGTACATGAAAAAGTTCCACAGGTCCCCATAGAAGAGGTTCCAAAAACAGAAGTATTGTGTAGGATCTCAAGAGAGGTAAGGGAACCAGAGAGATTTGGTTTCCTAGTCACTGAGGATGGTGAATCATTAATGTTGGACAATGATGAAACTCTATCCTATAAGGAATCAGTAGAGAGATTAGAATCTGCAATAAGGCTATAATATATGAATTATGATATGGATTCCATGTATTAGAACCAAGTCTAGGTTATGATGAATGATCCAGTTGATGTAAGGTCTATTGGATGAAAATGGGTATTTAAGAGAAGACTGGACATAGAAGGTCAAGTTAGCACATATAAAGCAAGGGTAGTGGCTAAAGGAATTATACAGTGTCAAGGAATTTACAATGATGAAACCTTCTCACCAGTTTCCATGTTTAAAACCATATGAATCATACTTTCCATAGCAGTTTACCATGACTTTGAGATTTGGAAGATGGATGTCAAAATGGTATTCATTAACAGGAAACATCAGGAAGATGTCTATATGACACAACCAGAAGGGTTTGGGACACCAGGTGAAGCCAAACAGGGTTGCAAGTTGCAATAATCAATTTGTGGATTAAAGCAAGCATCCAGGTCATGGAACATTGGATTTGATGAAGACATAATGGAATTTGGGTTCATTAAGAACGAATGTGATCCATGTGTTTATAAGTGGTTTAATGGGAATGTGATTGTTGCCCTAGTAGTATATGGTGACGAAATATTGCTTATTGGAAACAATGTACCAGTCTTACAGTCAGTTAAGGACTGGTTGAATAAGTGTTTCTCCATGAAGGACTTGGGTGAAGTAGCCTACATTCTAGGGATCAAGATCATTCATGATAGATCCAAGAGGCTGATTGGACTACGTCAGAGTAGATACATTGACCAGATACTAAAGAGATTTATTATGGAACAATCTTAGAGGGTATTGGTTCTAGTGTCACATGGCCTACATATTTCTAAGAAAATGTGTCCTCAGACACAACAAAAGAATGATATAATGAGTAAGATCCCATACACTTCGGCTATAGGATCCATGATTTATGCCATGTTATGTACCAGGCTTGATGTTACCTATGCACTGAGCATGTTAGGCAGATATCAAGTAGATCTAGGAGAACATCATTGGACAGTTTTTAAGACAATCCCTATGTATCTGAGAAGATCCTAGGATATGTTCCTGGTGTATAGAGGAGACAAGGAGCTTGTCATCAGAGGGTATACTGATGCTGGTTTTCAGAATGATCAGAATGATCTGAAGTCGTAATTTGTATATGTTTTCTCTCTCAATCGAGGTGATGTGAGGTGGAAGAGTTCAAACCAGCCTGTTGTCGCCAATTATACAGTGGAGCCTCAATATATAGCGGCTTCTGATGTAGCCAAGGAAGATATCTGGATTCGGAACATTGTCCAGGATCGTGATGTGGTGCCTAATAGTAAATATCTCATTACATTTTATTGTGATAATACTACAATGGTAGATCTTTAAAAAGAACCAAGGTCACATCAACAGATAAAGCACAAACTCCAGAAGTATCACCTCTTGAGTGATTTCTATCAAATGGGTGATGTTGTAGTGAGCAGAGTTTCCAACGAAGAGAACGTGGTGGACCCCATTACTAAAGTCCAATCTCAGAAGAAACATGAATATCATGTGAGAGATAGCAGGTTAAAATTTGATAGCAGTTTTCTCTAGTCAAAGTGGGAGTATGTTGGAAGTTGGTGTCCTAGAACCAACTAATTTTTACTTTATTCCTTAAATAAACATCTTATCACATCTTGATTTTTCTTCTGCATGACAAAGAATGTGATAATGTCCCAAGGATAGTTGTTGCATTAAAGGGTCATAGGGGATCCCTACTATGATGAGAACCCGGAAGTGCCATAACACTGTTCTTGAATATATGTTCTAGAGATAGATGATGTTATTTGAGGGACACAAATAATACAGGACATTAGGGGTGACGACTCATAAAACATTGAGTCACCTTCTCATGGTGTGCGCCCTTGGTAATATCCAGGAAGATATTATGAGAATGATAACTGCCAGTAGGAAATCCACATTTCATAGTGTCATTGGATGTTCCTATCCGCGGACCTGTGTATTTGTCCTTAGACTTTAAGATTATTATTAATGGGTATTACAAATCGCGCACTTAGATGTATTGATCAAAACTGTGACGACATACTGTTCACAGCGAGAAAGGATACGTTGGGTGCATCACGAGTAATACCACATTAATAGATAATGCGACAAAGGATTTGTTCCATATATTCCTTAACGGAAGTACATATCGCAGTTCCTTTGATGGAATTGATATAGCCAAATAAATCCATGGCCATGGTAAGGAATGGGCAAGTTCAATTCCGGAAACTCAATGAAAGAATAATCGAGCACATGGGTTGATGGAACTTGCATGCAACCTGCTTGATTATAGATATCGAGACAAAGGGATTATATAACATGGTAAGCATTCGTATGAGGTGATAGATCATTGTGGCATTAAGTTCTTTCTATATGGGTTCCTTAGTGTTTCGCTAGATGCTAACATTGGACTTTTGGTAGGCTCCACCTAATTCCACTGAGAAAGAGGCCTAGAGAGTCACACACTAAGTGTGTCCATGTATCTCAGTTAAATATTAATTTAACAAGTTAAATAAAGATTATTCCCTACTATGGTTTAATAATTATTTAAGGATTCCTGATCAAATTTATTTCGACACTAGTTATTCGAGAGAATATATTGTGGGGAAAATAATATATTTTTTAGTGAGTAATGCAGTTACATTTATTTATGAAATAAGTGGCCATTACTCAAGGACTAATAAATGTGGTGGAGGAAATAATGAAAAATGGAAAATAAAAGTACATGCCCTGTATATTAAATATACACACAGTGTAGTTTTATGGCAAACGAGTACATGCCGTGTATTAATGATTACACACCATGTAGTTTTTTCAGTCGGGATTTTGAGGATATAATATTGTTTTATTAAATAATTTTTATTATAATCAGCGTGGGTGCATGTCAAGGAATAAAAAATTCGACATGGGGGTTTTCAATTAGAGTTAATTAAATAAATAAAATGCATAATGCGTTTATTTATTGTCATAACACTATAACCTCAAACCCGATTATAAATATTTTCACAGCCCCAATGCTTTTTCTATAGATAATCATTGTGAACAACAATTCTGGAGAATTATTTCAAGGATGAACGAATTAGTTCCTCTAAGAATGCTCTCGAGACAAAGAGAGATCCTCCTTCATCGGAACATGGTGATCGAAGGAGAACAGCACAAGCGAAGTTTCTTTTATTCTATCACCTGGATATCCCTTTGGCGATGTCCAATGATACGTGGAGCACATGTAGATCACCGATAGAGGAATTCTACACTTGGATTCTATGATACAATGATGATTCACATTGGATCAGGACTGAAGAAATGAAAGAAGAAGGAATTCCACCAAGGTAATTCGTTTGAATTAATTAAATTAATTATAACCTACATATGATGATCCTATCTCTATGGTTCCAGGACTCCCTCTTTTGTTTTTCATTCTTCGTTCTATTTCGAAGATCTGACATTTTATATCATGACAGATCTTAGTTTAAACGTTGATTAAATCTAAATTCAAAGTTGGGAACTCCCACCAATGTGCTTCTGCTACGACAGGAACCAACAATATGTAATAACACCCATACATTTCATTCGTAGGCCAATCCTTGAACTGAAATATATTCCCTTGGGTCTATCCCCTTAGTCGGGATGCTTCAAAAAATACATGGTGAGGTGCATGATTTTTTTCTTCACTCACATCAGGTTTATCATGATTGCACCATTTAACCCCCTCTTGGAGATCTTCACATCCATCGTCCTTGCCTCAAGACGATAAACTTCCCAGGTCCTACCACATTTTACCCATCCCATCATTTGGGTTTCCATAATTCACATCCGAAAGGACCCCTGAACCACATATATTCAAGGCCAGAGGGCTCTCCTACCATCTCGGTCCAACAACCCTTAGGATTCTGGTTGGAAATTTGATACAAGTCCCACGTTACAAATATGGTCAACATTCGACGATACAATTTTGCCCACATTCCAGGAAACAATTTGGGTGATGTGTTGAAAACATGGTCAGAATTTATCCTCAATCATTGTTGTAGTCCTATGGTCTCCCCTGTGGTTTTCATGATGATTCACCATTTCTACCCATCTGTCCCATGCACGTGACATTAAACTGGGCATCTACAGTCCGATCTCTGTGACCATAAACTATGATCCGCTACATGCTTGTTGCATGATATTGAAATAGATACCATCATACAAAACTACGTTTTGATTGATTTCCATCCTCATGGTATACATAAGAAAACCCAAACATTTTTCCATCAGGTCTAGCCTATGTTCATTTATTCTTTCTATCACCCTATTTGCATGAGTTATCTCCAAAACTTATGAATAATGGGGCATATAAGGGCGTATATCCTCATTCACATCGAATTATTTTCCATACCATACACATTCATCATCACGATTCCCCCCTCCTATCTCCGTACTTACCACATGACGTTAAACTGCATGAAATCTTTCAAAACTACATGTGGTATGATTTATACCCCTTCTAGATACGTAGGAACTCCCAAAAATTTCATCTTCAGGTCTAGCACTACATCATAGAAACATCCCCATCTCTTTGGAGACTTGGCATTAGTCCTCAAGTAGAGGGGTATGTAGTGTGGTATGGGCTTAATTCATCATTCACGCTAGGTTCGTAACAGCCACACCACATACCACTCCCTCTAGAGAGATATTCCTATCCTTATTCTCCACTCAACTCATCGAGTTAGCTGCCATTGAATTGGGCCCCTCAACCCTCTGTGGAAATTCACCAGCATGTCCTGGAGCACTAAGGTTCATGATCGAGAGTATTGGATTCAATGAAGACAAGTTATCGCCCATTTTCATGCTTCCTTTTTCCCATTATTTGGGACTCCATCATCTTTCACATCTGAAAGGACCCCTGAATGACATGGGGTCTAGGCCCCAGGGATCTCCTGCTGTCTAGGGCCAACATCCCCAAGGATTCTGGACAACAATCTGATACATGTCCTTCGTTGCAAATATGGTCAGCGGTCGGAACTCATATGTTGTTCCCATTTCAGGTCACATCATATGGTTGTTGTGTTTTGAATATGATCTACAATCAACCTACATCATATTACATCCCCATTATTCCCTAAATATTGGTTTAATGATTCACATCCTTTTTGACTCCATCATGACCAAGTGAAATTTCTACAATATTGGTGTTATCTCTATGATTGTATTTGCACATTATTAGGAAAAATCTGTGGTGAGGCGTCATTAAAGGCTCCACACGATTTCCCCCTTTTCATGTATTCTATGTGTTGCAAAGACCTTCACTACCCTTGTTTCCCACTTCTAGCACAGCTCACATGGGATTAAGGATTTGGTCAAGGTTTACACCCATTTGAAAGAGTCTCACATCCCATGGTCCAAGCTCTAAGAAAATAAAGTAAGATCCCACTACATCATTTCTACAATACATTAAAATTTACGACATCCTTAAGAGCTACGTGTGACTTGATTCTCATATTTATGGGATACGTAGGAATCCCTAGGAATTTATTCTTTGGTTCCAGCTCAGCTTCCACTAACTTTCTATTCTATTTGGCCTTTCAGCCATGAATTTTATTGGATTGTGTGTTTTGGCGTATCTGGGATTATGTCCTCATTCACATCTGGTTTGCGACAACCACCCCACATATACCCCTTTTAGAAACGAGTCTTTCATGCTTCTTATCCCGCATGATGTTAAAATTGCACTCTAAGAACTACGAATGGCTTGTTTCCCAACCTCATGGGATACATTGGAGAACCTAAGCTAGGTCCATCTCTATGTGAGTCCATCTTTGTTATTAAATATTAATAAACCCTTTGGGAACACACTTCATGTTCCCTTCTTGGGTAACCATGTCTTCGACACATGACTTTAAACAATAGTTCTACCCTGAACAAGTTCGGGATACCCCATGATAGATATGGGATTCTTCAGCCTCCCCTCCAGATAGAGTTTTCTCTCTCATAATTTGTCTCGGACCGCGCTGTGATCTATAACTACATTTGTCATGATTCTAATCCTTCTGGGATATGTAGCAATGTCCAGGCATTTCATCCCTGGCCCTACCCTAGGATTGTTATCCCTTCTGGCCCCTCGGCCTCGATCATGGTCCAGTCTCCATAACACTAATCTAGGAACCTATAGTCTTAGAAACATAACATTAAACTATTATCCTTGGAACAAGTAGTATGATATTAAAACTACACGAACTTTCCTTTCTGTATGATGTTAAACCACATGTTAATATTCCGTACTAGTATGATTTAAAACTACATAGAATTTTAGTTCCTCCTTAGAGAGGTCCTAAATTGAAGTTGGTTCAATCCCTGATCAGACCGATGTGTTCACCTAATGTGTTCTCATCATGGTGGAATAATTTCATGAGGTTTGGTCTCTATTCGTACAACCCACCACTCCACCTTCCACACTATGTGTGCACTTTATTTGGAACTACATACTCTTTCATGCCTAAATGAACCCCCTAACAGTATAGATGCTTGACCTATGGATTGAAAACTGTCACGGGATGACATTCTTAGAGACTAACGGATAACATCTCGAATCATGCCACATGTTTCAAAAATGGTCAATGGTCATCCCTCATTTGTTATCCCCATTTCAGGAAAACACAATAGAGATACTGTGTTCTGAACACAGTAAATATTTATCCTTCATTGTCATTAATCCCATACAGTGTTTCAAATTTTGGTTATCTTTATTCAAACATTCCACTCCCCTCTATTCAGATTGATTCTAACTCCACTAGAGTTACTCTGCTCGTGTTCTAGAGCACGTTGGGAAAACAACAATTTGACTGTTCTAACAACTTCATTTTCTAGTCTGACCTAGCTCATTTTTACTGGATGGCTGGATTAGTCATTTATACCCTAGAATCATGAATATTGGTTGACACCCCTACATTCAAACTAAGTAATGAAACAATCATACCATGTTTCTCACATCAGGCATGACCCGCATGATGTTAGGGATTGATCTCTAGATATTTCAGGGATGTGATGGAAATGTAACAATTATAATAGATAAAGTAAATCTTTCACGAGACCTATATAAACAAGGAGAGTATAATAAATATGTTCATGATTTCATATAAATTATAGCACCCAAGGGTCACCCCCCCAAATATGTGGGTTTAACTCTTCAGCGGAGCATTTTAACAGTGCCACTTGTTGGCTCGTGGCATCCAAGATCTTCTATTTCATGATAAGATACTTCTATTTCTTGAGGTAAATGGGGTGTATTTCATTAGCCTTGACATGTTCTTGATCATCATTAGCTCTGATGAGGTTTATATTTTCAGAGTCGTACTTCATCTGTTCAATATCCTCTACCATTTGGGCCTTCTATTGCGATATGAGCCTCGATTTTACATCAAGGAAAGAAGACTTCTCATTCACCCACACCCTCAACTACTAGATCTCATGTTCAACATCATGGAGTCATTGAATATTGATGGAATTTCTCTGCTTCCAACCAATAATAAGGTTGTGTGCTTCCTCTTGCACCCTCTTGGCAAGGTAGTCCCAAATAAGAATGTGAGGATGTTGGGAATTTACCCCTCCAGAGCATAGTTCGCACATATGGGAATGAAGCCCCCTCATCTGATCTATCCATTGTTCATGTTGGGTCTCTATGAAAAAGAACCAGATAAAATTCCATGATCAATGACAAATACACATGTTTTCATCTTTGTTGGTAGTAGTCTCATCTTAATCATGTAGTTCAGCAAGTTCATATTCAAGAAATGCCTATATGATATTGGTAGTAGGGTCTTCCAAGGGTTGGTCTTTGTCACAAGATTCCACTTCAATAATGTCCACCAGGTCAGTGATAAACTCTGTTCCGCTAGCTGTATCACCTTCTGTCACCATCCCCTCATAAGAAACTATGTCCTAGCCATTTAAGGCACATAACACAATAGGTAGTGACTACTCTATTCATAAAGGGGCCTCATGTCTTCCATCCATTTGATTCATTAGTGAATGCACCATCCTAGAAACTATACAAGTAGAGGTTGTGTGAGCCTGTTTGACATATTGGACAATGGGTACAGCTCTGGAGTATGAGGCTTTCCCCAATATACTACTTGGCCTCACCTCGAGTCTACCTTCACTGGGATGTCAGGGCACGACCCTCAATATTTGATTATGGGATCTGAGTATTCTAAGAAGGCCTCCACTAAATTACCAGCAATTCTAGACTCAGCAACCGTCATATCTCGACAACAGGCTCCAGTGTTGGATCATTTGCGACTGTCGCACCCATGTTGTCATTAGTTGGAGTGTCCGACTACAGGTTCTACAGCAAAAAAACATGTTAGTTGATAAAGCAAGATAAGTTAGGGAGGGAATTGGAAAAATTAAAGGAAGTTGAGACTTACTTCTAAATTTTTTTGTGAATTCACCGAAGAAGATTTCTCCTGAGGACTATATCTTTCCTTCTTCATGATAGAACTATGTATGTCCCCTCCATTGATCAGTAGAGATATACCACATTAACATCATCATCTCATGATTTTTTTTCTTAAACAGGAAAGGGGAAATGCTCCTTCAATTTAGCCGTCAGCAGTTCTGCAAGAGTAGTCATATTCAGCAGCACAGTTTCCGGATGCAACATCAAAATCATGTTTCCACGAGAATGTATTACCTCATCTAGCTCCATTACAAACATCCAACCCCTTGAAGGTGTAGCATTGAGTCCACCCTTTGCAAAGCCAGGATCTCCCAGAAACATCTCGTGCATGTTTATGTTCGTCCGCACACAGTTAATGTCATGGTATTGTTTTCTCTTTTCCCAGTCATTTCATGCCTCTAGAAATACGACATTAAGGGGATCGATACTGGATGCATCTATTTCCAGAGATCTTTGTGGGTGATCCTGCAAAAGACTCAAGATGTTTCACTTACATCTTGGGCGTTCTTAGATGAATCCACCGGGCCTGGCACCTACCCATTTTCATATTCATTTCCATCCAGCACTGGCCTTGGGTATTCCGATTCATGGAATGTCGAACCCGCTATTATAACCTCACTGACCTTAGGAATGTTCACACCACCTTATTTATGTCCCCCATTGTCACTATTTGACATTGAGGTGTAGGAACCACCATGCTCGCATGGAAGGTCATTTTCTTCAGCATTTCACCGAGGAATGTGGTCTCCCAACTCTGTGCATACTCGTGAACTAGTTCGAATGCAACATCAGATGGTGGAAAATCTTTTCACATCTTCCTATCCTCCCTTATAAACAGTATCCAAAGTTGTCGCATCATGCACGAGTGATTCTCATGGTGCATCTTCATATACACCCGGGGAGTCAGCCTCTGTATAAAACATAATTGTTGAGAAAACCGATGAGGGGTATATGGCTCACATATGGGTTCATAATCTACTCGTGCCACCAACACACCAGCATGGAAGAACATTAGATAGAACTATTTATGTATTGTATATGTGTCGTCATTAGTATATGGCCTAGTTGGAAATCGAAATGTGTGGATGATGAATTGTTATTCTCACCACATCATACCCATCACAGTCATAACATCCAGATTCAATGGGGTGCTCCCTACAATGTTCAAAATTCCTTATCAAGAATGCATCCCTACAAGTGCAATGAGGATAAGATATTTGTATCCCCCCATGTGTGTCGTTATCCAGCTATACAAAAGGTGAAGGGAGGACACACTCACAGTAGCCTCTTCCCCTCATTGATGTCCCAAAATAGATGATTTAACTTTTACAACACTGTTATACCCAGACTATTGAGGTCTGCACCATCTAGTTGAGAAACCTTGTTTAATGTACTAGGTCTCCCTCCATGTGGGCATCTCTTATTGGTGAAATCCACTGGTAGATCAGCACCAAGATAAACATGACAAGCTAGACTATCAGCCGCTGCTTAGGCTTGATGATGTATCCCAAACGATTCCACTGGATATCTTCCAGAATCCGCCAGTATGAACAATCTTTACCCCACTGAGATCCTCATAGAAAAATAGGAGTCCTCACAAGTACTGTTTCAACTTATTGGGGTAAATCTAGGAAATAGGGAAACTGGAGTTCCAAGGATCGAATAACAACTGAGAAGGGGGGGGGGTTGAATTAGTTGATTATATTTTTATAGGTTTCAAAACATTAAGAAACCTAACCCTTGAAACCTGTAAAGATTTATTTCCTTACCAACCTTTAGAAAGAAACTAAAGCATTCAAGAAAGGTAAATCAAGAAAGGAACCCAATATTTACAAGGTTTGGCCTCAATAAGAGAACCTACATCCTTGCCATAGCCACTGTCGTGGGTCTATGGAAATCCACTATAATGAATAAGTGTATACAAATTGTGTTAACTCCTGTTGGAATCCTTCTATCTCCCGATAGGAAATATTATAATGACACACGTTAGTTTTCAATGTTTCCTTAATGAACAAATGGTCCAAGCACAAGAATAATACATTTTTTAAGCTGCCCCACAAAATATCACTCTGAATCTTCAATCCGATTTCTTGAATCTGATTTTTCTAAAATCGGTATTCTCAGTAAGATAAGATGATTCCGCACAAGTGCTCACTCCGAATCTTCAATCTGATTTCTTGAATCATATTTTTCTGAAATCGGTCTTCTAAAAAAGATAAGATGATTACGCAAAAGTTCTCACTACGAATCTTGAATACTATTTCATGAATCTGATTTTTTTGAAATTGGTGTTCTCAGTAAGATAAGATAATGATGATTCTCTTCTTCTCAAACACTCATGGAAACTTCTTCAATATGGTAGGAACTTTTCACTATGAATCCTACAGTGCTCCACCTTTTCCACGTGTGAAAAAGTTGAAAATGAGAGAATGATCTGAGAACACATTTATAGGCATCCTAGAAAACAAAGGCGGGAATCTTGAAAATCATTCCCGCTTCCACAAATCTCAAAAACTCCACAAATCTCTTGCATTTAAACTTCAATCTTTGACTTCTTCAAATCTCCTTAAATTTCTCATAGATTTTTTGCAAAGTTGAAATTTGGGATTTCTTGAACTCTTCATATCTTCCTCAGAATGATAAGGATTGATCTTGGATTCCGAATTTCTAGCTCAGCAAGTAGACTCCGACTTTCTAGATCAAGAAGTAGACTCCAAATTTCTGGCTCAGGAAGAAGATTCTGAATTTCTGGCTCATGGAGTAGACTCCGAATTTTTGGTTCAGGAAGGAGACTCTGAATATTTGGTTCAGGAAGAAGAATCCAAATTTTTGGGTCAGGAAGTAGACTCTGAATATCTGGCTCAGGAAGTAGACTCCGAAGTTATGGTTCATGGTGTTGACACTGAATTTATTGCTCCGGAAGTTGACTTCGAATTTTTGGTTCAGGAAGTAGACTCTGAATTTCTGGCTCAGGAAGCAGACTCTAAATTTCGGGATTAGAAAGTAGTCTCCAAATTTCTAGTTCAGGAAGTAGACTCCGAATTTCTGGCTCAAGAACTAGACTCCAAATTTCATGTTCAGGAAGTAGACTCAGAATTTCTGGCTCAAGAAGTAGACTCAGAATTTCTGGCTCAGAAAGTCGACTTCGAATTTTTGGCTCAGGAATTAGACTCTGAATTTTTAGTTCATGAAGTAGACTCCAAATTTATGGTTCAGGAAGTAGACTCCAAATTTCGGGCTCAGGAAGTAGACTCCTAATTTCTGTCTCAGGAAGTAGACTCCAAATTTCTAGATCATGAAGTAGACTCCGAATTTTTGGCTCAGGAAGTAGACTCTGAATTTTTGGCTCAGGAAGTAAACTATGAATTTTTTGCTCAAGAATTAGACTCTAAATTTCTGGATCAGGAAGTAGATTCCAAAAATAGACTCCGAATTTTGGCTCAGGAATTAGGTTAAGGATATAGGTTCTGGAAAAACTAGTTCAGGAAAACTGGTTCAGGAAAAATAGGTTATGTAAAACTGGTTCATAATTTTCTTAGAATTTTTATTTATGAAAAACATCAATCCTCTTCACCATTTCTTCAACAATGTTTATCATGAAACTTTTCATGATTTGTGAGATGTTTAAGATTAGAAAATTATCATCTGATTAAGTTTATAAATTTTGAGACCATTTCTTAACTTCTAACTTCTTTTTCTTCAATATAATCTTTTTTATGGAAATCTTCAACTACAAGGAACTTCATCTTTCTGTAACTCAAATTTTTTTTTCAACAAATAGATTATTTTTCAACAAATACAAAACATTGTTAAACAAAACACCAAAAAGGTACTTCAATCTCCCCCTTTGGATTTGTTGGAAACCCTTTTTAACAAGTTTTCACTTCTCAAAAAAATACATCTCATGTTCTTGAATTTTACCAAAACATAGCCTTTATTAAAAATAATGTCCTGACACCACACTACTCGATAAAGTAATGTTTTTGAAGGATTTCCATCACTTGGTGACAAGAAAATTTTATGGCCATGCAAAGATAAACTTCACCTTACTCAAAAATCCCCCTCAACGTTTATCTTTCTCTTTCTCACTTTTCCTTTCCTCTCTCATTTTTCTTTCTCTCTCTACTATTATATGATAACCACAGCTTTAGATTCATAATAGAAAACTTACTCTCCCCCTTTTTCAACATAATCCAAAGAACAGTAGGGGTTACTTCCTTATGAGTTTTAGGAAGTCTTAGGAGGAGGCTAAATATGGAGTTGTAACCTCAGCTCAACAAACCATTCTTTTGACATTGCTTTTGTGAAAATATCAGCAATCTGATACTTTTTTGAAATATATTCCATCATGACTTCTCCAGTAGCAGCATTCTCTTTTAAAAAGTGGTACTTTATATCAATATGCTTTGATCATGAATGTTGAACATGATTCCTGGAAAGATCAATGGAACTTTGATTATCACAGAGTATTTTAAAAGGTTTAGAAACTTTCATTTTCAAATCATCCAGTTGAACTTTCATCCATATCATTTGAGTAAAATCTTGAGTAGCTGCAACATATTCAGATTCAGCTGTACGTAGAGTTAGTGAACTTTGTTTCTTCTTATGCCAACTCACACAACATTCCACTAAGAAAAATGTTCCTCCTGATGTGGATTTTCTATAATTACAATCACCATCCCAATCAGCATCAGTATAACCATGAAACTTCATCTTATTGTTCCTCTTGTATAAAAACCTATGTGACATTTTTCCTTTATCATATATCAGAATCCTCTTATCTTCCAACATAAGTTATTATTTTGGATTACTTTGATATCGGGAACAGAGAGTCACAACATAAGCAATATCAGGTCTTGGGGCTATAAGACAAAGAAGACTTCCTATTAACTTTTGAAAGTCTTTCTGATTCACACTATTTTATCACTCATCTTTGCTCAACTTTGTGCTCACTGAGATAGGGGTTCAAACTTCTTTTGATTCTTCCATCCCAAACTTCTTTAATGGTTCCTTGGCATACTTTTCTTGGGATAAGAAAATGTGGTTTTATTGTTGTTGAACGTGTAATCCAAGGAATAATGATAATTCCCCCAACATTGACATTTCAAAAATTTTCTTCATCACTTCATCAAAATCTTCACAATCCTTTTCATCATCTCCAGCAAAAAATATATCATTCACATAAAAGTTTACAATTAAGGTTCCGGAATCAAAATATTTAAAATAAATGTTCTTATCATCATTTTCTTTAGAAAAGTTCATCTTTCTCAAAGAATTGTCAAGATTAGAATACCATGATCTTGAAGCTTGTATCAGCCCATAAAAGGCTTTCTTTAATTTGTAAACTATTTTTTCATCTTAATCAAGTAAAAACCCACAAGTTTGTTCAATGTAAACTTCTTCCTCAATCTCACCATTTAAGAAAACTGACTTTACATCCATCTGATATACCTTGTAATTCCAATGAGATTCCACTGTAAGAAACATTCATATAGTTTCCAACCTTGAAACAGGGGAAAAAGTTTCATCAAAATCCACACCTTCCACTTGTGCATATCCTTTACACACAAGCCTTTCTTTGTTTCTTGTCACTTCCACATTCTAATTCAATTTATTTATTTAAACCCACTTAGTTCTGATGACATTTTTATTTGATAGCCTTGGAACAAGTTCCCATGTTTCGTTCTTCTCAATCTGATCCAGGTCTTCATTCATAGCAACCACACATTCTTTATGTTGAATAGCTTCGGAAACTGATTCTGGTTCAACTATTGAGATAAGGGAGGTCTGATTTTCTAATCATAACTTCATTCTTGTCTGAATAAGAGCCTTCTAATCCCCAATAACATTTTCAAATTTAACATGTTTTTGTAGGGTAGGAAAACTCACATTCTGTTTCCCATCATCACTTTCTTCCCCATGTGACTTATCTGAGTCACTTCCACTATTGTGGGAATTCTCTGATTTATCTTCCTGACTATTCATAACAGATGTTATGAAGGAACTTGGATTTTCAATTACCTTTACATCATATGATTCCACCAACTTATGTAACTGTTTGTTCCAGCATTTGTAACTTTTTCTATTTGGTGAATAATGCATAAATATTCCTTCTTCATCTTTCTGTTCAAACTTTCCTAAGTCCAGATTTTTTATTTTGGGCAAGCGTGGACATCCAAAAACATTGAATTAATTAAAAGAAGGTTTTTTGTTATACCAATCCTCATAAGGAGTCATGTTGGTTTCCAGTCTTAACAAGCATATATTTTGAACATGCACAACAGTGCTAACAGCTTCTCTCTAAAGAATTTTGAAAGTTTTTATTCTGATAACATACTTCTTTCCATTTCCACCGAGCTTCTATTTTGTCTTTCTACTACTCCATTTTGTTGTGGAGTATAAGGAGCACTATACTGATGTTTGATACCATGCTTCCTTATATATGTTTCAAAAGCATTGCTTGTGAATTCGGTACAATCGTTTGTTATCAACTTCTTTATGGAAGCTCCCAATTCATTCTCAACATCTTTTCTGTAGAATTAAAACATTTCAATAGCCTCTTACTTATGCATCATGAACATGATGTTTGTCATCCTAGTGAAATCATCAATAAAAGTGATAACATATAAATATACTTTTGTTGATTGATGTCTCATTGGCCCACACAGATCAGAATGAATAAGCTCAGGTAGTTTGTAAGATTGAATCTCAACTCTTTTATGACTTTTTTTAGTCATCTTTTCTTTTCTACCAAGTAATATAAACATCATGATCTCTTCATTTCAAATCTGTAAAATTATGAACAAAATCATCTTTAGAAAGCTTACTCATGTTCTTATACCCAAGGAGGCCAATCCTTCGGTGCGACAACTTGTTTTCATCATCAGCACTATAATAGAAAAAGTTATTGGATTCTCCAATTTGAAAGAGATTCCCACTGGGTCTTTCTAGTTTTGTAATCACTTTTACATTTTTCACACTTTTGATGATACAATAATTATTTCTGAAGATAACTTATGTTCCGTCATCAAATAGTTAACTTACACTAAGTAAGTTATGTTTTAGTCCATCAACAAGAAAAACATTCTTGTACTTTATTTTATCTTCTTTAATCTTTGCCGTTCTGATTCCCTTAATTTTTAAGGAACTGTCATTGACAAAAGTAACCGCTCCTCTATCATGACTTTCAACATGTTACAAGATTTTTATATCACCTATCATGTGTAAAGTACAACCACTATCAAGTATCCATGGTTTGTTCCTCTTACTTTCTTTCAAAGATGTCTCAACAATAAAAGCTCTTTCATCAACCTTCTTAATTTCAGCTTTCTTTTATTTCTTATCATAAGAACCTTGTTCTGGAAGAAGTGTCATACACCATTTGGCATGATGACCAGACTAATCACATATTCCACAAACTTCTTCCAAACATTCAAATTGATTATTTGTTGTAATGTTTCTAACATCTTTAGAATTCACCCTTTCAACGTTCTGTGGGTACAGAAAGTTACTCATTCTTCCACTTTTCTCAAACCTTCTTCTAGGTTGAGATAAATTTTGCCAAAAATTATAAGCTCTATGCCCATATATTCCGCAACACCAGCAATATTCCTCAAATCTTTGTTTTTTATTCAAGAATGATCTTTCTCTATAAAAACATTGTTGTGGTTGATAACTTCTTTCAGCTCTATAAAACTCAGGATGTAGTCCATCTCTTCTTTTGAGTGAGTTTTCTAATTTTTTAGGATTGATAGGTTTTTCAAATCCTTTCTCCACCCAAGATTTACAAATAACTTTTCCTATAACCTGAAATGTCAGAAGAATTAGAAACAACATTATTTTTATTAAGATAATATTTCACCTGATTCTGGTAATGAGCCTTCATAGTATTTTTATAGTTCTCAGCTTTTAATTCTGTAGCATTATTTAATTTTTCATTCATCTTACTCAGGGTATTTTTGGACCCAAGGATTTTTTATTGCAGCTTATTTACATCTTCTTCCTTAGATTCCAGCTTCTTGCTAAAATCTTCAATCATCTTTCCATGTTCAACAATTATAAATTTGTAACTTAAAATTTCTTGAATGTATTCATCTTCCTTATTGGTGACATCTTTAATTCCATCATGAACTTCTTCATGATTCTTCTTCATCACACAAATTTATATCTTGAGATATTTTTTTGCTCAATACATTTAAGAAGTTCAAATCTTAGCTGATATTCTCTGTAGGATTCTTCACCACCTTCTTCACTCTTTGAGGAAAAATCGTTTTTCTCAAATTTTGCAATGATGGTTCTGAATCTTTCTTTACATTCATCTTTTGATAAATCATTGTCAAATGATTCAGATTCAACATACTTCTTTTCTTTCTGAAAAAATTCTTCTTGAATTTTTTAGAAGTCTTCTCTTCTTTTTCATTCTTGTTATATATCTTCCATAGAGGATTCTCATCAGAAAAAGCTTGATATTCTCCAATATTCTTCTTAGGTAAATTCATAGAAAAGTATCTGATTCCTCTACACTCAAAACATTTGAGATGAAGTTTTCCTCCACACTTTCCTCTTCCACTTCGATTGTTCGTGTATATGATAGACATGATGTTTTCATTCAACTCTTCATCTTCCTTATCATCAGACTCACAAGGGTCAGCTTTATCATCATCTTGGATTTTCAGCTTTCTCAAAAAATCAAAATCCATTTCATCTTTTATCTTCTTCTTAAAGATTGGAGATTTCATCATTTTATAAGAATCAAGAAAGTTATGTAGTTCATCAAGAAGTAAATCATCCTTATCTTATAAAGCTGAAATTATAGAATCAAACCTGTCTAAAATGTTTCTAATATGTTTATTCACAATGGTAGAATTTTCCAAGTCTTTTCTGAATACTATGTTGTTGCACACAATATCATTAACTCTGGTGAACTATTCATCAATTGTTTCATCATCTCTTATCCTGATGTCGTCAAATTTACTACGCCATATTTGTAGCCTGGCCTCCATGACTTTTGTATTTCCTTCGAATAACACATTCTAGCTTATCGCACATTCTTTTTGATGTTGTGAGACCCATCACCTTCTGATAAAAATTTTATGATAAGGACATAAGATTATCATTTTTAGCCTTTCAATCAAATTCTATGTTTCCCTTATCAGTAAACGTCATAGGAGCATTTTTCTCAAAAGGTGAAAAGCCAAGAGTAGCAGCATCAACAACTTCAAGGCCAAGAGAAATGAGATAAAGAATCATCCAATTTTTCCATCCATATTAATTATTGGCATCGAACTTAGGAATTCCTCTACTGTTGATAGAATTGATATTCTCTATGATAAGGATTAAACAAGGGAACCTACCTTTATTAGCACTTGATGTTCCAAGGATCGAATAACAACTGATAAGGGGGGTTGAATCAGTTGTTTAACTTTTTATACGTTTCAAAACATTAATAAAATGAACCCTTGAAACTTGTGAAGATTTATTTCCTTATCAACCTTTAGCAAGAAACACATGCATGCAAGAAAGGTAAATCAAGAAATACACACAACATTTTTAAGTTTCGGCCTCAATAAGAGAACCTACGTATTTCCCATAGCCACTCTCGTGGGTCTATAGAAATCCACTATAATGAAGAAGTGAATACAACTTGTGTCAACTCCCGTTGGACACCTTCAATCTCCCAATAGGAAAGATTATACTGACTCCCGTCAGTTTACAATGTTTCCTTAAAGAATAGATGATTCAAATAGAAGAATAAGAATATTGTTAAGCTGCTCCACAAAATAACACTCTGAATCTTCAATCCAATTTATTGAATCCGATTTTTTTTGAAATCGGTCTTCTCAGCAAGATAAGATGATTCCGCACAAGGGCTCACTCCAAATCTTCAATCTAATTTCTTGAATCCGGTTTTTTTGAAATAAGTCTTCTCAGCCAGATAAGATGATTCCGAACAAGTGCTGACTCGGAATCTTTAATCCAATTTCATGAATCTGATTTTTCTGAAATCGGTCTTTTTAGCAAGATAAGATAATTCTGATTCTCTTCTTCTCAAACACTCAAGGAAAATTCTTCAAGATAGTGGGAACTTTTCTCTAAGAATCCTCCAGCACTCCGTGTTTTCCGCGTGTGTAAAAGTTGCAAATGAGCGAATGATCTAATAACATAATAATAAGAAACTCCGAAAATAGAGGCTTGAATCTTGAAAATCATTCCCGCTTCTGCAAATCTCAAAAACTCCACAAATCTCTCACATTTAATCTTCAATCTTTGAGTTATTCAAATCTCCTTAAATTTATCTGAGATGTTTGCAAAGTTGAAATTCAGGGTTTCTTGAACTCTTCATATCTTCCTCAGAATGATAAGGATTGATCTTGGATTCCGAATTTTTGGTTCAGAAAGTAGACTCCGACTTTTTGGATCTCGAAGTACACTCCGAATTTCTAGCTCAGAAACCAGACTCCGAATTTTTGGCTCATGATGTAGACTCCAAATTTTTGTTCTAAGAAGTCGACTCAGAATTTCTGGCTCAGGAAGGAAACTCCAAATTTCTCATTCAGGAAGTAGACTCTGAATTTATGGCTCAGGAAGTAGACTCTGAATTTCTGGTTCATGATGTAGACTCTGAATTTCTAGCTCATGAATTAGACTCCGAATTTCTGTCTCAGGATGAATTCTATGAATTTTTGGTTCAGGAAGTAGACTCTGAATTTCAAGCTCAGGAAGTAGACTCCAAATATCTATTTCAGGAAGTAGACTAGGAATTTCTAACTCAGGATGTAGATCTGAATTTCTGGCTCAGGAAGTAGAATCCGAATTTTTGGCTCCGGAAGTCGACTCTAAATTTGTGGTTCAGGATGTAGACTCCAAATATTTTGGTTCATAAAGTAGACTACGAATTTCTGGCTCTAAAAGTAGACTCCAAATTTCTTGCTTAGGAATTAGAATCCAAATTTATGGCTCAAGATGTAGACTCCGAATTTCTGGCTCAGGAAGTAGACTCAGAATTTCTGCCTCTGGAAGTAGAGTCCGAATTTATGGCCCATGAAGTAGACTCCGAATTTCTGGCTCAGGAAGTAGACTCCGAATTTCTGGCTCGAGAAGTAGATTCATGAAATAGACTCTGAATTTTGGCACAGGAAGTAGGTTCAGAAAATAGGTTCAGGAAAAACTGGTTCCAGAAAACTGGTTTAGGAAAAACAGGTTCAGCAAAACTGGATCTGAATTTTCTCAGAATTTTTCTTTGTGAAAAACATCAATCCTCTTCTACATTTCTTCAACAGCGTTTATCATGAAACATTTCATGATTTTTTGAGAACTTTAAGATAAAAAAAGCATCGTATGATTATGTTTAGAAAGTTTGAGACACTTTCTTAACTTCTAACTTCTTATTCTTCAACATAATCTTCTTTATGGAAATCTTCAGCTACCAGCAACTTCAAAATTCTGTAACTCAAAAACATTTTTAAACAAAAATATTTGTTGTCAACAAATACAAAATATTGTTAAACAAAACATCACAAAGGTTTTTCACAAACCAATGCTTAAATTGGATGTCATGGTTATTCTATTTGTCCTCATCTGTGCCTGGCACTAGCCTCAACAATTACATCACTGAATACGGAATTTTCTCTATGTCCCCCCAAACATTTGTGGTTGGAAGTAACTCACCATACAACCCTCGAAGGATTGAAATGCCAGAAATATGATAGAGGTCATATAGGATAATTCCATCCTACACGTGATGCCCATGCAATGTATTGGTATTTTGAACCAACAACTCAGAAACCCCAGTATATAATTTTTTGGGTGGGACATGTGGAAATGCGTAGGCTAGGCCATTTCATATAGGCCAACCAGTCAAAAGATGTTCTCAAACAATTCAGAGGATGCATGTGCCCAATAGGCCAATGCCCAGTCGTTTGTGATGTTATCATCCTAGTGCAAGTCTCAGAATGTCATCCACCCCTTGATTAGATTTATGAACCCGATCTTGATAATCATCTTGTACAAGGGTGGGGATGTCTTCTCTGCCAATGTATGGCCATTGATGTTATTGAAGTGCATTTTCAAAAAATGCACTATGACCAGAGAATAATATTTTTTATTGTGCCCATATTCATCACTATGCCACTGATATTTTTTGGGGCTAATCCTGAAAAAGTATGATGGAACATCCTTGCTGGTTTTGAGAATAAATACATCACCCTGCAAGCCAAACCACATAATGGAAGGAACTAGCATTGTTGATATTCCCTCTACACCTCAGTCTACTGCTATATCAACGATTTTGGATTAGAAGTGCTCTAGATGTACTTTCCTATTTTAGGTTGTTGTCCTTGTCCTCCCTCAAAGAATCATTGGCACGAACATCTCGTGTAGCCTCTTAAGTGGCCATTGGATCCAGGAACTGGGAGAAAATTGTTGTCACGACACAAAAATTAAGCAATGAAGTTGGTCACAGAGACCCTTTGTGAAGGCCTTTCACAAAGATAGTCGTCCATTCCCTCTACACCACAAAGAATCATGGGTTTCGGCTTGGGCGCCAATGAAATAGTAGATATAGATACTCCAGTTCACTAAAGCAGTCGTGGATAATATTGGTTTTCAAATAAAGAGAGTTCAATCAAGGTAATTCTGAATGATCTAGTGCAAATAAAACACTCTAATCCCCTAAATATTGGCACCATGGGCACTAGTTTCATGGCGAACAACAAAGGCCCTTAGCGGTGGCCCCCAGTCTCTCCGTTGTTCCCTTTTCCCCACAGAACGAGGACCCTT
The DNA here is from genome assembly GCA_963277665.1 of Viscum album. Lineage (NCBI taxonomy): Eukaryota > Viridiplantae > Streptophyta > Magnoliopsida > Santalales > Viscaceae > Viscum > Viscum album. Next base: position 113,984,654 of record OY728155.1, on the reverse strand, counting down.
CGTGAGTACCCCTTCATGAAGACCCCTTGGATAATAAGGAAGGCGCCATCCTTGGTTACCCAACTTCACATTCGCTCTGCAATCTGCCACGGGTTCAATTATTTAGATATCTTCGACATCTTGCACTCGGAATTAGACCCTTAAGGTGGGTATTTGTTGGTGCTGAAAAATGCAACCCAATCAGTCTGCTGAATCAACAATGTGATCATAAGAATATGCCCATTGAAAGGGTCTGTGTTCCTCCACATCATCCCAAAAGGGCCCCTTCGGGAAAAACTATGTGTGGCGAGCATGTTTCTACACAGATGCCTCCGTGAGAGGATCTGCGGCATCCCAGCTTGGCACATGTTTGACACCAGCCCGAATTCCCTCAGTGGTGTCATCCCCTCTGTGGCCCTCTCTATGGCGGCTGAATTGATGGATCTCTAGGTGGCATCAAGCACCCTCCATGAGACCGACACATGAGACAGAGGGAAACCTCTCTGTTATGTCAATCATCTCTGCGGCAGGGTCTATGACCCCCACTGATTGCAGTTTCCTATTAATAAATGGCTCCCATCTTCCGTACCTCTGTGAATCTTCCCTTTCAATGTCTAAGATAAAATTTTAGATAGACCTTCATGAAACCCTCAAATGGATCACCAAAATTACATGCCCTCTACGATCCATAACCCTTTGAATTCTTTATAGCCTCCACATATGGTGGATATTCCCGTTGAGAAGTCATATTCACATCATAGAGATAGGGGCCCTTCAGGGTGCTCAATGTTTCACGAAGCGTTGAGCCTTCACAGAACTCTCTTCAGAAAAAGAAGGATTAGTTAAGGTTATGCTCGACTCCATCAAATGATCCTATTCATGAAGCACTTTCCCTTTGCAAAGGTTTCCCTCTTTACGAATCCCTTCACGTACAAAAATCCCCCCACCTTGTGAAGTCCACTCCCTTCATGAGGGACATCCTCATTGTGAAACCCATCATCTTCAAGAAGAATCCATCCTTTGCGAACCCATCATCTTTAAGAAGTGGCTCTTTCTAATATCTATTGCATTACACACCACTTTCTGATACAACCCACCAAGCTCATGAAAAGTGATTTCATGGTCCCTTGGGTGGTGCATCATATTTCATAGCTTACCCTCATGTGTTTTCACATAGGCAAACTAACGGCTATTGATTCATTCCATAGAAAAGATTATGTGAGCCCCTAAATTGATCACTTCACAACACCGCCTTACCATGACATTGCTGATGCCTTCCCTTCACAAGGGTGAGTGGGTGCTGGTTATGTATTTCATATGGGTGTAGAGTGAACCCACCTCATCTGAGTTATAGGACGTTAAACTTCCAAACACCATCATCCTTAGCAAATGATGTTAAACTACAGCTTTTCCGTGTACAATACACATGGGGTGCCCCATCTCAGACATTCTCCACGCCCACTGGTCTCCAAAGGAGTGAGATCTTTCTCATATGTAATGAGATAATTTTTTTCTAGAGTGACCTCTATCCACGGGGAAGGAAAACCATCATGGTGTAAGCCCCTACCCTTTTATGAGGGTGGTTTCATCCTTTCTCCTCCTATAATATTCATGTCCAAATAATAGAGGATATAAGGGCATAAAGACCTCTTTTTCCCCATCCATCTACCTTTAGACTTTTTCGCCAATGACAATCCACCCTACAGTGAGTCTGAATCTCCATATCCCTAGATGGAAACCCATGTGTAAGCCTTGGTTTATTCTTTGTGTTGCAAACCACATGTAAGCCCCCACTACTTTATTCTCATATGAACCTTTCGAGATGTGATCTTCAGGTCATTGCTACCTCTTGTTTCTCACACCGAGCATGCCTCTTGTGGGCATATATTATGATCTGACCATGACATCCTCCTTGGGATTCCTTAGCGTGTAAGTCTTAAGCTTCACAAAATAACTTCATAGACTTTGATCCTTTCCCTTTCCATGAAATGTAATTAGGAAGCCTCCCTGAGTATCAAGCCCAACACCCATCAGTCGCAACCACTTTGTGTCGGTTGACCCTCGTCCCGTACGATATTAAACTACATTCCACTGAAATATGTGGGTTCTGATCCCTATCTCCTCGGTAGCGTACATATGAAGACTCCATGAGGTTTAACCCCATCTAGCAATTAGCCCTTTTTGTCCTCACCTGATGGAAATTCGTTGTATTCCTCATCTAGCGGTAAGCCATCATAGTCCCCATCTAATGGTAATCTGTTGTAGTCCCCAACCGATGGTATGCCGCTGTAGGCCCCAACTGATGGTATGTTGTTGTAGTCCCCAACCCCATATGAACATAATTGGTTTGATCTATGTCTCCTCGATGGGGTACACCATATTCCTCTCAGATGTTAAACCCCAAGAATTGGTAAACTTCTGTGTCCGCCCTGTTGGGACCCACATCATTGGTCCTTCTGAGTGGCTTTATACAAACTCTCATGCTGCTAATAATGTGTAAGCCCCAGTATGTCATCAGGTTACTATCCACTTCACACACCATGATTCCATATCCTATCCTAAAAAATGTGGACTTTAACACCCTACCATAGGGATACGTCGGAATCCTTCATTATGTTCAATCCAAACACTCATGCATCATCCTGGTCTCTCCCATGATACTTTGTGTTTCAGGAAGGCCATGCCCCAACCCGGAGGTTCTACATCCTCCGTGACCCATACATTTGTCCATTCTCACGGGACACCTCCTTTGGTTTCCTATCGCCCCACCAAACTATGAAAACATTAATTCCCTACGATTGGGATATTTAAGAAGCCTCTATGAGGTTAAAGACCAACATCACCATAATCGTCTCATTAGTTTCATCCCATTACTCCCATCCACTTTACTCAACAATCCATCATCCATCCCAATTATTACCTAGTCCGCCACATCCCAATGAGATAATGACAACCATCCAATTGCTTCCCCTTGTGTCATATGGGCAGCTAACCATGAATATGCCCCAAACAATCCACAATCATCCAACCAAGAGAGCTCCTATCACGATGGGCCACTATCCACACGTAATGCCCAACATATCTATGGGTCACATTGCTCTACACACACCCCTGATTCATCTCCCAATTGAACTACGTGGGTTTGTTCCCTGTCTCTCAGGATATGGCACATTGGAAACCACCGTGAGGTCCAATCCTAGCTAATGGAAAACCATGGTGTCCCCTTCATAGGGACTGAAACATCCTTCGATATGTATTCATTGGAAGTCTAGATCCCCCCAAATAGTAGGACACTCATGTGCTCCCTTTAGGGGTGGCAACCATATGATCAACTTCCGTCAGTGTTCTGGTCAGTCTGATCTGTCTGTCCTAGACGTTAAACTCACAACATACCCTATGTTATACATATGACGTTGGGGAAAACAATAGAAAAATTCCTATGGAGTATAAATCCCCACAATAGACATGGTATTCCTTGAGCTTCCTCAACCATGAGAAGCCCTATCATAAGGGGAATAACCCACACACACTAGTGTTTCAGCATCCAGACACACTAGTGATGTCCGACGTGACTACTCCCCCAATCGAGGGTTGTTGTCCAGACTTGACCCCTTGGATTTTCATGACAGAAGAAGTGTAATTAACCGGTGTCCATGGAGATATGGAACTGGGAAGAGCATCATGAACAAAATCTTAATATTTATGGGAGACCCATATTATGCAACAAATTCTGAGGATGAATCCATAGAAGGAGATACCAACATCCCATCATCCTATTTCGATCAAGGAGAAAATGTCCTGAGTAAGTTACAGATTCCAACCACCATTGGAAAGTGGGACGGTGGGGAAAAAACTACGCGTCCTTGACAAAGAAATGTGCACCCCAGTAAAATAGTCGAAAAAATATATATATGAATAATACAATAAAAAAATAATATATATAAACATAAAATACAAAGTATAATGTGTAAAATATAATATATAAACACACACACACAGAGACAAATATATATATATATATATATATATATATAAATATATATTAATATAGGTATATTGATATATAAAACTATATATATATATATATTATTAACTTTTAAATACTAAAATGTATTTATATATATATAAATATAACATAATAGTATTAAATATTTTATATTTAGTCACATTTTTTAGAAAATGTTAATATTTTCATTTGTTTTTTAAAATGTATCTAATTATGTGTGGGTGTGTGTGTACATTTATAAACACAAACACTTATATATATATAAACATATATATATAAGAATAATATATATATATATAATATTGATTGATTTTTTTAAGTAAACATCTAAATAAACAAATAAATAAACATAAAATAGAATCATAATATGAAATATATGTAAACAAAAAATATAAACATATATGTAAAATATAAATATAAATATAATATAATATTAATTTTATAATATACTAAAATCTATTTATATATATATATATAAATATAACATATTATATTTATATTATTAAAATACTAATATGTGAGTTGGTTAGTTTATTTATTGGAGTAGTGGAGGTCTAGGGATCAAACTATAATGCATGTGATTTATATTAGGGATGAGGATTATGGTGATGTTATTTATTTCTTGGGTGGATAAGACCAGGATGTGTGATGGGGGGTACTAGATACTGGATGAGAGAGGGATGAGGTGAATTAGATGGGGGTGGTGGGACGTGGGACAGAAAGGGGTTGGGTGGACGAGGCTGGAAGATATGGGATTCCAGACAAGATGAGTATAGGGGGTTATGATGGGGAGGGGTTGGGGGTACATGATGGGCAGCAGTGTGTGAGGGGATGAGGGGATATAGGATGGTGACATGGTTGGGGGTGTATAAGAAGATGAGGGGGAGGGTATGAGGGGGTTAAGGGGGTATATATATATTATAAATTTATACACATTTCACAATATATATTTATATATATATTATAAATTTCTAAATAATAAATACCAGATTATTTAAAATATATTTAAAAAAAATTATCATTATTTTTTGAAATAATTTGTAAATGAGGTGTCATTTACTAACATTTCCAAAAAAACATCGGTAAATGAGTTATTTATGAATAGTAACATTTTTAAAAGTCACTAATTTATTGACATTTATTTTATGATGTTTTGAAAAAAAATTGGTAAATAAGGTGTTGTTAAATAGAGACATTTATAAAAATCCCTAATTTATAGATTTTTATTTACCGAAAAATTATGGAAACTTCAGTAAATGAGGTTTCCCTAAATAGCATTGTTTATAAATATCAGTATTTTAGAGACATCTAAAAACGTCATTACATTACCCAAACCTTACTTACGAATGTTTATAAAAAATATCATTAAATAAAGTAGCAACGTTTATAAACATATCTAATGAAAAAAGCATCACTAATTGATGTTGTTGTTGTATTTTTTCTTATTTCATTGTTTATGAGCCTTTACATTGTGCTTTGGGGTGTTTGTGAGAAGACATTTGATTTTGGTGAGGACCATTTAATTGAGATTGTCTTTTTAATATCATGCATTTTTCATTCAATTTAAGCCTCCACATTGAGCCATATATGTTTTATAGCATTAATGTCTACCTTCCCTAAACCTCAGATCCATTTGATCCAAAATGGAAAACCATTATGATTATTTGTGTTATTTTTATTTAAGTTGTGGATAAAGTAGATTTAGTGTAATCCTATTGATATGAACCTATACATGAGGTATGATCATAACTCTATATAAATTTAACCCTTGAGTGATGTGAGGAAAAATTTATGGTGAGGTAAATCATTAGTAGAATGGATATTGATAAAAGGTTGAAATCACTAAGTGAAATGGGAAAATGTCTTGAATTAAAAATTATAAATGATGCATGATTTGTGAGTTCATTATTTCATATCATTATAAATTTAGAATATTTAATTATAAATTTTAGATATGTTTCATAATTTGAAAAATAAATTGTTGATGTATGGACCATGGTGTTTCAATGTTGAGACTTTTCTCAAGGATGAGAAATATTTTATACGTGGGGGTATTTGATATATCTTTATTTGATACATATTTTATTTGTATTTATATATGTTTTGAATAAATTTTAATTGATTTAATGTGAGAATCATGATATATATCATTGTTTTATTTATTTTTATGGTAGATCCAATATTTATTTGAATCAAAAAATTCGTTACGAAAATCACGAATATATTAGATGATGCAGAAACTTAATGCCACATCGTGAAGTGGCACAATGTGGCACTATAAAATCATGGATGAAGCAGAGATGGACTAGATGACCTAAGCTGTATATGAGTATTGAGTAAATAAGAGATCTACAGGGTTGAATCATGTTGGATTTATGATATAAAATAAAGGCTTACAAAGTAAAAATTATGAGTAACATTTGAGAAATAGGGAATTTACAACATAAATAACAAATTTACGCAGTTAAATGTTTTTTTCTTGTGAAATTAATATATTTTTGGACACCAACGAATTTAGGATACAAATACTACATTCAACATGTAACTGGGGTCCATCCACATAAACATGATACACCATTTTAGGCTAACATCAATGAATTATAATTGGTATAGGACCTGAAAACCCTACACTATTCTTCTATATTTATAAAATATTTGTAAAGCCATTGAGTACTAGATTGTTTGGCTGAAAAAGGAGATGTGCCAATAAGGTTCTGACCTAATGTTCAATCATCATAGTTATATTTTCCATTTTTATTTTCTATTTACTATTTCATTGTAATTTTGGATGATTCTCTGTCTAATTTAATTCATGTTTCTCAAGTCCATCTATTCTATATTCTTCTATATTGAATATGTTTTATTAATCACTGAAAATCCCTTGATGATGATTATATAAACCTAATCAGGGATAATATAATTAGTTAAAGGGGGTGCCTGACACAAAATGTTACTTTTCCATTTCCCATAAGATTGTTTTATTCAATAGTATCATGTTGTACTTGCACATCTATTTAATTACCCTTTGATTTATTGAAGATATTATTTTAATTGTGTGATCTACCAACATGATTTAGATAATTGATTTATGACCATTGAATTTGAATATTCATATACTTTTTTAATTTGATATTAATTAACTTTATCTATTCTAATTCATTAGAAAAAGATGAATTGAGATGTTATGGAAGAAATGAATGGGGTTCGCCATTTCAAAAATCATTAAAATTTAATGGTTTCATGACTATTAAATATAATTATTTTGAGGGTAAAGTTGAATTAATTTATTTTGTAAATATACCCATAGAAACAGGTTCCGCTCTCTTCTACCATTGCTCTATGTTTTTGTTTTATTTTCAATTCTATATTTACTTTATTAAATTAAATTAATTGGAATAACCCATCCTTTTATTATTTATTATTGTTTTGTGTTCCAATCTTAATGGGAACGACCTAATACTATCATTATGATATGTCTTTGTTGTTATTATTGTTCATGGAAAATAGAAACTTTTAATTTGGTCACCTATACGGAACTAAGGACACTAATCAGACATGCCAACCCATGACTTGATATGAGTTATCGTTGTGATTTTCCCTCTTATATGTTCTATTCATATTAGTGAATTTCTGAAAGTAGAATTATTAGGACCATTATGACACCTAAATGTTACTCTTGGGATGAATTATGTGATTTTCATGTCATCATAGGGATTCTGGGTGACTCAGTTGTTTTTCAAGTTATTTTGGGATGTCCTTGATGGTTTTGTTCTGGGTGGAAGTTGGTTATGTTGTATCCATAGGATTACACAACACAATCCTTCCTTCAAGAATAAAAACATGTTGTAACTAAAAACTCTAGGTCATGGTGGTTTATGTTTTAGGTTTGATAATATTTGAATAATATAATCAAGTAAGGATTAGGGATGAATGTTTCACCAGATGGGTTATGTGTTTTGTAGTGGGTGTTGCATAAGGATATGTTCTAGAACTGTATAAGGGCGATGTGTAAAGGTTGAAGTTTTTTTCATAAGGGTTGGTTAGTTCCTCTATACCCTATAATAGGAGATCAAAATATAGTTGCCTCATTGTTGGGGTCCCTATTTATTCAAATTTTTTGGGTTCTTTCTAATATAAGTTGGAGGCTATGTCATGGTCGCTGTTTGATGGAGGATTCAACACTGTAGAATGGAGGCGGTAGTGTATTGGGGGATTGAAGCCTCACCCATTACCATTTATTCACCTCCACACCATGAAACTAGGAGATAAACCACATGGGGATCATAGGAGGGACACCACATCATATCAATATGGGTTATGACTTGGAGTAATCTGCCTAATTTTTCTAATTTTTTGGAATCTCTCTTTTTACCCATTTCTACCATTTGAATATTTTATCCCCCTTCTACCTCATTAACATTTTTTAAGATTGGTACTCACAAGGGATCTTCCATTATCTCTTCTATTTGGATCCTAATCCCCTCCATTTTTATTTTATATAAATGTCTCCAATTTAAACCTCTCTTTTCCCTTGTTTCTTTTCTCTTCCTTCCCCCTTCTCATTTTATTTTTTATTTCATTTTCACATCAGAACCCAAAAGGATTACTTGGTTATATCAGGTATAACAGATAGAAATTATAAAATAATAACATTGTATACTATAGTTTATGTGAAATGAAAATCTAAGAATAAATACACCAATAAATATATTTCATTAGATTTAATCTCTTTGAAAGCTTACAGTACAAACAATGGTAATACTAAATGAACCGTAATAAAGAACACCATTAACCTAGACAACAAATTATTTGGTATGAATATTAATAAATAAATAATTAATTTTTTTGTTATCTATTTATTATAAATAAAATAAGAATGATTTCAAGGAAAAATAAATGTTCTCATAAAAACTAAATTTTCTAAAATACAGTTTAATCATACTTTGTGAAAATAATTTAAAATTAATTTACCACCTATATAAAATCTATTTGAAAAAATTAACATTACATTTGAAATAATTATGTCAAAATTATATTATGGTGAATTTTTAGGAAGTTTCTAAAAATATTCATTTTTTGATGAATAATGAAAATACTAAATTTTAATTGAAGATGACCATTTTGTTTAAAGAATATATAAGGTAAAATTATATTTTTATTAAGTTTTAAAGAAAAATTAGATCAATTATATATCAATAAATTCAATTTAGGTCAATTTAATAATTTTCATATTATATTTTATATAAATACAGTGTAAAGATTTAGATATTCTCTCTCTAAAAACTCATTTCATCATCACATATGTGAGATTAATTTTAAATTAAATTTTTTCACATATGTGAATTAAATTTTTTAAAATTGATTACATAGTTTTAATCATAATAACATATAATGTATAATAAAGTTAACATAGTGTTTTTCCATAGTTAATGGTGAATAAAATAATAATTAATTACTACAGTTATGGTAAAAATGGATTTATCGAGGAGATAAACTACGATGACAAGAGTTAAAATGACCAAAAAAATGTCAAAATCCTATTTTATTTTCCTATTTCCATGTTAACGCTTATTTTTTCACTAAAATCCCATTTTGGAGTCTTTTTTCACGATAAAAACATGGGTATTATTCAGTCTTTTCAAAAAATGACAAGTATGCCACCCACCACACATATCAAAGGCCACCAGCTCACCTCTCTTCTTAAAACATTCAATCATATTTGTTTAATCCAATACATACAAAAAATCACTTCAAAAATTACATAAAATCATAATATAACCCTTTATTTTATCATAAATAAATCTTATGACGTCTTTTGGTGCCAACCTAAGCTGGATACCTGAAGAAGCGGTAATGTTCTTCAACAATCGTCTTTATTTTAATTATTTATCCACCTCCATAAATTTTTATTAATTGATGATGATATAATAAAATCAGTATCTTGAATATTCTTATATATTTTTATGTTATGTTATTTACCTAAACCCACCACCACTTCCCTCAAAAGGGTAATGAAATCATGGTTTAACTGTAGGGAGGGTTACCACATCATGAACTATTGTCATTTATTAGTTTATAACCACCATTCATTGTTGGGTATGATAATAGATATAAATTATATATATAATATTTATTGAAAAATTATACCTATTGCGTAATTATACCAATTTGTTTTTGAAAATTTATATACTGTTGAATATGCGATAATGTCGCTCATGTGTACGACAAACTACCAAATCACAAAGAGATGCGATTCGTCTTTCATTAAGGATTTACATGGAATGTGATAAGGATAAAGCTGATGATAATATGTTATTTAAATGAAATAATTATTGTATTCATGAAATATTTATCATTATTGAAATATAATATATCATTTTATCTTTTAATCACTTAAAGATGATGAAATCATTCGTGTACATGTGGACTGTCACCTTCATAAAGTAATGTGAATCAATTTTCATCACCATGAAACATAGATGAAAAATATAAGTATATTTTAGGAAATAATATATTTTTTATGATATTATGATCATTATTTAAACAAAAATATTACTGACCAAATTTCCATAATGATCATTGAAAAATGAAAACATTGTTGATGCGTACGTACGATCTACCATCTCCATGATTGTAAAAAAGTACATTTCTCATAAATCTATTTTATGATTAGGTATAAAAGTATAATTGATTTATAAATATGATAATTATATCATGTTTAATATTTTTATATTATTAAAATATATAATAAAAACAAAAACTGAGACTTTCATGATGAAACACGCCTGAGAAAATAAGGAAACACCTAAAACAATGAAAATAATGAAATATTATAAATGAAATGATGATAAGATGTTATTAAAGGATAATATTTGAAGTTATAAATTTTTATATATTTATTTCATAAGTTAAAAACATTTTAAAACCACTAAACATGAGTTTATTCCATGTTCCACAAAAAGGAAACATGCAGAAATGGGAATTTGTGTCAATTTACCTTTATTGTGACTTATAATATTTATGTGTACATAATTTAATTTATATGGTGATAATTATTCACTTTTTACATGTTATAGAATGATTCATTAATAATTCATGGTATTTTGAGTTTCAATTTTTTTTATTTCATCACAGGGCATTTGACTACAAAATTACCAAGCAGTAAGGGATTTCATAACTCAATTTCCATTATTTGGGTTAAACTTATACATAATTGATTATTTAATGATAATATTAATTTTTTACTGGAAGTTTAATATTTTATTCGTTATTTCTACTTTTTTGTGTTTATATACATTTTATATAAATAATACACTCATTTATTAATCGCCACTTCAACGTTTTGATAATTGTAAGGGTTATCTCACAATCTCATTCTAACCTAAATTGTTTATTATTTGATATTTTTACAATAACAACATGTCATTTTATCATCCATTGGTTATTCATGATATTTTAATATTAAATTACTATTTATCCACTATTTGGTAATTAAATGTTTTGAGAATTGTTTTAAAAAATATAACATTATTTCTCTCTTTGATTAGAAATACGTTCTTTTTCTTCAAAGCATCGTCGTGTAAAAAAATCGTAAATGTATATAAAATTTTAGAAATTATTTATTATATACCTTTTTACCAATTTTTACTTTTAGAAAATGTTTTTAAATTAATATCGATGTATTTTTCAAAATAATTCCCAATTATCATTTATCAAAAAAGTGAATGGAATCTTTGTTTTAATCAATTATGTCATTAACAAAATTTCCAGTCTTCATGACCACTCAAAAGTTCTAATTATTTTTATAGTTTTAATATTTTATTTTCAAATAAAAAAAGTTTCAAAATAATTTTTTTAATGTTAGTTTTAAAAACTTATTCTTGAAAAGAAAATTATATTTATACCAAGAATATTTTTAAGATATTTTTATGGTATTTTTATTTATCAACAACAACAACCCTTCATTATTACTCCAATGGGTATATTTTTTATTGAAACAATGCATAGTGTGTATATTCACGGTTTAATTTCATTTTTTACATATAAAGTTTGGACATTCTCTTTATTGATTCAATTTTTTAGTCATTGAATTTTTATTGAAATATCCACTTACCTCTGATCATTGATTATTAAATTTCCCCAAAAGATCATTATTATTTAAATTTTTTATGTTTATCTAACAAAATTTATATCATTTTTACATATGGTTTTCTACATTGAATGTTATTTTTTATATGAGAAAATATTGATAAATATGTATTCACGACTCAATATGAATATTTTATGATAATGAAAACTGTTTAAAAATTAAATCGATTATTCAATATATGAACAATGGTTTTGGAATGGAATATAATGGTGGGGAATGAAATAGATTGATCCTTGATGCATCGGAAGTATCATGGGATGAAACATTTTGATAACTTTAGTTTATTGGGTTTCCACTCATCAGTTTTAAACTGTCATGTAAAAGGTCTTGACGATAGAGGTATCATGTTCCTGAGTCATGACTTCCAATAATTAAGCATTGCCTTTATTCAGAACTCAGTTTTTATTGTCCATGGAATTTTATCAATGATATTATATCTAGATTCATTTCATTATTAGAAATTTATTAAATGGAATGGGTTTTCAGTTAGTTACCTTTACATATTGATTATGCATTATCCAATATTGAAATTCATGTTTTTTATTAAATTGAATGTGTTTGAAATTAATTATCATACCTTACTGAGTATTATCTATTATATTTTTACATTGATATTATCTCGTGATGCACTTACTTCTTCTTTATTTATTACATAGAATATGTGTTCATTTATTTTCATTTTGATGTTGATTATACTTATTGATTCATGAATATATCCACACTGCATAAATCTCACTAATAATTTTATCTCAACTTTATTTTGTTTATTTTCCCACAAATCCATGAAGTGTAATATGAAAGATATGTATGATGAGATATTGGTAATAATTATAATTTTAGAAAAAAATTATATTGTGATTTTTGTATTCTAATATAATATGGAATTCCTGTATTTATCTAGTATACCATGACTAATAAATTATAATGTCCTTTGGGATCTAATTACTTGTATATTTGGCCAATGTAATAAAGTGGTCATCGGATTTAGGTTACTGGGTCTAGGGCCTCTACAGTTAGTATCATAAAATTTTCTATAGAATACTTGGTAGCTAGTTTTAGGAAAACCTAGGCTAAGGAATATAACCATATGGTACAATTTGAGGATAAGTGTAGTAAAACATTAAAATGTTTTGGTAAGGTAGATACTATGTCTTCTTTTATCTTGAAATAAATCCAAATCTGGATACTACATGTGGACATTGTTCAGGAATAGAGAAACCTAAGAGTAATAACTCCATAAAGGGTGAATGGGTCTTGACCCAGTGGTCACATGGTGCATGAAAATTATCCTTATTGGACACTTGGTTTGAAACTCCAAGGGGATATACATTGGATAATTCACATTTTCTAAACAAACCATTATGAATAATTTTAATAGATGATGAAAATGAATGACCAAGGTCAAACCTAAGTTTTATTACATTGAAAATAATTTATCATAATTTATATATCCAATAAATGATTATATGGTTTTCCCACTATGATTATTTTTTATTATGCTATACATTTTGGTTTCAGTTAATGGGTGGAACCGAAACGAATTGTGTAAACAAAAAACAAGAAGAAAAATTTAGTGACTATGAGAAAATAAATAGGATGGTGACTGGAGTGAAAGATATTATGATTATTCCTATTTTTTTTCTAAAATACGATTCACAACACATATCTTAACCAACTTCAAGACTCACTAAAAAAAGAAGGATGTGTTTCTCTAAGAGATCGAGTGATGGATACCATAGATGAAAGAATGATCAATTTCTATCATGTATGAAATGTGGAATGTGAAAATTATGAATTATTATAAAGGTATCAATAAAATTATTTATGTCTATAATGGAAGGTCATAGATAAAATAATTACTCTGCAAAAATGAAATTCATGATAAGAGAAAATAAATATCATACTTGGGGTCTGTTTGTAGTTATTTTCCTTAAATGTGGGGAACCTGGGCATTACCCAAGTAAATTCAATCTTCTAAAGGTTAAACACATGACCATAGAAAGTCCTTTGTGGAAATAAAATGGACTATGTATTAATATATTGTGATTCAGGTATTAAAATTCAAATTTATTTTTCCAATGGTATTTTATATATATGAATCATGAAACATTTAATGATTGTGTTAAATTTTATAATAATATATCTATTCATTAACATATAATTTATGGATACTATCATGGTTTTATGAGTTTAAATTTAATCAGTAGTTCAATGTCTAAAAAATTCCTTTTGAATCTTTGTGTGGTAGAAATATAACTTGATAAAGGTTATTTTGAGAGAATGTTATAGAAATATAACCAATTTGTATAATATATGTTTTAGTAGAAATTTTAATTTGGGAATGGTTCCTTTACATTTTACAGACATGAGTTTAATGGTATTGATAACCTTTAGGGTTAATATGATCATTAATGACATTATAATAATAGCTAAAAAATTATTAGACTTCGTAAAAAAGAGTTTATTACCAACCATAATAAAAACATTATTTAGTAATTAAATTTAATTCAAGAATTTCGACCATATTGAGAATTTTACAGTAATTATATTAATATAGTATTGAAAAATAACAACCCACATGCTCAATCACAACCCATTACATCTAACAAGGATATAGAGAACGAACCCATTACTAAAGGATGATAAGGGTTTAGAACCTTCTATAGGCCCATGTGAAATATTGGTTAATATGACACAAGTTAAACTACCTGAAAATTTAAAATCAATGATGATCCAATTGGGTTACTCTTGAGGTTTAAAGGTTAATGTATTATATTGGATGAATTTTTATAACCATATTGGTTTTGGAAAATAGTTTGAGAAAACTGAAATAATTTTCACTCTTTTATGAATCTTATGATCAAATAAAATTGGATTTTAGTTCTTCAAATATATTAGTTAATTTTTTGGATATTCATTTCTTAGAGTAATAGATGAAATGAAAATTTATTGAAGCACAACCAAAGTATAAAATTATTCTTATGAAATAGAAACATATCAAGTAAGTATATTTCCTGATATTATAAGATACTAATAGAACAACTCAACTTTAGGAAAAGGATCATGAAAAAAAATGTTATCCTATTGAATTAAAATCTAATGAATCGTATGATTTTTAAGTCATCAACGATTTATGGTTCTAAGGCCCTTAACATTGCATTAGTAATACACATTTTTATTGACAATTAGTTTAATAACTCTGTATAATTATTTGTTATTTTCTTCAATGTATATATATTCATATTCCAATAATGTTACCTTAATTATAAATCTAGTTATATTTTATTCCATATGACCGTTTTAATTCACATTCTCTCTTATTAAGATAGTATTTTATTAACCCTTTATGATGTGGTATTTTCAAAAACATTATTTCAAAATGTCAAACCCTTAATTACCATGTCCAGGTATAAATTTGGAAAAATAAATGTATTTACGGTGGGGAGAATATAACACCACAAAATTATAAAATAAATGAAAAATTATTGATATCGTATGTGACATGCAACACTGATCATAAATATTCAACAAACAAATATTTTTTAAAATATAATCTATTCAATAGCTTACAGAACACGCAAATATGAGCATGCATATACCATAATATATTTTACCATTATAAAAAATACATTAAATAGGAATTTATTAATAGTAATAAATAAATTTTTAAAATTATGGTTATTTATTTATAATAAATAAATTAAGGATCATTTAAAAGAAAAATTAATGTTTTCTTAAAACTAAATTTTTTTGAAAGATGATTTCCTCACTCTTTGCACACATAATTTAAAATCAAATTCAACCATGCATAGAAAATTTATTTGAAAAAATTAACTTAATTTTTAAAAGAATCCTATACAAATTATATTAGGGTTAAATTTTTCAGTTTTTCTGAAATATGTCATTTTCTAATTAATAGTGAAAATACTAAATTTTAATTGAAAACAACATTTTCATTTAAATAGTTTTTACATTTTAATTATATTTATAAATAGTTGTAAAATAAAATTCTTTAATTTATATATCAATTAATCTAGTATTTTCATTTTAATAATTTTCATATTAAATTTTGATATAAAAACTTTGTAAACTTTTGGTGCATCCCTTCCTCTTTGAAGGGGGAGGCCCCTTGTCTTCTTCATCCCCACCCTGTCGCCCTACTTTTGTTCCTTTCTCCAATCCTAGAACACTTCTGAAGCTCCGCGAAATCCCGATTGGACCAAAGGTCCTAGATCTGTTTGAAGTATCAACTCATCTTCCTCTCTATCTTTTGGAGTTCGCCAATGCCTCAAGTCTCTTTAACCTAACACTGGTAGCTCTTTTCTAGCAACGACGTTACTCAATTAATGATTTTTATCATTTCATCTTCGACTCATAGGGTTTAAAGCACCGAGCAGTGTTTGTGCTTCTTGACCGCATGTACATTTTGATTAGGCTTGAAACTATGGAAGATCTTGCTACCGCATGGTCCAGCGCCCCCGCAGATGCAAAAATTGCTACTTTTACATCTTCCGCTGGTCCTTTGATTTTTAGACGAAGTTGGATGCACCAATGACCGTGATTTGGGAAAGCCTCCCAGAACATCCCCTTCCATTTCATAACCCTTTTATCATGAAGGTCATCAGAAACCTTGTTGGATGGTTTTTGTGTTTGGAGACTCGAAATGAAGCATTCATTCATCCCCTTTGTCCCCGAATCTGCATTGATGTTGATGTGTTCAAGGTTCCATTGGATTGGGTCTGGATTTCTATTGGTGAGGAATTTAGGTGGAAGCAATCAGTCATCAATGAAACGTGGCAAGATTTTTGTATCTCTTGTGGTCGGCTTGGGAATCTCTCCCATGTGTGTCTTATTGGGTCTCAAATCAGACTAATGCAGTTGGAGAGGGAGATGAGTAACAATGAGGAAAGCCATGAAGAAGTTTAGTTGGCTCATTCCAGAGAGGTTCTTCATGTAATTTTCCCACAACTGGTCATTACTACTTCTACGTCCCCCTTTCAGCATGCTTAAGTTGTGTTTTCTCTTCCTTAGGGTGAAATTAACATTGAGGGGGATCATATGGGTACTGGTGGGATTGGCCAACCTATCCAACGAACCATGGGGAAGGAATAGTGCCTTTCCAATACTAGTTCTTTTGCTGATGTTGTGAAATCAGTTGGTATTTCTCAACATGGTAAGGCACCAGCGGACCAGGGGTTGGAGGTTGGTCTACAAGGTAAGGAGGTTTGTGGACTATTCATGACCAGGGATGAACAGAGGGTCATTGATGTTTTCAAGCACTTAAAGACTGATTTGTGATGTTATTCTTTTATTTAGAGTGCTGATATTAATGTTCATATAGTTCAACCTGGACATGAACTAATTCCCTTTGTTATTAGTGAGAATGAGGTGATGGAGACACTAGAACCAAGGTAACCTTTCCTAGTTAGGGAACTCCCGGATCAAAATGTATCAAACCAAAATAAATTGGCATCTTACAAGCAGGATTAATCAAGTCCTCTTAATATTGAAAAACGGTTTTTATCCTTAGCTAGAAGTGAGCAAGGAGGTGAAGAACATGAAGGGTGGACTAAAGTAATTACAAAAAAGAAAAATAAATGGGGTCAATCATAGGGCATTGAAAACACTGAGATGAGTGATGGGGATAGTGTCTACCAACAAGAGACAGAGTATGGGAATGCCTCCTTCGAGGATATGAATGTTGGATCCAAACTGAGCAAGGGAAAACAAGGGAACCTTAAATATGGGAGTTTCCCAAATTCAGAAGGGAGGGAAGAAACCTAGACCCCGCAAAGATTTCTCGTAAATACCCCAAACAAATTTTACCTAATCTTCAGGTAAGAAAGGATGAGTAGAAACAAGACCAATTGAATTATCAACCACCAAATGAAAGCCAGAAAGTGGAGAACAATGCAGCAAGGAAATAGGGAAAGTGGAATAGGATGAAAAAGACCCTTTAGAGTTCATCCTTTACTCTCAGGAAGAGATGCATCAAAGTTTTGTTCAGGTTAACACCCCCAAAGAGGATTTTAGAAAAATTTATGAATGAAGGTTGTGATTTGATACCAATGAGGAGCAAAAATAATGGATAAAAAGCAAGACCGAATACGGGCGCAGGGCTTCAACAAAGGTAAAATCAACACAGAGGAATTCATACAGATAATAGACATAATGGATAATCATTTTGAAGAGCTTCTCAATGATGATACGGATATTCAGGTTAGTTCACTTCATTGGGAGTTATACAAAGTTTCAAAGTCAAACAATTTTAGTCATGTTTTTAATCAATATGTGAGCTCTTTCAGTACGATGTTCTTCGGATAGGTTGACTGAGGTTTCCCACTTATCCTCAAAGTATCTTTTTTCAATAAAAATTTATATTTGGTTGGTATTAGACATAATTACACAAAATGTATTCTTGGTTAAAAAATGGGTCATTTTTTAATATTACTGAATGATAAAAACATTGGTATGATTTAACTTTTCAAATTAATTACAAGTGTGTCACTCACCTCCTTTATAAAATTACACCCACTCTCCTCTATTTTTCACACCATAAAACCTATTTTTTTAAGAAAATACATACACAAATAAATCTTGAAATTCCTTAAAGTAATCCATGAATCCATAGTTTTGTAATAAATAAATCCTAGGAAGGAGTTTAGTGCAAACCTAAGGATACTACTTGGAGAATAGGAAATGTTCTTCACTGAGCGTCTTGATTTTATTTTCATATCCACCATATTAAATTATTGTTAATCCTTGATTATATAATAAAATAAATATATTATATATACAAAGAAATTTTTATGTTATGTTTATTTACTAAAACAACCTCCACTTAAATAAAATGGGTTACTGAATCATCCTTCATGTCTATAGTGGACTACCACCTCGAGAACCGATTTCATTCATTCTTCCATCACCACCATTCACAGTTGGGTATGATGATGGATAAGAAGTAAATACAAGATATTAAAACATAATTATAACGATTTAGTAATTATATAATATATACCTTTTTTTAATTTTTATACTGTCAAATATATAATAACATCTCTCGAGTGTACAGAGGATTACCACCTCACAAAGCGATGTGTTTAATTTTTTGAAAACACATTACATAGATCATGGTAAAGATAAATTCAATAATAATATGAGATATAAATGAAATAAGTATTTATATTAATTACATTTTTATCATTATTCCTAGATAATATATCATTATTTCATTTCAGTCACTTAAAGATGGTAACAAGATTCGTGTACGTGTGGAATACAACATTAATGAAGTGATGTGACTTTCTTTTCATCACAACAACACATGGATGATATATATAAGTATATTTAAATAAATAATATGGATTATATGATATCATTATAAATCTATAAAGATAAAATATTACTTAGATCAATCACGTAATGATCCTTGAAAAATGGAAACTTTAGTCATGAGTACGTATGGCCTACAATCTCTAAAATTGTAATATAAACCATTTATCAAAACTATATATAATGATTGAAATTACAAGTATTAATGATTTATAAATATTGTAATTATTTCATAATTACTATTATGTATATTATGAAAATATATAATATTTTGAAGAATATTATTTTCCCTGATTAAATGCGCATTAGAAAACATGGCATTTAACATCCAAAATAATGAAAATAAATAATAGTTATTAACAAATAGGTTATAATATGCTATAAAAGTGTCATATATAATATTATAGATATTAATATGGTTCCTTTATAGACTAATAAAGTCTTTAAAACCACTATACAATATTTTAAATCTCATTCAACCAAATGGATGTGTAAGGTGAGGGACCTTGTCTCAATTTCCCTTCATTAAGGTGTATATTATTAATGTCAACTCAATTACATTTTTAAGATGTAAATAATTACACTTTTAAATTTTATATTATTAATAATTAATAATACATTTGATTTTAATTTTTAATTTTAATTATTTCATCAAATGGGGTTTGACAGGAAAATTACAAACTCTTGAGGGCTTTTTTAACTAAATTTCAATTCATTATGTAAAAATAATACTTAATTGATTATTTAATACTAAGATTTTGTGTGTAATGAAATTTGATTATATTATGTTATATTTACACTAGTTTTATGTGGATTTATATTTGATACACATAAAAAATTCATTTATTAATCCTTACTTCAACATTATGATCATTGTAATTGTTTATTTTACAATCTCATTATAATCGAGATTGTTTATTATTTAATCATTATCTCATAAACCACTTTAATTTTTAATCATTGGGTTATTAATTATATTTTAAATTTATAGAACGATTTTTCCATACGTTGGATTTTAAATGTTTGGGAAAAAATTTTGTATGGAAATCCACCTTCATATCTCACTTTAGTCGGAAATATTTTTTCTTCAAAAATAATGTTTTCTAAAAATGATTTTAAAAATATATTTTACTTTTTAAAAATAATTTATTAAATAAAAGTTTACTCATTTTTACAATCGAAAAAATGTTTTTAAAGGTATTTTCACATATTTTTTGAAGCAATTCACGTTTGGATTTTTTGAAAAAGAGAATGTAATCTTTGTTTTAAATGCATATATCATGAATTGAATTTCTAACCATCCCATCCACACAATTTTAAAAAAAAATAATTTATAATTTTAAAAGGATATTTTCAAATAAATTTATTTTCAAAATGTTTTTGATCATTTATTTTTAAAAATATACTTCCAATATTAGAAGGATATTTTCCTCAATATGTTTGTAAGATATTTTTATGGAATTTCTCTTCATCAATAACTACAATACATTATTCCTACTCTGATGGGTATATCTGGGATTGAAACTATCTGTATTCTTTATATGGATGGTTTATGATCATTTTGACTGAGTAAAGCATTGACATTCACTTTATGGATTCATTTTTGTTGTCATTATATTTCCTTTGAAATATTCGCTTTCCAGTGATCATTGGACATTAAATTTCTGATAAATATCCATATTATTTATCATGGATATGATTATTTATTAAACCATATATCATTTCTACATACATTATTCTATATTGAATGATATTTTTTAATCTAGGTAAATATTGATAAAGATGTATTATTTATTAAATATATATATTTTATGATAATGAAAATTGTTCATGAATTATATAATGTATTATATATATGAGGAATTATTTAGACATGAAAGACACAGGTGGGGCATGGTTATAGAAATCCCCTTGATGAATTATTAGTCTAATGGGATAAAAATATTGTATAAACTTAGTTAAATGGGGTTCCAAAAATAATTTTTATACTGTCTTGTGAATGGTCTTAATGGGGGAGGTATTAGGTTCCTTGGACATGATGCCTAATAATTATGAATATCCATCATTCAGAATTCAATTATTATTATCCATGATATTTTAGCAATTATATCATATCTGGATACATTTATTTTTTATTTATTTATTAAATGGAATATATTATTAGTTATTTACCTTTCCGTATTTATTATGATTTATCCAACTTTTATAATCATGTTATTGACTAAATAGAATGTAATTCTAGTTAATTACATCTCCAAACTGATTATTATTCAAATGATTTTTTCATTGAAAATATTTATCTATAAATTCCTTCTTAGATTAATGATTACCTAAAATATGTGTTTAGTTATTAATGTTTCCATATTGATTGTTCTTATTTATTCATGATTCCTTACATTTTAATTAACCCTAAATGTTCATTTCAGCTCACCAATATTTTCTTTCAAATCAAAGGAATTTATAAAGTGTACTATGAATGATATTCAAGAATATGCTATATGGAATAATGATATTATGAAAAAAATAATGTTTTAATTTTTTTATTCAAATGTAATATGGTAATCTTGAATTTGTCCAATTTAAAAAATATTTTAAACTATTCCGTCATTCAGGGCATGGTTTCTTGTATTTTATTCCAATATAATAAAGAAGGCATTATCTATATGTTACATGGGTCAGTTTCACAACATTAGGGTTTATGGTGACCGTATTCATGGGGATTGTTTCTGTAAGGGTTTATAAAGTGCCTCTCATTACTTTTATGGGTGTTCACCAATGAAGGAAAAACACCATATTTAATGATTACATGACCAAGGTAGGTGGTTTTATATTTTCCTTTTATTTATAAAGTAATTTTTTATCTTATATTTATAATACTTATTTTATTAAATCAAAATTTTATGTGAAGTTCATATTAGATTTTGTAATAATTTAAAGTATTGTGTTTCTCATAGAATAAAGTGTTTAAATAGTATTATCAATTTTAATTTAATTTATTTAGTGAAAAGTGATTTTTAAAATGTTTTAATTATTTTATTAAAATGGAATTGGTGTTTAAGGAGTATTTATCCATGTATGGGTTATGATTTGGGTGAATAATTGGTTTCCTTTGTATTTTTTAAATAAAATAATACATATTGGTTTTTAAATAGGTTATCAAATTGAAAAGAGGATCTATTATCTGAATCGTTTTGAATATATTTTATCTAAATGAATTGGTTTAAAGGATATTTGGAAAATTATTTAAAATGGGTAACTAATGGTTTAGCATAATTATTTGGATTTATAGTAAAGATCATTCGGCACAGTACAGGGTTTTAATAATTTATGTGTATGTTAAAAACCTGTTGAATAAAATTTTTATTTAATATTTACATCGATTGTGATCCTTTATGGGAAAAATTTGTATCATTAATTTTTGGATGATGTGATTTGGGTTTTATCTTGTTAGCCATCTCCAGGTGAGCAGTGGTTTGTTCTTTTATTTTAAATCTTCATATTGATATGGTTGGTTTTATGATCACCTAATATTTCTTGTTTTCCAGGGAACCCTATGAAAGGAATGTTTTCTTAACTCATTCTACACTATATATGGTGTATTATTCTTTTATCCACTCAGTTGTGTTGTAACTAGGGCTAGTAGGGTGTGCTCCCTGATGATATCAGTGCAGGATGGTCAGGAAGAATGTGTGATTTTGGATGAAACATAGGTTGATAGTTGGTATAATGGTAATGGAAATGTCTTGGATTGTCTCACATTAGGAACTACTACGTCACCCATGATATAATATGACCCATATAGAGGACTCCCAATCATGGACCCTAACTCATTTGACATCATGACACTTTGTATGTGTGCAATGTTTGTTTAATTTGAGGTATTAGTGACATAGTTCTTTGATATTATTCTAATTATTAATCTGCATGGTGTGTGTTGTTTTAAATTATTTTACAAAATTGTTTGAGAAAGAGATTTAAAAAGTAGTTACAAAAGAAAGATTTGAAAGGAGTATTTTATAAAAGAATCAAATAAAATTTAATGTTTTCATATTGATTCATTCCATTTAAAGTATTGATGGTGAATGTTTATAAGATGTTTATGGGCTTAATGTTTGGTTTAAAGTATTTATTTATAAAAAAATATATTATATAATTTTATGTCTAACTAGTATCATAGAAATTTATTTTTAATGAACTAGAACAAACCCCACATTGGGGTCCTACATGGCTTGGTTTAACTCACACATTGAATAAAAAATTCTGTGTATGTGAAATTTAATTGTTTCCTTTCAAATACGAATCATTTTATCTCCTTATATCCTTTGGTTCTGGTTGTTCATTTGATGATCGGTATGTGATTTCATTTAATTATTTTTGATTATTTCCAAAGATATTTTATTTTATAATTATATATTCATTTTTTCCTTTTTTTTTTATTTTTTTTTTTACTTTTAATTTTGGGTGAAATCATTCCCAATTATGAATAGATGGTATACTAGAACAAGTTGATAGATCAGGATGATCCGGAACGTAACCCAGGACCATCCCAAGACTAAATCTGGTACATGGTTCAAGAATATCATGGGTTGGGTCATGATATTATAGATTATTAACTTGTATTTCAAAGTAACATATAGTTTCATTTTAATTCTACTATTACTAATATAGTGTTGAAAAAGAATAATAAAAAAGATACGAAAAATATAGTAATGGAGAATACCTCCTTGCTCATATATATGGGGTATATCCAAATTAAATTTTCTATAATTATCTATCCTTCCAATAATTTTTTATATAGTTGGAGGAAGTATAACTAAAGGAGATACAAATAGATATGTTTTCGTGTATTTTTTATATTTAAATACAATATATCTGTGGATTAGAATATTATGTTATTGCTTGGGTAATGGCTCCTGAATCTTGATATTCTAAATATTATAGACTTTAATGTGTTCAAATTACTAAATGAGTAGGTTGAAGAACTTGAGGTTTTCAATACTTGAGAAAAAGATGAAGATGAAACTGTTGTTTCTCATAGGATGTTTAAGTGAGAGGTATTGGTGGGAGAATTTAACCAAGAGGCTAGGGCTAATCAATATAAAAATATTAAAGAAAATATTCAAGATTCAGAATTTAGTGATACTAAACATCCTTAGATACTTAAAAATAAAAATTTTTATCAGAAAATATTCACACACCTATTGATGTGAAAATAAAATAACTCGGTTATTTATTTAATAATGTGTATCTAATTTTAATTTTGTGGTTATTTTTCAAATATTTATTTTTTATGGGTGTAATGAATTTAAAAATAATAAAGGATGTATTTCTCATTAGATGGTTGAGATTAAAAAAACAAATGAGGAGATGAAAAATAGGAATGAAACAACAGTTTTGAAATCATATTTTCACGAGCTCCAATAAATTATTAATGATCAATATTAAATTATATGGAATTTTCTCCTTGTCCAATGTGACATTATATACTTTGTTTGGAAATTAAATCTTTTCAAAATGAATTAATAACTTGTTTTGATATGATGAAGAATATTTTTTAAGGACAATATTCCTTCATAATGAAGTTTTCTTTTATTCGATCTTGTCAACTATTTCATTTATATTTTTTTATTTCTTCTTTATGAGAAACAAAATATGTGAATGATACAATGAAGACACTTTCATCGGATTTGAGATACCTATATGAAAGAATAACATATATAAAATTCTATATATAATAAATATATACTATTCAATATTCAAAAATGGATTTATATTTTAAATTTAATGAGTATAAAGATGGTAAAAAAATGATTAATAGATTTGAGATATTACTAAATGATATTATTGGTATTTTTGAAGATACCTTAAGATATTTGAATGGAAAACTTGTTATTCTTGGACCAACTAAATTTTCCTCAATGATTATAGGATAATGTAAGGATATTATTAATTAAAATTTCAAGGTTATATATATAACATAATTCATGTGGTTGTAAGGAATCTATAATAAATAAATTCTGAATCTAGGTCAACATCAAATTAGTGAATTGATGAAGGAGCTAAAATTCAATGGGAATTTTTTAATTGAAATGAGATGATTGTTTATAGAGTATATCCATCAATCACTATACCTATCATTGATGGTAATCAACCAATATTTTCAATGAATAAATTTTTCTTTTCAAGATTTTAGTAGAACTTCTCAATAAAATTATTCAATGAATTACTAATTTGGATAAAACTACATGTGATTGTTCCATCCTACATAGATCTAATCATTTTGAAATTAAAAGGCTGTATAATCATAATTAAATAATGGATATATAGTTTCACAAGACTATTCCAAATATGAACTTATAATAAGAATAGATATGTTTGGAAAATATTCTTTTGAAATAAGTGGTTATATATCACTTGGAGATGCACTACCTGATATATATCCATCCTCTAAGAATTAGATGTAACAATGTTTTGGACCTCCCAACATATAACCTAATACTGAAAAAGATAATTCTAATATTTCCTAATGATATAAGGTTGCTTCTTAAGGGTATTCCCATTCAAATGAAAAAATATTATATTACCACTAATTAGGTCCATAAGAAGTAATTCAAAAAAATTATTGATGCTATTATTTCATTGAAGAAATGGAAATGTTTAGATAATACTGTAGTTATGGTGAATAGAGCCATGTTACACCTAACCATAGATACTTGACGTTCAGACCTGTAGATCCTACTGTCAAACCTACTCCAACCCTCGCTACTAATGTAAAACCTACACCCAAACATTCATCCAAACTAAATAGTAAGTGTAAATAATAATATATTTATTGTTTTTTCTATTTTCATTTGTTTTTTATGCTATGTTTTTATTCCTAGTGTAATTAAATTGTTATTCATTCAATAGAAATTAGTTCCATCATTCTTTATTACATTATTTTTCTTTGAATGAGTAATTTTGGTTCCTAATTATTCATTTTCTCTATGAGGTTAATTATTTCATAAAATTCAATGCTTCAAATCCTTATTATTTTAATAAATATATTAATACATGTTTATTATTTCATTGTCAAAAAACCATTTTTCCCAACTAATGTTTTCTTTCGTTTCGATACCATAAAATGGATAAAATTGGAAAACACAAAATTTCAATCAAATTCATAATTATTTATTTCAGTATTAATTATAATCATTAATTTTTTTCTATTAAATTAAAATTTTACTATTTTATATGTTAAATTCTGAAAAAATAAAACCTATTAAATTCACTAAAACAATTTATCTAAATTTTATGGTCTTTGGGATCATAAATGCGGTGATCTTGGACACACTAATGTTGTTCCAACATATCCAATTATAAAAAGAAAATTTATGCTCACAAAACCCTTATTTGATCTAATAATAAATTATCATGATGTGTCAAAAAAATTATAATGTTCTATATATTTTTATTATAATATGTTACAATTGAGATTGAGTAAATCATTCTATTTTGCAATTCATACATTGAAGATATGAAGTCTTATGAAATTTTAGTTTCTTAATTTTTTCCATTTATAAATAATTACACTATATTGATGAAGTAACAAATTTTAACTAACACCATAAGATGAAGTATTTTGAAATTCAAAGCATTATAATTTTCACTAAGTCTAACGTCAAGAGAAAAAAAAGAAAATTAATATACTTATTATGTAATGTTTTAGGGTATATAGATATCATATAATATACCTAAGTAATGTTTATAATAATAAACTCATCTCGAGGAAAAAGTCTTATGTTGTGATATAGGTATTAAAAAGGCCTATTTGAAGTCATATAGATTTGATGAAGTCAAATGGAATCGATGAAGTAATACAAAATAAATGAAGTTATACAAAATTGATGAGGTAATATGAAAATAACAATGTCATATGTAGTATAAATTCTTATGAGATAGAGTTATCGGTGTCTTATAATGTAAATTCTTAAAAAGATAAAAAGTCACCAAAGATGGATAATTTGAAATTTAAATTTAAATATATTTTTCCAAGTCAATTTTTAACATTACTACTATTTTCAAATGTACTGATCTTTTTTACTATAATAAAAATTGAAAACCCTTGGAATTAGCTTAGTTAGATCACTAATTATTTGGATGTATAACAACACCAATTTTAGAATATCAACAGATTGTTGGGGAAAATAAAAAATAAAAATTTTGATCTTTATGTTTTTTAATTGTTTATATTTTTTACCTATTAAATATTTTTTGAAAATACAAGAGTGAACATATGGATTTATGAAATAAAATGAATTCAAAATATTTTTATTTTCATGAAGAACTCATGCACTAAAAAGGTCACTATATTTTGTGATCTGAACATTCATATTCTTCTTGTGCACTAAAGTGATACTTTTCTATGTATGAAGGAAAATGTACTCAACTACTACTCTTCATAGTAGATTATATTTATTGTAGTTTGAATAATATTTAAGTGTTACAATTTGGTAGTATATATTTGTATTTTGAATTTTTCTTCATCTACTACTACAATCAAGTACCACAACTGAAAATCATTTCTCATAGCTTATTTTATATTTATTTAAGAATACAATCCTTGTGTCGGGTGCATGTAGGTTGGGATTTAATCTTGTAAATATATATATCAGTAAAGGATATTGGAAGTTATTTATAATATGTTTCAATATATTAGAATCAACTATCATGGTTCCTTGGAAAAGGGCCTGATTAGTATAGTCACCAAGATCACATTGAGAATTAATGGTTTAGGGAAGTTGAGGTTTTAGAGACCCTGACCAATGTAAAAATCCCAATGTCCATCTATTTTTTTTATTTTTTCTGCATATTTAATTAAATTGTTAGGAAAAAATTCAAGATGCTCTTAAGATTAGATTTTTATTTCGAAAGAATTATAATAACTCATTAAACCACATTATTGAGTTCTTGTGAATCCTAACATGAAAAAAAAATCATCAATGCACCAAGGCCATGGATTTAATTCAACAATTTATTCTATTAATTTGAATAAATTTTCAATAACATTAAATATATATGATAAATCCAATATTTAATTATTCATTAATGATATGTCACTCATGACACACCCAATGTATATTACTTCTTCTTGAGGAAATTTCTTGAATATTTTTGGAAATATATCATAGTAAGTGACTTGTCACACGAATTAAAAATAATCGTATGTCTAATAATCATTACACACATTCATATATAGTAATATACAATGACACATTACATGGATAATTTCTCTGGGAGGGATTATTCTCATAACCTCCTCTATTAGAGATTACCATGTGAGAACTTTATTAGATGATTGTCCATATTCTTACAAGGATCATGTACATAACCATTAAACATAATATTTGTCCTATAAAATAATTTTATCTAATCCTAGTACATAAATTCATGAATATTTTCATCCAAATTCAAGGGATCCACCATAGTGATGAATTTTTCTATATATTGGATGAAACAAGTACCCTAAACACATTATAACATTGATTATAAAAAAATGAACAATAATCATTCGATAATGTATACAATAAATATTTTGTTCTTCGAGTGATCATGTAACCAATAGTACCAAATATATGGATATAGGGATCCAACTCCAACATATTCATCTAATTTCTTTTTCAGTCAGCTTTAATGGATTTCAAATCAGCATTTTCTCGTTGATCTTTAATTTAATATCATAGTTTGATGAACTTGATAAAGGGAATAATGGAACCATACATTTCATACCTATAATACACTAATTTTCAAATCTATATCTACATAGTCTTACCCATTGTAGAAAGAAATTATTAATAAACATAGACATCATAAATATCTAATATCTATCCTTTATGTGATACAAACATAGATATTTTTCTAAATATATCATTAAAATGGATATTTAAAATAGTTTTATTGAATGAAAAAATTACCTTACACTCAACACAAAAAAACTATAAAAATATTCACGTGAAATACTATTTTATTCCTACTATAAAGAATAACATAAAACCCCTTGATAATATACCTAAAATAATTCATGATAGGGATTAGAGAGTACATTTATTACTTATTTTCATTTTTTATAAGGTTATACATATATTATATATTCTCATATCTTGTAATGTTTTGACAACTCCACCACATGATTTTTAAACATCAAGTAATTCACTCACATTATCTTCCTCATGGAAGTTAAACATACCCATGAAGACCACATTATTCAATGTATATCACTCACTAACTCGACTGAATATCATATAATTACATCCATGTTATTATAGATATAAAACTATTAGGGGATAATGAGGTACCTCATAACTTATCTATTTAAATAACAAGGCTGGGAGTTTCCTCTTATCCAAGATCCCTCAGTGCATCTAATCTCAGTAAGGATATATATTATTTTCCTTATAATCATTATTTATATGTTTTATTGTCAATATAAATCCTTTATTTGTTTCCTTTTATGGATTTGTCTTCTTTACATAATACATCAAGAAAAATGAATTATATAGTACATACATAATTAGTTTTATCAATTCATTGGTTCTAGTTGGATATACATACACTATTTAGTGTTATATATATCTTCATTATAAATCCCACAAAAATATCTTTAAATATCTAGGTTTTAATTTTTAGAAAACACTTAATAATCATGAAGCCATTTATGTGAAATAACTTTTTTCCATTGAAAGGATCACTTATTTTTTCATTCTTCATTTGGTTCTCTATTTCCAAATGATTTAACCAAATTATTAGGAATTCATTCATAACATTCTTTGCTTAATTAGATCATTCACTTGAATTCATAGAATCTTTATCAAAACATGATTTTCAATCCTCACAATTATGAATTATCATACCTTTCTCAGCATAGGGAATATATATTAGTATAGTATTAATGTATTATCATGATCTATGGCCTTATTGTTCACATCATTTACATATTTCTTCTAAATATCCAAATATATGTTGGGTTGACAAATTTGTTGATGTAATTATAATATTTTTCTTTTTTGGAAAATATTTCCTCATTTTCATTATATAACTCCACATTTTCCCAGTAATTTTCCCTAGAAATTAAATTTAAATTTAGAAATAGTAATTTTTGAGTCTATATCTTCCACAAAATAGTAAAAATATCAAAAGATTTACCTCCCAATTTGATAAAAAAATATCCAAAAAACATTTACTATTTTCCTTCCTCAAATGAAGACTAATGTTTCTTATGTAATAGTGGAATTACTCTATCATTTCTCAATTTATTTAGTGTAAAATAGTTCTTATCACTTGACTACTTGGTATAAACATGTTCAAAATTGGTTTGAAACCCAAAATTATTAGGTATGAAATATTTTTTATTAGATTAATTAGAAACATAAATAACTAATTTTTCTAATATTTATTCCATTCTAAATAAGATGGTTAACCTTTATCCTAATATACTTTTATGAACACTTTTTTATATTCATTAACTCCTTTTGGGCACCAAAACATTTGGATTATTTCTCAGTCTGCTCTTTTTATTTTTAAGTTAGTTCTTATTAACGAACTCTCAATATTTTCTTGTTCATATAAACCTTCAATTTAATTTTCTTAATCTCGTATATATATTTCACTTCATTATTGATTCTATCCTAATTTTCAGTATCTATATTATTTATTTATTTCATCAAATGACGTTTTTTTATTTATTTGTGTATTATTATAAATAATATATTCCATGAAATCTTTTAGAATGTATTCCAACTTTATCTTTTCATCTCGATCATATCTGTATGATGTACCAAAACATATCTCTATAATATCCATAATATTAAATTCATATTATGAATATTTTCCTTAAGATGAGTCACCTTTCTCATTTTTTCCCATACAACTCCTTATCTTTTTTATTGAATATTTTATCTTACGTTATCCTCATTTCTGTTTTTTGAGGGTTATATTATAATTCATCATGTTTTTATCCCACATAATATTTCATTGGTAAATTAATTTGAAAGTGTTAAATAACATTATAGTTGTATAACATAGGATGTTTCATACCCTTTCCTTTAATGTTTATATTTTTAAAACATTTCTAAAATAAGGAAATATATATTTTTTAATAGATAAAAAGCTTATTATTTAATATAATATATTTATTCTACCACCTCATCATAATTGAAATTATGATTTCTAATAGTCTAAATATTGATCTAATATTTTTTTTTCTTCTTGAAATATTTAATTTTGTTGATTTAATAACCATTGAAATGAATATGAAGTTTATCTAAGAAAATATCATCTATGTACTCCAAAAATGAAATTTGATGATAAACATAATCTAGAAAGTTCATCAATAGATTTTTCACAATAATAGAATAATCTAGTTTCTCACTAATCAACTATATGTTTCTGATAATCTCGTTGAATATTGTAAATTACACAGCAATATTTTCATCATCAACAAACTTTACGTCCCCAAGCCCACATCTCCAAACATATAATTTGGATTATTGACATTAATATTTCCTCCATAATTTCTTGTTATTTTATACCTAATTTATTTTTAATTTTAGATTTCCATGAATTTTGTGTATATCATTAAATAAAGAGACATAAAAAATGAAATTTTGATCTATTTCTATAAAAATCCATATTTTTCTTGTAAGAAAGTGATATAGGTTAACAATTAAAAATGGTTGTAAACCCTATTATAATTACATATCTTTCTTCTAAGAAGGATTATATATGATATAGATACGTCATATTGTTCCAAGTATGATAATTATATACATTAAAAGTATGAACAACCTACTATTTATAGAATTTTGATTCTCCTTCCCAACAACACTTTTCTCTAACATTTGGTACCTGGGTTAGATCTATTACAACTTAGAGCTCAAAGGTCAGTTGGTACCACTGAGAGGTAGATTGAATTACCAGTACACATTTTATCAATTGTACTTTTAATTCATCCCCCTGTAGTTATTAATGTCATGATTATCTAAATGTTGAGTTAACTCATCCTCTCCTCATTTGAAACTAAAATATATAAGTCATAGAACCTAATGGTTTACAATATTAATCCATAAAATCTTACTCATTGTCATGATTTTTCATTCACCTAAATCATGGTTTTCAACTATAACCCAACTTGTTACACTAAGGACCTTCCCAATCCTATCATCACAGAGTACCACTTTTCAATTTATTCAGAGTCCCACTGTATAATTATAGCTTCTCTCTTACCACCTCAAATATGGGACCCAAAAAAGTAAAGATCTACTTCTACTAAAGGTTTCTTCTAAATAATTGATATATATATCACTCCACAAACACATTGGATAATGTTATTTTTGTTTTACACTTTATGAAACTTGAAATCTAATATTATAGATCTATTATTCTCATCATTCTAAATTTATTCCTAAAATAACTAATTATAGGGGTCTCTCAACCACTTAAACTCTCGGGGAACAAAAGTATCATCTTTCTTGAATCACTCATTTCTTTGATCTCTTATTTCTCACCTTGATATTTTAGTGTATCAGGTTCTCAAATACTTAGTTATTTCACAAAAAAAATTTCTAGTTTTTATACACATATATATTCACGTACTAATATTAATAATGTTTATTTTCTTAATGGAATTATAGATATTTAATGATTTACGGTAGCAGTAATATCTACATTGACATCTCTTTCAAACTCATTTTAGTCTTGATTAACATCCTCATATAAATTATACAATACTTATCATATTTCCATCTTTAAAACTGTAGGAATGTTATTTATTTAAAAATATTTTTAATTTTATTGAACATCTGTATTCACCCATGCAAGTGACATAGCGTTGATTCTATTAGAGTGGAGTGGTTATAAAATTATTTTCATCTTGAATGAGAAATATATTCAGAATAATTGTGATTTTATTTCCATGTTGAATAATGAAGTAATATTGTTATATTATATTATGTATTTAAAGTAAATATTTTTTAAATCTCCTCACATCCTATAAGATATAGTAGGTAATATTGAATCTCATATTTTTGTGAATTGTGAAGTCTTAGGGCATTGTAGACAACGTTTAATACCTACCCTTGAAGTCATACCCCCACTATTGATGTTTTATAAATAATATTCTTAATGTATTACACCAGTAGTGTAAATACTCTCTCATATTCTAGGATTCGGATGCACAAAGTCTCGTTACCATGCTCAATGTCTTAATTCAATTCAAATCCATTTTTTTCCTGAATTCATATATGGACTCTTAAAAAGTCTTACAAACTCTTCATATAAGTTTCACACAAACCTAATTTTTTAAAATATTAATGCCATCACCAATGTTATATATAAGTACATATTTTGGTAAAATAACATCAGGACATCTTCATGATAATATATGTCCTTACAAAACAATTAAATCAACTCAACCCATTTTGAGAATTATTATAATATGTCCTGACTTCTTCAAAATAATTTCTATACTCTTTTATACATGTAATCTATGTGTGCTAGTAGATTTTTACCGAACACCAATTTAATATTTTAATTTCATTACACCCCATTGGAATTAAAACCTATATACTTTGTTCAGAAACTAATAGTTACATTCTCATTTACTGAACATGATTAAATCACATGTAATGAAAACTAAAAACAAGACATTTTAAAACATTACTTTTAAAAGGTTCATCCCCATGGTCAAAAACCTTCTACTTGATATGTTCAACTATTATTGAGATATTAATTCATCACCATAATTTCTTATATTAAAAAGGGTGGCCAAGGATTATCCAAAATCTATTTCTACTATATTACACATGTATTTTTAAAATATTACACATGAAAACCTAGATTTCCATCGCATGAATCATAAAGAATTTCATCCTACAAATGTTTCGAAGCAGTCCATCCTCTTGAAGGTGATCATTACTAATTTACAAGATTTCACTGCTTCCAAAGATAATACCTTTTTCATCACAACATATTCAGTGACATTTTTTTGATCATCATGTTTGAATTAATGAAATCTACTCTCTAGTATTCGTATAAGTTCCCAGTTCTTCATAACCTATTCATTAGCTTCTAAAACTCACTACTTTTACACAAAACCTAGTCAGTTTGACTCTAATTGGATTCCATATCTCTTTCTTTCTCTATTTATCTTCTTCTTGGAAAGTATATGTTGAAACCTTTAACACCAGTCTGATTGAATTTATCCTTCCTTGATATATCCTCTACTTTTTCTCATATCCCTTAGATCTTCTCTTTTTTCAATGAAATAAATTCTCCTATTTCCTTAGTGACTTAGTTATGAGTCCTCTCAATTATTTCCAATACCACAAAATATATTAAATTAATTAAAGGAATTGTAAAAATAATTATATACTCATTTAATTGTATTCTACATACATTTGTGGCATATTAAATACTCAAAGTATAGTATTTTATGAAAGTTAACTACCCATTAATTCTGGATTTTTAAATTTTCATCCAATCATATTTTCTCACCAAATCAAGGATTAAATTTTTTTTAGCAATACCTATATTGTTTCACAATAATATAATCCAACACTCCTCTATTGTTTAAACATATTTAAACCTTTTAAATATAGTTATACAAGATTTCCATTATAGATTCAATAATAAATAATTTCCTATAAACTTATCGCATACCACATCACATGTTTTATATAGTGGATCTAAAACTTCATTACTTATTTTGGATTTTATGATCAAATAAACTATTAGAATATTTCAAATTCCCTTTGAATATTTCTTTACAGTTATTCAAGGGTAGAAATTTCATTACCAACATTTCATGGTAATCCTATTCAATTAATTTAGGTAGATACTCAATCTATTATCCAATATATCACATTTCATTATTTAATTGGAAATGAAAACAAGTATAGTTGACCAAAAAACAACTTTAAACCTTTGAAAAATCCATCTCCCCATTTCAATTATTTCTTAATTCAAAATTAATAAAAAATTCAATTTAATTCCTTCGCTCTCTAATTGATTGAAAAAAATAATGGAAAGTTTTCTATCATAAATGATATGTTATATATGGAATGACATTTCTTATTCTCCTCCTAAATTAAGAAACCATGGATACAAGGGAGGGGTTTTTTAATTGTCAAGCTAACTCTTCTAATTTTAAAAAACTATTCTTGAAACCATTTTTTTCTATCCAATTAATAATTTATCAATTAATTTTTTGAGAAAATGGAGGCACCAAATTTTCCTTTTTAATGTTCTTTAAATCCATAAAATTTAATTATATTTGGTCTAATCAGTTGTGGAATACAATAGGGGAATGTTTAGACACAAATAAATACATACAAACACTTTAAATTTTACCACATCTCATATACTTTTATAAGGGTATTTAATAATATATTTTATAGAGTTTTAACAAAAACGAACTCAATTAATACATGAATAAAAAAATTTTATGTTAAAAATATATTATTCACAATTTAGTTCTATAATCACCACTCTTAAAAATACTTTTCAATATGAACCAAATAGATTTAATTGATTGACAACCATTCCATTTCCAAAAATATTTGATGGGGTTGCCCATATTTCCAAATTGGTTAGTAAATTATAAATCATTAGAATCCTTGACCTATTAGATAAACCCCCCTAATGTATGCACTGCAAATATCATCATCATTAATTCCAAAATTTTGAACACAAATACAGTAAAAAGGGGGAATAACTGGTTCTTCATCAAATCCTCAGTGTGTGCCACATGGCTAAGAAATAATTCTCAAAACAAATAAGCCATTATATGAAGTTCTTAAGTGTTTATACATCCTCAATGTCACATTTTATTTGGATTTAAAAATTTATATTTTATTTGGAATAATTGACTTGTTTCATTTATAGATTTTAATTAAACTTGTAATTTCCATCCCAATTTTAATAGTTAGGGAATTTTATTTTCTTTTATAATACTCTATCTATTTGGTATATTCCTACATGGATGTCCATATTGTTAATAACACTTTTGGAGTATGTCCATACATCATTTTCAATGTAAAATCGTTCTTATCAGTATAAATTTTAGAACATGTATTCATTGGTGTTTAACATTATTCATTATCCATTATTTTTGTTTAGTATTCCATGTTAGAAACTTATTATCAATGTGTTGTGCCTTCTTATTCCTTCCACACAATGTGATGATCCATAATTTTATAAATTAAATTCCCTTTTTTAATTAATACATCCTCTATTATGTAATGTAGTTATAGAAACCCATGCCATGTTTTTTTTATTTTGAAAATTTTTAAAATATATCATGTAATATTAAAAACACTATTACGAATCATAACCAGTGATAATATAGTAATAATACAATGAATATTAATATTAGTATTTTTTATGGGTTATGATAACATCTAATTTACATAGATGGAATAAGTTATGACCTAGACTAATAGGATCATTCCCAATTATTCCCATTTATTAGAGCATACAAGGGAGATGGAATCATTGGTCTTTAACCATGACCACTCCCAAAATGAGACTGAATATATACAAATTTATTGAAACTTTTTACATGATAAATTCAAGCTTATAAAGATCATGACCCAAACTATGTTCACCGAACCACCCCATGAAAGTAACACTACCACAAGGCACACCCTTATGTTGTACACTAGTGTAATGAGGAATTATATATCTAGACCCTAATAATATAAATTTTTAAATTTTAATTTTATTATAATAAATATTACGTTAATCACTTTTTATTGATATTTTATTTATTATTGTATTATTATTTTGAAAAAAATAGATTTTTTTATAATGAAATTAACATTTTTGTTTTGGGAAATATATAGTTTCAAATAAAACATAGTTTTTTAAAAATTAATGAAATTTTCAAATAAATATTATCAATATAAAATATTATTATTAAATAATATTAACTTATATATGTGATAAAAGAATTTAATGATGTAAAATGAAATTTTTATAAGGGACCAAAAGTTGTTATTATCATTTAAGAAAGTATTTTATAGTAAATGATGATTTCTATTAAAAAGTGTAAATTCTAAATTTTAGAATTTTTTTTGATAAAATTAATATTATTTATAAAATCATAACATTAATATTATATAATTCTGATTTTTACATAATTTTCTAAGATATTCAAATTTTTGGGTAAAAATTAAATACAACATAAATAGACGGTATCTATTATGGCATCATAATAGACCAAAATTGACGTAATAAATACTATAAATAGAATGCATGCCAAAAATATATATTTCCCCTTTAAAATAATGTTTTTTAAAATTTATTTTATTCATTTCATAATCATTCAATGAATCCCCCAAAACATTTATTATATTTTAATGTTTTAAAATCAATTCATTATAAACAAGGCTCATATCAAAATTTCCAATGGTATTATTTTTATACATTTAGTTCATAGACTTATAAATTATTAAATACCAATACAATTTATAAATACTATAGGAAAAAATATTGCCTGGTTTTTAGTTTTTTTATTATATAGACTCTAAAACTATAGTTTAAAAATTATGATAGAATTACCCTATCTATTTTTATTAATAAAAACCCAAACTACCACTCCTATTCAATTAAAAAACATTTCTCATGAATTTATTCTACATATAGATATCTAAACCCATTCCATGGTTTTATAATGTTCTTAAGAAGATCCTTCCATGCTTTTCGATGGGCCCTCTCAATGTATGGGATTCTCTTCCTCCTCTTTATTCGAGTAATTTCTTAAGAATAAAATTTTTGTTTCAAATTTTTCAGGTTGTAATAAGTTGTTATAAACAAAATTACTTTTAATTTTATTACCACGTAATGATATACCACCTTTCACTCCCATTAAATCCTTCTATTAACTTTTATGTACAATCGTTATATTGGTAAAATTATCCCAGGATTTTCCAATGCAAACATTGGTATTGTTTACTCCCATCCTAATTTCCTCACAAGGGTGTTCCCCTATATGTTAATATCCATAATTTATTATGTAATAACATTTATGTAACCAAAAGTCATTAATTATGGGATAAATAATGATCAAATAATTTCTTATGTTTCATGATCTTTTTGGAACACAAATGCATGCACATGATATGAATGTGATGGTTGGGCCTGGGATTATGTATCCTGGCAATGCATTGGGTAATGTTTTTATCTAATTATATTCCATGTATGGTGAATGTGAGTTTATTATATAAACACTACATTATTATTTATCTATGGTATTCTATGATTTATGCTTATGTGTTCATGTTTTATATTGTTGTCACATTCTTATGTCACCTTGATGTTATCATCATATACCATGATTCATAATTCTAACCCTTTTTGTATTTTTATATTCCTCTAAAATTAAATGAATTTCATTAATCATTTTATGCATTGATTATTCCCTTAACAGGTTTTATAACACAACCCATTATTATGTACAACCCCAATTTATCCTGTGCAATTTAAAAGATCACTGGATATTTAAGTTCTTGTTAAAGAGTTTTAAATAATGTTATTGTATAATTATTTCATATTATTGTGACATTTATCTAATTACCCAATTAAACTAGGTATATTTAGAATTTTGGAGTTTATTATGGTTATTTTTATGTAATTAATCAAGAAATAAAATGTATAAATAATATAGGTTTTCATAGATCGTATCAAAGAAAGATTTTGTTATTTTCCAGTTTTAGGATTAGAAAATATTAATGAAATATTAATGATAAGAATAAACATAAAAAAAAGAAACCTTAATTTTTTAATATATATTTTATGTGATTCTAAGAATCAAAATATTGTTTTGTATAATACAACTATATATGGCTCTAGCTTGGTTGTAACTAGGGGTAATAACCCTAAAAAGCGTCCACGGGGTAATAACTTGATCATCACTTGGTTCATGTAAATGAGGCATTTCTACACATTAGGTTTGAAACTCATTGAAGAAATTATTCAATAAATTATAATGATACTTATTCACCATTATAAAGGGAATAAAAATTCCTATGGAATTTTATGTTAGAAATATTCAATGGGTAACATAGATTAAAAACTAAAAATTCATAGTTTATGGAATTCATGTCATTAATTAGTTATCCTTTTGAAGTTCAAAAGTTTCACTTTTATGTGTGTAATAGTTTTAAAATTCTCATCTTTAATTTTCCCTGTTATTAGTCAGTAATTTTAAAAAGGATGAACGAAGTCAAAACGATTGTGATGTTCAATGTTACGACTACCCAAATAAGATGTCCAACCAATGAGAGAAAGAGATAAGAACATTATTACAATATTACCTGAATTAACTAAAGTTTGTTTAATAAAAAATTAATTTGGGGGAAAGGACGCATCCCCCTAATAATGAAAATGGTTTAATTAATACCTTTATAGAGTATTAAACTATGAATTTTAATGGATCTTCTAATATGTTAATCAAAGAATAATGGATCAACTTCACTGAAATGATCTTCTCCATCCTCGGATTCCTTGAGAAAGTGATGTTCATGGTTGTTATTTATCATATGGATAGATAATATGATCAATTGTGGTTGTAGACAAAATATAAAAAACATGATTAAGGTTTAATGGTCATGGAGTGGAAAGAATTTAATAAAAAAATTTCCAATAAATATTTTCATCTCATTATTCAACTTAAAATTGAGAGGTATTTCCATGGCCTCAAGATAAAAGATAAAAAATCAATTTGGGTATATAAGGTGAACATTTCAAAATGTGCATGATACACCTATTACTTTTTCATTAAGCTCAAAATTAATTTCTACTGCTTCTTTAGTGGGATAATGTTGAATATATGATTTGTTTTAGTGATTTGAGACATTGAAAACCATGAGTATGTTGTCTGATGTGCCCTCAAAATCAAAATGGAGGTCAGTGAATCTCCAGGTTCTCATGGTTAGGATAGAGGAATTAGATAATGGAGTTTAATTTTGGGGGTACAATAGATAAATCTCATGGTGGTAAGAAAATCAAACATCCCACTTTTAAAAAGTGTTGGAGAAATAATCTCAAAAATTTACTGAAGTGGACAAGTAAAGGTTATAGGTGGGGAAAGGAAAGGCATGTAGATAGAAAATTCTTGTAAGAGACACCCACCCATGTGATGGATGAATGTAATTTTGAAGTCAATCGTCATCCTATTTTCCAAGGATTAAACTTCAATGAATAAGGAAAATCTGTAAATAATTTCACTAAAACAAGGGTTATTAATTATAATTGAGAAAAAGAACTTCCAAGGCCTAGAGAGAAATGGAGAGCATATGCCATCACAACGATTAGGTAGATCCTAGAAACAACATGGTGAATAGTACAATGATTAGTCATTTAATGATAGAAAATACTCTATTTGATTATATACCATGCATTATTTCATGTCACACAATTATAGTATATGTATTACCACAACGCCTAAAAACATGGATATAGATTTATTGGTAAAAAATAAAAATGGATAATTTATTTTATCCAAAGGATATATCTTCTCCCCTATCAATATTTTTGGGATAAAATTCCCCAAAACCCTTATGATACCCCATTTAGTGTAATTTTATGATATCATGGGTATGGATTAGATTTCCTTATATGTGGAAAAATTAGTGGAGAAGTTAATTAACCTCTATATCTAGAATATCCCATTGATTCTATTTAGGTTAAAATAGGAGGATGGATCTCCTCTAGAATCAGCATCTCAAGCATGGATATGATTTCCTTATCAGTAGGTGTATCCCAAAAAATGATTGACAATAATAGATAGATCATCCTTGTTTACATTGCCATTATAAGAGAATATATCGTTGTGTTTCCTAAATAATTTCACAATCTTCTTCTTAGATAAGAGGTAGATTTATTAATCGATCTTATACCCAGATCTTTGAAAATATCCAAGACTCACTAGAGAATAAACATTGTTGAACATGAAGATATAAAGAATAATCTATATGAGAATATGGATAGAAAATTTATATTCCCAAGTGTTTCACTATGGGGAGCACTAGTCCTAATTTTCCGGAATATTGATGGTTCAATTCACCTATACATTGATTATTGTGAACTCAAAAAGATCATGATAATGAACAAGTTCCATATTGTATAGATTGATGAAATGATTGATCAGCTACATAGATCAAATTACTTAAATAGTATGGATCTATATTTTGGATATTATTATGTAAAAGTTAAGGAGGATTCCATAATACTATTTTTTACAAGGTTCAAGCATTATGAGTACTTAGTGATTCCATTTAGAATTACTAATTCTGTTGATATATTTATGGGATTAACTAATATATTATTTAATAATTAAGATTTAAAAAAAATCTTTATATATGATATTATTATATATTCTATGATCATGGAGAAGAAATATGTTCATTTTCATGTTGTACTAAAGAGCTTTAAAAAGGAAAATTAATATGTGAAATATAGTAAATGTGAATTTTGTTTAGAACAAGTAATATTCCTGGGGTATGTTATCACCAATAATGTGATATCAATGGATCCTTTGAAAATATAGTCAATTGATGTATTTAAAAAACCAATATTTGTGAAATATATACATATATTCACTATATTATATTAGTACATTCATCAATTGTTTATATAATTATCACAATTTTCAAGACAACTAACTAAGATAACTCAAAAGTTATTGATGTTTTTATTGAGCTATGAATGTGGGTAGATATTTAAAGTGTGAAATATGTTAATATTCAGTATTAAAATCCTCATTGGTGAATGATGTGTGATATACATTGATCCTTTATAAAAATGTTTTGGTTGTTTTCTCAAGGAATATGAAAACCTGATAGCCTATGCATCCCTCCAATTAAATATCCATGAGTAGAACTGTGAAACATATGATCAAGAATTAAATAGTGTGATAATTTCATTGAATATTTAGTGAAATTATCAATATAGGGTATTTTTTGACATATATATGAATCATAAACTCCTCAAGTATATATTCACATAAATTAATATCCATATGTACTGAAAATCTGTTCAGAGTTGTTCAAGTATTGGGATTCTTCAATCCATTGCCATCCTACTAAGGAAACCAAAGTTCTAGATTATCTATGTGGAAAGGATCATGAAACCATATCAATGATGATTATTGAAAGGGATCCAATATTCCTAGAAATAATAATTATAGACATGGGAATACTAAAAGTAACACCATCCAACCATTCTCAAATAACAACTCAACCATCCATTATTGAGAGCATCAAAGAGGCCCGAAAAGGTTATTAGGAGCTATAGAAAATGGTATCAAATATTATAGTTTTTTAATTTTTCAAATACATATTTATATTGTTTGGGAGCTAGATGTGTCCCATAATAGCCATAGATAAAGAGGAAAATCATGATGATGTTCATAGCTCATCCTTCACTATTTATCTATGATTCACTGAGATGTATAGACATATAAAGAAAAACATCTTGTGGGATAACATTTAGGGGGAGATTTCATAATTAATCTCATTGTGATTAGTATGACAATATGTGAAGTATGAATTATAGTAATTTAAGGGTATGATAATACAATTTTCCATACTAGTATAGAAATGGGAAACCATTACTATGACTTTCATCATAGGAATCTTGATGAAATCTAATGGCAATAACAACATATGGGTGGTAGAAGACCATTTTAAAAATTTATCTCATTATATTGTTATAAATGAAAATTTTTATCTTGACATAATATCTATGATTTACATTAGAGAAGTGATAAGAATTCATGGAGTACTAATCTATGTTGTATATGATCAAGATTTGAGGTCTATCTTGAGGATCTGGAAAAGTATCCAGCACATAATATATACAAATTTATTTTTAAACACTGTTTATCACTCTAATATGGATGGTCAGGATAAAGGAACAAATAAAACTATAAACAATATCCTCATATCATATTCAATGAATTTCTAAGGATTTTAGGATCTGCACTATCCTCTACTAGAGTACAGATATAATAATAGTTTCCATTCAAGAATCTAAATGGAACCATATGAGGCTATATATGGGAAGAGCTGTTAGACACCAACATGTTTGAATGAATTTGGATATTGGAAGCTTATGGGCCATAATCGTACCCAATAGATGACACAGATGGTTTAAACCATTCAATGTCAAATGAAATCCACATAAAAAGTGATTGAAAAGAAATGCAGAAAATTTTCTCTGAGACCTATAATTTAAGGTAGGATAAAAAATTTTTCTTCACATATCACCATGGATTAATGTCATGAGGTTTTGGGAAAATGGAAATCATGTTCATAGATAAATTGGTACCTTTGATATTTTTGATTGTATGAGAGTTGTGTCTGATCTACT
Source organism: Viscum album (assembly GCA_963277665.1). Lineage (NCBI taxonomy): Eukaryota > Viridiplantae > Streptophyta > Magnoliopsida > Santalales > Viscaceae > Viscum > Viscum album. The sequence goes on along the minus strand of OY728155.1, from coordinate 113,940,783 downwards.
ATCACTCCCACCTAACCAATGTCAATTACATGATGTCGTCCATATATATCTCATGAGGAAGTACATACCATACCCATTATAGGTAAATAATCTAAAGGTGGTACATTTAATAAATGATCATTCATATGAAGATTAATCGGTGAAGATCTTATATAATATAGTCAATGTTCTATGAAACAAGAAAAAATTACATGGGCAATGTAGTCTAGAAAACCTCAAGATTGAGGAAGAAACTTAGGAACAAGAATAATAAATAAAATAGAGCTACCCTCATCTATTTTTCCAACAAAATATAATTAAAGGGAAAAATTTATTAATGGGGGGATGTAATGTCTTGAACTTTTATAAATTAAATTTCATTTTCGAATTAATAAATGTATTACTACCTAAGGTAGTTATAGAAAATGTATTCACTACATTAGTTATTTTAGACCATGATTAAATATATAATTTCCTATTTAAAATATATTTAAGAATTATAATCATTGATAAAATATCTATTTTATAGATACAATTAAAATTATTATCTTTTAAGGGTAATGATAATGTCTAATTGACCGAGATAGAAGAAACGATGGTCTTGACCAGTAGGATCATACCATGTGAAGCTCATTTAGCAAAGATTTTGAGGGAGATGCCAGAACTGGGATTTTTCATTGACCAATCCCAAGATGAGATTCAAAAACTAAATCTTGAGAAATATATTTATAGGTTAATTTCAAGATTTCTGAGATTATATCCCAAACCATGTTCATTAAACCACCATATGAAAGTACCATCATCGCACACATTACCCTATGGGTATACATTGGTGTAACAAGTGGTTATGTTTATAGAACCTAGTAATATGAATTTCTATATTTTATTTTTAATAAAATAATTATTATTTTTATCCCTTTTTTCTATTACTCTAAAAATTATTATATAATTTGTTTATCAAAATTTAGATTTTTTTATCAAGAATTCAAAAAATTATTATTTTTTGAAATGTATAATTTCAATTATAACAATCATTTTGATAAATTAAATAAAAATTTTAAATAAATATTATTTTCATAAAATATTATTATTAAATTATACTTATTTATATATAAATTATAATATAATCTAATAAAGTCTAGTTTGATGTTTATAAAGGATACAATGATATTAGTATCATAAAAATAAATATTTTCCAGTAAATAAGGTTTTATATTTAAAAGTGTGAATTATCAAATTTAGAGAAGTATTTTGATAAAATAAATATTATTTTTTGGAATCATCATATTGAAGTTATCTAATAGTGAGTTTTTTAAAATTTTCTAATACAGTCGATTTTTTTGGTAAAAATTAAATACAATATAAATATAAAATACATATTATAAAATCATAACAGCCCAAATGTGATGTAATAAATACTACAAAGGTAATCCATGACCAAAAATATATTTTACCTTTAAATTAATTTGTTATTTAAGTTATTTTATTAATTTAATAAACCATTAATTTATCCCCCCAAACCTATCTTATATTCCTATTTTTTAAAATCAATTCCTTAAAAATGAGACTCACATACATAAAAAAGTATTATTTTATTATTTTTATTTATATTCCCTATAAAAAATTTAAACCCAATTCTTATTATCATAAGACATTTCCGAAATTAAGGGAATGTTTTTTGTGTCGATTATTTTATTATAGATTCCAAAACTTAAATTTTGAAATTAATAAAAATTACCCTCCATTTTCCTATTAATACCACCCAACCTCACACTCCTCTTTCCTAAAAACCCATTTAGAATGAATTACCTCTCCATTTCACTCTATAAAACCCAACCAATGTGTTACCAATATTTTATTTAACTCCTCCTATTCATTTAAATGCACACACTCATGGAAAGGGATTATCACCCCCCCCCCACATTTATTGAAGGACTTTATTTTGGGTTATGCCTTTTGATTTTGATTTTTTCATATTGTAATATATTTTTACACATCTATTTACATACCTTATGATCACCATGTAATGAGTGACCACCTTTCACTCTCATGAGACCCTTATATAAACCTTAATGTGCACCCATTATACTGATACAATTATCCTATGATTTTCCATGCCAAAAATTTATATTGTGTATAACCATCCCCATTTCCACTTAAGGATATTCAACTAGATTTAAATGTTCTTGATTTATGGGATACACCTATGTATGTAACCCACACTCCTTAATCATGGGATTAAAAGTGGTGAAATACATTCTTATGTTGTATGATCTATGTGGTGCACAAATTCACGCACATGATATGAAAGTGATAAGTGGGCCCATATTTATATATCCATCTAATGTAGTGGGTAATGTTTTTAACTCAAGATATACCATTTATGGTTCATAAGAGGTTACCAAAATCACAATTTTTTATGATTTCTTGGAAGTTATCCATGACATTAGTTTATAATTTCATTTTCTATGTTTTTGTTGCATTCCAATTTCATCATGATGTTATAATCCTATATCATGTTTAGATGTTGACAATTCACTCCCTTTTATTTCACCATGATATTCCTATTCACTCACATGTATTAATTTAATCAAAATATGATTTTAGTATTCTTGTATTGGTATTTATATAACAACATTTTTTATGTAAATCCCCTGATTATGGAGTGAAATTTTAGAATATCAATGGAAATTTAAGGGCATGTTAAGGAGTTTTAATAATATCAATGTATCATAATTTGAAATGTCTCTAATTACCCAAATACATTAGGACTCTCAATGTTTTTAGATTGTATTATGTGTATCATTATATAACAATAAATGAATTTTTTTATTAAATATATTATATTTCATATACACACATTCACCAACCATCAATTTTTCCTTCATGGTAAACTTATCAACTACATTATAATTACTGTTAACCACTATATGAATTAATTTATTTATACTTTTGCAGTACTCTTTCATTGATTTTATATTTCTCATTTTTTTCATTTTTATTCATGGAAATCATGAAATTGTCAATGATGTGGAATTTATTACCACAATATAATAATTAATTTCTTATTGATTTAATATCCTTCTTATAACAATTCACTGAATTTTTGGAAACACTATATTAATTTTTCTTCTTTTGATTATGTCATATGGAATACATTATTTTATTTTTCACCTTCATTTCTATCTATTAATTTTTTTTTTGATAAAATCATTTTGAGGATTTTTTTGGGTTGATACTTACCCACACCACCACATATAAATGTTCATATATGTTGTAAAAATAAAATAATTAATCCAATATTTAAAATTTTTTCTTCAAAGATAACTTCTTCTTTCTCAATGAAAACTACTTTTACATATCTGGTTTTCCTCTTACTTCAAATATACTCACCCATTTTCAAGGACTTCTAAAATAGGTACATATTTTAATACCATTCAATTAGTCCACGGACCAATTTACAATCCTTTATCATCAAAAACATATTCTAATTAATCCTTTTTTTCTATGACATGTAATCTATCCAGATTTAATAACCTATTGGGTTTGAATTAGAACCCCAACCATTGTTTCTCAAATTGGGGGTATATTTATTGTACATTGAAATTTTCACACATGATTATATGGTGATTTTTTTCATATATATAATTAAAAATGTGTATATAACATAACGTTTTTCATTCATTTCTATAAAAACTGATTTGGTACGCACTGATTTATCTAGATAGTGTGGTAAATCTTTTGGCATGATCTTGATATGGATACATATCCCAAGAATCTAAAGAAATTTGAGCCACTATTTTTAGTATTATCATATTAAATATAATGTTTATATTTTCTTATGGAAGTAGTTGTTGTTTTAGTGGTATGTTGGTAAGTTTCAAATTTTTATTATTCTATATTTCTTAGTTTGTTTTCCAGCATTATGCACTTCATGTAAAAGGTATTCCTTTATTCCACTTATAATTTTATCCTTTATTCCCATTTTTTTATTTTTCCAACGTGAACCTCATGTATTTTAATTTCATTCAATAAATAATTTTCTTGTACTTTCACCCTTTTTATTTAACTTCCTACTATGTATTTTTTTACATTAATTGAAACTTTGTGAATATTTATAAATGAAAAAATCATGTCATTGACAACACTCTAAAACACCTATTTCTAACAAATTGTTCTACATAATTATTAATTATCCAAATAATTACTTCCATTTAAATGTATCATAGACTGTTCCTTCGGTTTTACATGTTTTGTGAGGTTGTTTCATCTTCCAACCGTTTCACCCAATAAATCATCTATAGCATTGGATTTTCTTTCAAGTTGATAATTTAAATAGTATACATCCTTGATGTATGTATATATACATGTAATGACCTATATATATATATTAATAAATTAATCCTTAATTTCACTATAAAAATCACAATGTGATTCATTGAAACAATCTTCATCAATGCTTTTGTTTTTTTATCGCCTAAGGTATCAACTTCAACAGATTTCAAAATATGTTGACCACTATAAGAAATCTCAACAAGTGGTTATTACTCAATGCATATTAAACTCTTTCTCCAATTTATAGACTATTTTCTTCTAATTTACCAAGTTATTTTGTACAACCTCTAGATCTTCCTTGATAGTGATAATGACTGATTATTTCATCTAAGACATTTCTAACTCAACCAATCTATACTTCAATAAATGTGGAATAAACAACTGAGTATTCAATTTGTTTTCTAATTAGAGATATAAAATTATTCCCAATGTTTATTTTTTATAGATATATAGATTCGAGAAGAGGGAACCTATATTCTATTACCAATTTACAGTCACAATGTATTTATGCTGACACACCTATTAATGGTGAATCACGTGTGACCAATTTTTACCAATTTTTTTTTGTTATTCCTAGTAAGTTTCAAAAAAATGGGTTTTTAAACTTCTCGGTCACTTATAATAAATATTGATCATTAATATGTTATCCAATAAGCCATAACTACATGAAAAATAATAAAATTAGAAATTAACACTTGTTGTTTTTACGGGGTTCATCCTCGATAAGGGAAAACTACTATATGTCATATTGAACTAATTTTGAGACTTGAATTATTTACTACATTATTTTTTTCAATTATAATGGGTGGTAAATGGTTTTCTTGAAACCAGTTTTTTGATATTACATATATTTGTTTATTATATTACCTATAAAAACCAAGAGTTTCATCCAGTAATTTCTTTATACTAGAATCCCACTTGTTCTTTCATAGTCTGTCCCCTTGAATTTGGTATATAATAATTCATAAGATGTCACTGCATGTAAGGAATAAGCCTATTGTCTTACCTAAAACTCTTCAACTACCTATATATATTTAATAATGAATATATGAAAAATGGTCTCCTGTAATATTTTTAGTTCTTAGTTATTACAAACCTATTCATTGGCTTCTAACACTCACTACCATGACTGTGAACGTGATCAGTAGAACTCAAGATGACACTCGCATATCATTATCCTTCGATTTCTCTTATACATCAAAAACTATCTAGCAATTCTACCATAATAGGAATTAAAGCATCTCGTTTTCCTATAGAGATACTATAATTTATCTAGACCAACTTAGTTTTTCCTCTCCTTTAAGAGATTCAGTTATCTCGATTCCTTAACTTCTAAGTTTCATCACACCCCTACAAATACCACACTACATTAAATATTTTAAAATTTTCATATAGAAGCACAATATATATGGATAAAGTTTTCTATTTATAGAGTCGTATCATGTTTCAACAAATTTACAACATTATAGAATTGTGTATAAGTAAAATAGATCATCTTCCAAGATATCTCATATATCATTTCATTAAGTAGTCAAAAAAGTTGGGTTTTAATGTTAATTTCTTTTTAAACTAATATTCACATCAAATGGAAGCACTGCCTTAATGTATTTAATCTCATTTTAATTTATACTAAATCATTATTCTTTGAATTTTAAATAGTAGTGGAAACTCTTCTATTTCCAAAAATAAATCACAAAAGCTATATTTATCCACTCTTCATGGCTATATAAAATTCCATAGTTCCACCGCATTATGGTATAACAACTCTAATTGTGGAATGAGATGTTATGAGAAATCGGTAAGAATAAATAATTTCATAAAAATCCACTAATTCCTTGTTCTTTATTCTCAACATGAACCAATAGAATTTTTTAATGTTTGAATCCTTCAAAATTCATCACTTGCATATGAGGATCATGTTTTTTTATTTCGATATTTAATGAAATATATAAGTTCTCATTTCATGATATAATTATTTTTCAAAGTGTATTTGCCTAAAATGGTTTCTTAATAGCTATTATCATAATGGTCTAGAATTTATGGAATATGTCGATCATTGATTCAACATCATTTCTATTATTCATGACACCCCAAGAAGTTTCATCTTTTTTATTAGGTGAATCATCTACTTGATCTTTTCATCTTGATCTCCTATGTTTTTACTCAAAACAACCCTGTCTCATATGTGAACTATTCACTATGATGTTCAGAAAAATTATGAATAGATATGTTATTATCCCTAAAAAATTATTCGTCAGGATGAAAATTCTATAAACTATGTAGAATTATCAAGAATCCCATAAGCCTAAATGATCTTAATGGGGTCATTCTTATGAATCATCCTTATATGATTAAGAGAATCATCGTTACATGATTCATCCTTATGGAATATCATCCCCAAAAATCTAAATTTCCCTTATGGATTCCACATGGATTCATCCTTATGGTAGGTCATCCTTATGTCTCTACATCTTTATGACTTCAGATGATCCTCACAACTTCTTACATTCATGATTACATGAATTTTTTATACTTAACCATGTTATATTTTTACATAGGACTTAATTCATTTGAATATATTGTTTTTATGGTCAAACTTGGCTTCATCCTCATTAGTTTATCAGGATTATTAGATAATGATCCAAATTTAATAAACATAACCATTTTCTTTCTCAAACATGAAAATCCATATTTTATATAAAATAGCATAGGATCTCGTTAGAACATATCGAGGCCTTATAAAGAACTTCCAAACACTTCAGAATATGTCAATGTAATTGATGGAATTATTTCAACATTTCGAAGAAAATTTAGTTTTTTAATTGAATATTGTAATATATTGAATACTCAGAGTATAGTATTTCAATAATGTTCACTACATATCACTTATAATGTTTTTTAACCTCCATCCAAGGTTACTTTCTCAATGATTTCAAGATTCAAAATTATCAACACACCTCAAAAGGTTTCTTTTTTATTTTATTTAGATTTCTCCTACACAATAAACTTATTTAAAATTTTTAGTGATGTCTCTATAATATTTCCATTACAGATTTAGAATCAAAAAATTCCCACTCACTTCCTATGTATCTTGTTGTATAGATTTATTCTCCAACATTAGGATGTGAATTTTGACTTCAAAACATGGATAATAATCATAATATGTAGGGTTAATTGCATTTGTGATATCTTAGCACCTATACCACTAGGTCCAACACTAAAAAATATTCTTTTTATACCGGTTTATAGACCCACTGAAGTAATGCAATTTTGACAATCCATGAATACATTATTAATATCCAAAATTATGTATCTTTCCTACCCAAGACCATATAGGTTTATATATTTAGATAATTAGGAAAAACCATTATGTGATAAAACCCATGAATTTCTCAATAAATGGGAATTATTTCAATTATAGATAAATTTTACAGTTCTAAAAGTATACGTCAACATCTCCCAGAAAATTATCCAAACATGATACCCTTATAAAAATATATTATATAATACCATTATTCAAACCCTAAGGTAATTTAAATATAAGAAACAGTGAGATTAGATGCTCCATAAGGGTAAAAAAAGGAGATGCCTATAATTGGTCAAATGTAAGCATAAGATATGCATAAGGTAATGTGATAATAATTACAGATAATGAGCATAATATAAGAGAATTTTTACCAATAAAAACACTAATAAATAATTTGATTCATGGAAGTGAGGTTTAACATAAGACCATCGTAATATGATTAAATAATCATGAACTATGTGACATCAATATTATTCAATGTTACCATTAAAACTCATTGTAAGCCTTATTAAACCATGTTGGTATCATTATACACCATAATTTTATCAAGGAATCACCTAAATAGGATAATTGCAGCATTATATTAGGTGCAACTTCCATCTAGTTAACATTGTTGTCTATTCGGAGTCTATTTTATTCAGTAAACTTTGTTATATATTAGTAACGCTATTTATCTAGAAAACTTCATCAAATTACCCAAATCATTGTCGATCTATATCAAGATCTCTTTTCATCATGATATATATCAATCTTACCCAACATCATGAGCTATATCAGGTTCAACCATCATAATCAATAATGTAAAATAAAAAACAAATAAAAAAAGTATATGTAACTTAAATTTAATCATAAAATTAATATAAGGAACCATTATTCCCTTCATAACAAGATTATCCCATGAAACAAAACTGGGTTTATAATGATTTACACATAAATTAATTAACACATTGGAATATAATGGGTTTCATATAATCCACATTAAAAATTCATCATCATAATCCATCCATATAAAGAACATGTATTGTATCATAAGATCATTTCCCTAATAAATCAAAATAGTTATTAAATGATGATTACATAGATGAAAAATACATTTAAATAACATTTGAAATTTTATTTTTTAAAAGGGAAAATATAATTTTATTTTGAAATCATTAAAAAATTTCAAAAATATTTGGGAAAATATTTTCATTGAAAATATCCATTGATAATTATTATATATGTTTCAATTAAAAGAACAATCATAATAGTGGGAGAATTCATTAATTTGGTTAATGTTAAAACAAATATTCCATTCACACTTTTAGTAAACACTTCAAAAGTACTTAATTAAGAAAATTATAAGAATATTAATTTTATAACTTTTTAAAAAATTAAAATATGGTTGGAAATGAATTTAAATTACATACTTTAAAACATTTTAAAGAACATGAGCACCGATGAAAAATATTTTTGAACAAAGTAGAAATAAGGAGAACGTTTCACAAATTTTTTTTCCAATCCATTTAAGTATTAAATAGAGTTGAATGAAACATTTAAACCCCTTTAAATAACCATAGGTTAATATAACATATGGGGTTTTAGATACAACTATAACATAATTCTACAATATTATATTAACTCATAAACTATCTCATTTAAAAATAAGATTATCATATCAAACATTATAAATTTAGTAATATCTAAATAAAAACCTCATGAATGATATGACCTTATATGTATTTTTAAGTCACCATAATTTTTATAAAAATAATTATAAAATAAAATCATGGTAATTATATACATTACAGATAAAAAAATAAGGGTTAATATGGCATATATCTTAATGATATGAAAGTGAGATTTTAAACCCTTCCCTCAGGAACAGAATTGCTTTATATATATTATTAAACTCCACTATAAGAAATTTATATTTATTATCAATATATTAATTTACCTTATGAATTATTGTTTTACCATATATTATTCACTTATAACATCTTATCACTTGTTACTAATTTTCCTTCATTAAAATATTCATTTTAGGTGTTTACAATTTTGTTTTCTTATATATCTTGGTATGGTGGTTTCAGTATTGCATATTGGAAATAGTTTTATCATCTATATAATCTTAATAATGAAATAAGTATTATATTTATTCATTATATACACTCTAATAACCATTCATATAAGGTGATGATGAGAAATGAATTACATCACTTCGTGGAGACGGTAGTCCCAACGTACACACGAGTGGTATAATAACTTTATGATATATGAGGTTTAAGAAATAAAAATATTAATTCAACTTTAAAATAAATTTTATATCATTAATTTAATATATATTAATTAAATCTATCATTATGACCGACCATATAAATTAGAAATGTATGAATAGTCACATCACTTCCTGAATGTGGCAACACAAATGTATACATGAGTGACATTATCATATTACAATAGATGAGAGTGTTAAAAGGTAAAAAAAATTATATTTATAGAATAATAATAGTTTTATAAAAATTATATATAATAATTAAATCTATCTATATACACAGCCATAAGATATAGTGATGAAAAATAAAACATATCAGTTGTGGAGATTGTAACTTGTGCCTATACACAGTGATGTTTCCATTTTCTATTAGACTGGATTATTAATAGATAGTGGTTATTATATTAATATAATAAAATTTTATTAATATACATTAACTTATGATACTTTGTAAATATGGTTTACTAATATATAGAAAGGTAGATTAAGAAGTAAAAATAAAAATATTTGGTGAGCATGACTGCTTCTTCTTTGAGAAACATCCATTCGATCTCTTCTTAAGGGTCCTTAGGATTGTATTATAGAAATAAAATCACCTATCAGATAGGTATATGGATGTTTATAATTATTTTTGGTAGGTTTTAGTTGATATAAATGGCACAATAATATGTTTATAAGAAATTATAGGATATTCCATTTTATAAGTCAGGTGGGTAGCAATCTTGTAAATCCATGAAATATTAATATATAATATTGATCAAAATTGTAAAAAAAGGATCCAATATTCTACATAATATAATATAATGAGTACTAGGTTAATTTTAATTCATTTAATAATATTTAGATATGTTTAAGTGTAATTTTAAACCTTATCTCTTAGTTTCACCCCCTCGTTAACCATTTTATCCTTAAACATGTTATCCAAATACTATATCTTTAAGGGTCCATAATGTCACTATAAAAGCAAAATTGGATCATAAGTGGAATCTTTTTGATAGGGTGGACCATTTCACATTCACATGACGAATAATAATATATTATTATTTTGAAAACAATTAATTAAATATTTTTTAACATAATATATCCTTAATGTTATTTTCATAACTGGTCACATTAGTTGACTCTAAAAACATCAAAATTTACATGGAGTTAAAATTTTCATATTGAAAAAATTACATATATTTGATTTTGATCCATAAAAAAATTTTATTCTTTAAATTATCCAAAGTACATCTCTTTTAATATTTTTAAAACAATTATCTTGGATTTTTAACATGATTTTAGAAGAAATGCTTTAGTGACGCGTAAGTGTTTTCAATAAATATACCATTACCAAAAAATTAACAATAAATTAAAATCATAAAAATAATTTACTCATCTTAAAAAAACATTTTATAACCATTAATTAATAACAAAATATTATTCTTATGAAAACATAATTGAGATATTAAAAGAAAGACAGTGGAATTTTGTAAATATTTATTGTTTCAAATAATATAAAGGTCATAATCACTACTAGTTTGAAAAAAAATTCACGATTTTCACAGTTATGATGATAATTAATGAAATAGACACAACCAATTAAATTAAATAAATTTTTTGGGTTTTTTATTCCTTATCCAGTAATTTTATCCATGTTTATCCCATTTTAACTGTATATGTAGTGAAAACATTTTAACATGATACTTATTCTTTATTACAAAAAATAAACAGAACCATATTACCTAATTTGAAAATCTTGATTCCAAATATAGAATCCATTTTTCTATGACTTCATTTTAATAACCAGTAAATATTAATATTAATATAAATTCACAAAAAATAACAAGAAATAGTTTTATGAAATAACCATTTTAAGCACAAAAATGACTTTATACTGAAAATAGTACATAATTTTTACTATAAATTATTTTATTTGATTATGTTTAATTAAATAGGAATAATTTAACATTAAACTCAATAAAGAATATAATGATATATTTAAATTCTTTAAAATAAATTACATTATTTTACAAAAAATATGTATTTTACACTATTCAATTAAAATTCATTTTTAAAAAAAATTCATAAATTCATCCTAAAATATATTAGATATTATAATATAAAGATTGATGTTAATTTTATAAAATATAATTTTTAGAAATTAAAATTATAACTTATAAATTTATATACAATATATAAGGTAAATATACTTTTATAAAATATTATATTTCTATATATTTAAGTGTTTAAATCCTTATTTTATTTATTTCTTATTATAACAAATTGTGAACATATTTACTTGGTGAAAATAAATAAATTTGAATAAGGAAAACAGTTCAACATATATTAAATAATGTAGGTAATTTTATCCATATCTGTTAAACTTTCAATTTGGTTATAATGGTCATATTAAAATAATAATATTTTTAGAGTATATCAGAGTTCACCTAAAGATTGATGTTGTTTGTGGAACAAAGTGTCATACATTTTATTATTTTAACTAAAAATAAACTAAAATATAAATGCATTATAATGTTTTTCCAACCAGGTATTCAAAGGAATCATGTTCATTACAATACAACAAAATCAAATTTATGTATCCCTAACCATTATCAGTGCCAAACAATGTGCTGATAAATGGTGTTTTTTATCAATTCTAAAAAAGTGCTGATAAAAGTACCCCCTTTATCAATGGTTTTTAAGAGCTGATAAAATTATTCACTTTATCAGTGCTAAAATAATAGTTTTTAGTGATGATAAAATGTTTATTTCCTTAAAAAAATATATATCATGAAAAATAATATACAAATATAGTTATGTTCTTACAAATATAATATATTTTATATAATATGATTTATATAATACCAAATATGAAATCACACATAATATATATGATATTAGGTAAAAATGGATTATAAACTAATTAAAAATAATATTAATTAAAAAAATTATAATTATTATTGAGTAATAGTCATTTTATAAAAATTTAAACATGAAAAAATTTAATAAATTATTAAATGATCTAAATTAAGTGGAAAACATGACTCGAATATCAAAAAACCATAACATTAGAGTCGGGTGTCTGTTTGAACTCTACCAAATATCGAATCTTTGATTTAAAACATGTCTAATACATGGTTACATGGGAAATCCTCAATCATCGTTTTTAGGGTAAAAAGGCCTAGAATTCGTCTGAAAAATAATATTTTTATGGAACCTCCATTTGTTAACATTTGATGGAATTTAATCCTCTTTTAAGGGAGTCTTATTTTCTTTTTTCTGGGGATACTCAATTTATTGTCAATTCTTACACAAATATGGATATTATAATGTTTAAATATTTTCATTTCCATGTCTTATTGTAATTTATAATTAAATATATACACATGTATACATATTTTTACATATTCACACATCAAATAAAAAAATTTTAAATACTTATTTAAACATACATACATATAAAATATCATTATATATATAAATTATATAAATTATAATAATTATAATGTTCATTTTATATAAAATAAAAATGTAATAATATTAATATAACTATATAATTAAAATATATATAATTTTTTATATAGGAATATAATTTTATGTGTACTGACAAATAGTTATATATTTTTTTTGTTTATTATAATAAATATATTGTTTCATCAGGTTTATGACTTTATACCTAGTAAAAAATGGTCTGATGGGGGATGGATAGTATATCCCATTTCTTTCACTAAGGATGTTCCATAGTTAACTCTTTTCACATCAGGTTGACTATTTTTTTAGTCGAGTTTATAACATTATACTCCGAACAAAATGGCCTGAAGAGGGCTGGACAATATATCCATTTTATCTCATTAAGGGCATGTCATAGTTAATTCTTTCCACATCGAGATCACTATTTTTTTGTTTTTGAGTCATGGATTTAGTTTAGACCAGAGGCTTTATTATAGGAGGGGGGGGGGGTTAAGGCCTTGCTCAATCACCGACATCAGATTTTACACCAGTTTCATCTGTACCAGATACTCAAAATGGTTCTCTCTTCTATAGCTAGGTATCATCTATCTTTCCAATGGTTAGTGTTCATCTGGGTTTTCAGGCCCGAAGACTCTTAGGGAATTGAATTGGTCAAGTGTATGGGAGGATGGGCATATCGCACCCTTTTGGAGGGAATTATTACCTACTCCAGGATTATCTTATAGATTTAACATATGTTTGTGAAATCTTTCACAGAGCTCGATACATGACTGGTGAGCCTTATGTCAATGACTTGGTTGTGAACATTTGTTGATAGGGTCAATCATGTGTATCTCATAGGTTCTCCATCTCTCTCTTTTATAATCACGATGATTTATATGAGGACCAAGTTCAAGAATTCTAGAGACTATTATTTTCCAGAGTTATTTGCTATCTTGGAGATGGGATTAAACCAATATGAGGCATCCTACGTATCTGGGGAAAAAAATCAAAGACCAATTAGTTCCCTAAACATAGTTTACGGTCGAATGACTGGACCCATCCTTGCAGTTTTATGTCATATGGTAAGAAATTGAATATTGATCTAAGACCACAATGAGGAATCCTATGTATCCGGTTTAAGAAATCATTAGTGTCTACATAGTTATTGTGACAAGTGTCTATATCATGAGAGATACGACATTAGATTCCCTATTTAGGACTTCTTTATATGAGACTGCCCTTGATTGCATCTTTAGAAATATAGTCCATTGACTGGAGATGAGATGTAACCAGGCTTAAATCACAAAGATGATTCATCATTAGTGCAATTCAAATCCTGATATTGGTATAATAATCCTTGGTCTCAAAGCTCATGTGATCTGTGCTCGGGGTGAGAAAAAAGAGATAGTGTTAGATCAGAGAACTTTAATGTGAGAATATTCATATGAGGCTTACATATTAAAGTTTCACTCTGTGAGGTATGGTTTCTCATCTCATTGAAGATATAGTATAGATCTTGGAAATTAGTAAGGCATCCAACGTATCCCAGTTATGGTAGGAATTAGAGTTTCCATAGTTCAATTATCCCATAACTCGCTGATAGGATATGGTGGATGATCACTATGACAACCCTTCTTTTTATTACAACTTAAACATGATTTATTACATAAAACTTCACTTGATACAACAAAGAAGATCAAGAGTTTTAGTGTCTTTGGGGCTTAGGATAATTACATAAAAACTTAAAACATGAAATACAACATCTTTATTGAAAACCTCCTTTACCTGACCACTACATTCCTTCATACTTAGAATTGCATGGGATAACCTGAGGACATGCATAAGAAAAGGGTGTGCTATAAAGCGCAGTAAGGGAGTACACATGGAATAACAAGAGGAGTAAAATACATGTTATACAATAGTCATATCAATAGAGCATAAAATAAACATGAACATAAAGGCATGTTAAAGAATGATAATCAAAACATGGAAATGTGGCAACAACACGTAACATTGAATTAGCATGAGCCAAGGCTCATTGCACATGGAGTATGAGTAAACCCTCATTGAACATGAAGCACGAGTAAACCCTCGTTTCACTTGAATTAGCATGAGTCAACACTCATTGAACATGACATATCATGATACTATACTTTACCCAATGCATTGGAGCGCTATATGGGCGCACTATTCTTAAACATTTCATTTCATGCATAAGTGTGCCACATGGATCATAAAACATGGATTCATAAAACATAATAATTTATTCCATGATAAAGGAAAGTGGAATTTATACATGAAACTTTATAATCAATAAGTAAATGTGCATAAAGGTGAATACCCTTGATGGAGAAATGGGCATGGTATTCACTACACAATGACATTGGCTTAGAAAATCTGTGCGATTTCGGCAGCGTAACGGCGTGACATAAGAACTCATAAAAAGGTTGCTGAGAGAGAAAGGGGTTCCTTATCATATTTACATGTAATGGAGAGTAAGGAGGTCATATAGACACATGTCCCAACAATTTTAATAGAATTTAGATTCATGATACAAAAGTATTGCTTGAATATAAAAGAGGATAGAGAAGTTCCATTCGGAATTTCAGCATAGTAACAGGTGTACATGGGAGGCATTTAATGAGAGATAAAGGGGTATCCCATGATTCAAACAATAATAGGGCAGTATGGGGGAGGTTTGAAACCATACCCCAATATTCATAATTGAAATTAAAAGGGCAATACAACTTAAAGAAAATTGACAAAAAATGAGAAAGGAAGAAAAAACCCTTACTTGGAAGTGTGCTTCCTAAGGCTAGATAGAGGCTTGTGAGAGGCTTCTTGGGAGCTTGGGGAACCTTGGGAGGATTCTAGAGACAGTATGGAAGAGTTTGGACGAAATCCAAAGGATTTTAGTGAGGAGGAAGTGGGAGTTTGGGTGGGTTTATATATGAAAGGTGAGAGAATACTTTATTATTTATGTTTGGGACCGCTTATATTAAACTAATCCAAACCACAAACCATCCCATGGTTTTGGCCCATGGTTTCAAGAAAAGGAAAAAGGAAAACAATATTTTACAAGGCCAAGGTCCGAACTTATTAAAATAATAAGGATGCTTATGTGGAGGTGAGTCACACTCCCATGGAAATTAATTTAAAAGGGCAAAGTGTTGAATAAGTCTTGACAGGTTCATTAATGATTTGAAAAGTAAGTCAAACCAACCCAAAACCTCATTATTTTAATGATAAAATATATATTGGTCGAACACAAGGATTATGGTATTTTATTACATCACCATTGGGTCATTATGATGTCATAAAACACATTATAAATTTAAACGGTATTTAATTTTTACCAAAAAATTTGACTGTCTCAGAAAATTATGAAAAATTCACCGTTGGATAATTTCGATGTCCTAATTCCAGAAATGACATTTATTTTATCTAAAAAAGTTTCTAAATATGATAATTTTATCTTTTAAAATAAAAACCCACATTTATCAAAAATTCACGGGTTTTGACAGAAATGGCTTTCAAACCTTAATAAAAATTTTAATTGCATTCATAAAACTATAAGATCATTTATATTTAATAAAAATTAATTTAATATTAAATAATAATATTTTATTAAAATATTATGGAATTCAAAAATCTCTTAATTTAATAAAATTTAATTCTTAATTAAAGAATAACTAAAAACACCATTTGTACATTAAAAACTATTTACAATGTATCAAAAATGATAAGAAATTATATTCATTATTATATAAAAAAATAATATACATGAACATAGTACTACTTATTTGTTACATAACACCTTAAAATAGCCGCATAAGTCCTAAGGGTAAGGTGTGTGATGGTGACAGGCTCTTTGGGTGGCTCTGATAACATCGTTCGAGTGGTAATCTCTATCAACTTCCACTTTTCCAATAGACAGTCTCGTTTGAGCTTGAAATAAAGAAGCTCGGCTTCGGCTTGGTCAAGGGCAAAGCCCAAGGATGCCACCTATTTTCTGAGCTCTGACAAATGGGCTTCATATGGGGTAATTCTACTAGATGAGTCCATCGCTTCCTTTGTCTGAGTAAAATTGGGTTCGTTAAAGCCTTATATTTATACTAATCATGTAATCACTGTTCAACGGCTATATTAACAACGGTAACAATTATTAACATAAAACCAAATATGTTTACATCTTAGAAAAACATTTTTTTATAAAGAGGCATTTAACTGGATCAAGAGGGATTTTCCATTAATGAAACTTTGGGTCGTTACAATATTCCCCCTTAAGAAATTTTGCCCTCGAAATTTTCCTTTTCCCACACTAAAACAAATGTGGGTAACTCAGCTTCATAATATCCTCCGACTCCCAAGTTTATTCTTCAAACTTGTTGTTTCTCCACAATACCTTAACGAGGGGAATTGCCTTATTTTTTAGAACTTTTTCTCTATGATCTAAGATCTTCACTGGTTGCTCCATATAATAAAGATCATCTTCCAATTGTACCACCTCGGAAAAGAGTACATGTGAAGGGTCTGGTATGTAATTCCTTAAGAGGGATACATGAAAGACATCATGCACCTTGGCCATAGTAGGTGGAAGTGCCAGTCGATAGGCCACAACCCCAACACGATCAAGAATCTCGAAGGGGCTGATGTACCTTGGACTTAACTTCCCTTTGTTTCCAAACCTCATGACCTTCTTCCATGACGATTTGCATAAAAACACCATGTCTCCTAATTTAAACTCAAGGTATCGTCGATGATTATCTACATAACTTTTCTGTTGACTATGGGCTGCCTTGATATTCTGCTGAATTTTTCACCTTCTCCACCATTTCTTTGACCATTTCTGGTCCAAGCAGCTTACATTCACTGACCTCATACCAATATGCCAGTGTTCTGCACCTTTTCCCATAAAGGGATTCATATGGTGCCATTTGGATGATCGAGTGGAAACTATTATTATAAGAGAACTCAACCAGAGAAAGATGTTGATCCCATTCTCCTTTAAATTCCATTGATCGCGCTCTCAATATATCCTCAAGTGTTTGGATAGTCCGCTCAGATTGGCCATCAGTTTGAGGATAATGGGCCGTACTGAAGTTCAGTTCAGTGTTCAGAGCATGTTGAAGACTCTTTCAAAACATAGAGGTGAATCATGGATCTCGGTCGGACACAATAGATATTGGTACTCCATGCAACCTTACCACTTCCCTGATATATATCTGTGCCAGTTGATCCAAAAAGAAATCCTCTCGAATAGCAATGAAGTGTGATGTCTTTGTAAGACGATCCACAACAACCCAGATTGCATTGTTGCCTTTGGATGTCCTCGGAAGTCCGGTGACAAATTCCATAGTGATGTTCTCCCATTTCCATTATGGTATGGGCAATAGTTGCATCATCGCCTTAGACTTCTGTCTCTCTGCCTTCACTTGCTGACACACCAAGCACTTTGATGTATATTCAGCGATCCCATTCTTCATATTATCCCACCAAAAGTTTTCTTGGAGATCTCGATACATCTTTGTGCTCCCTGGGTGAATAGAGAAATTTGAACTATGTGCATCATCAAAAAGTTCCTTCGTCAGCTACAGACATGATGGAACAGATAGTCTTTTCCCTAACCACACAATTCCTTCTTCATTAACATCTAACTATGAGGATTTCCCCTTTTTGATAGCTTCCACTTTTTCTTGAATTCCCACATCATCCTTTTGAGCATCTTATAACCTTTCCAAAATAGATGTTTGAGCAATCATTTGTGAAAGGATTGATGATGTTCCCTTCTTTATGATTCCCACATCCATCTTTATCAAGTCTAAGAAGATTGAATCCTTCTCAATTCTCATCATCTATAGAATCTCTGGACCCTTTCTACTTAGGGAATTGACCACCTTGTTCTCTTTCCCAGGGTGTTAATGTATTGAACAGTCATAATCCTTGATGAGCTCTATCCATCTTCTCTGGTTCATATTAAGCCCTTTCTGTGTGAATATATATTTAAGACTCTTGTGGTCAGTATATATCTCACATTTCTCTCCATAGAGATAATGCCGCCAGATCTTCAAGGCAAAGATCACCGCTGCCAACTCCAGATCATGCGTTGGATAGTTTTGCTCATGGATTTTCAACTACCTTGAGGCATAGGATATCACTTTATCATTCTGAATCAGCACACATCCTAAACCCTTCTTCGAAGCATCACTGAATACCACAAAAAGCTCCCCACTTGTGGGTAAAGTGAGCATGGGTGCAGTGATAAGCCTCCTTTTAAACTCCTTGAAACTTTCTTCGCATTCATCACTCCAAGAAAACTTTACCCCCTTTCGAGTTATCTTGGTAAGAGGGTTGGACAATCGTGAGAAATTTCTCACAAATCGTCGATAATATCCAGCTAACCCCAAGAAGCTAGGGATATCGGTTACCGATGTTGGCCTCAGCCATCCCTCAATTGCATCTATTTTGGAGGGGTCCACAGATATACCATTTCTTGTGATGATATGGCCCAGGAATGACACCTCCTTTAACCAGAACTCAAACTTTCTGTACTTTCCATGGAGCTTCTCCTTGCGCAAAGTCTCCAGTACAGTTCTTAAATTCTCCTCATTTTCCTCCATGGATTTGTAGTATATTAGAATATCATCTATAATGAATAACACAAATTTGTCAAGGTAATCTCTAAAGAATCTATTCATTATGTCCATGAAGATTTCTAGAGCATTGGTGAGTCCGAAAGACATTACTATGAATTCATAGTGCCCGTATCTTGTACGAAAAGCAGTCTTGGGGACATCTTCCTTCTTCACCCTTACTTGATAATATCCCGACCGCAAGTCCACCTTGGAGAAGTATTGTGCTCCAAGAAACTGATCGAACAAGTCATCAATTCGTGGGAGTGGATAATTGTTCTTTATCGTGATTTTGATAAGTTCACGATAATCGATGCAAAGCTGCATTGCCCTATCCTTATTCTTGACGAAGAGGACTGGTGCACACTACGGTGAAGCACATGGGCGTATAAACCCTTTACCCAGATTCTCATGTAGTTATTTCTTCAACTCTTCAAGATCAACAACAGCCATTCTATATGGAGTCTTGGATATTGGTAGCACCCCAGGTATATGTTCAATTGAGAACTCAACATCTCTTCTTGGAGGAAGACCAGACAGTTCCTCGAGAAACACTTCCGCGAATTCCCTCACAATAGGCATTTTTTCAAGGTTGATTTATTCTTTGGACTCAATCATCTGAGCCAGATACGCGTGCTCATAGGGCAGTAATATCCATGCTTGAGATGATGGAGCTAAAGGATATTCATCTTCCTCCTGACACTTGTAAGGAATTGGGGGTCGATTCTCTATATGGAGTGTGATTTCCCTCTCCCGAAAATCTATATTGGCTCTATATTAGGAAATCCAATCCATGCCAATAATTGTATCAAATTCCACCAAAGGCAGTATGACGAGTTTCGCCGGGAAATTCAATCCAAAAATTATAACAGGGGAGGACTTATATTCATGGGATGCAATGATTGACCCATTTTTCATACTCACCGACATCTTTACTTCCATGATTTGTGGTGGTGCTGGGATTGTTCTACTAAACATTCGAGATATAAAAGAATTCATTGAACCTGAATAAAAAAAGCACGTTCACTATTCTTGAATGAATAACTAGCGTACCTATCACCACTTCGTTGTCGGGGTTCACTTCGGCAGAAGTGATGGCAAAAGCTCTTCTTTACTGTCTTGGAGGTTGTTGGTTGCCTCCGATAACCCTTAGATTAGGGCACTATTTTGCAAAATGACCCGGTTCTTTGCATTTATAGCATTGAACAATGCATTGAGGTTCGAACAGAGCTTTTCTCTCCTCTGTCGCAGCCGTGGGTCCTTCTTGCCGACAGTTAATAGCTAGGTGACCTTCTATTCGACACCTGAAGCATTTTCTCGTCCCCTTAAGGCAATTTCAAGGGTGCTTCTTTCCGCACTTTTGGCAAGAGGGGTGCTGGAACTTCTTAGCACTGTTGGATTTATCCATAGGACCACAAGCATTGAAGTCCACCTTATGCTTCTTGTCCCCATGATACCCCTATGATTCCCCGATCTCCATTTCAACCTTGAGGGCACATCAGACAATTTCCTCATAGCTGTCGAAGTCACGGACCACTAATGCTTTCTACAAGCTGGGCTTCAGCCCACCAAAGAAGCGGTCAACCTTGCATTCGGGGGTCATGATGAAGCCAGAAGCATATCAGGAAAGCCTTGTGAAGTTTTCCGTGTACGCTCCCACAGATTCTTCATCTTTTTTCTTGAGGTAAAGGAAGTCCCTTTCCATCTTATGCCGGAGGGTGCGCGGAAAATATTTATCGAAAAACATCTTCTGGAATTCCTTCCATTCCAAAGCCTCAATATCCTCCTCAGGCCTCGTATTTTTGATCAACGTCCACCATTAATTAGCTTCACCCTCCATGCGATAAGAATCCAGGAGAACCTTTTCTTGTTCAGAACATTGAAGGATGGAGAAGATCTTTTCAATGGAGTTGATCCATTGTTCAACGATCGTGGGATCAGATGATCTACTAAAAGTAGGAGGCCTTTGTCTCATGAAGGTCTCGATAGAAACATGTTCTTTCTTTGGGGGGGGGGGGGTTGAACGTTCCTATTGACCCGTGTTTCTATTCAAAACTTGAGTTAGCTGAGAGAGAAGCGTGACAAAGTTCGCGATTCCTGCTCCCATTGGATTGGGCATCTCATTAGTACAATCATCACACTGATCTTCACAACGGTTGTTAGCCCGAGTCCTCCTATTACCGGCCATTGGATAGAATAAAAGGAAAGTTAGGGGTAACACATAATGGGTAATCCAAAGGGAAAATTTTATGACTTATAAATAAACTTTCATTCCTTAACTCATGAGTCTATAGGCTTCAATCTTGGATTTTCATGATCTACTTTCTAACAAATATTCGTAGGGCATTTTTTTTAATTCCCTTAATAAGGGTGCTTACTAAGATTGTGAATTTATCAAAACATATCCCCCGAGAGTGTCATAACCAAGAGTGAAGCAAGGCCCGTTGTCATGCACCAGTTCCCGTTCGAGTCTAGCTCAAAGCGGTGTTTTCAGGTTTTACCCCTAGGATAAATCTGTGCCAGAGCCGCCTCTACCTGCTCGTATCCAGACAGGGATGTATTTTTTTGATAAACCACTTAATTAGTATTTACCAAAACTGAGGGATGTTTTTATTATACTTAGTCTTGCATCTAATGCTTTACTAGGGTTTCCTAATCCCAAAAATAACTAAACCTATCCTCTGATACCAACTATGACAACCCTTCTTTTTATTACAACTTAAACATGCATTATTACATAAAACTTCACTTGATACAACAAATAAGATCAAGAGGTTTAGTGTCTTTGGGGCTTAGGATCATTACATAAAAACTTAAAACATGAAATACAACATCTTTATTTAAAACATCCTTTACATGACCACTACATTCCCTCATACTTAGCATTGCATGGGATAACCTAAGGACATGCATAAGAAAAGGGTGAGCTATAAAGCCCAGTAAGGCAGTGCACATGGAATAACATGAGGAGTACAATACATTTTAGACAATAGGCATACAAATAGAGCATAAAACAAACATGAACATAAAAGCATGTGAAATCATGATAATCATAACATGGAAATGTTGCAACAACACTTAACATGGAATTAGCATGAGCCAAGGCTCATTGCACCTAGAGCATTAGTAAACCCTCATTGCACATGAAGCACAAGTTGACCCTCATTGCACTTGAATTAGCATGATTCAACAGTCATTGCACATGACTTATCATGATACTATACTTTACCTAATGCATTGGAGCGTTGTAAGGGCGCACCGTTCTTAAACATTTCATTTCATGCATAAGTGTGCCACATGGATCATAAAACATGGATTCATAAAACATAATCATTTATTCCATGATAAAGGAATGTGGAATTTATGTATGAATCTTTATAATAAATAAGTAAATGTGCATAAAGGTGAATACCCTTGATGGAGAAATGGGCATGGTATTCAATACACAATGACATTGGCTTAGAAAATCAGTGCGATTTCGGCAGCATAACGGCGTGACATAAGAATTCATAAAAAGGTTGATGAGAGAGAAAGGGGTTCCTCATCATATTTACATGTAATGGAAAGTAAGGAGGTCATATAGATACATGTCCCAACAATTGTAATGGAATTTAGATTCATGATACAAAATTATTTCTTGAATATAAAAGAGGACAGAGAAGTTCCTTTCGGAATTTCGGCATAGTAACGAGTGTACATGGGAGGCATTTAATGAGAGATAAAGGGGTCTCCCATCATTCAAACAATAAGAGGGAAGTATGGTGGAGGTGCGAAACCATACCCCAACATACATAATTAAAATAAAAAGGGCAATACAACTTAAAAAAATTGACAAAAAATGAGAAAGGAAGAAAAAACCCTTACTTGAAAGTGTGCTTCCAAAGGCTAGAGAGAGGCTTGTGAGAGGATTCTTGGGAGCTTGGGGCATGTTGGGAGGATTCTAGAGAGATTAGGGCAGATGTTGGAAAAACTCCAAAGGATTTTAGTGAGGAGGAAGTGGGAGCTTGTGTGGGTTTATATAGGAAAGGTGAGAGAATACTTTATTATTTAGGTTTGGGACCACTTATATTAAACTAATCCAAACTACAAACCATACCATGGTTTTTACCCATGGTTTCTAGAAAAGGAAAGAGGAAAAAAATATTTTACAAGGCCAAGGTCTGAACTTATTAAAATAATAAGGATGCTTATGTGGAGGTGAGTCACACTCCCATGGAAATTAATTTAAAAGGGCAAAGTGTTGAATAAGTCTTGAGGGGTTCATTAATGCTTTCAAAAGTAAGTCAAACCAACCCAAACCCTCATTAGTTTAATGATAAAACATATATTGGACGAACATAAGGATTATGGTATTTTATTACATCACCATTGGGCCATTATGATGTCATAAAACACATTATAAATTTAAACGGTATTTAATTTTTACCCAAAAATTTGACTGTCTCAGAAAATTATGAAAAATTAACCATTGGATAATTTCGACGTCCTGATTCCGGAAATGAAATTTATTTTATCTAAAAAAAATTCTAAATATGTTAATTTCCACTTTTAAAATAAAAACCAACATTTATCGAAAATTCACGGGTTTTGATAGAAATGGCTTTCAAACCATAATAAAAATTTTAATTGCATTCATAAAATTATAAGATCAGTTATATTTAATAAAAATTAATTTAATATTAAATAATAATATTTTATTAAAATATTATTTAATTCAAAAATCCCTTAATTTATGAAAATTGATTTCTTAATTAAATAATAACTAAAAACACCACTTGTACTTTAAAAACTATTTACAATGTATCAAAAAATGACTAGAAATTATATTCATTATTATATACAAAAAAAATAATGTACATGAACATAGTACTACTTATTTGTTACATAACCCCTTAAAATAGCCGCATAAGACCTAAGGGTAAGGTGTGCGATGGTGACAGACACTTGGGGTGGCTCGGATAACATCGCTCGAGTGGTAATCTCTATCAACATCCACTTTTCCCATAGACCTTCCCATTTGATCTTGACATAATGAAGCTCGTCTTGGGCTTTGTCAAAGGTGAACCCCAAGGATGCCACCTCTTTTCTGAGCTCCGACAAATGGGCTTTGTATGGGGCAATTCAACTGGATGAGGCCATCGCTTCCTTTGTCTGAGTAAAATTGGGTTCGTTAAAGCCTTATATTTATAATAATCATGTGACCACTGTTCAACAGCTATATTAACAATGGTCACAATTCTTAATATAAAACCAAAGAATTTGACATCTTATAAAAACATTTTTTTATAAAGAGACAATTAACTGGATCAAGAGGGATTTTCCATTAATGAAACTTTGGGTCGTTATAATCACACTCAGAGACAATATGGTTATCCTTGAGGATTTATGGATGGTAAGAGATTATACCAAGTTATATTCACTATTTATTGGGGACACCGTATACAATTTTGGTGTTTGGGGCATACATACTGAGGTTTCTTGATTGATCGGGGCTTACACATTGAGGCTACCTAATTGGTCAGGGTTTACACTCTAAGGCTTGATAATTGTTTTGGGTACACACCTTGAATCATTCCAATTTTTGGGGACATATTATATTATATTGGAAGGTGGATATTATGCACTGAGACCGCCTAATTGGTATATTCATTCTTTATCCTCTGGACTATTAAATTAAGGTGGCGGTGACCCTAAAAGGTTGGTCTAATATCATGTTATTGGCGTGGTTGGATCAATTCCTGGCCCTAACTCATTGGGGACACTTCAATTGTAAAATGAGTATGTGGACAATAGTTCTTGGCCAGGGTCTTCATGGCATGAGTCTAAGTAGGTCTGTCGGACAACATGGTCATTTCATATGGAATTTTTTAGACTTGTCTTGGTCGTCTACTGGGAATGTCCTGATTGTCTTCTAGATATGTTGGGGCATCAATCTATCATAGAAAAATCATCCAATGGTTTATTCCTGATCAATTTTCATGTTATATAAGTCTTTGTGTGGAAGAATCAGAGATGTATCAGTATCATTGCATGACCAAAGATAGAATTTAAGGGGTCTCTCGCAAGATCAAATGACTTATCTCAAATTTATTATCTTGAGTGGAGGGAAAACGTTAATGGGTTTTCACCTCATCATAGAGGAAATGTATGGTGTCTTGGACATGATGCAAATAGTAGGTCTGGGGTACAGTTCAGGAGGACTTGTGGGGTTTCATTGTGGATTCCCTAGGTTCATCACATCTCTTTTAAAAACCACGAGTAATCTCCCCACCCCCCATTTTAATCCCTTTGTGTTATTTTAAAAAGGTCTAAGATTGTGAATGTTTGAACAAGTAAGGTCAAGGATATTAACTTGATTATTTTATTTTTTCCCATGTGACCAATATGGGTCATATAAGGATGTTTGAGTTTTTTGTGGAAAAGTCTATCAATTTTTTAATAGAGCTCTGAAGGGGTAGCACTGAGTTGGATAGACATGCCCATGGACTTTCGTGTGGTGATGGTAAAAAGATGAAGGGATTTAAATAGATGAGAATGAAATGTCTAGGGTTTTACACATGATGAAAAAAATGAATTATCATACAATTTCACATGATCAACCTAACATATTTTTGGTCTATCTCATGTCAATAAGGGCATGTCTATGGACAATCACATGATCATTGAAACTCCTCAATGTATCAATAACATAATTGATAGGCATTGTATAGAATATATTCAAATGGAAATGGTGTAAAACTCCGAGGTACTTTTCTTGATAGACGTTACTTAATCCATGTTTTGTGTATGAACCTGAATCTTCTTTTCAGGTATGTTTTTCTTTTTCTAGAGTTTTTTAAAAAAGTGGAGTTTCTAAAAAATTTTGAAGTACACGCCATATACATTATGAGTACATGCCGTGTACTTTATTGCCACAGAAGGAAGAGTGCTGGCCATGTAACAACCACACACACGATTGTGTGGGGTGATGTGGAGGCCGCATAAAGAGGAGTAGGGAAAAGCCGAGTACACATCATGTACTCTAAAAGTACAGGTCATGTGCTTTTTTTCATTAAACGCACTGAGGTCACTTCTGACTGACAGAAACCAATACTTCTAGGTTTCATTTTCTCAAGAGCACCGAGCATCTACAGATCTTTGACGAGCCCCAAATCCTCCATTTGTCCTCCAAATTGAACACCATCGATTGCGTTGGAATCTCAGCGGAAAGTTCTCTCTTCTTCTAGAGAATCAATTTTCAATTCCTCCTCTTTTCCATGTTATCGTGGGTTGAATGTTTTATACGTTTTTTAGATCTATTATGTTCTAAGGATATTCAATCCTCTTGGGTCAAGTATAATGATCTCCTAACCCTGAGGTGGGTGGTTTGTGCCTTTTTGTTGAAAGTAATTGAATATTTTGTGAAAATTCCACCAATACCATTGAATGTGGTATTGGATGTTTACCGTTTTAGCCCTATTGATTGAATGCTTTTCTTATATGCTAGAGTAGAGGATGTTGTTTGTGATTAGGGTAATTTTTTGTGCTTTGGATGTATTTCCCATGCGTGTTTACCTGTTTTGACCTTTGGGTCCTGTTTGCCTGTTAGGATACAGTTTACTTTCCATACCTATTATTGTAGGATGGTATGACTATAGTTCTAATATGCTGATATGCCATATAATTCAAGAAATGTTGTTCTTGAGGTTTACCTTGGATGTTACGTGCTCTATAATTATTTGATTTGCACAGGGCCGTGAGAACCTAGTGTCGTAGACAATAGGGAGAATCGACGTAAGGGATTATCCATAGTGTCTTGTAAATTACGATGTGAGACCGCAAGGGGAATTGAAATTGAGTGCTTCCTTAGAGTGTCTGTAGTTCCTAGACGTGGTCCACAGGGGGAATGAGACATTGAGTGCTTCCCCAGAGTTCCTTTAATATGACATGATACTATGGGTGGAATTTATGATGAGTGATTCCCAAGAGAGTATATACTTTAGCTGAACTAGAGGGGTGAAACTCTGTGTGCCTCCCATAGGGTTGCTAGTGATTGTTGGTGGAACCAGAGCGGTTAGACTATGAGAACTACCTAGATGGTTACCTGTTTGTTATTTCTTGCATGAGTAACTGTTTTACCTATTGCAGATTAGATTCTTGAGACTGTGGATTGCTTACTATTCAGTATCTTCCGGTTTATTGTTTTCTGTTCTTTTACCTGCCAAATATTCACTGACTGTTAGGAATAGATCTCTTGGTGGTTTCCTACTGGTATTTAGTCTCACACCCTATTTGGGAAATGATTTTGGGCCCAAAAAGATTATAATGCTGTAGGTATAGTCATGTTAAATCTCCCTTTGACTTCTGGTACTTGATTTTCTATGGAGCTGGAGAGCATGGGACCAAGCTATGTCTTGTGATGATGAGGAGTTTATCTATTTTCATTTCGTACTATGGTTTAGGACTTTTTTCACCATTGTGACTTGTTTGGATATTTTCCTATACATATATGTATCATGCATCATTTATATATGTGCTCCTTTTGTTTACACTTTTAGTCTTCCATTGTTCACTAAGTATGGATTGTTTAATGCTTCCGCTTTTTTATTTATTTCTCTTCCATTGTTTACTCTGCTAATGGTGGCATATTTTCCCCACTATTACACCCAAGGCCCTCACTGCTAGTCAGCAGCGTATGGAATTTTGGGAAATGTGATTGAGGCCATGTGACCAACCGGGTACGAGGCGCCTCTGGGTGGATTCCGGAACCGGGACGTTACAAATTGGTATCAGAGGACTTCTTTTCTCTTGACTTACTGTTTGGAGCCTATATTCAAGGATAGGGCGGAGTAGGTACTTGGTAATAAGCTGTTCCCGGGAGTAGCTAACCCATGTACATGGAAAACCCATACTACCTCGTTTATTGCTATTTTACTGGTTTTCAATTTTATAGTTTATTTGATTTCACCGTTGGGTGATTCACATGTTTTGTGCTATTACAGTTATTGTTATTTTGGTTCTATTTCTATCGCAACCCGATGAGATGAGGGTATTCCATCTCATGAATCATATAGGAACTTGTTATAAATACCATGTCATACATTCTTGCCATGCCATATAGGATGTATTAGAGATTTCATTCTGTTTTGATAGAAATTGTGTAGACTATGGATGATATAGTGATTGATGCTTTATTAAATATCTACTAATTGATAAGGATTTGTTTGAGTAGTGCTTTACTGGGATGAATTCCAAACATTGGTTCTTGAGGTGTTAAGGGCCCTCATGGACTAGAATATGGGGGATCATCACTTTTTTTCGTTGTTAGAACATGTATAAGATGCCAACCATTGATTTGAGGGGAGTATGGGACCTCATGGAACGGAATATGGCACCTTCAATGTTCGTTTCTATGTTTTTGGCTCCAGAGTAGTTTTTGAGGCTACTATCTGAAAAAACTCAGAATACACAGCGTGTACATTATGAATAAATGTCGTATCGTATTTAAACCGTGTCACTGACTGTGTAAGCATGGACACAGAGTTGTGAAAACTCTTGTAAGAACACATCGTGTACAGTATGTACACGCCGTGATGTAGTGACCGTGTGTCTACCCATGTGACTAATGACATGGATGGATGAAACTTCTTTTTTACACACCATGTCCTGATCTCACATGTCGTGCATCGTAACCTATTTACCCGGGTGTGTCATTAACAACATGGGTCGGTGTTATCTTTTCTTACTACATACCATTTTTTTGTTTGGAACACGCCGGGTAGTGTAACCTGGGTTCACATGCCGTGTCATGAACAACACGGGCTAGGTGAAGCTTGTCCCGTACATGCTGTGTCTACCTTGAACACGCCGTGTAGTTTTATCTTAGGTGAGTCATGTGGCTTAGCCGTGTACAAGGACCTGAGCATGGGAAGTGGATTCAAGTACACATTGTGTGTTTTAAGAACATGCCGTCTGTTTAGGGTGTTACACGACCAGTTTAGGCAAAGGTACACATCCAAGTGAATGACTTCAGGGAACACGCCATGTAGGTAGTGCACACGCCATGTAGTCATGTTCTGTTAAACTTTAATGTTTTATTCCTCTTGTCCCCCTATTACACTAATTGTTTCCAGTCCTTGAAATTTCTAATCTAAGCTGCGCATTTTCCCTTGCAGATTCATTCCACTGAGACGTCCTTCGGTTGTCTGCCAGTTGCATGGTAGTGATCAGACGCCAAATATGAATGATCAGGGATATCCTGTAGATCCTCCTGTTGTGCCATCCTTAGCACCAACAGTGATACCAGTTACAGGCACCGATGCATAGTTTAGGGAAGGCTTTATGAGGATGATGCAGACCTTCCAGGGAGAACCACCCCTACCTTGACTATGGAATACTTGACGTGGGTTTTCCAACAGTAGCATCCTCCCACCTTTTCAGGGGAAGAAGGAACTCAGGCTGCAAGTTCATGGATAGAAACCATGTTGACGATCTTTGAGCATCTAGAGATGCCTCCAGAAAGGCGGGTCAAGCTCACTAACTACATGTTACGAGACTCCATGAAGAGGTGGTGGGACGTGATCTCACAGGCGGGTCATCGTCAGGTTATGGTGTGGGAGGAGTTTCAACGCATCTTTTATGACTACTTATATCTAGGGAACTTGAGGGCCGACTGAGCCCGGGAGTTCATCAGTCTAGATTAGGGTACTCTTTCAGTTATGGAGTATTCCTCTTCTTTCACCGAGCTTCAGGGTTTCACACCCCTCGTGGGAATAGATGGGTTGTTCTTGGCAAGGAAGTTTGAGGATTGTCTTAGATGGGAGATCCGCTCATAGTGAATATGTTCATGTTGACTTCCATCACTTCCATTGTCAACCATACGCTGATTGAAGAGTGCAATATGAGAGATTCCATAGCTGAGATCTAGGGTGGTTCTTCTTCCAGAGTTAGTGCTCTGCAATATGACAGTAAGAAGCACCATAGAAAGTCTATGTGCGGTGATCCAAGGTAGCGAGACACATCTTAAGGTAGCCAGGTTGTATGCTACCAGTGTGGAAGGGCTGGGTTTACAAGGCCGCAGTTCTAAAGAGACCCAGTGGGGTGCTGATTCTATGGCATGTTGGGTCACCTTCATCGCTTATTTCGGATCTTATCACCAATAGCTAGTGATAGAGGTTCTTCAATGCCTCCTCACTCAGGTGCAGTACCACAAGTTTCTCGCCAGTCTGGGAACTGGTGTTCTTCTGGCCATTCAGGATAAGGTGGAGGTCGTGGACTTGATGGTCAGTCGCCAGTATTTCAGCGACAATAAAGTGGATCAGCTCAGAGTGGTCAAGATGGGTCACAGGTCTGTGGTACAAGCCAGACTTTTCAATGGAGCGGACCCAGCAGGAGAAAGATCCCGGACCCTCTACAGTTTGAGGTACGATCTTAGTAGCCTTAGTTATATCTTCTCCTCTTTTCGATACATGGGGTTCCCATATCTTTATCTCTGATGCTATTGTGAAGAGCCTTGAGATCTACATCTTTTCCTCTACCGATATCTTGACTCTAGACACTCCGTTGGGGACATGAACATCTGGTGTATGCCAGTGCAAGGGGTTCCCTCTTGAGGTTGGTGGGTGTCACTTCATTTGGGATCTTTATGTTCTAGAGATGACATGATAGGATGTCATTCTGGGAATGGACTGGTTAGTTACCCTTCAGGTAGTTGTCGACTGTTATTGTTTTAGGGTGAGATTAATATCACTAGAGGGTGGATCTTTTTTTCATAGGGGTGATTGGGATGTCCAGGCGAGTAGAGTAGGACCCGAGCATCATGGGCTTGGATGGGTTACAGCCCAGATTGCCAGTCTATATCTAGATGACGAGGGGACTTCGCAGTTAGACATTACTTCAGTGGTGGATCATTTCAGGGACAACATTCTAGAGACTTTTTAGGGTTACCTATGAAGCATGAGGTAGACTTTTCTATTGAAAACATGTCAGGAGTGGCATCGGTGTCTATTCCTCCAAATAGGATTGCTACACCTGAGTTACAGGAGGTCATGAAGCTGTCAGAGGAATTATAGGAAATGGGTTTCATCCAACCCAGTACTTCTCCCTAGGGTTCTTTTTTCTTGTTTTTGATGAAGGCAGATGGTACCCCTAGGCTTTGTGTGGATTATCTGATGCTAAACCAGTTAATGGTCAAGAACCGATATCCTTTTCAGAGAATCAATGATATCTTTGATTAGCTTCGTGGAACCCTATTGTTCTTGAAAATCAACATGAGGTCTGGTTATCATCAGTTGCGCATTACACCATTAGATATACCTCTTACAGCCTTCAATAGTAGGTATGGTCTATATGAGTATACAGTTATGCCGTTCGGTCTCATGAATGTGCCATTAGTTTTCATGGAAATGATGAACCGACTGTTCCATCCTTACATGGATTCCTTCATGGTTGTCTTCATGGGTGATATCTTGGTGTACTATAACACATGACAAGACCATTCCATACATCTTGAGATCATTTTGAGTACACTGAGGGAGCATTAGTTATACGCTAAGCTCTCGAAGTTCCATTTGTGGATGGACCAGATTCATTTCTTGGGTCACGTTTTTTCAGAGACAGGAGTATCAGTACACCTAGAGAAAGTGAGAGCAGTAGTTTCCTGGGAGCAACCAAAGAAATTATTTTAGGTGAGGAGTTTTCTAGGGCTGGCTGGATACTACATGCATTTCATACAAGACTTTTCACGTTTAGCAGCACCGTTGTCGGTTCTGACGAAAAAGTGTACAAAGTTCTTGTGGTCAGATTCTTGTGAGTTAGCCTTCAAAGATCTGGAAGGGAGGTTGACTTCAGCACCAATACTAATATTTCTAGAGCTAGGAAAGATCTATACTATTTTATGTGATGATTTAGGTTTCAGGCTGGGATCTATTCTTATGCAGGGAGATGGAGTTGTTGCGTACGAGACTCAGTAGTTGAGGCCACATGAGAAGAACTTCCCAACGCACGATCTGGAGTTGGTAGCTGTTGTTCATGCCTTATTCTATTGGATACATTACCTTATGGGAGAGCAGTTTTTGATTTTCACAGACCACAAAAGTCTCAAGTACATATTCACTCACCGTGATTTAAATCTGAGACATCAGAGGTGGGTTGAGTACCTACAGTCTTTGGACTTCGAGAGTGCCTATATGTCGGGGAGAGGCAACATTGTGGCTGATGCATTGAGAAAAAGGAATCGAATAAAGGCATTTCAGGAGGCTAGTAGTGATTGGAAGCTTATGGACCTGTTCTCTGAGATGCATTTCGAAGTGCACAATAGACAGGGGTAGAATTTTCTATCTTCTATACCTGTTAACTCTACCCTTCTTGATTGAGTACGAATAAGGGAGTTATTATATTCTGAAGGCCTAGTCATAGGGGAACGCGTGTTAGGAGTGGACCCTATTCTTGGATGGACCATAGGGGTGGTTTAGAACTTGCATTTACAGGGACGCATATGGGCGCCAACATATATATGCGAGGAGATGATGCGGAATTTTCATTTCTCAGTTTGGGAAGTTCATCCTAGTGTCATCAAGATGTATCACGATCTACATCGTCGGTATTGGTGGCCAAGTATAAAGAGGGGTGTTGCTGGTATCTTCATGAGATGTTCTACTTGTCAGCAGGTGAAGGCAGAGCATCAGTGACCAACAGGTCTTTTATAGCAGTTACCCATTCTTGAGTGGAAGTGGAACGAAGTCGTGATGGACTTCATGACAGGGTTTCCATGATCACCTCGAGGAAATTATGTTGTATAGTTTGTCATTGACAGGCTTACGAAGGTTGATCAATTCTTTCCGATCAATGATACCTTTAGTGTTGATGATATGGGATAGCTATATATCCATGATATTGTACATCTACATAGAGTTCCAAACTCCATTGTTTCAGACTGGGATGCGGGTTTTACATCTCGGGTCTGGCAGGGGCTTCAGAAGGCTTTGGGTACACAAGTACATTTGAGTACAACATACCACCCCCAGACTGATGGCCGGTACGAGCGTACGATTCAGGTTCTTGAAGACATGCTCCAAGCATACATTCTGGACTTTGGAGGTTCTTGGAAAAATTATATACCCCTGGTAGAGTTCTCCTACAACAATAGTTTTCAGGAAACTATTCAGATGGGACATTATGAGGCCTTGTACGGTAGGCTATACCGATCAACCTTATGTTTACTGGAGGTGGGAGTGGCAACTTTGCTGGGACCTTGTCTTGCTCAGGAGACAACAAAGTATATAGAGTTGATTCGGAATAGGATGACAAATGCACACCCTCACCAGAAGTCAAATGCTGATCAAAGGAGATTACCTCTAGAGTTTGAGGTCAGGGATTGGGATTTTCTTACGTTTCACACTGAGGTTGGGGCACAACAAGATAAAGGGGTAGGGTAAGCTTTCACTGGGGTATGTCAGGTCATTTGAGGTGTTGGAGAGAGTGGAGATGATTTCCTATCATATTCAGTTACCTCAGAAGTACCACGATATGGATGAGGTCTTCCATGTTTCTCAGCTCCGACGTTACTTTTCAGACCCATCTCATGCTTTCCAACCCAGGGAAGTCGAGTTGGAGGTGGATGCATCTTTTTGGGAGCATCCTATCCGGATTGTTGATCACAGTACGAAGGGTCTCTATGGTCAGCCTGTTCCTCTGGTACGAGTGCTATGGCAGCATGGGCTGGTACAAGACGAGACTTGGGAGAGGAATCCCGATGTACGACCACATTGGTCGGTGCTGTTCGGGGTTTCTTCTTCTACACCATGCTAGGGAAATTCGGGGATGAATTTCTTTAAGGGGGGAAGTTTGTAAGAACCCGGATCATCTTTTAAGTTATGTTTTATCTTTTTCTGGAGTTTTAGAGAAAAGATAAGTTTCTAGAATATTTTGAAGTACACTCCATTTACTTTATGAGTACACACCGTGTACTTCGTTGCCGCAGGAGGCCGTGTGCTGGTCGTGTCGCAGCCACACACACGGTCGTGTGGGGTGATGTGCAGGCCGCTTAAAGCGGAGTACAGAAAAGGTGAGTACACGTAATGTACTCCAAAATTACACTACATGTACTTTCTTTTTTTAATTGAATGCATCGGGGTCATGTCTAACGGAAGGAAACCACTACTTCTAGGTTTCACTCATTCGAGAGTGCCGAGAATCCACAGATCTTCGACAAGCCCCTAAGCCTTCGTCCGTCCTCCTAATCGTCCGCCATCTATTGTGTTGGAATTGTAACAGTAAGCTCTCTCTTCTTATAGAGCATCTTTTTCCAATTCTTCATCTTTTACATGTTATTATGGGTTCAATGTTTTGTTCAATTTTGTATATCTATGGTGTTCTAAGTAGATTAATGCCTCTAGGTTCAAGTATATTGGTCTCCTAACCCTGAGTTATGTGGTCTGTGCCTTTCTATTGAATGTCATTGAATATTTTGTTCAAATTCCACTAATACCCTTGAACAGGGTATTGCGTGTTTACCTTTTTAGCTCTATTGATAGCCTAATTTTCATATATTCTAGAGTATAGGATGTTGTTTATGATTAGGGTAATTTCTTGTGATTTGGATGTATTTCACATGTGTGTTTGCCTGTTTTGACCTATGGGTCCTATTTGCCTGTTAGGCTTCTGTTTACATTCCCTGACTAGTATTGTATGATTGTATGACTATAGTTCTAAAGTGCTTATATGCCAAAAAATTCTAGCCAAGTTGTTCTTGAGGTTTACCTTGGATGCTACGCACATTATACTTATTTTATTTACATGTGGCCGTGAGAACCTAGTGTAGTAGACCACATGGAGAATGAATGTAAGGGATTCTAGAGAGTGTCTTATAGATTAAGATGTGAGACCATAGGGGGAATTTATGTTGAGTGCTTCCTCAGAGTGTCTGTAGTTCCACGATGTGGGTCACAGGGGGAATGAGACGTTGAGTGCTTCTCCAGATCACCTTTAGTAAGATACGAGACTATATGAGGAATTGGAAGAGAGTGCTTCCCTAAATAGTCTATACTTTAACTAAACTAAAGGGGTGAGACTGTGTGTGCCTACCATAGGGTTGCTAGTTCTTGTTGGTTGAACGAGAGGGGTTAGGCGGTGAAAAATACCTAGAGGGTTACCTGTTTGTTATTTCATGCTTGAGTAGCTATTTTACCTATTGCAGATTACATGCTTGAGAATGTGGATTGCTTACTATTCAGTATCTTCCTGTTTATTTTTTTTACTTTTACCTACCATATATTCACTGACTGTTAGGAATAGATCGCATGGTGGTTTCCTACTGGGATTTAGTCTCACACCCAGTTTAGGCCTTGCTTTTGGGCACAAATAGAATATATTGCTGCAGGTATATACAAGGGCAAGTTCCCTTCGACTTCTGGTACGTGATTTTCTATAGAGCTGGAGATCATGGGACCAAGCTATGACTTGCGATGCTCAAATGTTTTTCTGTTTTCAGTTTTTTACATTGGTTTATTATTATTTTTAGAATTGAGACTTGTTTGGCTGTTTTCCTAGACATATATGTATCATGCATCATTTATATATGTTCTCCTTTTGTTTACACTTTTAGTCTTTCGTTTTTCACTGTGTATGGATTTTTTACTGCTTCTAATTTTGTTTATTTTTTTCTCTTATGCTGTGTACTCTGCCAATGAGGGTATAATTTCCCCACTATCACACCCATGGAACTCGCTTCTAGTCATTATCCTCTGGAGTTTGGAGAAATGCGCTTGAGGCCATGTGACCAACTGAGTACGGGGCATGTCTGGGTGGGTTCCGGAACTAGGACGTTAAATTTTGATGTGTAATAGTTGAGGCATGTCAAGGGATTCTCACCCAATCAACTCATCTTTTCCTTGGATCATCACATGATGATAGTGACATGTGGATCAACTGTTGTGTGGTCATCTTGAGTTTCCAAAGGCTTGTCTCTCAGTCAAAGAGATATATCCAAAACCGCCTAAATACAGTATAGGTCTCATGAGGACTCTTTTGATTGCATTTCATTAATCCATTCAGGAATCATGGTCTAGATAGTATGATACAGATCTCTAAGCGTTCACATGGGAGACTCTATAGATGCACATGTGTGACGCATGTTGGTTCCACATAAATAGTCAAGGGTTCTCAGTCGAGGATTTTAGAACCTCCCTCAGACGTGTATTTCACATACTCAGTGCTTCCTTCCCCTGAAAAGGGGCTTATGAGGTGTAATGTGTTAAAGCGGTCACACAATCATCCCAAAATAGAAGTATTTGAGACACCAGTATTATCTCATCCACCGATTCATGTCATTAGACACTAGAATGATTGTCCCACACATCCAAGGGAGGGTATGCATTTATCGTGTTGCATGAGGTTTTATCCTTGTGTGATCATATAATCCCATGAAGTTCTTGTATGGGATCTTAAAAACAGTTGCATAGGGTTCCAAGCCCAGTGAAGACTCCATCTTATAGAGACCATGCATAGTGTTATTCTTCCATGTAATCATGGGATCTTTAGATGATAAAATTATTACCTCCTATAGTGACATCCCCATGATTATTTCTTGTGACGGGGCCCTTCCAATTACATGGAGAAGTTTTCTGAAGGCGATGGAAAATCACTTTATTTCTCTAGTGTCCCTTATGTTTAAGAGATCCTTACACAATAATTTTTTATTTTATTTTTCTATATGGGTGTAGGTTTATATTGAAAATAGGAGGTCGAGTCTTATTCCACATTTAATGGGCTGATCTTCACATGTACTAGATAAAACGGTGGAGATCAGATCACATGAACATTTCATTAGATCATGTGATGCCTCTATTTCACTCTATGTAATCACATGGCCCTGAAAAATCTATGTTAATTCGGATGTAAAATACATTATAGTTCAAAGGGTTTCACGGTTGTTTAAACTCTCATGATGTCATCAGATTATTCCATAGTTTGGATGCATGATCAATGGATGATCTTGTGACAGCTTCCAAGAACTTGTGTAAGGCTACTGGCATCCAAACATGAGTCTCGTGGTGGATGATTCTAAAAACCTCATGGAATAGATAATTACTATTTAAAACATATTGAAGTGTTTCTAAATTTAGGGGGATTTCAGTCGCTGAAATTCTTGAAATGCCTCATCTATGTCCATAATGTGGCCCTGCAAGTCCATTTTAAAAGTAAAACAGACCTCCTATTTTTATCACTAGCAAGACACCAGACATGTTTGTTTTTATTAGTCCATATCCCATTTACATGTCCAATCCACTTAGGAAAATACATCTTAGATAGGTCAATTGATCATGCCTGGAACCACTAACATTCCATCCTTGGTCATACAAAGAATCTTTGATATATCATTATCACCCACACGAAGACATCCATGACATGAACATTGATTAGACAGACACCCATTGATGTGTTTTCTATGTCAGATTGATGACCCAAAATATCATACAAAAAATCAATACATTCCTAGTATATTTTCACATACGTTTTAGGAAAATACCTTATGAAATGCCCACTTTTTCTAGTAGACCTACTTGGACTCATGTAATGTGACCCCTATCCAAGAACCTTCGTCCAAGTATTAATTTTAATAAGGAAGTTTCCTCAATGATTTAGCATTATAAACTAATCTTATAATGTTATAAAAAGTGCTAGGATAGACCACTCATGGTCATCACCACCTCTCTTGAATCTGAAATAGGTTAAATAATGAGTATACCAATTGGAAGGTCTCTGTATGTAATACCCAACTACCAATATAATATATTATATCACAAAAAATATGGTAGTCTCAAAATGTAAGCCCTGAACAAATGGAAACCTTCAGATTGTAAGCCAAACCAATCAGACATCCTCAGTATATAACCGATAACTAGTGACATCATATAAGGTATCCCTGATCAGTTGGGAATCCATCTTAGGATAAGTCCTTAGATTCCCTAAAACCTCAAGGAAGACCATAATGTCTCTGATTGTGATCACCCACCTTTGACTATTATTGGGTTAATGAATAAGTGAATTGTGAGAACTATGACTCACTCTATAATTGTGATATATAGGATGCCTTACTGAGGCCCAAGATCCAACCACATCCTTCATGTTATGGGAAACCGTAACTCAAAAATGAACCAACTAACGTGTAAGCCCTGTAAAAATATGCTCACATCCAATGTGTCTGATCTACCGCTATATAATGTTTCTCACACTGAGCATGGATCACGTGATCTTAGTGACTAGTGATGATTGTACCAATATCATGAAGAGATTTACCACACGAGGATTCACCATTAGGATATAATCCTAATTACATTTCAGAACCACTTAAAGGGTTAAATTCCCGGAGTAGAAACCAAGTGTAGTCTCATATACATAAGTCCCACCTAGTTCCTCTAATTTTGTATGTCTTTTGACATAGAAACCCATCATTAGAACAATACAGGCTATGATTCCTCTTTTAAGTAGGATAGTAGGATTCTTTACTGAGATCTGAGACTAATATTTTCTTCTAAAACACATAACATAAAACTACATGGATGAGTCCAGTCATACAACAATAAAATATGTCAAGTGAACTACATGGGTTTTGATTCTTACGATACAAGATACATAGGAAACCACATAGAGGTTCCATCCCATCACCAAGACACCATCCATCATACTTGACAATAATAGACTCCAAAATGCCCAAACATGGCCACCACATAAAGTGTCATGATTAAATAAGAGATAGATAAAGAACAGGTGATATACAAGTGATCGTACCTATCAACAAATGTTCATAATCATGCCATTTACACATAGGTAATTAGTCCTATATCGGGTTCTAGGATGGATTTCAAGAACATATCTTAAATCTATATGAGATTATCATATTAGGCAACAATTCGCCTCATAAGGGTGTGATGATCTTGACCTCCCATCATCTCACCCAATGCGAGTCTCCAAGATTATTTGGGCTTAAAATCCATGATGACCACCAGCCTTTAAAAAGTACGTTTGCACCCATCAACAAATGATGGAACCATTGGTAGTTTATGGGAAATAAAAAATAGACAGAAACCAGATGTGAGTGATTAAGTGAGGCCTTAACCCCCCCCCCCCCCAAATTAAACCATCGTGAAATGCCCATTTCATGCCTCAAAAAGCCAAAGAAACAAAAATTGTGAACACAAAATTAAAATAAATAACTATGGAATGTATTTGGTGAGATACAAAAGATATATTTTCCAACCCCCACCAGACCATTTTTGTTCTGGGTATAATTTAATAAACCCAACAAAACAAA
Source organism: Viscum album (assembly GCA_963277665.1). Lineage (NCBI taxonomy): Eukaryota > Viridiplantae > Streptophyta > Magnoliopsida > Santalales > Viscaceae > Viscum > Viscum album. The sequence goes on along the minus strand of OY728155.1, from coordinate 113,900,551 downwards.
AATGGTGATCACGATGTAAAAGGACTAAAATTTGGAATGTCCTTAATGTTATACAAATTATATAATATCCATCCCTTGTGAGACTATTTTGTTCTGTGTATAATTCCAAAAACGTGATGAAACAATAATGGTGAACCCGACATGAATAGAATTAATTGTAGAAATTCCTTAATGAGATAAAAATTATATATTGTCCTTCATAAGAACATTTTGTTCTTGGTATAATGTAAAAAAATACGACGAAACAAAAAATTTGAACCAGAAATGAAAAGACAAAACTATGACATGTCTTTAGTAAGATAAAAATGATATACTATCTAGCCCCTATCAGCCCATTTTGTTCTTGGTATAAAATCAAAAAAATTGATAAAAATGGTGAACTTGACCTGAAAGGACTAAAATGTGACACATCCTTAGTGAGATAAAAATGATATATTCTCTATCCCCTGTCAGAACATTTTTCTCTGAGTAAAATTTCAAAATACTGATGAAACAAAAATGATGAACCATATATGAAATTACATAATTATTTCATGACCTTGGTGAGATAAAAAGGATATAGTGTCCAACCCCCATCAGAACATTTTGTTTCGGGTATAAAGGAAAAAACTGATGAATTAAAAATGGTAAACCCGAAATAAATCATTTAGTTGTTTCATCCCTTTCAAATTTCAAAATGGATAAATTGTATAGTTCCCATAATACCAATTTATGTTGTGATCATTTCACAAAAATATGATAAACCAAATATGTTTCTTTTAACCACATTAAACCATATGTAAAAACTAAGGGATCGACTCTTTATCGTTTAATTATGAAAGTAATTTATTAACATGTACTCTTATATATGATGCTGCACTGATAGGGTTTCATTTTTCATTCCCTAGGATTTCCAAATTCCTTGCAATCAAGATTAAATCATCAAATGTTCCAATATATCCTGATATTGCTGGAAAATGTAATTTGATCATGAGGCCCTAACATACATTGTCACCATTTCACCCCTTCTGTTACTAAATGTTAAATGTATTGTGTTAGTAATTCCACATACATACCTCCTACCCTTCTTTGGAATCTAAACATGAAATCATTTAATGGTTGATCCCCCACCTTCTATCTTTCATTCAACAAAACGCATGAGAGGAAATGGCCCCTGTTGATACTTCCAGCTGCTTTGAGAGCCTATCCCTAGAGAAGATCTATAATGACATCGATTTTTATTGGTTTTATTTGTAGAAAACAGATGGAAAAAATTCTGTTACTAGGAACTGAGACTGCAAGCTATTCCAAGGCCAATTTTTCCTAGAATGATCCCTCAAATAATTTTGTTTTTTTAAATATAATTCTTTAGAGGTTTTCCTAAAAATGTGTAATTAATCATAAATGGTTTCCTCGATCAGAAATTTGGGGGCACCGTTGCTTTTAGGATGGTGGGTTTACCCTACGTGCAACTTTACGTTAGTTGGCATGGGCCTCTAGTGAGAAAAAAAATCAAATACCTGTAAAAAGAATATTAAAATTAAATTATATAATTTTCCAATCCTATAACTCATATATGGTAACACTTATTTTAGATATGAGTGTACCAACGAGAACTTGAGGGTGTGATTCCCCTAAGTGGTTCCTAACATTGACTGGTGTGAGTTGATGGTAAATATCAATTTATGGATTTTTTAAAAGATAATAATATAAATTTTGAAAAATGATTATTTTATTTCTTTTCACATTTCAAAAGTGATGCAGTGACACTAAAATTCCATTAATAAGAAGTCATTTCCCTTCTTAAATGAATATATTGTAATGGTGTTGCAACATAGTATAAGATCACAGCTAAATCGTGTTTCTCCAACTAATATACAAACAAAGATATGGAAAAATGGGAAAATTCTAGAGATTCCTACGAGGCTATGGGGGAATAATGGTCATGAAAGATGAATCACCAACAACATCAAACACCCCCTCCTCTTTGAAGGATGTCACCAACAATGATGGAGGTGTGGATCAGGATCACTCTTCAATGAATCATTAATGCCAATGAATCCATGGTAGTATATGATCCAATCCCATATAGGGGTTCTTTTCAAAGTTTTTAGTTTTTACCCATTATTCTACTCTAAATGAAGAACGTGGATCCACTAACTAAATAGTTTAGTTGCGGGTTGACCATTTTTTTGGGTTTGGGAATTATATTGCAGGATCTTATTTGGGGATTATACATGTTTCTACATGATCCATGCATATATATTTGTAGTTTTACTTATCCATGATTTAATTTATAATGAGGATGGACCAGGGGTGACGTAAACATGCCATAGATCCATAATATTTTGCATTATTATGTTATTATTGTTCTTCATGGCGTAAAAATATAGGTTGTTAACTCGACGACTGGTGAAGGTGGCATCCCGCTGCCTATGTGGGACTGTGGCGGCATATTAGCACGTGGTAGGAGGCCATAGAAGATAGCAATGACAGGTGGAGAAGGTCGTGGCCAGGTGGGCTATAGTGTCGACAGAAGTCTGTGATAGTGGAAAAAGGAGATGTACCTAGTTGGTCCACAACAGCAGAGGCTGTCACCGGCTCGAACCCCGATGGGCCGTGGAAAGAGGCCTCCGGCATGCCCGAACACGACCAAAATACTTGTCATGTGGCAGAGGGATGATGTCCAACTCATCCAAGGAAAGACCCCATGGCTGTTCTGTGGGGTGGTTAAGTTGCAGCCAGTGTGGATAGGACTGATGCAGTGTTCCCCACATCTCGGCTGGAAAAGACCGGCCCGCCAGTGATGGATGGTCTTGAAAATATCGGGCCGCTGGGTGGCCTGGCAAGCTTGACTCGTGAACCAATAGGACAGGTTCGGAAAGCCTAATGGGAATAGCCCTTGGACCAGGTCTGACTAGGTCTGACCAAACTCGATCGGGTCGGGTCTGGTTGATATGACCGAATTGGATTGGGCTCGAACCTAACTTGCCTCTTTTCACTCAAAGGCTCATAAATTCTAAACCATGTGTCAGATGGACTAGTTGTATACAGAATTGGGACCCTTCCATCGTGGTGGTCCTTTTGATATACGCTATGTGGGGCTTCATGGAATTTGATATATGACCGATGGATTGAAAGGCAGATTATACAAAAATCAAGAGTTCTAGGAGCAGGAACCCAGTAGGCATATGTGACGAGAAGGTCTAGGTGACCCAGAAAGCCTAAGTGGTGAGTGGGTCCAGGTGACTGAGTTAGTATATGTGACGAGCAGGTCTAGGTGAACCAAATTGCCTATCTAATGAGTGGGTCTATGTGACCCCTCGAGACTAAGTGACTCATCGGGGATGAGTACCAAAGAAGTGCATGGCATTCAGTGATTACAATAGAGAGTATTTCTTTTACTACTTTATATTATAATTGTGTGAGAGAACTATATTTACACTCTTAACTATAATTCTTTGAGGCTAAAATTTATGTATCTCTTCAGTAATCTAAATTTTGTATTTCATTGTGGTATACATTTGGGGTTGGGGGTCCCGGATGAGTATTTTTTTACTCACCCTTGCATGGATTTCACTCGCATGTGTCCCGTCTTGTGCTAACAAACGATGCTTTTATGGAGTCCTTGGTGACCAAGGATTGGTGGTGATTAGTGTTACCTGATATGTGAGATATGCTTCTGGGGCTCAAATAGCTTTTTCTATACCTACATTTTAGGTAGGGTTTTCTGTGAAGGAGTTCCAGAGACTCATTTTTTACTTTTCAGTTTTAGTTGCGCTTTTATTCTTGCCACATTTACCTTCTGTTTTCTATTTTTGTACTGTGTTTTTTACTTAGTGTTTTCACCTTACATCATCTATGTCTAAGAGTTTTGTGAATCTATATAGGTACTTAGGAAAATGCCTCCCATTTTTTTGGTTATGCCTACTCGGTGCAAGTCACTAGCCATTGGCCTATGGGAGGTGGGCTTGGGTTTGTCAAGACATGGGCCCTAGGGGATGGTTCGTGATAGTGTGGAATCAAATGAGGTTGAATCTACCTTAAGAAATCATACTCTATGAGTTTGTTTTGGGGAATTAGTGTTAAGTGTTTTGAGTTTGTCTTCCAAGTTAGTGAATCCAGTATTGGTGTGGCAGCTGATATATCCATACACCAGGTCCTCAATTATTCTTTTCAACTCTGTAAATGAAAAGACTAGTTTTAGGGGAAAATAATTATACATGCGTCTTATAGGAATGGATTATTTTTTCCATGTCCTTTTTTATTCATATCACTTGGTATAGTCTCTTGATTGTGGTTCATATTTTCTTGTTTCGGGATTCTTACACATAGACCGCCATCCAGGATTCTACCGTGTGATCACGAGAATGATCTATGGGATGAAGATATGGGTATAGGGGTTCATACCAGAAACACAACATTTGGGTGGTGTACCGGCTATACCACAACCTCTAAAATATCACATGTTACTTGTAGTACCAACAAATGAGATGTGTGGGCATATTGCACATGAAATATTTCCGAGATATATATACATCATATTCCAAGGAGAGCCTAACTCATAGGTGGCTATGGACTAGATTGAGGTGGTGACTGAGTTTCCCATCAAGTCTGGACACCATTAAAATAGATGGTGGTCTTAGAATTGAGCCTTTTACATGGATCAGAAGAGATATGGAGAGGTTTAGATTACCCAATCATTCAATGATGTAACAATTCCATGGACTGATCTTCGAAACCATTCCAAGAGAAGGGGATCTCACAATAAAATCTAAGGGCTATGCATGGACCAGAGCTAATACATCATTTGTAGGACGACATGTTGGTATATGAGTATTAATCGAGTCATACCAACCATTCTAGATACATGATGAATATGATACAACCATTTATTTATGGATCAGACCTTTGAACATGGTGTGATTAGGGTTATCCAAACCACATATATTCCTCTATGCATTAATACTTATTCTAGGGTGCTATAATTAAACTTTTTGGTTGAATTTACTTTGACTATACAGATTCAACCAATGGGTGTTAGTAGTGGGAATGTAGGAAGAAATACCTTGGGATAAGGAAGCTGACATCAGTCTCAAGGACATGGACATGTTAGAAATTTATAGAGTAGGTCCGAAGATAAGGGATCTATATCATTGGGCTCATAGGGTGAGTCTAGTTGGCCTAAAAATGTTTAATTATTTTAAAAAATTTGATAGGGGATATCTCAATAGTTATATTACATCCTGTCATGCTAATAGTAAAATGGTGGATGGGACACCAGGGAAGACATTGTGATAGGAACATATGGATCTTTAGGGTGGAAGATGTGGCAGTGGAGTTGGGAGAGTAGAAAAATGTTCTATACATTTCGACATGTTACCACAACCACCTCAGTGTGGCCCACACCAATCGCAGATAGATAGAGGACAGGGGAAGGGACAACTACATGTGATCTAGCGATATGACCGAAGAGATCCATGAATGATTTGTTCTACGGTCTATGTCTATTTTTCATTGTCTTATTAATATACATACGTGATTATTATTATTCCTTGTCATGAATATTTTTCAACACCAAGTGTTTATTAATAAACCATTGACTTAACCCTTACATCTGAAGATACCTATGTGAGGAGACTATAAAATCACACCTATGACAACAATGTGATCTGACCATCCAGGTGATAGTTTTGGTTGGAACAACATTGTGGCAGTATCGAGGCCTTACAATGTTATTCTTAGAAAGGATTGGTTATCAACAGTGCATGCCCAGATTGTCAATTTTATAAAAAAGGGTCTGGTATGTCTGTAGCGATGGAACTTGGTTTTTGGTTGGTCATAAAAAAAGAGGAAACCCAAGAAGCATGGGATAGACTCATTAATAGGAGGATGAAACCAATCACTCTTCAGTTGGAAAGCATTATCGTCAGTGTAGTGGATGAGACGACTCCTCAATTTCTTCAGTGGTGAATGAATATGAGGACACATTTCTAGAAGATGTTCCATAAACACCTCCTCACATGGAGTTAGACTTATATATTGACATATACCCCGAGAAAACACTGATATCTACACCTTAATATTAGATGGATCCCACAAAACATCATGAATTGAGGGTACAGTTTGAGGACTTGTAGAGGAAGGGATTTGTGAGACCCATTATTTCACCTTGGGATTCCCCAATATTGGTTGGAATGAAGGAAAACAAGAGCTGGAGTTATGCGTGGGCTTCTAGAAACTGAATCACGTGACTATGAGGAATAAGTATCAACTACCGATTATTGATGATATTTTCATTCATATGAAGTGTGCGAGATGGTTCTCGGCAGTTGAGACCACATGAACAGAACTTTTCAACCCATGACCTTGAGTTGGAAGTGGTAGTCTTCGCATTGAAGATGTGGTGAAACTACCATATAGGTGATGGTTTTATCATCTACCCTAACTATAAGAGTCTCAAGTATATATTCTCTTAGAATAAGTTGAGTGGAGATAGAAACAATGGCTGGAGTTCCTCCTGGACTATGAATCCGAAATAGTCTATACTATAGCTAAGGGAAATGTTATAGTGGATTCTCTCAGTAGGGAATCTAGTTTTTATTTTCTAATTGATGAAACAGAGTATTTGGTCTCGTTACAGTTATCTTATATAGATAGAGATTATATATATTACCTCAAATCAGTGGATATTACCCCTCCACTCTTAAAGTGAGTTACATATGCACAACTTGATGATACTGATTGTGTGTCTTCATGTGCTTAGTTTTCCACTTGGAATACCCTTGATGGATATTGTATAGGTGGGGAGCATGTTGTATTTTTCAAAGGATTCATAGTAGTATATGTGGATGCCTAAAGTGACGAGATGCCTCAGTATATGCATGTCAGTGTCATGGAATACACCAAGGATGGTGGAACTGGTTACATTTGGGATTACCTATTGACATTAATGTTGATCACCTATTTAATCAATTTTTTGTTTTGTCAATACATAGTTTCAAGATCGTGTTCTTGGATGGGTTTTTTTCTTTTATTCCTTGGGGTTCCAAGAAGGGATTGCGAAATAATATTGAAGGACATCATGATAGGATTCTCATGTACTTCTAGGGGACAACTTACAATCTGGGAGATCATTCAACAACTCACCATGTTGGTCACTTATTATATTTTCCAGAACAATGTCACATAGAGAGAATGAGACGCCTTTATGTGTAAGAGATAGTTCGACTCCATGGAGTCCCAACAATGACTGTCTCAGATCAAGATGCATTCTTTACATTCTGGTTGTGGAAGGTATTGTAGAAGGAATTGAGGATATATCTATTCATGAGAACATCATTCCACTCGCAAATAGAAGTTCAGACAGAACAAATCATTTATGCCCTAGAGGACATGCTATGTTCTTTAATCCTTAATTTTGGCCTTATTTGGGAGGATCACCTACATCTAATGGATTTTTTTTTATATAAATAGATACCACTCCACCATCAATATGTAACCATTATAGGCCTTGTAAATAAGAACCTTCAAATCACCAATTTTCTAGACTGATCTCAAAGATTCAATGCTCATAGGCGCATAATTAGTGCAGCCTACGTCAAAGAAGGTGCATGTCATCTAGGAGTAGATAAAGGTTTCACAGAGACATCATAAGTCTTATTAAATGGGCTGTGGAAACCTTTAGAGTTCAAGGTGGGAAGCCATGTGTTCCTTAAGTTCTCTCCTCAACATAAGATATAGAGATTTTGTTGGGGCGTAAAGTTACATATGATATTCATCCGACCTTTTCTTATACTATGTAAAGTGGGTGAGGTGGCGTACCTATTGGTTCTACCCCCATAGTTAGAGTAGATGCACAATGTCTTTCACATATCCTTGATGTGGAAGTTCATGGACGACCGCTCACATGTCATTTAATAGGGAGATCTAGAGGTTGACAATGAGGAAACTTTTGCAGAGTTTCTAGTGGTGATCGATGATTGATAGTGACAAAAACTTTTGTGGGTGATCAATTCATCTAGTGAGTCGTTTATGGTAGAAAACTAATATCTTGGAGAGAAAGTGGTCGCGGGAGGATTAGTTTCGTGCTCATACCCTCATCTCTTTTTAAATCCCATGTATTGGATTTTGAAGACGTAAAGCCTTAATCTTGGAAGACTGTAATGACTGGGATTTTTCTAGGGTTTATTTTTATAAAATTTATGGGAATACTATGAGAGCATGCATTGAGATTGTGTATGAATCTGAGGATCGGTGTACCTGGACTACTCCGTCAAATATGTTATGTTTTTGAATAGTGTTCATGAGTAGTTTTCTAGAAAAAGTGGAATAACTATTAAACTGGTTTATAGATCAGAAATTTGAGGGTACTGTTTCATTTAGGATGGAATTTTTACCCTATGATTAACTTATTTTTAGTTATACAAGCCTCCTATGAGAAAACTCGAAAATGGCGTAATCATAAATAAAATTATCAAATAAAATTATTTTATTTTCAAATCCTATAACTCGTAAACAGTAACCCAAATTGACAATAGGAGAGTTACTTTGAGCTCCTAATGGTGTTCTTTCTTTAGGCGGGGGTCTAACCTCATCCATTGTAGGTCGGGGGTAAAATTTAATTTATGGATGTTTTAAATGATACTAAAATAAACATTGGAAAAAGATTATTTTATTTGTTTTTAGGTTTCACAGTGATGATGCGACACTGCGATGCCACAAATAAGCAGTCATATTCCTTCCTAAATGAACCATGAATGACAATGATGCGACTGAACATAACAACAATGTTGAATTGCATTTCTAGAATTAATATACAATCAAGGATATGAGACCATGGGATGATCCTTAAGATTTCTCTCAGGATAAAGAGTACTGTTGGCGAATGAAAAATCACCAACGATAGCGAACACACCCTCCTTTTTGAATGATATCGCCAACGACAATGAAGATGAAAATCAATATCACTCTTCAATGGATCGTTAATGCCAATGAATCCATGGAAACAGATGATCCAATTCTAGGTTGGGGTTATTTTCTATGTGATTAGTTATCCTTGTTATTATCTTCAAATCTATGAATGCAGATTAACTCACAAAAAAGTTGATTTGTGGGTCAATCTTTCATGAATGTTTTGGAATTATATTGTGGGATCTTATTTTAGGGCTCTCCACGTTTCTATGTGATCCATACTTAGATATTATTAGTCTCCCTTCCCCTTGATTTAATTTCTAAAGCAGATGGAACGGGGCCGACACAAACAAGGCCCAGATCCATTGACATGGGAATTCTTGTGTTCTTCCAATTTTTCATGGCGCAACTATGCAAGACACTGGATCAATGATGGGCGGAGATGGAAACCCGTGATCCATGTGAGATGGGAAATGCACAACAACCCATGGTAGAAGGTTGTGGAAGATGGTGGAGCCAGTCGGGGAATACCACAACCAGGCGAGTCATGGAGTATATAGAAGGTCGTTGTGGCGTAGCCCATAGTGGCAGTGAAGGCGTTCATGGACAGAAAACCTGTGACAGAGGAGGTGACTGTTGAATTAACTACTAGTTGAAATGGAACACACTGAAACCACTACGGGTGGTGGCCATAGACCACCAGTTAGTGGCCAGTGGTAGTTCATCCGAACGCGGATAGAATCTGCATCATGCGGTAGAGGGCTTCGGTCTATATGGACCGCCGAAGGACCCTTTGGCTTTGTCATGGGGAAGTTATGTAGGGTCCCACGTGTCTTAGACTGACGCAGTGCTCATCGCATCCCAAATGAAAAAGACCACCCTACTAGGGCTGGCATGGAAGAAGGGGGACCAGGCCGTTGGCCTACCATGCTGGGTGAAACCGGCCCACCAGTGTCGGACTGAACCAGGCCGGGTGAAGACCGGGACGTTGGGTGACCCTGTGGGCAGGAACTGTGGCCCAAACGTCTTGGTATAGAAGGAAAAAATAACATGTACCTTGGACTAGGTCGGGTGGGGTCGAACGGTAGGGTGGGTCCAATGGGGTCGGGTCGGTCTGATCAGGATGGGCTGGGCCAAGAACCAACCATCCCATTTTCTCTAAAAGGATCATGAACTTTAAACTATGCATTTGATTGATGATCCATTTGAAAAATTTGGACCCTCGGTCTGAGAAAAACCATTTGATATTATATAAGTGGGTTTTTTTGGAAGTCGAGATATAATTGATGGCCTGAAGAGTTGATTCTCTTGGAATCAAGAGAGCCATGAGCCGGAACCCAGTTGGCCTAACTGCTGAGCAGGTCTAGGTGACCTAGAAGACCTATGTGAAGAGAGAGTCTAAGTCACCTAAAAACTAAAGTGATTTTCATGTCTATGTGACCCAATGAGAGTAAGTGAGTCATCGGGGATGAGTGCCTCATTATACAAGGTGTTCAATGTTTACAACTGACAATGATATCTTTCATACTTTAGATTATACCTATGTGAGACTAATCTAGTGACTCTATTGAATTTACTTCTTAGAGGCTACACTTCATGTACCTATTTGGAAGTCTGCTTTGTGTATTACATTTTGGTATACCTTTGTAGTTTCAAATCTCCACTGAGTATTGTTTTACTCACCCCCGCACTAGGTTCACCCATACATGTTGTGTCTTATGAAGATGATTGATGCTTTGATAGAGTCCTTGGTGGACCAGGGCTTGGTGGTGCTTAAAGTGACTCGAAGAAAGTGATGGGATTATGTGGATTCAGATAGATATTTTTGTACCAAACATTCACATAGGTATTTATGCGGAGTAATTACAGAGACGTGTATTTTTACTTTTCTATTTTAGTAGGGATTGTATTCTAGAAATGTTTGCCTTCATTTTTCTACTATCATACCATCTGTTTGATTAATTAGTGTTTTCACCTTCCAACATATGTGGCTTCGATTTTGGAGCCTTTGTATAGGTACATAAGAAAATTCCTCCCATTTTTTTGGATATTCTTACTTGGTGCTTGTCTCCATCCTTTGGTCTATGGGGGTGGGCTTGGGGTAGTTAGGGCACATGACTTGGGAGAAAGGTCATGAAAATAATAGTGCAATCCTTTTCTACCTTAGGGATGTGGATGATGATAGTCTATGTGATAACCCAATCACGTGGAAGCTTAATAGGGGAGCTCCCATCCATTCTATTCATCTTCATTGACATATGACTATAAGTCCACATGGAGCTATAGAGGGAGTTGTGTCTACATCAACTAACCATGTTGGGACACCCAACACAAGATCCCAACATGGTATCCAAATGGGGTAGTTCTAGAGTAGTATTATATCCCTAATATCACAATTATTTATAAGGCCCGCCATTATATCTTGATAGTGGCCCCCAATCAGTCCCAATTCATTTTTATCTAAGAGCCTCTAACTTCATCACAGACAAACTCAATGACTATGAAATAGCATTGAACACTCAAATCCATATAGACGGGGGAAGTTTCATCATACATTACCCTAGTATCATATTCATCATATGAGCCAACCCCTCAAATGTAATCATGTGAACCATCACCTCAAACTGAATCATGGGCACTGACCCCTCAAACAAAATCATTGGAACCGACCCCCAAAACGACATCAAGGGAACAAACCCCTCAAATGGTTTACGGGGAACTGACCAGTAAAATGAGTTAATTCTTCAGGGTGGATCACCATACTAATTACGTATCCATCAAAATTATTTCATTCAAATTAGAAGAATCCTCATCAAATCTAGACAAGCATACTCTTCAAGGGTGAAATCATGCCTTCCAGCAGTCGTCTGAGTCACATCAGGTTGGTCTATCATATGCCACTGGAACAAGTTCAAAAAGCTCAGTAGTGTCCACCAAGAATCTATACGAGGTGTTACCGATCATGATCCGATCTTATAAGGTAAGGACAATAGATTTTATGGATAGTGGAAATATTTGATTCAGTCTCTAGGATCCATATATAACTACCATTATCATCCAATAACCCTAGCACAAAACAGAGGAGGGGTTGTTTTCATGGATCCTGTCGGCCATCCCCTTGAGGATAAAAGGCAGATTCTATAGAAGAAAAGATATCTCATCTCCATCATGAGAATACAGATATCTGGGTGATAGTTGTGGGAATACTCTAGTGATATCCATCTAAGTATTATGTTCTCAGGTCTTCTTATAGAAGCCCACCTTACAGTGAAGTGCCCCATCCCACAGGGCTAGAGTAATTTTCATATTTTTCATCCTTGTTTTGGGAGAGATCCAAATATTATTCTTCCCACCCCTACCTAGAGGTATTGGGGAAATCCGATATTCTACACCTCCTCATTTGTGATATTCTAGAAACCATATGCCCTCATATTTCACCAAAAAACCTCTATGAAATTCATAATCATTTAATCAATGGGAATTGTTTGTGTTATCGAAGACCCCTGATGTTTCATCACCTGAACCTAGACCAATAATGACCGAGGATATGTAACCCATAATCTTGATTTCTCCATGCCCCCATGCTAATTTTGGCATGGATGACATGTAGGAGAAGCTACCTGGTCTCCCATCTCTTGAAGACACACATCGAAAAGTATATTCCATCCATGACAAACATATTCCTATTTATTTTAATTATTCCACAAAGATTGGATTGATAGAGTTCCTAGTGATAAGGAATCCAAGAGAGGTAATGTTGGAAGTCCATGAAATTCATTAACCCTTCTATAAACATCTCTGGCACACAATAGAATATTGTTTTTTTTAAGATAGGCTTCAAGTGCACATGGACATGGGGATACAGGAACCACCAACACATGAGTCCCTTCTATAGTGATGCCCAAACATCCCCCTTAGGGACCTACATAAACATTTCCATTTATTCACATTAGTTCACCCTCATCCTCGCCACTTGACATTAAACTGCATGGAGCATAAGGAAAAATGTGTAGCATTATTCCTTTCATCACAAGATATGTAGTGATGCCTTGATCTCTAATCTCAGTCCTAGTTGTAATGGGAAATGGAAGTAATTCCCACCTCTATGTATGGGTTAGAGAATTGTAGATAATTCTCTATTCAATAATTTTGTTTGACATGATTCATTCTATCACAATATTGGTATTTAATATCAAATTTCTAACACCGAGTCATGTCATAGAAAAAAAAATATAAAATTCACCCACCATGCATATGGGCCAGACCTATGCAAGAGAATCAATTTAGAAATACATGTGAGATGATTCTCATCCTCATGAGATGCATCGTAATGCCTAAGTCTCTATATTTAGGACTAGATATACATTTCCACACATTAATGATGGTTCCCAGTCTTTACCACATGAAATTAAACTGGATGTATGTACATCTATAAATCATGATGTTAAATGGTATGAAAGTATGTTCTTATCACCTGATGTTAAACAGTATGGATGTAAGTCCTTACTCCAAGATGATAAAATAAATGAGAAAATGTATTTACTGCTTGATGTTAAAATACACAGAGACATGTACATCCCCACTACCAAATGTTAAACTAGGTAAACCATCATTCATAATCCTTCCTTATCAATGGTCCACAAGAGCCTTACCCCTTCCAACCATAGAATGGGATAATCCAGTCATATTTTTAAAAACCTAAATCCTTATGCGACACTTCATATTTCAGTCATCTCGATTTGTCACCATCCTTTAATTTCCCTTGAAAAAAATGATATCTCTCATTTTTATTATTCTACAGAAGTATGTGATTAGGCCCACCGACCAAATACATCACGACATATTATAAAGGGCTTTATAATTATCATGAACCTGACATCACCATGAAAAAACCTAGAAATTCATTGTGTTTTAGGTTATCCCTATAATGATTCTCCCATATCATCACTCATGACCTAATAACCTCAATATGTGATTTAAAACACATTCCACTCACGCTCATTACAATGGTTGATTACTTTTGACCCAAGTTATCTTAATTAGTATCTTCTATATCATATCCCATATTAGGTCCATAAGTTTCATGACCATAAACTCTGTACACTTTTATCAATGATTTAGGACCCTAAAATCTAGCCTATAATAATCCTAATCGTAATACTTCATCCTATAAATAAAACAATACAGAAAACATGTTTGGTTGAAAACCCATAAATGGATGGAATCTCAAGAAAAAATCAAGTCTGCACTTGAAAAAATCAACATATTTAGATGTTGGGAAAATTTAGGGAATACATTAATAAGGTATAAAGGTCATAAGGTTTATTCTATAGCCCATGAATAACAGAAGGTATGCTTATTGAACCCCTTGATTAAGGAAACAATTAGAACAATTTTTTCACATTTCCTCATCATGAGAATATGTTCAAAAGGTGGTGGTTCAACATTATGGGATCTCAAAACCTACTTGGATCATACATTTCGCATAAATTGCACTTCATAATCTAACATATCATAGGTTATCACTAACCTTTTATTTTCCCTAAAAAATAAATGAGATATCTCTAATAGGCCATGCTATTTATATAATGTCTTAGACCCTCCAACCAGAGAAATCTTGGGCCAGTATGAATGGATTTCGGATTCTTCTGATATTGGCATCATCACAACAGAATATAACACCAAATATTTTTTTTGATATCCCTATTGTGGTTTTCCCATAACTTTCTCATGACCTAATCACTTTTTACTATGATTTAAAATATCCATATCAGAGTATTCAAGAAGATATGATATCCCTAATGTTGCACCACCATGTTTGGCACCGTTTATCAAGGCCAAAATGTGACCCTTCATTCATGAACCTTTGTATAGATAATAGATCATGAGTGAAAACATAATGGTATAGGGAATGAGTTATTCCTTTAAAAGATATATTTCCATAGGGTGATATAATGCTTCTTAGATAACATGCCTTATTTACTAAACTTTATCATCTTGATGTTTGATTCTCTTTGAATATTTCATATACCTCAGAAACTAAATTAGATATCTCAGTTCAAAAATGCTATTGATGCATAAGCGATCATAACCACTGATCGGAAACATCTTGGCCCAGTATAATGGGACCCATAATCCTTCTGGGAATCAATGACATTGTGGCTAAACCTAATACCCATTAGGGTTAAGAGGCATACTCGACATGTCTAGCAAATTCCTTATTAAAAGTCTCAAGAGTTTTTTCTGTGACTTACTTAAACAACATTCCAAATATCCAGGTGGTCCTGACTTCCATACTATTTCCCCCTCAACCACATTCACCCCATAATCCTTCTATAATATATTTTAAAAGAATATAGACTAGCTCTGATTTTCCATTCTATCGATACATTATGAATTTATCCTCCAAAATAACAGAATCTCTTCCTTGCAATAAATGCGTTCCTGTCCTTGTGAGCCCTTGAAGCACCCCAGAAGGGCACCACACCCCATATTTTTTTGATTCATCTTAGTTCTTCCATCCCCATATTCTATGTGGTTCGGTCTAGAATACCATAAACTGCAGCGATGATAACGTCCAAGATCAATGTCCTTAAATTAAAACATACTGATGGTCTCGTTTGGAGGACCTTAAAACTATAATAGACATGATTCTATCCAATATGAAAACCCAATAAGGCTATCTTAGGAAAAATATTGGTATCTACTTATTGGAGCTAAACATTGTGTGATCTAGGAAATATTGAGTATCTATAAAAGGGAATAGGAACAGAAACATGTCATAGAGAAAACTAGTAAGAAAGTCACTTGATAAAAAGAGAATCGCATTCCCTCTATGCCTTCCGCCATATAAATATTATGAAAGAATTAGGGAAATAAATAATAAAAATTTTATAGGAATGAGCTCTAAAAAATTAGGAGCACCAGAGAAATATAGGGGACTAACACCACCTTCAAAAGACTTCTCCAGGAAATTATAAGGGCCCCATCATTAGAACGCATCATGAGAATGTCACTACAAGATGTCATTGTATTATCATATGAATATCATTATATTTCATGTTATAATAACACCATGTGTGGTCTCTATAAAATTGAGTCTCTACTCATCCTTGAACCCCTGCACATATTTGAAAGATCCCTTGTTGAACCTTTTTTTGAACATGTGATCAAAGAAGGATAGAATCTCATGTTGCTATAAATAAAAACCCTCTCCCAGATGTATAGGATGGTCATATTTGTGTCATCAGACAAGAATCAATGGATATGGTATCAATGAAGTCATGAAGCCTTTAATGTTAGGATGATTGAGTGACAAATTCAATGCATTATGCATCATAAGCCCATGGTCATGTGAAGTAATATGTGATGATTTGAAACTCATACTTGAGGGAAAATTTATAGCCCCTGACCGAGAACCCTTGAAAGTGTGTGTGACATCGGTAAGCCTCCCCTGTGTTCATCTACAGAGTCACCCACATGATTCCATAGAGATCATAAACTTGCATGATGATTATTCGACCGTGCAGTGCACAAGTAATGATCGGGAAGGAGCTTTATTAAAATTAAGAGTTAAGCATCCAAACCCTAATTATATCAATGGAACCCCCTACCGGCCTCATAGCTCATGTTTTGGGATGTTCACACCTTTTATATACCATGCAATGTCTTCCATTACCCATGCATGTAGAGGCTTCAGTACATAAACCCTTTTATAACAATGACAATCCTTAAAATACCTCCATAAATACATGGAAATTTCATGAAGGATGGATTTTCATATGACTCCCTCATGAGAGCACCCCCTACATATGAATACCCTCAACCAAGTGAAGAGTCCATGAGTAGACCATCCTTTGGTCATGCATCCCTCTCAATGGACTAATAATAAACCATGAAACATAAGACATGATCCATTTGGGATTGCATTTGAGGAATTAGAATGAGATCAAGTTCCTAAACATATCCATGAGACTGCACCACATGAATTATTTAAGGAAACATGATCGAAAGAGTCATCGTGAGACTCGTGATTTCTGTAGGTGGGTTTGGATGTGTCACTTTTACTGTGGGACAATCCATTTGAAACTCATGTTGACCACTTAACAGTTGATCAACATGTCACAAATTTCATGCTATGATATAGGGATATAATGAGTTGAATATGTGACAATCCCTTGACATGCCTACATTGTCACATGTCAAACCTATGATGATTTCAATTCAATCTTGTGAAGTACCTCAGTGTTTTTTGTCCTGGTAATGTGAAAATTGTCCAGACAATGCATGTATATCATGCAGAGGAGTCATTAATGTGTTGGAATGATCATGTGATTGTCTATAGAAATGTTTATATTGATATATGATAGACAAAATATAGGTCGTTATGATCGCACAAAAACATATAATCATGATTTTTTTGATCATGCGAAAGACCTTAGACATGTCCACCTCATTTAGATATATCCTTTTGTTTTTTCAGCCTCACCACCCAGAATTCCATATGTATGTCTATGAAAATTCACCTTTCCCCTTCAACTCTATAAGGGAAAATATATATATTTTTCCATAACATGTTCACACATCCTCATATGACACATATTGGTCACACATGACATAATAAAAAATAGAGTACATATCCCTGTCATTACCTGTGAAAACAAGTATAATATATAAACATTGTAAAATAAAAAAGGAGTAAAAATAGAGGAGGTGATAAATCTCATATTATTTGAAAGACTAGTGATGCACCTAGGGAATCAATAGTGTGACACCACAAGTCCTCCAAACAGGTCAAGAAGAACTCCTGTTTTGATCATGCACAAGACCCCGAACCTATCCCCATTGATCAGGTGATAGACCATTAATGTGTCTTCTCTAATTAGGGTTATGATATCCGTGATAAGTCAGTTGATCAAGTGAGAGATCTCTGAATTGAATGTTTTGGTCACGCGAAGCATCTCATACATGACTGCATCGCCCACATGAAGATGTCCAATACATGAAAATTGATCAGGAAGGCACCCTTGAATTTGTCTACAATGTAAGATTGACACCCTAAAATATTAGGAAGACAACCAATACCAACCTAGTAGACTGACAAGATGTTATAGTCAAATACTTTATGACATTCCCACTTTACCTCGCATATCGACTTGGACTCATGCCATATAGACCTTGGCCAGGAACCTTCAGACACATACTCTGTTTACAGGGGAAGTGTACTCAATGAGTTAAGGTCATGCACTCATCCAACCATGCTAATAACAAGCTATTAGACAGACCTCTCGTGGTCATCACCACCTCCCATCAATCCTCTAGAGGATAAATAATGAGTATACCGTTCATGTGGTCTTAATGTGTAATCACTAAATAAAAATATAATATAATACTACCCCACTAATCGAGAAGCCTTGGAGTGTAATCACAAACTAATTGGGAACCATCAGAGGGAAATCCCCCACCAATCGTGTAGCCTCAGAGTGCATGCCTGCCAAATCGAGCAGCCTCAATATGTAATATCCACCCACTAACATCATATAAGTATTACACAGTCAATAGGAAATCCATTTTGGTATATTCCTATAGCACCCTATAATCCTCAAGGAATGAAATAATGTCTCTTTGTGTGATTATCCATATTAGCCTATCAGTTGGTTACGGGATACGTGAACTACGAGAACCCTGATTCCCGCTATAACTAGGATATTCCTGGAACCTTCCAAAGGCCTGAGATCAATACCATATCCTCAATGTGATTTGAAACCATAGGTCTCATAGTTCAACATTAATTTTTATGCCCCGTATGAATATTATCACATGCAATGTGTCTGCTCTACCACTATCTCAGGTTTCTCACACCGAGCATGGACCACATAATCATAGAGACTATAGATGATTGTACCCATAGAATTATGAGAATTTCCCTTGAGAGTAATCACCATTAGGATGTAATCCTAATTACAAACCATATCCACTCAAATGGATATATTCTCAAAGAAGTAATCCAAGTCAATATCATATGCATAAGTCCCGCCTAGGGCCTCTAAGGTCATAATTATCATGACATATATTATCTTCACAAGAACTATATAGTCTTCTATTAAAGTATTAAATAGTATAGGTGGGATGAATCATTAAATTCCATGCCCAATATTCACATCCCTACTGTGTGATGTAAAAATACATGGATGGTCCAATCATTTGACCATAAACTATATCAAATGAACTAAGTGGTTTTTTATTATTATTTCACAAGATACATAGGACACCTTATAGAGGTTAAATCCCATCTTCAAGACACCATCCATCCCCCTGGACGACAATAGACTTTAGAAAACTTGATCATGTTCATATCGTAAAGCATCATGATTAAATAAGAGAGTGATAGGGAACCAGTGTTATACGCGTGATTGTTCCAATCAACACAAATTCATAATCAAGACATTGAGACATGGGTGACTAGTCCCATATAGAGTGTTGGAGGGATTTACTGAACATATATAAAATCAATAAGAGAGTCCCAATGTCCTAAACAATTCCTCCCAAAGGGGTTCAATGTGCCTGACCTCCCAAGCTCTCGACTAATGTGATTCCCCAAGAGTCATTGAGATTGAAAAACCCAATGGCTAACATCCTCAGAAAGAAGGTCCTTAACTCGATACAGGTGAGGGAAAAATTTAGAGTTTCTATGATAGACTAAATGGATGGAATATCTAATGGGATTGATTTAGATAATCTTTACCCCCCACCCCGCAATGAAAATGTCGAGCCAAACCCTTTACATGCCTCAAGACCCCAAAAAAACAAAAATGGTGAACTTGACATGAAAATACATAACTGCGGAACACCCTTTGTGAGAAAAACAATATATATTGTCTAGCCCCTATTGGACCATTTTTTTCTAATTATAATTTCAAAAACCCGACCAAATAGAAAGGGGGAACATAATAGAAAAATACTTTATTGCGAAAACTACATAGTTTGATAAAAAAGAAATATTTTCTAGCACCCATCAGTCCATTTTGTTTTTGGTATAATGTCAAAAATATAATGAAACATATATATATAAATATTAATATATAATATATGTAAAATAATATAAATATCTATAATTATATTTATAGACCCACACACATAAATAAATAAATATATGTTTGAATGTATAAATTTACAAACATGCACAAATACTAAACATATTATATAGATGTATTTAAAAATAATTATAATAATATATATATAAATATATATTTATAAACTTATATATATATATTAATAAAAATTGTAATAATATATATATAAATAAATATATTTATCATAAAATATGGCACATAATAATATAGATGGGTGGTAGAGGATCAGATCTATGGGGGGGAGGTCCTAGTTTTGAAACTTGCTAAATGTAGGGGCACGCAGGTGTGTGATGTGGAGGGACTAGAACTATTAAATGGGGGTCTACTTGTGTTCTATTTAAAGGTGGTTGAGCCATAACAAAAATGGGTGGTCTCCTCCCATTTAATTACTTGAAAAGATAAAGAAAGTTAATTTTTTTTGACTTTTATCATCACTTTAATTATCACAGATAAAAGGGTCATTTTATCTATTTTTTAGTGATGATAGATGGCTTATTTTTTAAAAAAATTCATTGATAAAATGGAACATTTTTAAAAGTCAAAGATTATCAGTGTTTTTCTAGTGCTAATAAAAGTTATTTATAGAATTATTAAAATGGGTGATTTTTTGGGGTGTTACCCACATTTCATAGGAAACATCTTTACTTCCTTTATTAGGATAATCACTATATCACCCACTATTGGATTTGGTGTCCTAATACCAAATTTTGATATTCTTATTACATGTATATTTTATATATTGAATATTATTAAAACTTATTATTAAATATTGTTCACTTTTTTACATGACTGAAATGTAATAATGTCTTAGAGAATATGTCAAATTGATAAGGCAAAAATGTTCCATGATATGATGGGAACATTGATGTTCTATGAAAATATTCATAAATAATCACTTGTGTATGGATAAAATATTGTTATGGGACACATAGTACATAGAATATCAGGTGCATATACATGTAATAAGATTAGGAATCTTGATCATCAAGTTTTCATTTGGTAATATCCAAGATGGGATATTATGTGAACAACCCCATAAGTAGTAATTTATATATGTTAAGGTGTCATCATATATGCCTATGTATGAGCTTGTGTGACAGTCCACTAACTTTAATATTATTATTAATACATGTTACAACTCGTGTACTTTGGATTATATCATAAAACATTATGATAACATTTCATGGAAAAGTTGGATATGTTGGGTGTGTCACGAGTGATATATCATTAATGGATATGTTTGAGAAGGATGTGTCCTTTTAATCTTTATGGAAGTAGACTTCTCATCCCTTTGATTGGAATCGAACCATCACATTAAATTCCATGACCATGGTGTAAAAAAATGCTTATTTTAGATAGTCAATGAATGATGTATTGAGTATATAGGTTGGTGATATGGATGTGAAACCTTATTGATGATATGTTATAATAAAGGTATTATATTTTATAGTAAGAATTTGTATGTCATTGTCATCATTGTGATATTATGTTCATTATTTTGGGTACCTTGACCCGTTGATATATAAAAATATTGGAAATAAGGAAATCCCTCTTAATTTCAATGAGAAAGAATCCGAGAGGGTCACACACTAAGTATTTTTGATAATCTCGATTAAATTTTATTTGAATTTAATTACTAGAATAAATATTCTTCTCAAGACCAATTAATAATTTTATTCGAGTATTATTGATCGCCAATATTCCCAAGGTAATAAATAATTATTTGTTTATTAATAAATAGTTTATTTTATTACATGAATATGAATATAATATTTATTCAAGTGAATAAAGTATTTATTTTATTTATTCAAAATTATAATAAATGTTTTTGGTGGATTCTGAATAAATTTTTTATTTTATTTATTGAATATTTTAATAAATATTTATTAACTAGGTTGTGAATAAAATATTTATTTATGAATAAAATATTTATTTTGATAATTAATAAATTATAGTGGAGTTCAAATGGATAAAGACCAAGTCTGGTGACAAATATTAATTAACATTGCCATTATATAATATTTGTTATTGTGAAAGTTGGAATGCTCCAAATAATAATAATAATAATGATATTATAATTATATGGCCCAAGGATTAGGAAAAATTTTAAATGTTATTTAATGGATTACATGAAATTTAATAATATTTTAACCTAATCTATATCTCTATAAATATATTATTATGTCTATTATATAGGATATCAAATATCGAAAGGAGAGAACAATTGTTCGCAATGAATTCACATTCGACTATTCCATCTCTCACTATCCAAATATTGAAAATACAATAGATATATATTCAATACTAATGAATGATCGATCAAGAACGAACAACACAAGACTTTTGATTATCCATGCTAGAAGTTGATGATCAAGTGGTGTTGCTTGGAGATCATCAGAGCATGTGTGGATCACTATGATAGGGATTCTATTCATGGATCGTCATGGGTAAAATGAAAGAAATTGAAACGGTATTTTTGGGCGATTGACATCATCAATGAAGAATGGATCCTGAGACAAGGTAATCTTTTTCTATGATAGTAAAATATTTAATTATAAATTTTACATGTAGGATCCTCACTCTTGGTTTTGAGAATTTATATATTAAAAGAAATTTTAATATATCTCCCACTAATATATTCTTATGTTGTGCCTGAAACAATCATGTGATATCTAAATGGTCATGTTTAAATTTATAATTACTTCTTTGATGGTTGATCTATGTGCATTTGTGGTTATATTTTCATTTCATGTTATTAATTATTTAATATGATCCGAATTGACTTGTTATCTTCATATTAATCTTGTTTGTTCAATGTTTCATTTTCATAAAGTTTTATGCAATTATCAGAGATTCCATTTGGATGTTCTAACTATTTAGATGGTAAAACTAGGTTACACAGCATGTTGCTGAAGTACACATTGTGTACCCCTATTTAATTTACGTAGATGCGTTGAGATGTTAATAAAACATGGATCCTTTTTTACACCACGTGTTAACCTGACCAACCTGGCACTTGGAAAGAGGATACAAGGTGTGCAATTGGTAGGTACACGATGTGTGTTTAGGTCGAGTTAGTAGGTTGAAGCCCTAAGTATGTGACTTAGATAGACATAAATTGAGGTAGACAATGTATAGTTTGATTGTATATGTCATGTACCCTCCCAATTAATGACAGAATCAAATTACATTAAATTAACAATTTCATCATTAAAACTTTAATTTATTGATTGACATATATTGTGTGTTTGAAATTTTAATAATGGTTCTAAATATTTTTAATTCTCAAGTATTTTATTGTGATAAATATTTGATTATTGGTTCTATCATTTATTTTCCCTAAATTATGGGTATATCAAATTAATTTTGGATGATCAATATAATGAAAAGGAAAGAAAGAATGAATTCATTCATTTATTATTTTTTATTTGAATAAAAATTAATAAATAAAAAAATCAATACTTGATGGTAATTTTGGGTATTCCTTGCATGTACGACCGATCATGAGTTTTATCAAGACCTATGTATGAGTTAAAATTTATTTTATTTAATTTATTTCATGGGTTTATAATTATTTAATATTAAATTAAATGATGACATTGAATTCATATCTTTCTCTTTTATTATGTAATAACTGCATGTCCAATTATATTTATGTAATTATATTTAAGAAATCATTTAGTTTCCCTCAACAATGTGTGAGTCACAAATAACTATAACTAATGCAACATCCAATGGTGCGAAGGCTGTTCAAGGTGGAACAATGATGATTCCAACTTGATGATACATAAATATACATGTGGAATGTTGTAACACATTTCATTCTTGGAAAATGGAGTTATTCCCCTATGATATAGGTTTATTTAATATACAATAATTAAATAAACCATTGTATAATCTCATTTTCAAGTCATTTATTTATATATTTATTTATATCATTTCATTGTTTATTTTATGTATGAAATACCGCAGTCACATAAATGAATGAATTAATATGAAAATGAAAAAAATAAATACATGAATTATGCATAAAATGTTTTATCCAACAATGTTAATTATTAAGATACACTTAATATTAATAAAGAACATAAATGAGAAAACAAGATAAAATTTATGCATAAATTAATAAAAATATCTCAATCCAGTATTAAGTTAGCCTAAGCCTTCCATTATTTTATTTGGAATGAAACAATAAAACAACGTGTAGTGCTTGGCCAATGTTGGGACACTTACTTTTATAGGGGAGTTCTCATGAGAGTTTTGGGTTGAAATAACTGAATATAAACTATGTTTAATAGCCAAAGTATGCTAAATAAAATTTTGGATGCATGTATTGAGGAAATAAAAGTCAGTATTTAATGATAGGAGAAACCAATCAATGGATCAACATATTACAATCAGGTAGCTGGAAAGACCGCCTACCTAATTACTTTTTTATATTTGACGGACAATGTTTTAATAATTATAAAAATTAATTAGATCCTTTCCACTAAAATGTGGTTTAAGCATAAAATTTTGTGTTCAATGGTGAGGGATATTGGGACATGAAAAATGGTGGGATATTTAATAAAAATTCAATTAATTTATTATTTCCCATAAAATTAATAATAAATAAAAGTACTAATAATGTGATTTTGTTAATTTTACAATTAAATGATAAGTTATTAATTCCCATTATAAATATGATCAATATTACTGAAATACAATCTCTTGAATAATAGTAACATTATTGAGTGGTTTAGATTCCTTCAGGTTGTGCTATGCCACGAACTAAAATTTTACATTCTAGAATCCCCAATGCCAGATCATCCTGCTACAGATGCATGTGATGCATTGTCCCTTATGAAGGAAAAATATTTGATCAATATCAATGTTCATGGTCTAATGCTTTTATATATGTCTAATGAAATCATGAAGTCTCATCAAAAAATTTATGCAAATAGAATTCTTAAGAATCTCGGTGGTCTTTACTAGGATAGAGCTAGATAGGAACTATTGGAGATGTCCAAGTGGATATTTTAGAGAAATCATGGAGAGGGTAACCTAGTTGGGACTCATGTAGTCTAGCTCATTATATACATTTACTTCCAAGAGGTTCTAGGATTTAAACTCCCCAAAATACTATGCACTGATCTCATTTTAAAATCACTCCCTCAATGCTTCTCCTTTAATATGGATAACATTGAGGGGTATCTACCAAATATTCTTACACTCATTCTCCCAAAAGATAATGATATGAATCATAAAAATTATTCAATACTGATGGTGAAAAAATTGATAAGGAAATCTTATATATTTAAGATCAAAGATTCTTTATGTGATTCCCAAAAGAGATCAATAGGAAAGTAAGGGAATACAATGTTTTCTATATTTCATGTGGCGTGAAGGGACACTAAAATAAAGATGAATCTAGTCAAATAAGAAAGGGGATGCATTAAGTGTGTTTTTGATTCAATTAAAAATTATCTATTTCTAAAAATTAGATTTTATATACAACTTTTGGTTCTCACATATTTTTTCAAATAGAAGAAAAAAGTCGATTCTAAAATATTGATTATGGGTATATTTAGAAGAATGCAACAATTTTAATCTTGTTATTGTAGTTATCAAGGCTTTCCACCTCACTATGTGGAATGGAATGATCTTACTATTGAAAGGTTGTTATTATGTGTCATCTATTACCAAAAAAAATATTTCTATATCTAGACATGTCACAGATGAATTTATTTTCATGTTTGGGAATAATTGGTTTTCTTTTAAAAAGATAACATTTTTATTGTGAGTCATATTTAAATAACTGTCTTTATGTGTTGGATTACATGAACTAGGTAATGAAATTTGATAACAATGTTACATAACATAACTAATTCCATGCCCAATTATTGAATCACATTCTAGGTCACATATACAAAAAGAACACGATTAAAATAAATTAATATGGATATTTAGATTCTTTTGAACTTAACCCACTTGGTGTATGTCACGCATGTTTACAAGGGAAAATGATCAAAGCCCCATTTTGTGGGAAAGGTGAAGGGGCTAAAAAGATTCTTGAATTAGTCCATATTGATTTGTTAGGACTATTTCTTATTGAATTAAGGGGTTGGTACTCATAGTTCATATGTTTTATAGATGATTTTAGTAGATATGGATATGTCTACCTATTGAGGTATAAGTAGGATTTTTTGGTTAAATTCAAGGAATACAAGAATGATGTTGAGAACAATCTCGGTAAGAATAATGATAAAATATTTTCGGAATGTGGTGGTAAATATCATAATCAAGACAAAAAAATTTACATACAGGAGTTTGGGTTTCAATCCAAACTCAAACCTCCTTAAACACCTTAGTGAAATGGTTTAAGAGATAGAAGGAACCACAAAATGTTTGACATAGTGATATCAATGATGATTCACATGTGTCTTCCATTATAATTTTGGAGATACACATTAAAAATATTTGTATACATATTGAAATGAGTTCCAACTGAAGAAAAATTTGGTATACTATACAAAATATGGAATGTAAAAACCCCATGTTGTCATACTTACATGTGTGGGGTTGAAAATAATCTGCTACATACTCTTTAGGTAAAAATATTTCACCCTAAGGCATAATGTGTAACTTTATAGGATATCCCAATGAAACAAATGGGTACTACCTATAAAAATATTCAGAAAAAACGTTTGTGGGTGACAGATGTCCCGCATTTCTTGAGAAGGATCTTACCTCTAAAAGAGATAGTGGGATAGAGATTGACATTGATGATGTTCAGACTCAAGACACACAAGATTTGTCATTGGAATAAATTCCATAAATCTTTGCTGAATAATAAACTGATTCATAGACACAATTACTACATAAAATTACAATTGATGTTAGTGAACAATAATATTTTCGTTCTCTATTCATCAAGGATAGTGAATCGTTATTAGTTGATAATAATGATCCCTATAGCTATAAGAATTCTAATAAAAGGTACATATTTTTCCAAGTGGAATGAGTCCATGAATTCTAAAATGGGTTCCATTAACCAAAACCATGTCAGACTTTTGGTATACCCTCCAATAGACGTAAATCCCATTAGTTGAAAATGTGTATTGAAGAACAAAATGGACATGTAAATACATGTCAGTACATATAAGGTGAAATTATTAATAAAAATGGTTTAAATAGAATCAATTCATTGAATATGAAAAAAATTTCCTAATTAAAATGCTGTTATACATTAGAATTATACTTTTCATTATGGCATTCCATGATTATTATATATGGAAAATGGATTTTAAAACGGCCTTCCTTAATAGTATCCTTCAGGAATATTTTTATATTACACAACATGAAGGGTTTTTGACTCTAAATGATTCCAACAAGGTATGTAAGTTGCAATGATGCATTTATGGATCCATGCAACCATCTAGATCATGAAAAAATCATTTTTATGAGGCTAAATTGAAATTTGGCTCCATAAAGAAAGAATGTGAGTCATGTGTCTATAAATGGTTTAGTGGGACGGTTTTAGTTTTCATAATAGTTTCTATTGATTAAATTTTACTCATTGAAAAAAATACTAGTCTTACAGGCTCTTAAGGCATTATTTAATAAACCCTTCTTAATGAAGGACATAGGTAAGGCAACATATATTCAAGGGATTAAGATCTGCCAGGATAGATCCAAGAGGTTTCTCGTCATATGTACAAGTGCATACATATACAACATATTAAAGATTTTTAGTATTAAAAAAAATAAATTAATGTATTATTGACAAAATCACATCAAATTTATTTTTGCAAAAAAATGTTTCCTCATACACATGAGAAAAGAAACCGAATGGTAGTCATGTATGTTATTCATTGTAC
The DNA here is from genome assembly GCA_963277665.1 of Viscum album. Taxonomy (NCBI): domain Eukaryota; kingdom Viridiplantae; phylum Streptophyta; class Magnoliopsida; order Santalales; family Viscaceae; genus Viscum; species Viscum album. The sequence goes on along the minus strand of OY728155.1, from coordinate 113,872,668 downwards.
TATGATAGATGTCACCTACACATTCTGTGAAGTTGGAACATATCAAGCTGATTCAGGTGACTATCTTTGGATGGAAGTCAAGAATATCCTTTAGCCTCTAAGGCATAGTTAGGATATATTTCTAGTTAATAAGGGAGATGTGGAACTATTCATCAAAGGGTATGCAAAATATAGTTTTCAAAATGATTTAGATGACATGATGTCAAAAATGGGATAAATATTCACTTTGAATGGAGGTGATGTGAGATAGAAGAGTTGAATGAATGTTGTGGAAATAGATTCTACACTAGATACTAAGTATATTACGGCTTATTAGATAGCTAAAGAGGCATTACAGATTCCCAAATTCATCCAAAATCTTGATGTGGTACCCAACAATAAATATCCTATCACACTCTACTATGATACTACTACATTGGTGGTCCATAGAAAGAGTTAGGGTCACCTCATCAAATGAAGAAAAATACTTCAAATGTATCATCTCATGAGGGATTTTTTCTCAGAGAGGAGAAGTTTCCGTGAGAAATATTTCCACAAAAGGCAATGTGGTGGACCCATTGTTTAAAAACTTCAGTTAGGAGAAACATGACTATCGTGTGAGATCTAAAAGACTAAAGGTCCTGGTAAGATGGATATAGTCCATGTGGGATTTTTTCTGATTGGGTTTCCTAATAACAACCTTTTTTACATTGATCACATGTATATTCGACGTATTCAATATTAATAAAACATATTATTTCATATTTTTTATTGTTCCACATGACTCTAATGTAATCATATCATTTGATGAATTTCAAATTGATAAGTTCATAGAAATTCCCTGTTATTATAGGAACCTTGATATGCTATAAATATGTTCTTAAATAATGTTCTAATGTTGGATAACACAGTATAATGGGACACATGGTACATAGAATGTCATATGCAAGTACTCATAATAAGACACGGCTTCTTCTCATGATGTTTGCAGTTGGTAAAATTTAAGATGAGTAATTATGGGAATTGACCCACCATTAGAAATTCAATAAGTTTTGGGGTCATCAAATATTTCAATATGAAAGCATGTGAGATGGTGTTTAGGCTTTATGATTATTATTAATAAATGTTACAACTCGCTTACGTATTTGTATTTTGTAAACCATGATGATATTACTTCATGGAGATGTTGGATACATTTGGTCCGTCATAAGTGACATGTCATTAATGGATATAGCGAGGATGGATTTATTCATTATATCTCTATGGAAGCTGACAAATCAGTCCTTTGATTATAACACAAATGACACAATAAATTCAATAATCATGTTGTAACAATGTGTTTATTTCATATAGTCAAAGAAATACATTTCTAACATATAGGTTAGAGACAAAGATGTGAAACCAGTTTGATGAGATATTATGATAAATATATTTTATTAGATAGTAGGAATTTTTATGTGGTTATCATCACTACTATATGAAGTTTTTTCTCTTGGGTGTCCTGACCCATTATTAAATATTAATTATGGTCTTTTGGAAATCCTACCTAATGTCAACAAAAAATAATCAAATAGGTTTACACACAATGTATTTATGATGATCTTGACTAAATTATATTTTAATTTAGTTATTTGAATATATATTATTTTAAAAATCGAGGAATAATTTTATTAAAGTTTATTGATCAGTAATATTCTTAATGAAATATATATTAATTTTTAATTAATAAATAATTTATTTTATTATGTGAATATATATAAAATATTTATTCCCTAGATTGTGAATTAAATATTTATTTTATTTATTAAATATTTTAATAAATATTTAGTCATTAGATTGTGAATTAAATATTTATTTATGAATAAGATAATTCTTTTTTTGTTCAAAAAATGTTGGAGGAGTTTGAACATACCACAAATGAGTCCGGTGAGAAATATTAATTAACTAGAATGGTACAAAATATTTGTTATGTAAAAAGTTTTTGCACGTTAGAATATAATAATAATGATATTATTATTATATGACATTAGGATTAATAAAAGTTTTAAGTGTTATTTAATGGTAGATATGAAATTTAATATTATTTTAGCCAAAATCTTATATCTATAGATAGACATCTATGTCTATTTAATATGATACAAAATATTGAAGATAATGAATTTTTGCACACAATGCATACGTTTTTGACACCCTTTCAAGAAAAAAAACACAATATTTTTTTTTCAAGATCCAAGGACAAGGGATAATGAATGAACAATTCAGGAAACTCAATTCAACACACTAGCATCTATAGATAAAGTGGCATTGCTCGAAAATCATTGTTGCATGTGTGGATCACTACTAGGGGAATTTTATCCCTAGATCCTCACAAGAGTAACGAGGGAAATCCAAAATGATTTTTTCAGAAAATAAAAATCATCAACAAAGATTGATTCCAAATCCAAGGTAATATTTTCATCTGATGTTAAATAAATACGTTATAAATTTGACGTTTATAAATTTGACATGCAAGCTTATCACTATTGGTACCTAGAATTGAAATATTAAAATAAATTTTAATATATCGCACACCACCATACACTTTTATTGTAACCGGAACTATAACTTAAGACATCACATTTTCATTATTATATTGACAGGTGAAACGAGCCTTAATAAAAAAAATACAACTTAAACACATTAGGGCTTCATGCACTCAACATAGTGAAAATAAATGGGCTCTATTGTCTTGTCTCGCTTCAATGTCCCATTCTTTTTGAAACTAAAAATTCTCTTCATGTTTTTTATTAATGGAAACACTTCTCAAACATTAGTATTTGTCAACATATCCATGACGTTTATCATACTAATCACAAGAATTAGGTATGATACTAGAAATTTTCTAGCAAGATTTTCCAAGTGGACGTAACTCAACATCTACTTTATCATTTATGATGGTATGACCTTGAATCATTTCCTTGTCTAGCTTTACATATTGACATCATCTCGCAAATGACGATGTCTCTCTTACTGAAAATAAATAAAATTAATCTAATGAGAATTTTTCCTGTAACAACTTATATGTATGCTATGACATTGAGAAAAGGCCATGTAAACACTTCAAATAAAAAATTAAAACATTCCGTAAATAAATGAATAATTATAATATTTGGAATCAACAATAATAATTACTATGGTTTGTTAACTATTATCTACTAATATTTAAGTGAATATTTATAATGATTCCCTATTAGTAATTATTTCAAATTAATTTTTTTAATATTAATTATCATTAATTAATATGAAATAATAAAATTACTATAACGTATGAATTATTAATATTAATTTGTACCCACTATTGCAAATTATTATTAATTATCAGTGACTATTATTAATTTCATATGAACTATTATTAATTTTTATTAGTTATTATTATTTTAATTATATAAAAATAATAATTTCTATTAAATGAATATTTATTATTAATAATTATTTTTTGTTTAACATATATTGTTAATAATTGATTTGTAATTATTAATAATTACTATTAATTATTAATTAAATATCTAGTGCATAATTAAATTATAATGGACATTTTACTTCATTGGAATAATAAAAATAAAAATACAACAATATAATTCAGAATTACTAATCTAAAATTTTATATTTCTAAAATCATGGCACTTAAAGAAAAATAGGGCCTCACTTCGGTAGGATTTCATCATCATAAATCTGTTTGGGGAGTGGGAGAGAGAATTATAAAAGAGAGATACTAAAAAATATGAGAAATTATGATGTGTATGATATTAGAGTGAGTGATAGATAATGTGTTATAGGTGAAAACCCATCACCGATATATTCTTTTTTACCTTACCATTTAATATAATGTGTATCAAAGAATCCATATAAAGAAAAATTAATCCTCCATGTTAAACTAAGCCATTAAAAATGACATGGTGGTGGATAGTCTGGCATGGAAGGATAAGTGATAATGTACACTGGCACTTGAAAATCATTTTAAAATAAGCTGCAGCCAAATACAATGTAATAGATGTTTCTATATTATGATGAATACTTCTCTGTAGTCGATATCTCAAGTATATATTTATATTCAAAATTAAAATTTTAATATAATAATTAAGATTTTCTACTTGTTTAAATATTTTGAATATTATATAAAATTATAAATAAACAAATATATATATATGTGCATGTATATGAAAAAATAATAATGACTTCTGTTAATCATTTGTATTTGTAAATATGTTATGATATCACATTTCATCTCATCAGGTATGTGTAACAGACAATGTTATTGTGTGTGTATATAGGGGAAATAACATGCATCACACTAGTTGAAAACATGAAATGATGAACAACCACAACATTCATATGTGAGTTAAATAAAAGTGATACATAAAAATAATATAAATATTAGTGACCATAACCTAGTGGGAAATTGAATTTAAATTTGGTTTGTTTACAAATAAATTGGAATTTATTTTGTGTCAACATAGAATATACTCTTTTGTTACATACTAAATCACAAATATTTTTATTAGTTGATTCTCTCATCTTTTCTTCACCTTACATGTCATTTTTTCACATCACTACTATACATAAGTCCTTTAATAATGTTAAAGAGTATAAAATAAAAACACGATTATAAACTGTAGAACGTTATCAGTGCTACAAAAAGCACTAAATAGAAAACCATTACCCACTCTTCATTAACCATGGATAAAATACTTACTTTGTCAGCATTTTTTACATAGTCCCCATAAAGTTTCATCTTATCAATGCAAAAAAAATTTGGTAAAGGTTTCCAGTTATCGACACTAGTTTAGCACTGATAAATGACCCCTTTATCAAGCATTGATAAAAGATCATGTACTATTATAGTGTGCTGTTAAATTATAACACACTATATAAAAAATAGTAAATATAGGAGAAAATAATAAATTTATCTACAATAAAACTAGAACACAAATACATGAAAAAAATATATTATAGGCATTTCAATCATTGTTTTGTCCAATAACAATATTAAGTACAAATTATCACATATATTCAAAATTATTAACATTATGTTTTCTTTATCCCTCAACCATCAATCATGATTTTAGTTTCTAAACACGCATTTATAGATCAAGAAAAATAATGCACATGTATAAGTAAATAATTATATTTTAGTGATACTATAATGAAATAAATTAAATTAAAAGTGTCAATTTTAAATTAAAAACATCAACATTGAGTCATAACAGACATACCATGTATCAGACTGAGTTTCAGTTAATTATGAAATGTCACACCATTTACTGTTGTTCTCAAAACCAAGTCTTCTTCCATTGGATATCATCTGTGGTGATATAAAAATAATATGAATTAGATAAAATTTAAGTGGACATTCATTTTTACAAAAAAAACATTCCACTTACACACAATATTTTATTTTTCTTAAAGAATTGTCTCTATAAATATTAACTAAATATTTATCAAATAAAAATAGAAATGAAATTAATTAGGTAATTGTAGATAAAATGATGAAAAACATATGAGATCATTTGATCGTTTTTTGAGATGTGGTGCCTGTTTCAAACTAAAATGACAATGATGTATTGAAAATAAAAAACTCAAGTCATAATAACCAAATAATGTGTTTAATTAATGTGTGATCAACTTATATATGTCAAAAATGAATTATGGATCATTGTTCAGAATTTTGAAAATTTCCCATGGTTTTTTGCTAGGTTTTGGCTATTTGATGCGTGTTTTATACCAAAATGATACTTTTGTGTTGAAAACATGCAGTTCAAGTAATAAAAACCACATCAGGTGTCATATTAAGGTGTGATTGATTCATATTGGTCACAAAAAAATTATGGACCATTTTACTAATGTTTGAAAACAATCAGATCCCATTTGCTCGGTTTTGGGTATTTGATGTGTTTTAAACTAAAATGACACTATTATATTGAAAGAATGTACATCAGGCCATATTGACAAAATTGTGTGTCAAATTAATGTGTGGTAAATTTCTAAAAGTGAAAAATAAACTATAGATCATTTTCCTAGACTTTTAAAATAATCAAATCCCGTTATATTAGTTTTAGTGATGTGACACACATTGTAATAAAAAATGACACATTCCTTTTAGAAACATGTATTTTGAGATATATCAATGATATAATGTGTCTGATTGATGTGTGGTTGATTATTACACATAAAAAAATAATTATCGACCATTATCCTGATATTAAATAATAATCCAAGCTCATTTGCTCAATTTTTGATAGTTGACGCTTTTTTTAAACCAAAATGGAAATTTGTATTGAAAAAATGAACTTCAAATCATACATACCACATTAAGTGTTAGATTTATGAGTGGTCAATTCCTACAGGTAAGAAAGAAATTATGGGCCATTTTAATAAAATTTGAAAACAATATGGTCTAATTTACCCATTTTTGGCTATGTGATTCTTTTAAAAAATAAATGAATGTTTTATATTGAAAACACGCACTTCGAGTCATATTGATCACATTGTGTATTGGATTGGCCTGTGGTCAATTCCTAAACATGAAAAATGAATTATGGATCATTTTTTTAATGTTTAAAAACAATATGAGCTTGTTTTATTAGTTTTGGAAATGTGAAACGTTTTAAAAACTAAAATGACACATTTCATTTGAAAACACTCACTTTGAGTAGTATCGATCACATCATGTGTTGGATTGTAGTTTAGTAAATTATTACGCATAAAAAAATAATTATGGATCATTTTCTTAAGTATTGAATAAAATTTTCAATTTTTTCTAATATTTTCCTATTTCATGTTTATTTTAAACTGAAATGACACTTTTTTATTGAATACTTGCACTTTGAGTCATACGTACTACAGTAGGTGTCTGATTGACGTGTGGTTGATTCTTATAAGTCAAAAATTAATTGTGGACCACTTTTCTGTTATTTTAAAACAATATGATATAATTTTATTGGTTTTGGTTATTTGATATTTTTAAACTAAAATAATACTTTTATATTGAAAACACACATCGGGTCATCCTCTATCAGATTGATGTGATATCAATTCATATATATGAAAAAAAAATTATGGATAGTTTTCCTAATGTGTTAAAATTTCTTAAGCTTATTTTCCATGCTTGGGCTATTTGATGCGTGTTTTAAACTAAAATGACACCATTTATTGAGAACACAGACTTTGAGTCATATCTGTGACATTATTTATCATATTGATGTAATTTCAATTATCACACATCTGAAATGAATTATTAAGAATTTTTCTAATGATTCAAAATAATCTAAGATAATTTTCTAAGTTTTGGATATTTGTTTCGTGTTTTAAACAAAAATGAAATTTTTTATTGAATGTATGCCCTTTGAGCCATACTGACCACATGTGGTGTTAGATTGATGTGTGTTCGATTCCTACTGACCACAGATGAATTATAGAACAGTTTCCTAACGTTTGAAAATAACCTGATCTATTTTTCTCAATTTCTCCCATGTGACATGTTTTAAACAAAAATGATAGTTTTATATTGAATGCTTGAACTTTGAGTCGTATTGACCACATCATGTGTTAAATTTCCATTCAGTCAATTAATACATGTTAAAAATGAATTATGTATCATTTTTACAAAATATTTTATATAATTTGATCTCATTTTCTATGTTTTGTTGATGTGATGATCATTTTAAACTAAAATGATAGATTTATATTGAAAACACACACTTTGATTAATATTTATCACATCATGTCTCGGATTTAGATGTGGTCATACATACATGTCACAAATGAAATATGGGTTCGTTTTATACCTTTTTAAAAAAATCTGACCCCGTTTTCACTATTTTGGCTACTTGATGTCTATTTATATGTAAAATGAGACCTTTTTATTGAAATCATCCTTTTAGAGTCATACTGACCACAATGTGTATCAAATTGATATTTGGTTGATTCCTATAGCCCACAGATGAATAATGGACCATTTTCCTATTGTTTTAAAAACAATGTGATCCCATTTTCTTGGTTTTTGCTATGTAACATGTTTTTTAAATGAAAAATGGAACTTTTATATTGGAAACACACACTTAGAGTCATATCAACAACATCAGGTGTCATATTGATGTGAGTTCAGTTTAAATATGTTAAAATAAAATATGGATCATTTTATTAAAGATTAAAAACAATCTAAAAACTTTTAAATTATTTTGAAGAAGTGACTTGTGTTTTAAACTAAAATATCACTTTAGTTTTGAAAACAATCTTTTCTAGTAATAATGATGACATCGTGTGTCAGATTGATATGCCTTCAATTACTAGATATCAAAATGAATTTATGGTCCATTTTCTAAACGTATCAAAATAATGTTAATATTTTAACTTGATTTTGATCACATGACATGTGTTTTTAACTAATATATAATTTTTTAAAAATAATTATTAGTTAAAAATAATATGAAAACTAACTAAAAAAAGTAGAGAATATGATGTAAAAGATAAACTATATAAGTAGTATGTTATTGACTCCTCATTATGTGTGTATACATTATAACATAATGTATTGTTTTATTCATTTATAAAAAAAAATTATTTCCTCCATTATAATTTTTCTTGGGAAATAGATCAAATATTATATATACGAATTATAATAGTAATGATTCACATCCAAAGTGTGTCTCTAATGTCATTACTTATACTAGATCACAAACATATAATGTAATATCCTAAATTTGATGTCGATAAACATTCTGAAACCATGTATGCTTCCCACTCATCTCTAAACTAATTTACTTAATCATTTGAGTTTGTAGATAGTCAATAATATTCATAAAACTGAGAAAATATAGACAAAACAATTATTAGGAAATAATTTTAAGAAATTGTAATTAATTTTAAAAAATACCTATTTAGGGATTCTAGTATTCTAATGGTATATGATATCTTTCATAAATATTAATACATAACATCCATAATAATGTTTATATCATGACTTGGACACTGGATAATCATTAACCAAAATAAGAACATTATTTTAAAATATGTTTTAATAGGTAAAATTTTATATATATATACCTTAATCTATTTCAATTTCATGTAATCCATTCGATTCATATTTTTAGTCACTGACCATATACCCTAATTTAGACTATATATAATGTTCATCCAATTATAACAATATTCTTATTAAAACAAACAATTATACATATAATTAGATTTTTATCTATAAAATATTGGTATTAGTGCATTAAAAAATCACAATACACATAATGAATGGTCAGCTTGATGTAAATCCATGCATTGGATCCAAAGAATAAATATTTTAGGTGACACAATTCATTGCAATTAGCATTCAGTTCATCATAAATAAATATGTAATGAAAATAATATTTTATATGATTAAATTTCATATTTTTACCGCTTCATTGTAGGAATCAATGAGTATGTCATCTATGATTATCTTTCAAAATTCCATTTTAGCTCATCATTTTTTATCAATTTAATTCAACAAAAAAAATTCCATCATAGAAATGATATGGGGTTTAATGAATCCAAATATTTCTTCAATGGGTTTTCCAATTATATTGTTATAATATACTCCTAGCCATTTAAACTTCAGAATCTCATTTATAATCTCAATATGAACAATTTCAATAATGATAGTTCCAAATATTACTTATTCATATTGAATGTATGACACATATCCATCTTTGAATGTGTTTTATGCATATTGTTAAAATGCTAATATATGTATAAGGGGAAATGGAGGGGATAATGTACTCCCAATAGGTCATTTTGTTTTATTGGTTGATTAACATGATTTTTTTGATCTGACATTCCATTTATGTTTATTTTTATTTACATATAATACTAAACCTCACATCAATGCTTTTTTTATCAACTATTATATGTTTTTAGTTGATTTTTTTAAGTATAAACATCATGTATCTCTATAAGATTAGATGGATAGGTGTAAAAGTTTCAATAGCATCATTGAAGATTGTAATATCCAGATCATCAAGTAGAAAATAGGACTCGATACTAGACTATGGAGAAACTTTGATACCCACTCTTATATGATATTCTCGGAGTTCATTATTATGTAGCTTAGCTCCCAAGATATTATATATCATACCCCTAACCACAAGGAAGTGTGTGGATGATGATAGATAGAAATCACATATAACTTTACCCTACAAAATTTTAAAAATATAATTTTATTAGATGTTGTTTGATTAACTTTTAGACCAAAATATAATGAAAAATTGAAAAACATAGGTAAGGTATGCAGTTAAGGGGAATGAATAGTCTCAAATATAGTGGGGTAATTTAGTTGTTCATGTGCTAATATTTGTACCTCTTTTGAATTTATATGATCAGTTCACATATATTGTTCAACTAAACCCGATTGGAAAATAATATATTGGAAATAATCTATTTATGAATACAATATTTTCACTATATGATATGATTCTTCTTGTGGTTTATTATTTCAAGAAAAATTTCCAAGGAGACAATCTAGAACCTACACCTTTAACGAGAACATATTTATAAAGAACCAAACCAGGATACCCTCTCACACTAATACCCATGTTAATCTACCCCATACAAGAAGGGCATTCCTAATCCCAATGGGATGGTAAATAGCACCCGAGCATCGAATAAAAATTAGATGGAATTATTTTACCCAACTTAAAGTAATGACATGGAATATATATATATATATAATAGAGAGAAATAAAGTAAGATATAAATATATGCCATAATAGATAATTGTAAATATATGTGATACAACAAAAATAGTTGAAAATTTCTCCAAGTTACAAGAGTAACTTCAAATGAAAACAAAACCAAATAGCAACTATAATAGCTCCATGTGATAACCTGGGAAACCTCCCACTATCTCACCACCAACTACCAAAAACCCACAGGACAGAAAACAATCCATGATAACAGTTTAACAATTTTTATATCAATAGGATGACAAAACAATTTATTTCACCCTTTTTCCTCATTTTCAAATAAAGAATGTAAATCTGTTTCAAATAATAACCATATATCACAACAGACATATCATTTCATAAAACATTAGGCATCACATATCATATCATATCCATGGAAGTTTAATAAAACTTTATTATCCAGAAGATAAAAACATGTAACATCACATCAAAGATCACACTATGTCATGATAGCTAGGACACTCGTACCAACCATAAGAAATTTCAAACACATCATGCCACTGGACATATGAATCGAATATGGAGAGAAAAGGAACATCCTATAAATTTAATACCCCAATATGTCTAACAAATCCCTAAAAGAATATGAATATAGAGCATAGTAAATCCCCGTGAGAAACCAACATAATTGTATACATGACCTATTATTATACCTCCCATCTAAGTACCAATGGATTCCCATGTGATCGATTTTCGAAACAATTTCATCAATCACTTTTTATTTAACAAAACTATGAGAAACCCATATTTCATTAAACCCAATTTCAACATACACAAAAAAAAATTAGTCATATAATTCCATTTCATTTTATAAAACAATATAACCAAAATTGTATCAATGAAGTTCACCATCACATTCTAGAGATGGAACCACCTACCTCAAAACCCAAGTCTCACATGACCGCAAATGGATTTTCCATCAAAAAAGCAAAAAACACAATGGAATCCCAAGAACCAATCCTCAAATATTATAAATTATTAAATTAAACAAGGGGTTCAACATAGAATATGGAACAATACATACCTCAAGAACACACAACAGCCACACCACAACCAATAAAGAAACACCCCAAAATGAGATCACTCAATGTATCCAGAGATAATATAGATGAAACATATCCATTGGTCAAAGGATCTGATAATGTAATGCAACAATTATATAATGATCAAATAAATGAAGAATTAAAAAGGATCACTTCCAAAGATATACGCAATCCAACTGCAATGATTATCAACCATCAAACGAATCGATCCTGATCAAATAGAGTCTCCCAAAATTATCAGAAGAGAGATCTATTTTGATATGGATAAAGTTGCATGTTTAATGAAAATATATCACTCACACAATTCCCTAAAAAAAATTTCCATGATAATTTCATCGAATGAAGTCCTTTATAATGTTGTGTAATCCAGGAACTTGAAATAAAATGAAACAAATGCTTCTTTTTTATTGCAAATCATTATTTTAACATTATAGAGTGCATAACCAGGGCATGAAATGTACTTCATTCACATTGCTAACTGATCTCAAATAATGATCCAAGATTCCATTACATGTCATGTACTACCATTACACAATGTGTAAATTTCATAAATATAGTGAAAAAAATATATTCTTACACAAAAACCCAAATCCACATGGAAATCCTCCAATCATGGGGAGAATCTTGAAAATCCATTAATACCATGATAACCAAAATCAATTAATTCAAAAAACATACAACCCAAACGATTGGTCATTTTTCATAGAAAATGTTATACATTATCAGGAGTGAAAAGACAAACAAAATTTAAGAGAAAATAAATAAATGAATTAAAATATTGGAAATTGGGTAATAGGATATCACAAACCCCCCACTATAATAGTTTATATCCCTGAGAAGTCAGGCTGAAATGTTCAGTTTTGTAAAGAGGTGAGGCCACTACTATGTCATCAATAAATAACGCTACCATGTATCATGATAATTTGATCCATTACACCATAACACTCTAACCACTGGAATAGATATCACATTTAATACATTCACTTGATAGTAAAAAATATCAAACAGATATTCAAAAATTGAAACATCTGGATCTAGTCCAATTGCTTCCCAACAGTGAATGCGAGCAGGGTTAGGATGGTCTTTCTTGAGTTGTGATTTGTATAGAACATTATGAGTGTATATCAACAAAACTGGCAAGGCCAATCGATAAATAACCTACCTAATACACTAAGTGACCTAAAATGGTCCCACATATCTTAGAGCCAACATTTCCTATTTTGTAAGCTGAAACTGACCCAAATGAGGTGAAACATTAAATAAAAACAAATTAAAAATAGAAAAATCCAATGGTTTACTTTGTTGATTCGCATAAATTTTTTTCCAACCTTACACTGTAACCATACATCGATGTTATAACATCTCAAAATCCACACTCCTGAATCATGTGCTAAAATCTATATCATTACATTCTTGAATTTGATAAAAATAATTTTGACACATTTTTTCATCAAAAATCTATAACATAAAAATAAAAACATTGATCACTTACATAATAGATAAAATTTAAGTGGTAGAGTTTTTTATAATTAGAAAAAACACCTATATAAACAATTCACATGACATTAAATGAGAATTGATCCTGCTTAACATAGTTTATCATTATGAAACTAATATATCATAATCATTCATATGAAATCCCTTCTATAAATAACTTCAACATCATTGATTAAAACATTATTAAAAGTAAAACTAATTGATTGAACTTAGATGCTCAATAAGGGTAAACATAAAAATTAACAATTGAATTTCCTCAATGAGAATAAGAGTGCATAACATAATGATGACATAATAAAAGTGAATGAGAAAGTCATAACATAACTAAAACCTATCAATAAATAAGTAATCAAATATGAAAACATAGAAAATTAAAATGTCACCTAAAATCAATTATCAAAATCCATGTGATATCAAAATCTATCATTAATAACATTATAAACCCATATAAATAATAATTAATACTTGTAAATACTTGGGACATCGTATTAATATCTCTATTAAATTCACTCTTACAAATGGAATAACCATGTGGTCGACTTCCATAACCAACGCATTAGAGGTATATCATGGACCCATCCATTATTGGGTCATGACGTAAGAATCCATAATTGGTTTATAACAGAACTAGACATAATTGTTTTATCACAAAACCAACCATCATTGGTCTATCACATAACCATCCATCAATGGTTTATCATGTCACTACTGTCTAATTTTAATGTAAAATTACGAAATCATAAAAAATAAATGCTTTCATTTCATCCTAAACATATAGTAACAACTATTATCCATTTTATAACATCATCAACCCAGAAAAATAAACTGGGTTTCTTGTCAATATACTTGAAACATGATTATCACATCGAAAGTAAATGGGTTCAATAACAATATATTAAAAATAATATCAAACCCTAAAAAGTAACTTGTTTCAATAAAAATATCATTGAATCAGGACTAAAGAATAAAAAATAATGGGTTCTATAAAAATACATTCGAAACATGAATAAACCATAGAAAAAAATGGGTTCTATAAAAATCCCATTAGAACGTGATTATCCCATTAAAAAGAAACGGGTTTAATAAAAATCTCTTCAAATCATGATTAACCCATAGAAAATAAATGGTATTAACAATAATCACATTTAAACTTGATTGTCCCTTGGAAAATAAATAGGTTCAATAAAAATCTCACCGAAACATGATTTCCCCAAAGAAAGAAATGGGTTCAAAAATAGTTTCATCAAAAATATATTTACAAATATAAAAGAAATATTTTCAATTAAAATATCTTCAAAACAATATTATCCCTTGTAAAATAATATGTTCAATAGAAATCCCATCAAAATATGATTAACCCCTAGAAATCAAATAGGTTTATAATAATCTCATCGAAATAAGATTTACCCATGGAATGGAAATGTGATCCAATAAAATATATTTTGAAAGTTATTAACTCATTTTAATGAAATGGGTTATTAATCAATCTAAATGATACATGATTATATCATGGAAGATAAATGGGTATTATAATAATCTCTTTGAAACATGGTTAAACCGTGGAAAAGAAACAACTTCTATAATAATATATTTTAAAAAATCTTAATCCATCCTTAAAATAATGAGAATAGTATCAATACAAAATATACACAATGGAGGGTAATTAAAAACATGGGTTTTTGATATTGAAGAATATAATTACCATTAACTATCAATAAATATATTCATGAGGAAAATAACCTTTAAACATTCCAATGTGCCTAATACCACCATGAAACATTTGAATCATAATCACCAAGAAGTAATAACATTAAATGAAATGTATAATATCCTTAGAATAAATATATTCATGATATATTATGTAAAAGGATATTTATACACAAAAAATAAATGAATATAGGTTTATTCCATAACAAAAATATCAAATAAGGAAAATTGTGACAAAAAAACGTTACAACTTTGGTAACATTGAAATCGTAATCCCCATGAATGAGTGATCATGAAAAAGATATGTATAACCCAATAAATTTTATTATTATAATCTTTAAATTCATTCAAGGATATTATATACACCACACTAAAAACATAAGTGGTGAATATGGAATATATCTCACAAAAATAAAAATTAAATGGGAGAAACTATTAAAGAGAATATATCATTGGAGTGAGAATAAATGAATGAAATAATTATTTCTGAGAAATTTATATCCACAAAATAAAATTATAAATACATAATAGTATAATTAAAATCAATTTCATACATATTATTGGAATAACATAACCAATGATATATATGTTTTACCTAATGAATGGAAATTGAGTTAAAAAATTCCTTACTGCTTGAGTAACTTTTGAATCATGAGATTCGTGAAATAATAAACTAAAATGATAAATTAAATATCTTAAAATAAATTAAATTAATGATATAAAAATTCATATGGATGTTGATAAACAATATAATATTATCAAGATACATTATAGAAAATAAGTCCCAACAGGATATAAATTGAGAAAAAAACCATCACCATGAGTCAAAATTTTCATTTTTATCATCTATATTCCTGAATAAAAAAATTATTTTAGTTATTTACATGATTAATAACTTTTTTCAACTTTATTATAACTATTATTTCACTTCTTTAAATTTTTTATTCAAATACTAAAAAAATTAATTTTATGTGAGGTGTTTTGACCATATTCTGTTTATGTGTTAAAAATGGATATAATTGTTAGACTATAGTAAAGGATGTAATTATATAAACATATGTATAATAATAATAATAATTAAATAATTATCATATTAATAAATCAATTATACTTTTGAAATCAATCATCAAATATTGTTTTGATAAATTAATTAATATTACAATCACAAGGATGGTTGGTTGTACGTACGCATGAGTAACATTTCAATTTTTCAATGATCATTATGAGAATAAGATAAGTAAAATATATCCTTTAAGATTGATAATTATATAATATTTACCATATTATTTCATCATATATACTCATATACATAATTATTGTGATTTAAAAAGAACCACATCGCTTCGAGGAGTCGATAGTCCACAGGCCCAAGAATAACATTATTACTTTTTCCAGTGTGTAAAAACCTAATAAATAAAAAAGTTCTATTAAATTTATAGAAAGGTATTTATTTAATTACTATCATATATATTTAATTTATATCATATAATCTATTAAAAACATTTTTAATACATTCCATATAACCCATGAATGACTCACAACGGTTCGAGGAGGCAGTTGTCATCACATCCACAAATGAATTTATCGTATTCCGAAAAATTATAAATCATGATGGAATTTTTATAATATTAAATTCAATAGAATAAATACATCCTAAATATAATATATATATTATAAAAATAGTAATTATATAATTATTACAAACCCTGAGAGGTGGTAATAGACGATTGAACAACATTAGTTTGCGAGGCAGTAGTCCTCCATACGTATGGACACTGATTGTGTATCCCATCTTATGGAATTTTGTTACATTTTAGGTAGAAACCAAAAAAATAGATATATATATATATGATACTTAGGTTTTTATATAATCATGTAATATGAATATTTTAATTGTGTTGGGAAATAAATTAAACAAAAGTGATTGTTGAAGAATGTTACCTCTTTTGTGGTAACTCTTTTTGGTTTACACTAAAGGACTTCCTTGGATTGATTTGTGAAAAAAAATTAGGATTCTAGGATGAGTGTAGATATATTGGGTGATTATTTGGTAAGGTTTTGGGGGATCCAAAGGTCATGATAGGTGTGAATAAGTGGGGAGGTTGGGTGCCTTTTTATAGTGGAGTGGGCATGCATTCTTGTAAATATAAAATGGTAAACACTACTGGAAGGTCTGCCTTACGTATTGTGATTCAAATAATTATTTTATTTTTTGAGAAACATGGGTATATGGTCAAATAATTTCTAAATTATCTGTTTTGGGAATTTTAATAGGTTATTTGGACACATAAAATTAATGTTTATCAACTATATAAACTAATTTTTTACCTTAATCATTGTAATTAATTTTAATTGATTTAACTAATAATTTTGGAAAAAATATTAGTTGTACACATTAGATATAATAAAATATTCTCATTAAAATTAATTAATACATTTTACCAAATTAAAATCAAATAAGGTTCAAAATTTAATTTAAATGTAATCCCACAGACAGAACGAGAAAGAATTATTTTAATGTAAAAATGCTAAAACCATTACTATGATTTTATATCTAAAATCAATATGAAAATTATTAAAATAAATTAAATAAAGTAAAATGATATAAAAAATAGCTAATTATACATGAAAAATAATTAGAAATATAATTTAACAATATAATTGTTTTAGATGAAAATGCAGTTTTCTATAAAAATTCGTTGTCATCAACTATTCATCAAAATATGAAAGGTCTTGAAAAAAATAACCTAATGTAAAATTTGATATTAAAATTTCAAAAAAAAAGATTAAAATTTTCAAAGAAAATTTATAATATATTAACAAACTATATTTAAAATAGGTGTGCCATTAAATGGAGGTAAAACTACCTTTTAAAAATATACAGTTCATTATGCTTAAAATTAGATTTATCCCTATATTATTCCTGTAAAACATATTGGATGAATTGAAAATTATTTTATTGAGTATATAACATATAAATTTCATTACTATCATTATATAATAGTTATTTATTTAATTTATTATTATAAATCTTCTATTTTTCTCATAAAAATAGTTTTTCATAAAAACATTAACTTTTATTAAATTAGTTTTTACTTTCAATTCTAAATAATTGGTAACCAATTAATAAATTTTATAAAAATGTCTAATCTATGATTTCATTATTTATATAATCATATTCATTCCTTCCATTATAACAGCTAGGTTACAATTTCTATTTAGTAAATAGAATAAATTTTATATAGTTTTCTGATAAGACTCAAACTTTCTTGTAAAATAAATAATAAAGAGAGTCCATGTTGTAGGCAATTAAATATAAAATTTTTGTTCCATGTGATGTAAAATAAACTTTTAATTTCATTTAATATAGTCTATTAATTAATTTAATTTAATTTTTAATGATATACTTCATCAATTATCTGGATGTTACTTCGTACCCCCCTTAAAATCAATTTCTCCATAAAAATACATCTTGGTTATCAAAAGATTTACATTTGAAGAATTAATTTATTAAAAATAACATCATATAAATGCAATATTAAAACACCCCCTTAAATGTAATGTGAGATACATAATTTTTACTTGTAGTTACACATAACTAGGATTCCTCATAAGGTGAACATTATTGGGAAAATAAAAGATTTATTTGGAAGGAAAAAATTATACCCGTGGAATATAAGAGCGTGATATAGAACATGGTTGAGAGGAATTAAATGAAAAAAACCCAATCAAAATATATTTGGAAATGTTCAATGATATTATAATGAAATATGGTAATAAAATATAATTTTATTTCAAGATCATTTTTCTAAAGTCGAAGGATTTATTTCACTATATATATAGAGATCATAAATAAATATACTTACCTTAAATATTCATCCATATATAAATTTCCACAATAATGTTATCTTATCCTCCATATGTTGAGTATTCAAGATGAATTTTTATTTCTTGAATCACTAAATAAACTTTCAAAGACCACATTATCATAAAAGGGATAGTCAAGAAATTCCACATGTCAATAGACATTAAACAAAGAACAAATGGTTATCTAATGGTATGATAATATATAATATAGAAAAAAACATATATCACATACACAAAAGAGGAAAATATAGTTTTAGATATATAAATAATTATAAAGGACTGCAACATAAATAATTCACATAAGATCAAATGAGAATTTCTATGACTTAACCCTACATTATTTCACATTAAAAAATCATTTTAATACATGAAAAATCCTTCCATAATATAAATTTTTGAACATAATTCTTAAATTTCTGAGGAAAAGGAATGATAATAAGGGTGACCTCAGATGCACAATGAGGGTATACCTAAGAATTAACAATTAAATTTCATCAATGGTCTTAATAGTGCATAAGGGTAGGATATAATAATGAATTTTAATGATTGGGTAATAAAATAACTCATACACATTAATACCTAATTCATAAAATATAAAAATATAGAATAATTTTTAGTTATCATAATAAATAATCAAAATCCATGTTATATCAATATAAATCAATAAAAACAATATCAACTCATAGTAAACATAATGAAAAACATGTACATACTTGGGAAATTATTTTCACATCACTCATACTTTTAATATTTTAAATTGAATAACCATATAGTTGAATTCCATACCCTTTGCATTTTAGGGCTATAACAGGATCACTTGTCATTAGTTTTTCACAAAACCACCCATTATTGGGTTTTCATGGAAAAACCATCATTGTTTTATCATAAAACCACCTATAATTAATTTATCATGTAACCAACCATTATTGGTTTATCATGTGACCACCTATCAAATTTCTAAGCACTATTACAAAATCATAACATATAATAGCTTTAATTTCAATATAAACTCATAGTAACAACCATTATACCATTTATAACCTAATCAATACATGAAAAATAAATTGGATTCTTGTAAATCTATTTAAAACATGATTAACCCACGAAATGCTAACAGGTTTAATAAAAATCTCATCAACACATGATTAACTGATTAGAAAATAAATGGGTTTAATAACAATCTCCTAGAAATATGATTAACCCATGGAAAATAAATGGGTTCAATCACAATCCCTTTGGATCATCATGAACCCATTTAAAAAAATTTGTTCAATAAAAATATGATTAAAACAAGATTATCCCATGGAAAAGAAATAGGTTCAATAACAATTTTTTAAAAACCTAAATAACCCATGGAAAAGATATGGGTTTAATTTCAATCCCTTAGAAACATGGTTAACCAATGGAAAAGAAATGGGTCTAGTAAAAATTTCATTAAATCCTGATTATCCCATATAAAGTAAATGGGTTCAATATCAATCTCTTCGAAACATTAATAACCCATGTAAAATAAATGAGTTCAATAGTAATCTCTTCGAAACATAATTTACGAATGGAAAGGAAATAGGTTCAAGAAAATCACTGTGAAACATGACTAAACCATGGAAAAAATGAGTTTCATAAAAATATCCTCCAAATAAGATTAAACCAAGTAAAATAATGTGTTTTAAATAAATCTCATTTAAATATTATTAACCCAAAGAAAATAAATGGGTTTCATTACAATATATTTGAAACATGGTTAGCCCAAGGAAAAGTAATGAATTCAATTAAAATATATTTTAAAAAATATTAGTAATCACATAATATAATGCAGATGGAATAAATAAAAAAATAAACATTTTAAGATAATTAAAAAATTATTTTTGACTTTGATAAATGGAAATACTATTAAAATATCATCCAAATCATTCTTGAGGAAAATAACCCTTAAACATTCCAAAGTGTCCCATTCCACCATGAAACATTTGAATCAAAATAATCATGAAGTAATGAAGTTAAATGAAACTTATAATATATTCATAATAAGTATATTTAGGATATAACATGTCAAAGGATAATTATATACACCTAATAAATGAAAATAGGTGTACAACATAACAAATATCTCAAAAAAGGAAAATTGTGAAAAATAGCCATTACCGCTTCAGTATCTTTGAGATAGTAAAACCCCTAAAAGAAAGATCAAAAAAATGATATGTAAAACACCATAAAAATAATGATAAGAATATTCAAATATATTCCCGTTCATTATTTAAACCACATAATAAAAATAAGTGGTGAATATGGAATATATCTCACAGAAATAAAAGTGATATATGAAAACCCCTTATAAAGATCATATAATTGGTGTCAGAGTAAATCAATGAAATAATTACCTGTAAAAAATATTAATTCTAAAAATAAAAGTACAAAAATATAAAAATATATTTTTAGGTCATTTCACATATATTCTTGGCATTATATATTCGATGACAAAGAAGTTTAACCAAATGAATGGAAATTGAGTTAAGTAATCCCTTACTACATGAGTAAATTATGAATCATGAGATCAGGGTGATAATAACATAGAATTAAACATTTAATATAATAAAATTAATTAAAATAACGATACAAAAAGGAATATGTAAGGGTATAAACCATAAAAAGTTAACAAGGTCTATAATAACTAATAAGTCACAATAAGATGTAAATTGGGACGAAAACACTTAGCTTGATTTTTATTTATCAAGTTTGCCCTCTATCATATGAAATAATAAACATATTTTAATTATTAACATTAATAATAATACTTTTCAACATTATTATTAATTTAATTTCACTTGTTATAACTTTGTATACAGTTACTTAAAAAATTATTTTTATGTCAGGTATTTTGACCATATTCGGTTTACATATCAAACACGGCTGCGGTTGGTTGACTATGGTCAATGAGGTAATTATATAAAAATATAATGAATAATAAAAATTACATAATTATCATATTTATACATCAATTATAATTTTAAAACCATTCATGAAATACTGTTATGAAAAATGAACCATTATTACAATGGTGGAGATAGTAGGATTTACGCACGCATGAGTAACACTCCTACATTTCAATGATCGCTATGATTAAAAGATAAGTAACATTTATCTTTAAATTATGATAATTATATCATTATTATGATATTTATTAACCATACATTAAAATATATATAATTCTTGTAATGTAACGGGAATGACATTGATTCGAGGAGGTAATAGTCCAAATGTCCTGGAAACACGTTATTACCTTTTTTGTGTTGGAGAAGGTAATAA
The DNA here is from genome assembly GCA_963277665.1 of Viscum album. NCBI lineage: Eukaryota > Viridiplantae > Streptophyta > Magnoliopsida > Santalales > Viscaceae > Viscum > Viscum album. Next base: position 113,850,524 of record OY728155.1, on the reverse strand, counting down.
AAAATGATATATTATATTTTAATAAAGGTAATTATTTCATTATAATAATATATATTTCATTTATATTACATATTTTTCTTAAAATAATCTTAAAACATTCCATAAATAGCATGAATGAAACACATCGCTTTGAGGAGGCGGTAGTCCACACATCCACAAACAAAGTTATCGTACTCACACAATATTAAAACCACAAAGGTATGTATTATATAATATTTATTAAATAATAAATATACAATAAATATCATATATATAATATAAAAATAGTAATTCCATTATTATTACTAATCCTTATAGGTGTTAATGGAAGAACAATTGACATCGGTCTGTGGGGCCTTAGTCCGCCGTACATACAAACGATGATTTCATATCCCATTTGAATGATGTGTGTGGAAGTTTTCATAAAAAAACATAACATAACAACATATGAGTATATTTAGGAATTTATTTATTATATAATAATGTAATAATAATAATAAAATTTGTTTTTCAAAGAAATAAAGAAAAATTTATCATTAAAGAATGTTTCGTAATTTTTAAGTAACTCGTTTCAGTTTACAACAAAAGACTTCCATTGAAAGTTCTCTGATAAATTTGAGGCTTTTAAGATTCATGTAAATAATTTTTGGAGATTATTTGTTAAGGAATATGTGATAAAAAAGATATTTATTTGTGAGAATAAGTCAGAAGGGTGATGGCCTGTTTATAGTTGAGGGGTAGTGGAATTCTTGTAATTTTAAAACGATAAACCCTATTGGGAGGTTTCCCTTACATCATGTGACTCCAATAAAGATGAAAACATGATAAATGTTTGTATATTGTCGAATAAGTTCCTAAAATTTGGGTTTGAATAAGTTTCTAGGTCATTTTTCCACTAAAAAGTAATGTTTAATCTCTAGTTAAACACATTTTAACCTTAATTTATGTAATTCATTTTAATTTTTTCACTAATTTTTTTCATCTTAAACTAAGTTGACATAATTAGATATTATAAATTATTATGATTCCAAATATTGAATTCATTCTTCCATATTCCAATCAAATAAGTGGTATAATTTAATGTACAATTAATCTTCTTGATGTAACGTGAAAGTGAGTTTGTTAAGTAAAAATGTTCAAATGTTTGCTGCGATTTAATATGTAAAATCAATATTAAAATTATTTTAATTAACAAAATTTTATAAAATAATTTACTATATATTTAATTATAGTTTAAAACTAATATAAAATATAACATAATTGTTCAAATTATTTAGATAAAAATAAGTATTCAATTAATATTTAGTTTCATTAACTATTCATCAAAATATGAATGTTCTCATAGAAATAACAAAAAAAATTACCGAAATTAAATTCTTCCAATCTGATTATTCTTTTTTTCAAAAAACGTTTTTAAATGTTTCACATATTAGATTTAATATAGGAGTTCCACTAAAATATGGAAAAACTTTTTTTAAAAAAATATATATTTATGATTGAAATTGGATTTATACTTTTCTTAAGCCGATAAATGTTTTTTGGATAAATTGAAAATATTTTATTGAATATATAACATATAAATATCATTAGAATTTTTCACTAATATTGATTAATTTAATTTGTTATTATAAAAATCCCATTATATTTATAATATATTTTTTCATAAAATCAAATCCTTTATATTCTATTGGTCATTATTTTCATTTGTAATTAATTGGTAACCAATGAATTCAATATAAAAACATGGGTAAAATATTATTTCAAAATTTAATTAATCATATTATTTCAATCAAATATAATGGCTATGTGATAACTATTATGTTAAATAAATTATATTAGTAGCATATTATTTTTCAGTATGACTCGAGATTTTGTGAAACATAAGGCACCAAAAAGACATGATGTTTCATGAAGCACAATATAAACTTGGTGTTGTGTTTAATTCAAGATAAACTATGTATTTCAAATAATGGAATATATTATATTATTTAAATTATTTTAAAAAGACACATTTCGTAAATTCTTGGGTTGTTACAGACGTATATCATGAATCCTCATAGACCTCTACTGAACCAAACTCAATCCCACAAAATAATCTTCACCCTTATCTACCCAACAAAGATGTGTTCTGCTTGGATGATGACACAAATCCTTAAAAGGCTCCATTTTGATCAATCACGGATAACAATTGTTTTATGAAAAATCAACCAGTCCCAAGTGGCTATCCCAAGATCCATGAAAATCAAAGAAAAATACATGAAGTGTATCGTCTAGTAGTTTAATAGAACACTCCTTTTGAACATCTATATTTGGATGATAAGATATAATCAATCTGAACTGAGTCCCCATCACCTCTTAGAGACTCCCCTAAACCTTCAACTAAACCTAGGATCCTTTTATAAAACAATTATAGATGAAACCCCATGTAACCTCACAATAGTGAGTATATACATCTTACCCTGATCCTCAATATTAGCAGTGAATTTGATTGGAATTAAATGAGCTATATTTGCAATCAGTCAATAAAACCCTAGGTAAAATTACTCCCTCAAGGAGTCTATGTTATTCCAAAAAATTCCATGTATACCTCTTCCCATTTCCAACCTATCTCCGAGAAAAATAGAAGGTTTGAAATGCTCTACCTTTATATATATATATATAAGTATAATAGCGAGGAACATAACTAGAACTATCATGATTCTTACCCAGACACTAAAATATCATTCTAATGACATAATACATCATCATATTAATAAGATTAATTTCTCATGAATAACCATGATAATACAAAATGAGTTCCTTCCTGCTGCTGTGATGAAAAACTAATCCCAAAAACAGGGAATATTATCTGAAGGGAGAGACCAACCAGAAATTATCCACCACCATATAAGGATTCTTGAATTCTAGTTAACTCAATATACTGATATTGAATCTATATAATAGACTCGAGGAGAGATGATGATAAATGAACACTAAACAAAATCATAATAGAAAAATACTCCCGAGTATCTAAGTGAAACTAAGAAAAAATCCCCAAAAGGCACCACACTTCCTTCAATTTCAAAATAGATTGTAATGTAAATTTTGTACTAAGAACAAATATGGAAACATTAACCTTCCCCAGGGGTATAAGTGATATTGAATTCCAACATATGAAGGTATTCCTCCCACAACCTTTTTCTATGATTCAAGTCTGTATGAGAAAATATATAGTTCAAACTCTTATAGTCCGAAAAGATTGTGAACCATTCCCCAAAAAGATTATTTTTCCAACGCTTATTTTCATGAATTACCATGAAATGATATAAATAATGAGTGGAGTAATTCACCTCATGTGGCCCAAGATAACAAGATACTTAATCCACTAAATGATCATCCTGTATGAGCAAACAATCCAAACTAAAACCAGAAGAATCACAGAAAACCACATATCCCTTACCAGTATCAGGTAAGATCAGAAGAAGTGATAATGTTAAAAGTCATATAAATTTATCAAAAAAATAAAGTCACTTTTTACCGCAGGATAATTTCAACCCTTATAGGTAATAGCAGTTAAATGTGACGTCAACATAGAGAAATCAATGTTGAACAATTGATAGTATCTGATAAAAGTTAGGATTCTCCAAATCTCAAATAGATTTCACAGATCATCCCCACATAATATAATCATCACATTATCAAGATCAACTGATAATCCATGATAAGAAATAATACTCCATAAAAAATTCAGTTATTGAATCCAAAAACTTCATTTCAAAATCTATTCATACAAATGGTGACTTCTCTGGACATCCAAAACCAATATTAGATGGTGTTCATGCTCACATTCAAATCATAAATAAACCAAAATATCATCATTAAAAACTACCAAAAATGTGTTGATATACAAATGGAATATCCAATTCATAAAATCCATAAAAATTGTAGGTTCATTAGTTAGACCATACAGAATTACTAGATATTCTCAATGTCCATACCCACTCATGAAATACATTTTTAGAATATCTGAATCCTTGAATCTGAGCTGAAGAAAAACCTACCAAAGATCAATATTCAAGAACCACTTTCCCCCATTTAACTTATTAAAAACCAATCATATGAAGGTAAAGGGTACTTGTTCTTAACTATTACCCAGTTCAACAACTGATAATCCACACACTATCAGACTAAAAAGTTTTCCTTTATGATAAAGGGCACCAGAGTTTCCCAAGGCGATGTAAGACCCCAGAACACCCTAAGAGTGGAGGGGTGAATCAGGGTGTCAAATTTTTCGTTAAAAATATTACGAATATTGTTCTAACTTTGGTAGGATCTTTTTAATCTTATCTGTGGGAATAGGGTAGTAATAAATCATTCCCATGAAATGTTATAACACAATAATTTTATATGGTTGACCTCTAAGGGAAAGTCTAATGAGAATAATCCAATAGTGTGGAAGTCATACTAATGTAAACTAATCTTTTTTAGTTGTGGAATATAAGAGTGAGAACATAGTCACTCTGTTTCAAGAACACTCCATCTACAATAGTTTATGGATAGCTCACTACAATCCTCAGATCACTTACGTGGACTCCACCTAGCTCATGGTGTTGGGAGAAGTAACACTAAGTTTATTGACTTGAATGTATCTTAAAATGATTTTCATTGATGTCTTTCTCTCTTTCAAGAAAGATACACTTCTTGAATTGATGTCATGAATTAATGCACATGGGAGAACTGATCAATCAAACTGGATGTTCACCGCTTACAAGGACCACATACTGCCACTAACACACAACATGTTCTCCTGTATAGATGATTTTTGATTTGTAGCACAAGATAAACTTTTTTTCATGTACCCATTTTCTTTTGTGCATCCACACCACACGGTTCACATAGTCTTTTCAGACTGAAGGAACGCTTTTCAACAAATATTTTATATCTAATCCTCATTCATTCATTAGTCTTTAATGTAGTAGTGGAACCAAATCTTCAATAAAAATTTCCCAGTATTTAGTAGGGGTAGCTGCCTATTTATAGGCCTTGGTGTCCTTGCACATAAGATTTTGACGTTTGATGCATGATTCTCTTCATGCACACAATACCCCTTCTGATGTCACATTTAGTGCATAAGGAACTTTCATGCATCCTTTTATTTGATGCACATTCTTCAATATTTCATGCACATTTTTCCTTTACCAAATCTTGAATAGAAGATATAGAAACATACATTGCACACATGATTCCAAACCACTATCAATCATCTACACAAAATCAAATCTTCCATGCGGATCTCTACTTTTACATATTTTCTCTAATTATCCTAAATCATGGATTATTTGAAAAATACCAATCCCCCTTCAATATATCACACAACTCCCTTTCCCAAAAATACTTTTCTTCATATTCTAGTTTTTGGACCAAAAAATTCGGGAAACACAAGGAGATAACACCACCTTCAATACTGTTGTCTATATGAACTAGAAGATCCCTTCCATAGTAAATGACATAATATTCCCTCGATGATAGATAATTTATTTTAGATGGTACCTATTTCTTCATAACTACTTGATATAGATCATAAAAAAGTTTCATGATCATCTTTTCAAATGTTGGGTATGCATCAGCTTTAGAATCATCTATTTACCATTGAGTAGAAACAACAGTTACTTCATTTTTTTGTGAAGTCCTAATATATGTCTTCTCAATATTGACCAATTGGGATTCCAAATATAGACATTTCACATTGGGGATGGTTTTATGATCTTCAATCAAAATCATATTTTCATCAGAATCCTTCTTCATTTTAGTAACTTCTTCTTCATTATGAATCACTTAATTCTGAATCAATGATTCAAGTTCCTTGATCTTCTCATATATCCCATCAACTTATAGTACCTTAACATCAATTTTATTTTTCAATTGGTACTCAAGAACATGGATCATCTCTTCATGAGTCTTTTTGACTCTCTCTTTATTTTTAGTTCTTTGAGGTATTTAGATGATCTTATTTCCAGATCCCTATTTATTGCTTCAAGGGTTCCTGCCTATCTTGAGAGATAAAAAAATTCATGAATTTTCACTTTCAATCCCATTTCAGATGAACAGGCTTCTCCTTATAGATGGGTTATCTCTTACTGCATACATTTAAAGATTATACAAAAAATGCGACACTTTAATCAAGAATATCTTGATGATTTTTTAATCATTCAATTTCATTTGAGGTTGTAGATTGATCAACACTCCCACTTGTTATAGGATCTATGTCTTGGGGAAAAAATTCAATGGTTCTTATACATACCTCCAAATCAGTTGACGATTTTGATTTACATGAGGTATAAGTGTTGTCTGTTTCATAGGTGGAAACCAGAAACACCTTTTATTTACCTTCCAAGCCTGATATATCTTCATTGTCAAAAAATCATGGGGAAATAAACACTACAATTTAATTAGATTATAGAGAATTCTTCCACTGTATTTTTATTTCTTATTCCTAACCATCATGGTATTATTGTATACTGATTGTTTCTCATAGAAAACTAAATCTTTATCATAATTGCACTTCATTATTGACATATAAAAGAAACATAAATCATTAAAATTTATTTTATTTTCTATATGGTATCCAATATATGTGAACATGCCTATAATGCACCATATAGGACCTTAGAACACCCTGAGAGGGGATATGTGAATCAGGGTATCCGATGTTTCTTAAAAAACATGATAGATCTTGTTCCCACGTTGGTATGAACTCACTAAACATGTATGTTGGAATAGTGCAGTAATAAAGCATTCACCTAAAAATAGAAAACACAATAATTTTACTTGGTTTACAACTAAGGGATAGTCCAAGGAGCATACTCCAAAATCATGTCGGTCATACCAAATCCCACTAATATTTACTCGTTTTGGAATATAAGAGTCTAGAAACATTCACTCATTTCTAGGAACACTTCATTTACAAATGTTTAGGGATAACTCACCGCATCCCTCATATCACTTATATCAACTCCCCTATCTCACTAGGTTGGGATAAGCCTTACTCGGTTTATCGACTAGATGATATCTTCAATAGATTTTCATTGATTTTTTACCTCTATCTAGCATAAGACTCTTCTTGAATAAATATACTAAATTCATGAACATGGAAGAAATGATCAATCAAATTGGATGTTCAATACTTACTAGGACTACACAATTACACTTGCACGTAACACCTTACCTTCCATGCGTGATTTTGGATTTTTCACGCAAGATGGCTTTCACACAAGACTTAATTTTTACGAACCCCTTATATTTTTCATAGCCACACCACAAGGTTCACATGGACTTTTTAGATTGAATGAACACATTGTGTGAAATATTTTTACTCTACTTCTCTTCCACACACAAGTATTTCACGCGGTAGATGAACTCGATATTCATTCAAATGTAATAATTATTGAGTAGGGGTAACAACTTATTTATAGGCCTCGATGACTCAACACATAAGATTCTCTTGAGTCATGTAAGAGTCTGTTCATGCACACAAACCCCCTTTTGACTTCACATTTGGTGCATAAGGATAATCCGTGAAACATTGTCTATCATTTACGTCATTAAGTCTTGCATGCACAATTTTCCATTACTTAATTTTGGAGAGAAGATCCTGAAACATGCCTTGCATGTATGATTCCAAACCACCATCAATATTTTGTACAAAAATCAAATCCTTTTTGTGGAACTATCTGTTTCCATATTTTGATCCAATGATATCAAATCAAGAATTGTGCACAAGATTTCAAACCCCCTTTAATCTTGCACAGAAATCCCTTCTCCAAAAACACATTTATCTATATTCTACTTTTTGGGCCCAAAAATTTGGAAAACCCTAGGAGATGAAACCTCCTTTAATATTGGTGTCTGCATTAACTGTAAGATCCCATACCTTTAAAACCACATTATCATACATTGAGGATTGAAAATAAACAGAAAACTTACTCCATTTCGAGTACAGAACAACCTTTGTTCGAACAGGAAAAACAATACTATTAATAAAACCCTTTCACCACCAAGTAATCCAAAAATATCTTGTGTTCCTTCAGCTTTGATGGTCCCATTTGATAACAAGTTATCAATATTATCTATTAATTAGGCTCTAAGTCAATTTTAATCTCTTGATCCCTCCCTAGAGGAATCCCAAAAAAATCATCTAGTTAAATGTTTGGAAAGTACATAACAATAGCGGTAAGATAAACAACCTAAGATACATCCTCAGTAAAAACTATCATTGTTAAAAATCAACTATTGATCGTTGGGTGATATGGTCCAATACAACCAGACCACATATCCCACTATTCATAAAACATTTTTGATCTCTACTAGGTCATAAGGAACAATGCGTACTGATGATAAAAATCAATATAAACATGATGAGAAACAATCAAATCCTTCCTGAGGATGACATCAAATAGATAAAGATCAAGAAAAATAAAATCCCCAACTAACTATGCATTATCTATTAATAGCGCACATGAAAGTCATATAAACCATTACACATTCCACATCCCAATAGGTGTCTCTAACTCCATAAAAACAGATAGGATATCCATTATAAGATTATGAATATGATAACAGTGGATAGATATAAATGATTGGGAATCACTAGTATCAAATAATTAAATTGTTTTCAATGATTCAATGTAGATGGAACCTCTTACTATCGCTAGACCCACATCCCCCTCCATTAGAAAAATCATCTAATGCATGAATTTTCTTCACTTTCAAGGCATGTGGCTAGATCCCTTTATAATTTGAAACATATTAATTTTTTATAGAATCCTTTATAGATGATGATCATTTACCATATCGAGGTGTATACATACCATAATATAAACACTATAGATAAACATATTGCTCACAACTATTTCACATCATTGTAGGTGAAAGAAAAAAATTCTAGGTGTGTCAATACTTTCCAATCTGATATCAAGTCACATGATCACTAATAGATGCAACTAGAGGTGATAAATAGGCATACTACAGAGAACCACCTCCCCCACTCCTATTATGATCTTTTCACTTTCTATTCTTTCTTATTGTGCTAATGAATCTTTCACAAGGAGGAAGATAAGGTAAAATTATAAATGAATTTTTTCAATAGTCAAACATTATATCATATCCATGTCTACTATCTTCACATAGGTTTAATGATTATATATAAATACTTGTCCCCTGATATTCAGTCACAAACCCAGCTGGAACTTCTGAAAATTTAACTGGTCATTCTTTATAATGTCTGGTGAAAAGTGAACCAGCTCAGCAAACAAATATTTAAATGCCGAATCTAAATTCTATCCCTACTTTAAAGAGATGAACTCCATATACATCACCACCATCAGCGACTCTGGAAATGCTATTAGAATAAGGTAGTGTTGAAACCCATCTAGACTACACCAATGTGCTTACCCTCTTGCACCAGGGAATCACTTCAACGATTTTTATGACCCATATTTCTGAATGTTAGGAACTTCACCTTGATACTATCAATTTTATATAGTAATTATAATATCTAATCGGTCATGTAAATCCAATCATCATTCTTTTGATGTTCACACAAACTTTTAATGTATGCCAACTTCTTACACAATAACTCCCATGATCAAACTCTTTCTACAATAACTCCTGGATGTACCTACACAAAAATATTATGATATTTTAAAACATTATAGTCCATGTTGATAACATCCCACATGATATCCACAATAATGCTATGATCCATCAGAGTGTTCCCTTGAGGAACTCACTTGTACGCTCTCGAGAAACATTGAGAACACAACATGGAGACTTACTGTTGCACATAAAAACAAAAGAAATGACTACAAAAAATAATAATATGTGTTAAAACAAGAAACCCCATAAAAAACTGAGACTGACATCAAGAACTCAAATTAGGAGACACACATCCCAACATCCCATGGTAACTCGAGTATAATCACAAGAACAACGGGATATGAACTCAACAATATATACCTCTCAAGTAAAAAAAAAGATCTATAGTTTACCACACATACCAAGACAATGGATCTTTAAGAATACCCCCTTTGATACCAAAATATAAATAACCTTAACCAAATACACCCTCAAAATGTTACCTGACCAGATCTGCCACATACTCTATAGGTTTTCTAGATCCTCAAAGGCTAACAACTATCACACTGTCATAAATAAACAATTAGAGGGAATGATTTCACATAACCTAAATTAAATAAAATGATATATATATATATATAAAAGAGAATAAATGGATGATATAAATATATACCATTCAAATATAGAACCACATAAGCTATACAACTATAAAAAGGTATAGAACAATGGAGATGTGATAAGTCTAACGACAATGGACTACATAATTAAATAGTTACTCTAACATATCAATGTGACAACATGGGAAAACTCCAACCACCTCACCACTAGCTAGAAAAACCCTAGTTCATAGAAAATCTCATGCACTCACTATGGTGCCTGACCTTTACCAACATCAAAATACATAGGAAGGTCTTACAGAAGATGAATATAGGATGTGAGATAACAAGATAAATAGGGTCTTATCTAGGTGTTCCATATTATGTCTATGAATAATAATCTAAGCATTTTAAAAGCGGTCATGATAACTGTTTAACAATTTTAATATAAAAATCATTGAAATACAATTTAATTTCCCATTTTCATCATTTCTAAATAACATCAAGTCAGTTTCAAGGAATTTCAAAACTATATATCATAGTAGTTATATCATTCCAAAACAAATCACACATCATATATCATATCAAGTCCCTATATGTACAAAAAATAGAACATGATAAAAGAATAAGCACAAGATCATCATTCCAGGGATAAAACTGGGTGCAGATAGCTTAGAAACTTCTACCTATCAAAGAAAATTTCATACACATAAATCCACGAGACTTATATATCGACTATAGAGTGCATTGAAATACCCTAGAATGTGAACACCCCAATAGGTCTAATATGTACCTAGAACAACAGGCATATGGAGAAGAGGAAAACACTATTAGAAAACACATAGACATTGTATGAGACCAATTACTATAACATTGAAATTTGTAACTAAGGTGTCATGTGTTCAAATTTTTCCAAACTAGTCCATCACACAATTTCATAACTTCATGCATTGGAAAACATTTCACAAAACCATTTCACAATTCCTTGAATTTTTTTTTCAATTAAAAAAACTAATAGATAACTATATTTTATAAAAAATAGTTCCAAACACACCCATAAATTAGTAATATCATTCAATTTTGTTTAATAATGGTTTTTATCAAGAATATGAGCAATATAGTTCACCAATACATGCTAGAGCCGGAACCACCAACCCCAAATCTTGGGTCGCACACACTTATGACAAGATTCGTCAATAAAGAGAACGAAAAACGAAAAAAATGACCTATAACCAATACTCACATATTATAATTGATTCATGTAAACAAAAGGGTCATTGGAGAAGAGGAAAAACTAAATACCTCAAGAATACATGCCCGCCCACCATGACCAATAAGGAAACAACCATTGGAATGATATCACATAATGAATCTTGAGAGAGTAAAGAAGAAACATTCGCATATGTCAACATATCCAATAATGAAACACAACAGTGCTACCACGATCAATAAAACAATGAATTTGATGGAATCACTAACTTTGAGATATGCAATCCAACTACAATGAAGAAAAATCATTCAATGAATCAATACAGATTGAACGGTGGCTCCCTAAATCACAAGATGATATCTCTTGTTCAATATGGATGAAACTACCTATCTAATGAATAAAATATCACTTGAATAGTGACCTAAATAGTTTTCCACAACAATTTTATGGAATTTAATCTCTTTACTCTTCATGTAATCCATGGGGAATAGAAATACTGAATAACCCATCACCTTTTTAATTTAAATCCTATATTTTAATAGTACACAATGTGTAAATAGTAAACCACGTGTAATATAATCATGATGTGTACTCAGATCAAAACATGAACTTTATAAACAATACACACCATTTACTCTCATTACATGGTGTGTAAATTTTCTATAGATTGAAAAAGCAATAGATTCCTACAAGAAAATGAAAAACACCTCAAGCATTCTATGAACATGGTGATAAGTTCACAAATCCATTAACACATTTATATTAGGACCCCATTAATTCAAACAATGATACATCCCCAAAATTGTGTTCACTTTTCATAGAAAAGGTTCTCCATCCTATAGTGTCTATTGATGCACCAAATTAAAGAGAAAAACATGTAAACATAAGGAAATTACCTGAAATCAGGTAACTAGATATTACAATAATTTTCCTCACACATCAATGCTATTGAATGTTGTTTTTCTTCTGGTATGGCAACTATCAATTATTTTGTCTAATTTTTAATAAATAACTATGAAAAATAATGTATATTTTTATGTAATACTATTAAAAAATATAAATAATTACTATTATGTCACACTTATACATGTTCTTAATATTAATATTGTGTTCTCATCAACTACTTTACCGTCATTACTTACAAGGGCCTCCTTCCATGGCAGATGATATGGAATTGAAGTGAATACATATTTTGGTTCATCAATCAACATATAAACAAATTAAGATACTTTTTCCATATAAAATAAAAATATAATTGTTTATTTAAAATACATATCATTTTATTTTATAGTGACGTTTACCCAATCTTTATTTTGTGATAGTGGTTCAATGGTTTTGATGGTAATTGTTTATTTTTAGCATGCATTTTCTGTTTTAAAATTTTTTTTTTTGAAAAAAATTGGATAAAATAAATAATTTCATATAATATATTGTTCACTGAAGTACAGCTAATTTTTTTTTCTCTTTATCATGAAAGAGAAAATCATTCCATATTTTCTGCTTTATAATGTGTACATAAGTAACTGGTGTGCAAGGATTTACTTTGCCCCCAACATCCCTAATATAAAACATGTCTAGCAGTGTTTGTAATCCTCTATGGGTTTTTAGAGGACATTAGGACATATTTATTATAAAAATTTTCTAAAATAAATATACTCTACTAAGAATAATGAAAATTAATTCAATGTTTCATTATATAATTTTCCAGTGAAATAGAAAAATATATCACAACATTACCTTAATATCTTCTTAAAGGGTTCCCTTTACATTAGAATCAAAATGGCATGATGAATCTTTATCAATTGGAACATTAATTCCCATTGTAACCACAACATAACCAATGAAAATTATCTTTTTGGGGTCAATAGGTTGGTTGTTTTGATTGTATCGAAGATAAAATTTTACTCCCTTGATTATTTCATTGATAATGTTTGTCAACACTATAAAACTACCCCATTATAATTTTTTCATCAACATTTTTTTGATCGCCTAATAAATATATAGTTTCAGCATCAAATTCACGTTCTTCCCTATGATTTGTAACATCATCGTTTACAAAACATATTGTCTACATGAGTAGTTAAACATTTAATTTAGATTAGGCTAATATAGTAGATAACATATAATATTATCAGAAAAATAGTATATTTAAAACACTTTAACATGCTCATTGATCTCTCTTTATTTTCATTAATGGTTTATGTTATTTGGATCCACTATCGATAATAAAAATATCATCTTTTTGGTCCCATAAAATATACAATACATTGTCTAAATTTGTACCTATATGAAATGGTTGTGATCTCCCAATGAAATGTTCAACCTCGATTAAATTTTCATCTAAACCTAATTTTTTTTTAGTTTCCAATATGATAATTGACCAATTCATTTTTTTGGATATGAGACATAAATAACAACATTTATTTAGATTCCACTATGAATAGATCATCCTTAAACCCTTCCACATTGAAATTCGCCATCAGAATGAAAATTTCAAAAACATTCATGGAACAAATATTACCAACCCATTTTCAATGGAATACAGACACATGAAATATTTTATAATCAAACTCATATATATAGTCCATTATGTCAAAATATGATATATTCTCATAAATTTGATTTATATCCTTGTAAATAGATATATGAATCACTTCTGCCACAAACATAACATGACTGTTTTTTATCGTACTATAGTCATCATGTTCTTTTGAATATAATGTATAACCATTAAGTATAAATCCACTGTAGAGTCAATTTCTAGAAATCAATGTATATATAGAATTTAATTTTGATTTTCATATAACTTCTTATAAATATTATATAAAAATCATAATAATTTTTTTTGATTATCTGTATTTGATATCCATCCTTCATTCCTTGATGTGTCTAAATGTCTAATAATTTCATAGTAGGATTCAATGTATGGATCAATATCTTAACTATTATGTAAAATGTAACTGTGACATTTCTTCTTTTATATGATTGTAATTTTAAAAACACATCTTCTTGAAATCCCTTCACACATATGGAATCACCTATGACGAGACTTTGTCAGACTGATGCTATCAACATCTGATAGGTAATATGAATATAATTCAGCTGTTTATCCAATAATACATCATTTCAAAATACAACATTCTGGCAGACATTGATTCATGACGTACCCTTTAAAATACTCATTTACCATTCTATGAGCTATATCCATTTGTAATGGAGATGACCACATAGTTGAACCTCTATAACAAAGTGAACCATCAGGTGGACCATTATATCAAATTATAATGGTGGGAAGAACATATTTAATTCATTTAATATTACTCCTTATTCATGATTGCAAACTTCTTTGGGTCAATAAATTTACTGCATATGTATTTCAAAAAGAATATGAGTATGGTTAATCTATGTAATACATTTTTAGGTAGAATGCGATGTAAACAGATGGGCATAATATATTTCATAAAAACATGGAATCTATGTTATTTTATTCCTTGAAACATTAAATTAGTCATTTACAAAACATTGTTGATATTTTAGAAATACCCAACTAGAAGTTATAAATCATTAGGGAAAATGAAAAATTGCAATTTAACTTGTCCTGATAGTGTGTAATCTACTAAAAGAAGAAAAGTTTTGATTTTTTCCTTTCACTGGTACCAACTCGACCCTTATCTCTATTTCAATCATGTCCAACCTTGACTTGATTCCCTCACTTTTTAGGAATAAAAATTAACGTGACAATAATACTTTAAAATATATTTTTTATATATGAATTATATCATGGAATTTTCTACTATAAAAATAATTCAAGTATGGTAATTCAATGAAAATTTATCTCTTTTTCCAATAACATTTCATAAGGTTTTTAAAATATGATTTCCTAAAAACAGTTTGAATATATTTTAATTTATTGAATAATTGATCAGCACTTAGTGGAGATGGTGTTTAACCTTGTTCGGTGTAAGACATAAAATTTTATAAATATAATTTCCCCCTTAAAATAGTAATATAGTATAAATCAGATATAATATCTTTGGGATCATAACAAAAAATTAAAATGAAAAATTAATGAATTATGAAGTGTTTCAACAAGTTATGGATCCATGATGATTAAATAGTAACCCGACATTAGAAATAGTAACACTACTCTTATTAATAGTAAACCAGAAAAATCAATAGGGCCTCACCAATGAAATTATAAATAAAATCTTCAAATCTTTTATGTGAAGTTATTATATAATTATATCATAGAAAAGATAATAACATATTTTAAAAATTAGCAATTAAAAGTTTCAATTTTTCCAAGTCTTAAATTTTAAATTACAATTTAATAATAATTTAAATGATAATTTACTTAAAAAATTGTATCTATAAATAAATATTTTCATGTCTTATGATTTTATGATAATTTTATGGGAACTTAAGAAATTTTTTTAATGTGCTACCAAAGTAGGTATACTTTTAATATTCGTATTTTCCAAGTAAAGGAATATTTTAATTAAAAAATAAATTTATAATATTCATGAAATTTATTTTCATTAAATGGAGTTCATGTTTCAATTCTACACATTGAATGATGGTTATGGTGAATTTTTTGGATTTTTCTGAATTACACGAATTTTTGGTGAATAGTAAAATACGATAATTTTTAAAAAATGCTAAATTCATGAATTTTGTAGTCATTTATGGAGTAAAGAGGATGTAAAAATCTTAATATCAAATCATCATTTGTTATTTTAATATATTTTGAGGTAATTCTATAACTATGTATTGTCTTGAGAAAAAATAATAAACTAATGAATATAATTTTGAGAAAACACCCATCCCCTCCACTATATATACTACCCCTCAAACCATCTTCTCCTCAGACTTATCAAGGTTATATCCTTGTCTAAATTCTACCCAATACTATTATACAGTCCCTACCCCATGTTTAAGTGCTCTTGGTCTCATCAAAATACCAAAACTGTTCCCTAAGGACGTTCTCAAGGAGGATAAATTCAAGAGGTAGATCCTCTCCCTATTTCATTTAATTTCATATCAATTTCAATTTTTCTTATTCTTTCAGAACCTACATTCATACCAATGGAATGATGACTCCTTTAACTTAAATATACTATAAATATATAATTTTAATGTATTATCCTTCATTAAAATCCTCCCTATCACTCTTTTATTGTAAAAAATCATCGCCCATGATATGTCAATTTACCAACATCGTGGGCGGTGGACATTCATTTCCCTTAAATTCCATCAAGGATATTAGTAAAACCATAAAATGAATTAAAAAATGTTTCAATGTGTTTTAAAAACCATCTTTATGTTCTGGATCTATCATTTATTCATAATACTAAATGATAAAACAAAACTTGTTCATTATGATAAAAAAACGGCCAAAATTAACCTAAATAGATCATCATTAACATTAATCTAATGATTCTTCATCTTGGTATATAACCAAGTTTCTTATATGATAATTTAAACTCATTTAATATCATTAGTAACATTTATTTAAAATTATGTATATTTAATCTCATTTTACATTAACTTTCATTCATGAATACAAGTAAACTGATCGTGAAATCTATGAAAACGAATACTCCCGAATGATAAAATTAAAATATATAACTCCTAAAATGGCCCAAAAACGAACTTAATAAAACCCTAATGAATTATATTCCTATATACATTGTTATTTAATTTTTAATCAAATAATATAATGTGATTATATCATAAATTAAACTGAGGAAAGCATTCAGACAGAAGGTTCTGGGAATTATAGAATCCAACTCTCTATCTTTTGGGATTCCCTCTTTCAATACAATTTCAGTATGGATATTACTTAAATATTATTTCATAATCATTAACAAACCATTTCTGGGATATATAATTTTTCTACTTGAGTTGATGAAAAGTACAATGTTTTCCAAAAGAACTGTTCTTCAAAACAAACACACCATTTTCTTCTAAAGATTGTTTCTTCATCACTCAAAGTTGATGATACTCATAACATGTATTATTTTCCCTATATAATTTGGGAAACCAATATTTATGAATATTTTCTTTCTATGGGTTATTTTACTTCCATGATTGATATATTCTCTATGTGGCATGCATGATAATGTAAATATTATGATTTGATGGGTCTGTTTAAAATTATATAGCACAAAATATATGTTTAGATGTGATGGGTGTGCCTGAAATTTTATATCAATCCAATTAATTTTTTAATGTGTTTCATCTCATTATAAAATTGAAATATGGGTGAACATGATGCTGATTTTTCAAAACTATTTTTGGTAGTTGACCACTAAGACATAATGTTTCATTATTCTACTAACCCCCGATTATATTGTTTCATGTTCTTATATATCATCTTATTGGGTTTTTAGCTCACCATTTTTTTGTATATCCTCAGTTCATGACATGTATTAAGGATAATTCAAGGTCCAATATGATGATTAATAATAATGAATTAAATGAATGTTTATGTTTTAAATTTTATATATGGTACTAATTTTCCAAATACATTAAACTTTTGTATCCTCATTGTGTAATAATATTTTTTTGTTTTTCTTTATATTGATTTTATAGTAATGTAAGAAAATCATGGTCGCTATAGTAGGTATTATAGGATGGTTTAGTTAATTTAGGAATTAAGATTATAGAACCTTATTGAAAACCCATAGTATGAGACTAAGTATAAGTGAGCACCCAAGAAAATGTTATTTAGAAAATTTTAAACATAGGGATCCCAAAAGATAAGACTTATTTATTAAATGAAAAAGGTATGCATTATTTATTTAATTTTTATCAACTTATGTTTTGTTTTAACCTTTTTTGTTTTATAAAATGGTCGAAAATAGGACAAACCAGTACAATAATCCGTGTGAGGGGAAATATTGCGATTGCACAAATGACATCCCCAATGCATTGGGGGTGGAGTTCAAAACTTCCTGGTGATTTTTACCAAACTATCTCATGTTATGAACAATAACTAGAATAATTTGAAATGACTTGCTTCAAAAAAGAGGGAGAAACTAGAAATCGAGTGTTTATTGCGAAAACATCCAGTGATGTTTACTAGATCGTCTATTCCACTAATTGTTGAATAGTGGTTCAACTCTATGGAGAAGATATTTTATATACATCACTATTTTAAGATAGAGAAGGTGAATATTTTTGTTTATCAACTAGATAGAGAGGATGATAAATGATGGGATTCTGTTAAGAAATCCAATATGATGGAAAAATTTTAAGAGATGGAGTGAGAAGACTTTAAGATAATGTTTCTAAAAAAGTATTTCTCTAAACAAATTCAAACAAAGATGGAGAGAGATCTCATACTATTGAAGAAAAAGGAAGGAGAATTTTTCATGGGAAATCAAGAATATTTCACAAGGATTTCAAGGTATTAATTGGGATTTGTTACCATCAATGATAAAAAACATCGGTTGATTATTTAATAGTTTAAAACCACCCCTTCAAAAGGATCTTGAAATTTGTGGCTTTTGGAGTTATAAATAATATTTTTATGTTCTCTTAATGTGGAGATGGAGTTTGTAAAATTATCACATGGTTATGGTGATAAGAAATAGAATATTTAGTTTCATGATGGATGATCCCATGAAAAAGATAAAAATTAAACTCAACCACACAAATTTCATAAATGTGTGAAGAAGAATTAGAAGAAATACCTCAAAGGGACAGAGAAATGCTTAAATTGTTAGAGAGATGGCCAAAAAACTCATGAATGTCGAAAAGATATAAGGAAGAAGGAAAATGTTTTGGGGAACGGAGAGAAACACCCATGGTCCAATACAATAATTGTAGGGAGCAAGGGAACTATGCAATCTAGTGCACTAAACCTTGAGTTCAAGAGGGTAATCATCATCATAAACCACCAAATACAATGGATAAATGGAAGGATTATGCCATCACTATTACGGAAGTGGAGTAAGAAAATGAAGTCATAAAAGGTACACTTCTTATTCATTCAATAATCTAAAATTTCTTATATGATTATAGTTCAACACATTACTTTATATCTTGATGGTTTTCTAGATCTATTGAATCGAATCACCAAAAACATGAAGTAGATATATATGTAAAAACACCTAGTTGTGTAATCATTGCAACCCAAATGTTGGACTCCACTCCTATTGGAGTATGTGGGAAGTCTCTTCCAATGATTGTCTTAATAATTTCTTTTGTGGAATTATATGATATACTGGGTATGGATTGGCTCTTGGTATACAAAATTTTAGGAAAAGGAAATATCTTTTCACAATCAAAACCAACCCATGGTCCACTACAAATACAAGGAAGATTATGAATCTCCTTTTGAAAATTCTTTCAATAGTGTGGGTGATGATTCACAATGAAAAAGAAAACCTATCTAAAATGGTTATGTCAAATGAACTTATCATCCTAGGAGAAATACCCATCATGAGGGATATAGTTATGTATTTTACAAAGAGTTATCCAAACTCCCCATATATTGTGGGGTAGATTTCTCAATAGAACTCATACCCGGATCAACTATAATCTCTATGTGTCCCTATATTATGGATCATATCAAATTGGATGAGTTAAATAAGTATCTACAACAGAATTTGGAAAATAGATTCATACAGTCAAGTGCGTCACCTATGTGTGTGTCAGTGCTCTTTGAAATGAAGAAGTATGGGTCAATGCAGCTGTGTATTGATTATTGGGAACACAACCAATATCACCATAAAGAGCAACTATGTTATTGCAAGGATTGATGACTTCTTCAATCAGCTATGAGGAGTTTAGAAATTCTCAATGGTGGATCTCTATTCTAGATATCATCTGTTATTGGTGATGAAGGAAGATACTTATAAGACTACATTATATACAAGGTATGAGCACTATGTGTTTTTTGTGATGACTATCAGACATACTAATGTCCCTCAAATATTGATTGATTTGATTGATAAATTACTTATACATTACCAAGAAAACAATTTGGTAGTATTTACTGATTATATTCTTATCTTCTTAAACAGAAAGGAGGAAAATAAATAACACATAATGATTGTGTTAGAGACATTAAGGAAGGAGAATTTTTACATTAAGTTTTGAAAGTATGAATTTTGGACTGAGTAAGTCACATTCATGGGACATGTGATCTAAAGTGAGGGAATTTCTGAAACCCTTCAAAAATAAATGCGATTGACGAATGGCCTTGACCGTCTACTGTCACATAAATCCATAATTTTATAGATTTTTAGGGTACTATCATTGTTTTGTAGGAAATATATTATAATTTCCAAGTCCACTGTATATGTTAACAAATAAAGGTGTAAATCATGTCTATAATAATGAATGTGATGAAGGAATCAAGGATCTAAAGGAGAGGTTAATCACTACACCTGTACTCACATTACAAAATAGTGGAAAATATTTTTTTAGCTTTAGTGATTCTAAAAATAATTTATTGGGTTGTGTACTCATGGAAAATGATAATGTGATGTTCTATTCCTCATGGAAGGTGAAGATCCATGAGAAGAGCTACTCGACGCGTGAACTATAGTTAGCAGTTGTGATTTATGGTCGCAAATCTTATGGAACTACCTCTTTGGTGAGAAGTGTTACATACATACAGATCACAAGAGTCTAAATTATATATTCACACAAAAGTATATCAACGTCCAACAATGGGGATGTTTGGAGATTATAGAATACTATGATTTCTATACTCATTATCTTCTTGGTAAGGAAAACAAGGCAGTTGATGCTCTTTTAAGAAAATGACCTACTACTCTATCAATGTTATGGATTGAGAAAGAACCTATCTTCTTGGATATGAAAATAATGTATTTAGAAATTATAATGGTTGGGAATAAATCATTTTTTTCCTAAATGATTTATCCAACCACCTATCAAAGAGAACATTAAAAAAACACAAATGGGTGATCTATAGTTACAAAATAAGGTGAATGCAGTAATGGATGGGAAGCTTTAAGAGTTCCATATTAATGATGATAGTGTGACTCATCTTGGAACATGGATTTATGTTCCTTTATAAAATTGGATATTGTAAAAGCTAATGTAAAATTCACATATCTCAACTTTCTCTATCCATTATAGGAGTACCGCGATGTACCACATTCTTCAAGAAAAACTTTGGCGGTACGAACTGAAGAACAATATTATAGAGTAAATCTTATGGTGCTTTATGTGTCAGAAATTAAAAATTGAGTGATAGAATTCCATAGGGATAATGCGACCATTTACAATAACCATGTGGAAATGGGATAATTTTACTATGTAAATTTTCATGGGTCTCTCGAAGACATCTAAATTAAGTAATGCGATATGGGTAGTGGTGGAAAAACACAACAAGAATTCCCACTTTATTTCTATTCTGGAAGATCTGTTGCTTGAATAAATTATAAAGATATATGTGATGGCATTGGGGAGATTGCATGGAAGTCCACTATCAATTGTCTCTTTTCATGATCCCTCGTTCACATCTAAATTCCTTAAGAGTCTTTAACGTGCCTTCAATATCGAATCAAATTTCAGTACAACCTATCACTCCCAAACTGATGGACAACATGAAATGACTATTCATATGCACAAATATATGGTGAGATACCACTCATTATAATTCAAAGGTGTTTGGGATCAATATATCCCTTTGGTTGGGTTCTAATACAATAATATCTTCCAATAGAGTATTAAGATGGCTATATGTGATGCTCTATATGGAAATAAATATAGAACTCCAACATGGTGGGATAAAGTCTGTGAATGAAATAAACATGGACCCGATCTTTTGTAAGATATTATATAAAAGGTTCAAGAAATCCTACAACACATCAAGGATGATCAAATTTAGTGAAAGAGATATAATAACAATCATATATGTGAGTTTGAGTTCAACGTTAGAGATAATGTATTCCTTCTAATATCACCATAGAAGAGAGTCATGAGGTTTGGAATGAAATAAAAGATAATCCCAAGGGACATTGGTACCTTTGAAATACATGATCATTTGGGAGATGTGACCTATCAGCTTTCACATCTAATGAGTATGGATAGTGTTCATTATGTCTTCTACATATCACTAATGTTAAATTACACAACGTATCTTTCACATGTACTGAACACAGAGGTGATATAGCTGGAATATAATCACTCTTATGAAGAGAATTCAATAAACATTATGGATCAGAGAGATAAGGTTTGACACAAAAGGACAAATAACCATGTCAATGTTTTGTGGAGGAACTATATGTATGATGAAAATACATGGGAAACAGAAGATGTGATAAAGGACAACTACCTTAACTTATTTAAGAAAAATGAAATTTTTATGGGGAAACTTCAAAAGGGGGGGGGAATGCAACGAACCTAACTTTTAGTAATGGAATTTCTCCCTTCTTATTCAAATAAATTATAAATCACATATAATCACTTATGGACCCTAATGAAAACGTTATAAATGAATAATTATTTAAATAATAAGTATTTATAGAATTTAAGGGTCCAATACTGTTGAAATTGTATGTTGACATTAGGAATAGTAATATTATCTTTATGAATAGTAATTCAGCCAAATGAATTTTTTCCACACCCATGAATGTAAAAATAATATTTTGTAATCTTGTATATGAAAATATGTTATAATTAAATCATATTATATATAAGTCAATATTTTCAAAATTATTAATTAATTGTTGAAATTTTTGTAAGTCATAAATATTTAAAGAAAATTTTATAAAAATTTAAAAGAAAATTTATTATCACAAAATGAATCAATAAATTAATATTTTTATGTCTAATAATTTTAAGATAATTTAATTATACTGAAGTAAAATTTCTAAGTATTATAAAATAAATTATAATTTTAAAATCATTATTTTCCACATAAATGATGATTTTAATTAAATATTAAATTATTCATATTTGGAAACTTATTTTAAAAATTGGTGTTCATTTTGGAATTAATGACATTTAAAAATGGTTAGAATGAATATTTGGTATTTTTCAAAATTACGTAACTTTTTTATAAATAGTAAAATATGATAATTTTCAATAAATACTAAATACATGAATTTTTTTGCCATTTATGATGTAAGGATAATTTAAGCTTCTCAATTTCTAACCATAATTTCCTATTTTAATATATTTGGTGATAATTCTAAAACTTTTCACTTTCTTGAGAAAAAATAATAAAATAATTAATATAATATCAAGAAAACACCATCTCCTCCACTATAAATACCACCACTCACACCCTCTTCTTGTCATTTCTTATTATTTACTTATATCCATTAATCCAAATGGAATGATAACTACATTAGAATACATATAATGAAATTATATCATTATATTGGAAGATATGTTATTAAAACCCCCCCTCTTATTCTTTTATTATAAAAAAGAATTTGTTGCCTTTCATGTGGAAATTTACTAACATCATGGAAAATGCACATTCATTTTCCTTAAATTCCATAAAAAGATATTAATGGAACCATTAAATGGTTTGAAAATATTGAATTTTTTTATATAACCCAATCTATGTTTTTGGACTAACATTTATACATAATAATAAATGATACAAGAAAATGAGTTCGTTGTGATTGAAAACCCGCTAAAATTAACCGAAAAAACCATCATTAATTATTATCTAATAATTTATCCTGAAGGTATAAAACCAAATTATTTATAAGATCATTTAAATAACTTTTAATATCATTAATAACATATAATAACAATTCTGTTTACTTATCCTCATTTTACACGAATGTACATTCATGAATATAAGTGAAGAGATCGCGAAAACTAAGAAAATGAATGCTACCAAATGATGAGATTGAAAATAATAACTCATCGAAAGAACCATAAATGAACTTAATAAAATCATAATTATCAATATTAATATATAAAAGGTTCTTTTATTTTTAATTAATTATTATAATGTGATTATATAGGATATTAATATGATAAAATAATTCAGACACATGGTAAAAGGAATTCTCGAACCCAACAATATTCCTTTGGGTTTTCCCTGTTTCACTCCATTTTCATTACTTATATTGAATAAATATAATTTATTTATAATTATCTTACCTTTTTTGGAAATATGTGTTTTTAATTGAGTTTACAAAAAACCCCAATGTCTTCCAAAAGAACACTTCTTTCAAAAAAACACACCATTTACTTCTCAAGATTGATTCTTATTCACTCAAGGATAATGATAATTATATCTTGTCTGTTTATCCCTATTTTAGTTTTGACTAAAAATTTTATGAATTTCAATTTTATGATATGAAACCCATTATATTCCATGGGTTATTTTATTTCTAATATTGATATACATTATATGTGGCATGCAGGATAATTTAAAACATATGATGTGACTGGTGAGACTAGAATTACATAGAGAAAAGTAAATGTTTGGATGTGGAGGGTGTTAATAATTATATATAACCCCAATGCATTGGTCAACATGATATATCTCATGAAAAAAGTTAAATCTGTGTGAACATTGTAACGCCCCGACCCCATTTACCCAGAGTCGGTGCATTATTACATAACATTGGCATGATCAAAAGAAAGATCAAATCTCGAAAGACCGATTGGTTTAGTAGCCTTGGAAACACTAGATATATTCATCAGTTTTACATTACATCATAAAATGAAAAACTACTACAATAACATAATGTCTCCATAATCCACACTCATATCCCCACATAATATCCTTGCAGGTCATTCATAATTTACTTCTTCACTTCCTGGGAAAAATAAAACATAGAAAAGGGGTGAGCTCAAATGCCCAGTAAGGATAACAATATAGCGGAAACTTTCATAAATAAGAATAAAAATTTAAGGCATTGAATTACTAAAACAAAAGCCTTTTAAACTTGAACTTCAACATAGTATGGCAAAAGTAAAATGAAATAATGCCATTTACTTATTCACATGGATATTCTACTAATCGAATAATCACATGCAAAAATCAATAACCACTTTCATAATGTTGGAATGCATAATGCCAGACTATCATAACCACATAGCCAAGGCCTCGTGCCAAGACTAAAAATAAGATTTTGTCAAGGCCTTGTGCCAAGACACTAGTTTGTCTCATGAGACCTACCGATGCATCGAGGAGCTATAGCGGGCTCCACCCGTCACTTATTAAGTCCAATGCATTCCCATATGAAAAGGTTTAAACATAACATAAACATTCGTATTAAAACTAGCATACGAAATGTCAATAATTTCACCAT
This sequence comes from Viscum album, assembly GCA_963277665.1. Lineage (NCBI taxonomy): Eukaryota > Viridiplantae > Streptophyta > Magnoliopsida > Santalales > Viscaceae > Viscum > Viscum album. The sequence goes on along the minus strand of OY728155.1, from coordinate 113,824,860 downwards.
AGACTATGAATTGTATAAAAATAGCACATCCATAGTCAAACATATCACAAATCCTTCAATACAATATAGAAGTTTTGTATCATTATAAATCAACTTCAAATAATCTTAAAATCCATCAAAGGATGTTGACGTAGATGAAATCAAAATTCTTTTTAAAGAAGTATCTCCTTTTATTTTGAAATCATTTAAGATCCATATAAAATAAAACATTTTCTTTGAAAATATTCTTATAATCTTGTAAGGAAAGCTTTGAAGATTTTATAACGGCGTAAAATAGCCGCACCCGCAGTATAAGTTAAAAAAACATTCTTACCTCAATTCTGTCGAAAAGGTTAAAAAGTACCTTGTTTTGAAATCGACGGAAAGATTACTTTATAAACCTCTTATAAAAAGTCAAACAAGGGTATAAATGACTTTAACCCATATTCTTGTAAATAGTAAAAATGTTTTGAAATACATTTTTAAGAAACATGGATGTGGATGATAAAGATATCCAAGTAGATTATTACGTATAAACAACCTCGGATAATGAAGAGATTGTGAAATAACCCTTACCTTGTACTTTTCCTTGGTTGGGGTAGGTTAACCTCCTGTATAATGGTGAAATAATTGTTATTAAATTATACAAGAATCATATATATTAATATGATATCATATATGATCTTTTAACATTGATTTGTTAATAATATCTTAGAATTATCGTCGTTTCGGGTGTTAACTTACTTGTTTTATTTTATATGTTTTGTTACGTAAGACATGTTTGTAAAGGATAGGTTGTATATTATTAATATCCAGAATGATATCAAGTCCTTAAACATCATTTTTAAATCATCAAATGATAATTATACTTGAATGGATACGATGGAGAATGAATCTCATCGCGTTCGTGGAGACGGTAGTCCGTACGTACGCACGAGCGACAATATCATTCTTTTGATATTAAAATAATATATAAATGGATGGTATATCATATATACAGAATCATTAACATGTTATATTTATTATTTACATGAGTTACACATCATTATTATACCCATCCAAATTATAATATATTGAATAACAATTACACCACGGCGTGGAGACGGTAAGCAGTTCGTACGCACGTATGGTGACATGTTATTCAAAGGGTGGATAGAATACTGAATATGGTTGTACCATATTTATAATAACATCACAGTATATGTAAGATACTGGAGTTATTATTTTAGAATGGTAAGAACAAAGAAAGAGGAAGTGGAAGAAGAAAGGAACTTAGAAAAGGGTGGTGAAATCATTACCTCTTCTTCGGGTTCTTCCTTTTGATTTGATCAAAAGGGCTCCTTAGGTTGGCTTTCTGATCAAACTAAGGCCTCTAGGTTGTAGTGAGGGATATTGGGAGAGTATTTGGGCAGAGTTTGGCCGAACCAAAAGGCTTTAGAGTTGTGAAGAAATGAGAAGGAGGAGTGCCCTTTTATAAGAGGGGTGAGGGGCACCTTTGGAAAAGCTATAAATATTAATTTATAATAAATTCATATTCGGTTTCTAATGTCTCCAAAGTTGATTATTCAAAGGTTAAGGTGGGGATAGGTTGAAAACCACTCAACCAATAGAATTTAGACAGGTTTGGGTACTTATATTAACCTTATCTTTAAGTATTAACTCTAAGTTAATTAGTTTCACTTTTACAATGTCTCTTTGTATTTTTATATAATATGGTTAATAAACTTACTATATACATCCCAGAGACCCCCAAGTGGTACATTAATGATGAACCTATCATGATATAAGTCTCTTGGCCGAACCTTAGATTTTTAAGAATTTAATATCAATTAATAATATAATATTTGTTTTAAGAACTCTTTTATGTCAATTTTGACACTATTCAATAGTTTATTTTTGTGAAACTCATAACAGATTTATTACTTCGAAAAAAGTCAATTACATCAATCCTAATATATCATATTATCCTATAAAATTAGTTTAATTCATTAAAAGGTTCATATTATATTTTTTTGGGTATTTAAAATATCAATTATTTTAATTTTTCACTATTATAATAACTACTGCATCATCATTGTGTCATAAATAAAATAAATTATTTAATGTCTAAAAATTATAAATAAAATATCATTATGTAGGAAATCTTTTTATCTTTCTAATGAATATTTATAATCTAAAATCCAACTTATATAACTTTATGTAACAATTGTTTTGCTAAAAGATATATGCTTGTGTCATTTTTGTATTCATTTTGACTTAATTAAAATAAAGTGTCATTATCACTTACAAGTGGATCCATGGGGTCCCCAAATCGACCCAAAGATGCCCATGGTCGACCATGTATCAACCAATATGGTTAAGACACGTTTTAGGGTAATTTAGTATTATTATAATATTATTTTTTAACCCTTATTTACCGGATTTACCCTTAACCATGGTAAATAAAATATTTACCGCAGTAATTATTCAAAATGTCTAAAAATAAAAGTTACCTATTTACACAATTTGAACATCCTGATTCCAAATATGGAATCCATTTTTCTAAATTCAAAACACAGAAGTGGCAGAAATTAATTTAAAATTAATTCCCGCTGTCAAAACAAAAAGCGTGTTTTTAAGAGATAATAACTATCAAAAGATTGACACTTGTTTATGTTCGGTTTAATTGTAAAATTATGTCTAATGACCAAAATTATATTAAATTGTAAAAATATATTCTAAATATACTTTAAAACCACTCAAATTCATAATTTATCACTATTAATTATTTTGATTAAAAAAGTTGTTTTTAATTAAAATTTAGTAATTTTCACTATTCATCAAAATATGAAAGTTATCCGAAATGTACCAAAATTTCACCTTAGGCTAAATTCGATATTCTGAATCCAAAAATGAAGTCCATTTTCAAATATAAAATATATATAATTTCAAAAAGTAGGTATTACTATTCATAACGGCTAGTTTGATTAGTTATGGTGTGTTAGAACTCGGTGTTGCCTACAACACACGCTATCACATTATTCAAAGAGAAGCGTACCATAGAAGCTTGGGATGTTTCATTTTAAATTTTTGATGTCCACATTTAGTCAAAAAGTTTAAAATATAGTATTTAAAAAGGGTTCACTATTAAAGTTGATAAAAGTGCAATACTGAAAATGAATTTGTTCTTGCATTATATCTAAGAAACTCTTAATATGGATTCTAAAATTATAAGGATTATATAAACATTAAAATTTATCTAATACTATTCATAACCTCTTTTGAACAGCTTGTTTGGTAAGTCATGGTGTGCTTGAACTTGGTGTTGCATGTAGTGAAAGTTATTGAATTATTTTGAAGAACTAACACACTATGAAATCTTGGGGTGTTACATTCTCCCCTCCTTCAATAAATTGCGTCCTCGCAATTTGAAATTGTTCTTCGAAAATAAAAGGTTGAAAATAGATAATATATTTGTGGGAAACCCCACATTGGAAATTGGGTTACTAAAATTTAGTCTTAATATGAGGAAAAGAGAAATGAAAGGGTCACCACAAAATTATGATCTCGATTAGGAGAACATTGGTGGCAATTTGAGACATATAATTGGAGGAAAAACGTAAATATTTATAGGTAGTGATTGAGGTCATCAATCACAAACAAGTATAAAATTGAGGTCCTTAAATTCATCAATCTATGATGATTTGAAATACCATCGGTTCAACAAAACATAGGGTATTAGGATAACACATTTTTGACGTTTCAAAATATCTTAGTTGAAATCCCACATTGAAAAATGAATTAATGAGGCCTCTATTTAAAATAAAGAGTCGAAAGTATGAAGATTACCGAAAATAACACATACTAGGGTTCCATGTAGTAAAATATGGATATGGAAGAAAAATCTAACCATCAATTATCTGATGGAGAGTGGTAGAGAACATGGCTATGAAAAGGCCAACAATCCCAAAGCCATAAATTAGTGATGATTTAAGGTACCATCTAGGACAACATTTTTGTTCTAAGTTTCTTTTCTTAATGTTGAGGAATTTATTTATGAGATTGGCTATGATCATAAGGAGATATACTTACTTTATAATTAGAGTTTTATCCATTAATAAATTTCTACCACAAACTCATCTTTCACTCTAAAAGATAATAGGATGTAAAAAAAATTCTATTTACACTATTCGTATAGGGTTCCAAAATAAACGAATTTATAATTCATCAACAAGATCTTTTAATAAAAACTACATTATTTAATCCAGGACATCTCGTGGGCCAGTGGTAGGTGATACACCCTTGTCGCCCTTCGGTTGCGGGTTCAAGTCTCGCAGCCTTGCCGGACGCGACGGGTTGCCGCCCGACCTCCGGGTTGTCCTCTTATGGCAATCCAAAATAATCCAAACTAGAACTATCCAAAATACTTCTGTCCAAACTCACAGTCCAACATTTATAAGGAAGGTAAACATAATATAGATCCTTTTTACCCCATAATAGAATACGAATACCTTCATCATGTATTACCATATTCCTTATTGATTACATTCATGCTCCCTTATTCCATATAGAATGCTGGATATACTTAATTTATCCAAAAATGTTTTAAACCCCAACAATGATGGAATATACAAATCATTAATCAGTTCGAATGTAGTCAAGAATATCCAATATAATTTATCCAAAACAATCATGTATTATTCCAAAATCACTACTTCGGTATCAGAACTATATTATGGTTTATCATTCTCTCAACCATATATTTTCCAAAAATTTATCCTGCTATTGAGTCACTTTTCTTTGTTCCACATAATCTCAAGTCCTTAATGAAATAGTACTGCAGTACAATCCTTATATACTCCATAATTATTATAACAAGTACATTGTTGATACAACACTCAATTGACATAATCAACATAAGAACTCTAATCATTCTTCTTCATCTGTGGTAGTATCATAACTTGATTATTATCCAATAACATCATTTGCGGCATAGTCTGATGACTGGGACATAGGTTCGCGTAGTGTCCAAACTCCTTGCAAATGAAGCATTGTACATTTGAAACCATTTTTTTACCCTTGCAGTCATGTACTTTGTGCCCTTTTCCTCCACACTTATAACAAACTCCCATTCCTTTCAGGAAAGTTCCAGGATGTTTCTTTCCACAGTTACCACATATGAGAAAATTCTTCTTTTCCTTCTTCCCTTTATCCATCTTTCTCTCTTCCATCCTTTTCTTCTCTTGCTTCCCTTCAAAGCCATAGGACTCAGTAAACTCTTTACTTATCTTATCAACACATGATATTATTTCTTCATATGATGATAATACATGGGAGACTATTTCTCTTATAAATTCTAGCTTAAGACCATGAAAGATATGATCCTTCCTTCTCTTTGGATCATGTGCATTTCTAGAGTTCTCATTCCTTCTACTGGGCGCCATTTCTAAACAATGGAATACACTAGATCAGTTTATGAATCAAAATACATAATCCCATACTTATAAAACACTTAACATAAATTGAACTATTTATGGATATAATCCATAATCATAAATATGTTTTCTTTGAGGAAGTATATACTCATAAACCCTTCATAATGATTTGTAAAGAAAATGAGAGTTATCCTAAGCATATCCCCCGGGAGTGTCGTAACCAAGAGTGCAGCAAGGCCCGTTGTCGTGCACCAGTTCCCGTTTGAGTCTAGCTCAAAGCGGTGTTTTCGGGTTTTACCCCTAGGTACATCTGTGCCAGAGCCGCCTCTACCTGCTCGTATCCAGACAGGGATGTATTGCTTGGAAAACTCACAAAATCTCTACAATACCAAAATTTTAGGAAGTTCTTCTATACTAATCCTCAAAGTTCATCTTAGGTCTACGTGCTCTAATCAGAGTTTATCTAAATCTAGCTTCCAAGGTTTGTACTAAACTTCCTCTGATACCAACTGTAACGCCCCGACCCCAGTTACCCAGAGTCGGTGCATTATTACATAACATTGGCATGATCACAAGAAAGATCAAATCTCGAAAGACCGATTGGTTTAGTAGCCTTGGAAACACTAGATATATTCATAAGTTTTACATTACATAATAAAATGAAAAACTACTACAATAACATAATGTCTCCATAATCCACACTCATATCCCCACATAATATCCTTGCAGGTCATTCATAATTTACTTCTTCACTTCCTGGGAAAAATAAAACATAGAAAACGGGTGAGCTCAAATGCCCAGTAAGGATAACAATATAGCGGAAACTTTCATAAATAAGAATAAAAATTTAAGGCAATGCATTACTAAAACAAAAGCCTTTTAAACTTGAACTTCAATAAAGTATGGCAAAAGTAAAATGAAATAATTCCATTTACTTATTCACATGGATATTCTACTAATTGAATAATCACATGCAAAAATCAATAACCACTTTCATAATGTTGGAATGCATAATGCCAGACTATCATAACCACATAGCCAAGGCCACGTGCCAAGACTAAAAATAAGATTTTGTCAAGGCCTTGTGCCAAGACACTAGTTTGTCTCATGAGACCTACCGATGCATCGAGGAGCTATAGCGGGCTCCACCCGTCACTTATTAAGTCCAATGCATTCCCATATGAAAAGGTTTAAACATAACATAAACATTCGTATTAAAACTAGCATACGAAATGTCAATAATTTCACCATAGACTATGAATGGTATAAAAATAGCACATCCATAGTCAAACATATCACAAATCCTTCAATACAATATAGAAGTTTTGTATCATTATAAATCAACTTCAAATAATCTTAAAATCCATCAAAGGATGTTGACGTAGATGAAATCAAAATTCTTTTTAAAGAAGTATCTCCTTTTATTTTGAAATCATTTAAGATCCATATAAAATAAAACATTTTCTTTGAAAATATTCTTATAATCTTGTAAGGAAAGCTTTGAAGATTTTATAACGGGGTAAAATAGCCGCACCCGCCGTATAAGTTAAAAAAAACATTCTTACCTCAATTCTGTCGAAAAGGTTAAAAAGGACCTTGTTTTGAAAACGACGGAAGGATTCCTTTATAAACCTCTTATAAAAAGTCAAACAAGGGTATAAATGACTTTAACCCATATTCTTGTAAATAGTAAAAATGTTTTGAAATACATTTTTAAGAAACATGGATGTGGATGATAAAGATATCCCAGTAGATTATTACGTATAAACAACCTCGGATAATGAAGAGATTGTGAAATAACCCTTACCTTGTACTTTTCCTTGGTTGGGGTAGGTTAACCTCCTGTATAATGGTGAAATAATTGTTATTAAATTATACAAGACTCATATATATTAATATGATATCATATATGATCTTTTAACATTGATTTGTTAATAATATCTTAGAATTATCGTCGTTTCGGGTGTTAACTTACTTGTTTTCTTTTATATGTTTTGTTACGTAAGACATGTTTGTAAAGGATAGGTTGTATATTATTCATATCCAGAATGATATCAAGTCCTTAAACATCATTTTTAAATCATCAAATGATAATTATACTTGAATGGATACGATGGAGAATGAATCTCATCGCGTTCGTGGAGACGGTAGTCCGTACGTACGCACGAGCGACAATATCATTCTTTTGATATTAAAATAATATATAAATGGATGGTATATCATATATACAGAATAATTAAAATGTTATATTTATTATTTACATGAGTTACACATCATTATTATACCCATCCAAATAATAATATATTGAATAACAATTACACCACGACGTGGAGACGGTAAGCCGTTCGTACGCGCGTATGGTGACATGTTATTCAAAGGGTGGATAGAATACTGAATATGGTTGTACCATATTTATAATACCATCACAGTATATGTAAGATACTGTAGTTTTTATTTTAGAATGGTAAGAACAAAGAAAGAGGAAGTGGTAGAAGAAAGGAACTTAGAAAATGGTGGTGAAATCATTACCTCTTCTTCGGGTTCTTCCTTTTGATTTGATCAAAAGGGCTCCTTAGGTTGGCTTTCTGATCCAACTAAGGCATCTAGGTTGTAGTGAGGGATGTTGGGAGAGTATTTGGGCAGAGTTTGGCCGAACCAAAAGGCTTTAGAGTTGTGAAGAAATGAGAAGGAGGAGTGACCTTTTATAAGAGGGGTGAGGGGCACCTTTGGAAAAGCTAGAAATATTAATTTATAATAAATTCATATTCGGTTTCTAATGGCTCCAAAGTTGATAATTCAAAGGTTAAGGTGGGGATAGGTTGCAAACCACTCAACCAATAGAATTTAGACAGGTTTGGGTACTTATATTAACCTTATCTTTAAGTATTAACTCTAAGTTAATTAGTTTCACTTTTACAATGTCTCTTTGTATTTTTATATAATATGGTTAATAAACTTACTATATACATCCAAGAGACCCCCAAGTGGTACATTAATGATGAACCTATCATGATATAAGTCTATTGGCCGAACCTTAGATTTTTAGGAATTTAATATCAATTAATAATATAATATTTGTTTTAAGAACTCTTTTATGTCAATTTTGACACTATTCAATAGTTGATTTTTGTGAAACTCATAACAGATTGATTACTTCGAACAAAGTCAATTAAATCAATCCTAATATATCATATTATCCTAGAAAATTAGTTTAATTCATTAAAAGGTTCATATTATATTTTTTTGGGTATTTAAAATATCAATTATTTGAATTTTTCACTATTATAATAATTACTGCATCATCATTGTGTCATAAATAAAATAAATTATTTAATGTCTAAAAATTATAAATAAAATATCATTATGTAGGAAATCTTTTTATATTTTTAATTAATATTTATAATCTAAAATCCAACTTATATAACCCTATGTAACAATTGTTTTGCTAAAAGATATATGCTTGTGTCATTTTTGTATTCATTTTGACTTAATTAAAATAAAGTGTCATTATCACTTACAAGTGGACCCATGGGGTCCCCAAATCGACCCAAAGATGCCCATGGTCGACCATGTATCAACCAATATGGTTAAGACACGTTTTAGGGTAATTTAGTATTATTATAATATTATTTTTTAACCCTTATTTACCGGATTTACGCTTAACCATGGTAAATAAAATATTTACCGCAGTAATTATTCAAAATGTCTAAAAATAAAAGTTACCTATTTACACAATTTGAACATCCTGATTCCAAATATGGAATCCATTTTTCTAAATTCAAAACACAGAAGTGGCAGAAATTAATTTAAAATTAATTCCCGCTGTCAAAACAAAAAGTGTGTTTTTAAGAGATAATAACTATCAAAAGATTGACACTTGTTTATGTTCGGTTTAATTGTAAAATTATGTCTAATGACCAACATTATATTAAATTGTAAAAATATATTCTAAATATACTTTAAAACCACTCAAATTCATAATTTATCACTATTAATTATTTTGATTAAAAAAGTTGTTTTTAATTAAAATTTAGTAATTTTCACTATTCATCAAAATATGAAAGTTATCCGAAATGTACCAAAATTTCACCTTAGGCTAAATTCGATATTCCGAATCCAAAAATGAAGTCCATTTTCAAATATAAAATATATATAATTTCAAAAAGTAGATATTACTATTCATAACGGCTAGTTTGATTAGTTATGGTGTGTTAGAACTCGGTGTTGCGTACAACACACGCTATCACATTATTCAATGAGAAGCGTACCGTAGAAGCTTGGGATGTTTCATTTTAAATTTTTGATGTCCCCATTTAGAAAAAAAGTTTAAAATATAGTATTTAAAAAGGGTTCACTATTAAAGTTGATAAAAGTGCAATACTGAAAATGAATTTGTTCTTGCATTATATCTAAGAAACTCTTAATATGGATTCTAAAATTATAAGGATTATATAAACATTAAAATTTATCTAATACTATTCATAACCTCTTTTGAACAGCTTGTTTGGTAAGTCATGGTGTGCTTGAACTTGGTGTTGCATGTAGTGAAAGTTATTGAATTATTTTGAAGAACTAACACACTATGAAATCTTGGGGTGTTACAAACATGATGCTAGTTTTTCTCACAACTAGGTTTTGTTGTTGACCACTATGACACGATGTTTAATTTTTATGCATTGTAACATTAAAATTCGTTTTTAAATAAATACTCTAATGATTATGATCATATTACAATTTTATTATGATAATTATTATATTTACCCCATTTTATATTTTTTCATGTTCATATCTATCCTCTTACTGGCCCTTTATCTCACCCAATTTTTATGTATATCTTCAAGTGATATCATGTACTAAGGAGAATTAAAGGGCTAATAAGAATATAGGGAAGAACAAATTTTATAATGGTTTGTGTTTTATTTTGTAAATGTTATGTATGGTCTTAATTTTCTCAAGACATTAAACCTTTAGATCCTCATTATTGAATGTTTTTATGTTGTTTTTATTTATATTGATTTAATAGGAATGTACGAAAATAAGGGTATCTATATTTGGTATCCCCATTAAATTTTGATGTCCATGAATAAATATTTATTTCACCATGGAATTTTTTTTGATGTTATAAAAATAGGATATTTGAGTAATGTTTCAACCAAACTGATTGTGTACATTCATCACAAATGGGACACCAAAACATTTATTTAATTTTATAACATGAAATTTTTTGATAAGCATTAATTTGGTGTATCATCCCATAAAACATGGTACCCAATGTGAATTGTTCACTTCCATAAGCATCAGACACTGTAACACCACAATCCCATATCAATTTCAGATCTTCAATCAATGGAGACAAATAGTTATCCTTATCATTTCCAGGTTTTTTTGTTTTATATATAAGTAGAGACAACATAATGTATTTGCACTTCATTCATAACCATGGAGGAAAGTTATAATTTATAAAAATAAATGGCCATGTACTATTTATACGAATTTTATACCAAAAGGACTAGTTCCTTCTATAGATATCACAAAAATAATGTTTGTTGGCTCCTTTCAAAATTCATGATAATTGTAATCAATTTGCATACACTATGGAGAGTATGTTGGATAACATAGTTTCCCAAATTTAAATCTTTTATATGTATGCCATGTCAATTGTCTCATTATTTCTTGATATCTATATGCTCTTTTAAAGATTGGAATGATAGGAAATTACCATACCATATTCAAATAACTTGATTCATATTTATTTTATTGATTCACACTACACTTACCTAATTTTATGAGTTATTCATGGTCCTTTAGAAATAATATGTAATCATTAGGAAAAGCATGTGTTTTTAGAGATAATTCCCATTTAAAAAAATAATTTTGCTTAATATTTTCATCTTGTATTTTTATTCTATAATGGTATCATATCATTCAAGAGATAATGAAATACTGTAAAGGTGGGGTCTCTCAATCCTCTTCATACATTAAAATTATATAACATCAATACAGCTGAAAATGTTGTCAATTTAGCACAACATGCATTACATGGACACATAGAAAAACTATTTTACTTCTAAAACAAATTTTGGCAATCATATAGGTAATATTAAATTAACATTTTAATTTATTCCATGAAATCTACTTCATCATTTACACTGTTATTCACATCAAATGACCCATAAACCATAGTATCATCCTAATATATGTACCCCTTTTGCTTTTCATATGATTATTCTAACATTTATAACTATGATATATTCTGTGACAAATAAAATATTCTTCCAAATATTTAGTACTAATTTTTCTTGGATAATAACAATATAGACATTGAAAAAATAATTGAGAAGGGTCATATTCATGCTCTATTTCAAACATGATGAACTATATAACTCTATCTCTATAATATTTAATCATTCAATTATCATACATGCATTTCAAATTTTATATTAATCTTCCTAGGATAATAAAATATCCAGTTTTTACAAAATAAATAAAAAATATGCATAAGATATTAATAATCAAAGGATACATTTATAGATAATTATAATAAGGGGAACCCAACATTTGAATGTTATCAATTATTATTCCTGATAAGTGATCATTTTATACATGGGTGACATGAAAAAAAATCCTAGTGTAATGATGTGGTTATTGTTCCAGGTTCATGAATTTCTTCTGTGTGGGAAAAAATTAAGGTGGAAAAAATATGTTGGTAAAAAAAGTTTATTTATTATTGGATGTAATAATTATATTGGAAATTATTGTTATTAAAATTAATTTAATTGTGGCTTGGATTTCCAAATTTGTGTAAAAATATATTTCCTATGAACATACACGGTCATATAATCCTAAGATGTTGATATAGGGTGAAGGAGATTGGAATATCATGATCAAAATGGATGGAAATTTTATTGATGAAAGAACTGAAGTTGGACTCCATGTTACTCTCATTTTCTGTATATTATTCTAAACCATGTATTATAGGAATATAGACAAATATATTTTTAATATGACTCACTGAAAAACCAATATTTCAAAAATATTAGAGTTATAATTCTTTGGTATATTTCACATATTCTACAATATCCAAAACCCATATTCAATTTCTTTAAAATACCACAAATTATTTCCAGGAAAAATCATTATAAAAATTATTTTATCATGGACTTCAAATCATTGAGATCAAAAAATTATGATTCCACATATAAAAATGAAACAAATCACTATAAGTTATCTCCATAATCTAGTAGTAAAAACCTAATGGGTATATCCAAAAGAGTATACTAATTCTTAATAAAATGTATACCACATGTATAGTTGTGGGATATTATAAAAAAATATTATAGAACTATACCATTATTTTCAAATTCAATATGTGTCTGAGATAAATGCGTTTTAAATTAAAACTTTTTTGGGTGACACTCAAATGATTCCAAATAACACATAATGGATCAAAATAATAATAATATTGTGTACATGGATTAATCAAAATAAATATTGTAAACCAACCTTGCATTTTATCTAATAGGTTATGTATCTAATATAAATACAGTGTTGATGCCTTTATTTCATTATTCTAATTTTGATCATTTATTTGACATTTTGCACTCTAATACCCATCTATTAGAGGTGTGATTTAGGTTTTTATAATTTATTTTGATGAGTTTTACTCATTCTACCACTTGTTTCATTATAAAATGTCCACAATTTCATGGAAATTCAACAGATAAATATCCCATTTTCATATTTAATTAGAAAAATCACTCAAAACTACACCCAATATTCAAATTTTATCACATTACACATGTTCCAAACCCAAATTTTTATTTTTAAATCCATATGATTCTTGAGGTAGTCTATACCCCTTGACCATCTTTTAGCTTATTTAATATATGCAATTCCATAGTAAATTCAGTAACCTAAATACAATCTTACACAAAGCTTCAAAATACCTATTAGAAATCATTACCAAAACCAAAAACTCTCATAATGGATGAAATCATACAAAAAACCATTTTCCAATTACCATACAAATAAAACCCCAATTATATTAAGCCAAAATAAAATAAGTTTATAATTATAATATCATTAAATCATTTTTTTAAATATAAACTCTCCCAAAAAAATTGCACATAAAATAGTCCAATATTAATCAAATTTGTTTCGTAAAATATAATGAAAATCATTTATTTTGATGCAATATTTTGAAACTAAAGAAAAAAAAGATAGTTTTTTCTTCAGAATCCTTAAAAACTTTTTATTTAAAATAAAACATCCAAAAGATGAAATGAAACAATAAATTTAATTTCAAAACACTTCACAACTCATTAGAATATCCTATTAGATAAAAAATTTATGTATATATGAAAATAATAATTAGTTTATTATATAAAAATGAGACTTTTTTCAATAATAATTATTTTTCCATGCATTAAAAAACCAATTAATAATTTATATGAAGTAACAACAAACATCAACGAATTCATTAAAACATTGAATTGTATAATAAGAATAATTTAATAAAAAAATTAAGTATCCTTTATAATGAAAAGTTAGAGTTTTTGAAATCACTATAATTTGAAATCAAAATTTGTAAATATATACCTGAAAACTATAAATATAAATTAATCAAACACTCATAAACATTTGAAAATACATGAAAATAACTTTAACATTTTAATTATAATATGTTCAAAACAGATCAATAGAACAATTACGAATTCAACATTCATAAATAAATTCACATATATATATGACTGTTTATAGTTTACCCAAAAATGTTTCCCATATAATTTTTAGGATATATTTTTTAATTAGAAATCCTCTATTCAGAATCTGATCCAAAAATAAAACAATCATCCATATAAAATCCAAATCATCAAAACAAATTAAAACTAATTTTTTTGAATAACCTCATAAAAACTCTTACCAATTTATTTAAATCAAAAGAGTCATAATTATATTAAATGAAATGAAAAAATTGAGTCTTAATTCGAAAAACCATTTTTTAAAAATAAAGGCATTAACACAAAATTTATATATTCAATCAATAGATTCTCAAAAACTAATTAAATGAAATGAAATGAAATCATTTCTAATTTTTTTTATAATGAATAAATTTATTATCAAGTTAAATATTATTTAAATATAAGTAAAAAGTTCCATAAAACCAAAAAAAGTATAGATAACCCATAAATAGCTATTAATTACCTATAATAATCCCTATTAAACTAATTTTGTCAAATATAATAGTAAATGATTCACATAAACTCTATAATGAATTAGAAAACCCCCACTAATTATGATTCCATTATTTATAACCTCTTGGTCAAATTTATAATTTTTTTCAATGAAATTTAAATTGACTTATTTCATGTTAAAAATATTAGTGAAAATCATCTAATGATTTCAAATCATATAATGACCTTTCTGAAATATCATAAACCAATACTACAAAAATGGGAAAGGAAAGCACTACCATTTTATTGGCACTAAAAAAGCACTGATAAAGTGTCCCTTTTTCTGCGCTAAAAAATGCACTGATAAAGGGCCACTTTTAATAGCGCTAAAAAAAGAGCTGGTAAAGGCCCTCCTTTATCAGCGTTTTTTAGCCCTGATAAAGGGGAGATTTATCACAACTTTTTCCTACCAGTGATAAATTTTATGTTTCAAAATAATCATGGAAAATAAAATATTATTATATAAATATATGTATATTGATATAAATATAATATATATATTTTAAATTTGTTTTTGATAGGTATACATAGTCTATTACATTTAATATATATGAAATTTAGTGAAAATGGATTTAAAATATTTTGAAAAATATTATTAATTAATACGTTTATAATTATTATTGATTGAAAATAATTTAATAACAATTTGAAGACACACAAAATATAAAAAATTAATAAAAGATCTAAAATAAGTTGAAAAGGTAACTCAAACTTCAAACAACCATAACTTTTGATCCGGGTGTCCGTTTGAGCTCTACAACATATTAAATTGAATCCTACAACGATCTCTACGGGCTAGTGACTGAAGAGAACCATTGTCACTTTTTTAGGCCATAAATGGACCAAAAGGACTCAGAAACTGAGTTTTTACTCGGGATACCCCGATTTTTTGACATTCAAAGAAGTATAACTTCTGATCCGGATGTCTGTTAGGTCTGTACCAAATATTATATCAAATAATGTTTCATTTTATTTGATTTGACTTGTTGTGGAGTTGAAATGGGCTTCTAGATTATAAGTTAAGGTCATTTTAACATTATGTGGCATTTCAAGTACACATGTATTTATTCGTAAATACATATATTAAAAATTAATATGACTTTATGTATGTGATGGGTGGGGATGCATCATCCTCCATCCCCATCAAAATATGGGCTCCAAACTATTCAAAACTCCATTCCACCACCGAGAATCCACACTCACCCCACCACATAGTTATAGAGACAAGCCTTCTACAAGAATATCCACCAAATCTCTTCATTCACTCCACCACCATAAAATGCATATCTCTACAGAGCTGTCCCTAACCATACGTCCCTTGTCACCATCGGGGTTCAATGAACCCAAACGGTTGAATCTGTCATGTGAAAACGGAGATCCCTACGGCCATCATCCTCACAATTTTCCTATATAACATGGAATAACCTACATGGAATTTGAAACAATGATGAAATCCCCTAAAAATTGATTATACAAAGATCTTAAATAAATCCAGAACAACCTACAAATGAATATAATAAAAATTTACAATCCAAACCCAACTATGGTTTGAAAAATAGTGTGATCTTGTGAGGGAGGATAAATAAGAACAAGAAGGATAAAATAAAGGAGAATTAGTAGATACCCTAAACATCGGTGATCATTTTTCAAATCAAAGGAGGTGATCTACACAAGTCAAGGGTATAAAGAAACTGATATATGAGAGAGGAGGTAAATAATAACATACCATATGATTTGAGAGGATTGATTCTTCTAAGAGTTTGCTGAGGGGGAGTGGCGACATAAATGGACTTCCTTGAGAGCTTTCATAGCATGAAAAAAATTTATTTGGTTAGGGATCATTTTAAAAGATCAGAGAGATTTTTATTAGTGCTAAAATAATAAACATTAATAAAAGAACTATATATCATCAATATTTTAGCTAAAATAAAATCGATCTTTTTAAGCGATAAAGTTTTAGTATTGATAAGGACATATATGATGTTTTTTAATAATGTAATTAATATAATTTAAAAAAATAATGAGTATAATTATAAATAAATAATGAAATTAAAATTTATATATTTAAAAATATATTAAAATGACTGTGAATATTTATTTATAAATATAAATATAGATATATATTATTATAATTAAATATATATTTTTGAAATTTTTTTATAATTTTTTCAATTATAAATATAGATATATCTTCATATATATTTATATAATTAAATATTGATATATTTAATAAATAATTTAAAAATTAAAAATTAAAAAATTAAATATATTAATTATAAATTTATAATTATTCAAATATTTAATTTTATATGTATAATAATATAAATTCCTTTAAAAAATATTTATTTATAATTAAAAATATACAATTATATAAATATACTAAATATACATTTAAAAATATATTTATAAATAGTTAAACATGTAAATATATTTATAATTAGTTATTTATAATTAAAAGTATATTTCTATCATTATATATATGTAGCCAATGGGATGTAGGTCAGTTGGTACCCTGAAACAACCAGTGGCATCTCAGTGACTATGGGAAATGTGTTCAACCACTAACTACGACACTTCTCCCCCCGCCCAACTATTTGGGGGGGGGGGTATCTTATTGAATATGCAGGAAGGAATTCTATCCATTATGATCTACCTAGTTAATAGATGATCTATGTACTACATTCAGTTGGTGGTGACGACTTGGACAACCAACGGAGGGCCGAAGCAATACCTTCAGGTGGTGGTGTCGATCCGAATAGCAGATGGAGGACCAAACCATTTGGGTGGAGGCAACAATCCCTGTGGAATATGGGGGTGATCTTCACCGGTGGTAAATAGTGTTTGTCTGTGCAAAGCAGATAGGGCCAATGATGAGGCTGATAATTCTTAAGTGAGGTTGTTGTGGTCTTGATAGGATGAAGGATGACGACCTTGAAAAACAAATTAACTACCGATGCGGGCAACAGTGATGGTGGGGAGAACCAGGTTGGAACGCGGGGTTTAAAATAACATACATGTTTGGGTTGTCATGGGTTTAATACCCATTGGACCTATGACCTTGGTACTAAATAAATATGGTTCGATGGGTGGACAATCTTCTTCTAGGGTAATGGCTTGTCTTTCTTACTTGTGTGTGTGTGGTGTGTGTATGTGTTTTTGAAAATAATTTTACCCCCAACACCAAATATATATATATAGTAAGTAAATTCAATTTTAAAATATATTTATTATAATTTTATCACTATTTAAATACATAATTATTTATTTACAAATATAAAAATAATCTTTAAAAAAATATATTTATTGATTTATAAATATCGGTATATAAAATTTTAAATATAGTAATGGTAATTTTATAAATAGATTTATTTAAAAATATTTATTTAAAAATATATTTTTAACATTATTAATGAATATAAATTATTAATTTCTTAAATGTTAAGAAAGAGTGAAAATGAACAATTATAAATGAACATACTATTAGTATATTTATAGAAATATATTTTTTAAAACAAATTATAAAAAATAATAAAATATGGATATATATTGAAATGAATATGAATACATATTGAAAATATTAAAATATAGTAAATAAATATTTAACGAATAAATTTTAGAAAATGATTAAATTCCAAAGAAATAAATATTAAAAAGGAATAAATAAATTTACAAATTTAAAAAATAATATATTAAACACATTTATCATTAAATGAAATTTTAAAATTTATATTAAAATATAAATAATTATATAAATATTATTTGCGTGTGTTATTATATATGATTTCATTAATTATGTAAATGTGTCTATGAAATTAATAGGCCTATATACATACAACAAAAGCATGATACATGTTAAATTGACTTATGAAAACATATAATATACAATGTCTATTAATGAAATAAATAATAATAATAATTAATAAATAGAAAAAATAATAAGTGTTATTAATAAGATTGACTATTAAAAACAACGTAAAATTAATAATTTTAAATACAAAATTTATAATTAAAATGAATACATATTAATAATTTTAATTACAACCATGTTAAAAATAGTACATGTTAATTAATATAAATGTATAAATAAAAAATTAAAATGTATAAAATTACAAACATATTGAACAATGAAAAAAATAAAAATGAATGAATTATAGAAATATTATAAAAATAATTAATATTAATAATGAATTAATGTGAACAAAACATTAATAATTAATCAATATTATATATTAGTTAAAAATATATAAAATCATAAAATTTACCATTTAGAAGCATAATATATATTTAATATATTATGCCAATAAAAATAAATCAATAATGAATATTAAAAATTGAATAAATTTATAAAAAAATTACAAATTAATATGGCCTTAATATGTACTTTATTATTAATTTTTATTCATTTTTTGTATTTATATTTAATACATATTATTGGTTAAATTTAATAACTAATATATAAATATTAAATTTTTTAATTTTTTATTTATATTTAATATATATTATTGATTAAATTTAATAATTAATATATAAATATTAAATTTATTCATTTCCTGTATTTATATTTAATATAATTTATTTATAAAATTAAATAATTAATATATAAATATTAAATTTATTAATTTTCTATATTTATATTTAATATATATTATTGATTAAATTTAATAATGAATATATAAATATTAAATTTATTCATTTTCATTAAATTCTATAATAGATATTAATAGAACCATTAAATGGTTTAAAAAATATTTAAATTTTTTTCTACAACCCAATTTATGTTTTTGAACTAACATTTATACATAATACTAAATGATACAAGAAAATGAGTTCGTTGTGATTGAAAAACTGCCAAAATTTACCTAAAACAACCATCATTAACTATTATCTAATGATTCATCCTCATAGTATATAAACAAATTATTTATAAGAAATTTAAAAATTTGGAATATCATTAATAACATATAATAACAATTCTATTTATTTATCCTCATTTTACATGAACGTACATTCAAGAATATAAGTGAACAGATCATAAAAACTAAGAAAATGAATGATCCCAAATGATGAGATTGAAAATTATAACTCCTCAAAAAACAATAAATGAACTTAATTAGATCATAATGTATAATATTAATGTATAAAAGGTTCTATAATTTTTAATTAATTATTATATTGTGATTACATAAGTTATTAATGTGAAGAAATCATTCAGACAAATGGTAAGGGGAATTGTCGAACCCAACTATCTTCTATTGGGTTTTCCCTCAATCATTCCATTTTCAGTATGTATATTTCATCAATATAACTTATTTATCATTATCTTACCTATATTTGGATATATGTGTTTTCTAATTGAGTTTACAAAAAACCCAATTTTTTCATAAAGAACACTTCTTTCAAAAAAAACACACATTTTACTTTTCAATATTGTTTCTCCTTCACTCAAGGATGATGATTATTATATCATATGTGTTTATCCCAATTTCATTTTTGAATCAAAATTTTATGAATTTAAATTTTATGATTTGAAACCCATTCCTTTCTATGGGTTATTTTATGCCCAAGATTGATATATATTCTATGTGGCATGCACGATAATGTAAATCTTATGACATGATAGGTGAGACCAGAATTATATAGTGAAAATTAAATGTTATGATTTCGAGGGTGTGCCCATAATTATATATAACTCTAATTCATTTGTTAATGTGATGTATCTCATGGAAAAAGTTAAATCTGTGTGAACATGATGCTAGTTTTGTTCAGAACTAGGCTTTTTTAGTTGACAACTAAGACATGTTATTTCATTTTTATGCATTGCAACATTCAAAGTCTTTTTTAATGAATCCTCTAATTATTATGATCATATTCCTATTTTATTATGATAATTATTATATTTACCCCATGCTATATTTTTTAATTTTCATATCTATCCTCTTACTAGCCTTTTATCTCACCCCTTTTTGATGTATATCCTCAAGTTATTGCATGTACAAAGGAGAATTCAAGGGATAATAAGAATCTATAGAAGAAGGAATTGAATGAAGGTTTATGTTTTATTTTTTAAATGTTAGTCATGGTCTTAATTTTCCCAAGACACTAAACCTTTAGATCCTAAATGATTAATGTTTTTATGTTGATTTTATTAAAATTTATTTCATAGTAATGTAATAAAGGAAGGGTCTCTATATTTGGTATCCCCATGGAATTCTATTATCCATGAAAGGTATTTATTTCATTGAGGAAATTTTATTTGATGTCATAAAAAGAGTATATTTGATGAATGTTTCAACCAAATTGATTATGTACATTCATCAAAAAATGGGACACCGCAACATTTCATTAATTTTATAACCTGAAAAATTTCCATAAGCCTTAAATTCATGTATAATCCCATAAAACATTGAACGCAATGTAAATTATTTACTTCTATAAGCATCATACACTGTAACACCTCTATCCCACATCAATTTCAGATCATCGATAAATGGAGACAAATAGACATCCTTATCATTTCCAGGTTGTTTTGTTCTAAGTAGAGACAACATAATGTATTCGCGCTTCATTCATAACCATGGAGGAAAGTTATAATTTACAAAAATAAATGTAAATGTAGTATGATTACTACTTTTATACCAAAAGGACTTGTTCCATATATAGATATCACAATATTAAAGTTTGTCAGCTCCTTTCAAAACTCAGGATAATCATAATCAGTTTGCGTCCACTAGGGAGAGTATGTTGGATGACACAGTTTCCCATATTTAATTCTTTTATCTGAATGCCATGTCAATTGTCTCATGGTTTCATGATATAAATATACTCTTTAAACTTTGAAATGATAGGAAATAACTATACCACATTCAAATAACTTGTTTCATCTTTCTTTTATCGATTGAGACTACATTTACATAATTTTATGAGTGATTCATGGTCTATTAGAAATAATATTTAATCATTCGGACAATAATGTATTTTTTTAGAGATAATTCCCATTGAAGAAAGAATTAATTTAACTTAATATGTTCAACATGGATGTTCATTTTATAATGGTATCATATCATTCAAGAGATAAAGTAATACTATAAAGGTGGGGTCTCTCAATCCTCTTCCAACAATCAAATTATATAACTTAAATACAGCTGAAAATTTTGTCCATTTAGTACAACCTATATTTCATGGAAACATAGAAAAACTATTTTACTTCTAAAACAACTTTTGACAATCATATAGGTCATATTAAATTAACATTTCCATTTCTTCCATGAAATCTACATCATCATTTACACTGATATTCATAACAAATGATACATAAACCATAGTATCTTCCTATTCGATGCCCCCCTTTAGTTTTTCACATGTTTATTCCAACATTTATAGCTGTGATATATTCTGTGACAAATAAAAAATTCTTCCAAATATTTAGTACAAAATTTTATAGGATAATAACAATATAAACATTGAAAAAATAATTGAGAAGGGTCATAATCATGCTCTATTTCAGACATGACGAACTGTATAACTCTATCTCCATAATATTTTATCATTCGATTAGTATACATACATTTTAAATTTATTTTAATCTTATTAGGCTAATAAAATATCCATTAAAAAATAAATTAATAAATAAACATAATATATTATTAATCTATGGATAAATTTATTAATAATTATAATAATGGGAACCCAAAATTTGAATGTTATCAGTTATTATTCTTGATAAGTGATTCTTTTATACATGGGTGACATGAAAGTAAACATCCTAGTGTAAAGATGTGGTTATTTTTATAGGCTCTTGAATTGATTTTTTGTGGGACAAAAGGTGGTAAAAAATATCTTCATAAACAAAGTTTATTTATTATTGGATGTAATAATTTCATTAGAAGTTATTGTTATTAAATTTACTTTAATTGTGACTTGGATTTCAAAATTTATGTACACATATATTTCCTAGGAACATAAATTGTCATATAATCCTTTGAGGAGGATATAGGGTCAAGGATATTGGAATTTCCTGAACAAAAGGGATGGAACAGTTATTGATGAAAGAAGTGAAGTTGGACTCTGTGTTACACTCCTTTTCTGTAGATTATTCTAAACCATGTATTATAGGAATACAAAAAAATATATATTTTTAATATGACTCACTAAAAAACCTCTGTTTAAAAAGTATCAGAGTTATAATTCTTAGGTATATTTCACATATTCTACAATATCCATAACCTCTATTCAATTTCCTTAAAATAACACAATTTCTTTCCATGTACAAACATTTTAAAAATTCTTTTAGCTTGGACTTCAAATCATTGAGATCCAAAAAGTATGATTCTACATATAAAAATAAAACAAATCAATAAAAGTTATCTCCATCATCTAGTAGTCAAAACCTTCATGGGTATATTCAAATGAGTATAGTCATTATTAATAAAATCTATACCATGTGTATAGATATAGGAGATTATAAAAAAATTTATAAAACTATCCCATTATTTTCAAATCCAATATCTGTCTAGATAAATGTGTTCTAAATTAAATTTTTTTGGGTGACACTCAAATGATTCTTAATTACACAAAATGTATCAAAATAATAATAATATTTTGTACATGGATTAATCAAAAAAAAATATTGTAAACTAACCTTTCATTTTTTCTAATAGGGCATGTATCTATTATAAACACAATGTTGACACCTTAATTTCTTTATTCTAATTTTGATCATTTCTAAGACATTTTACACTCCAATACCCATCTATTATAGGTGTGATTTAGGTTCTTATAATGTATTTTGATGAGTTTTACTCATTCTATCACTTGTTTCATTATAGAATGTCCATAATTTCAAGGCAATTCAACAAAAAATATTCCATTTTCATATTTAATAAGACAAATCAATAAAACATGATCCCAATATTCCAATTTAATCATATTACACATGTTACAAACCCAAATTATCATTTTTAAATACATATTATACATGAGGTAGTCTATACCCCTTTAATATTTTATAGCTTATTTAATATAAGAAATTCCATAGCAAATTCAGTAACCTAAAAACTATCTAACTCAAAACGTCATAATAACTATTAGAAAACATTACCATAACCAAACAATTTTATAATGAATGAAATCATACACAAAAACGTTTTCCAATTACCAAAAAAGTAAAACCCCAATTATATTAAACCAACATAAATTTAGTCTAAAATAATAAAATAATAAAATAATTTTTTTAAATATGTACTCTCCCAAATAATAAACTGCACCTAAAATTATTCAATAGTAATCACATTGGTTTCTTAAAATATAAGGAAACTCATTTATTTTGATGAAAATCTTTGAAAGTAAAGAAGAAAAAGAAATTTTTTTCTTCAATAAACCTTAAAAAATTTATTTAAAATAAAACAATCCCAAAATGAAATGAAACCATAAATTTAATTTATAAATATTAAAAATTAATTATAATATCCCATTAGATAAAACATTTATGTATATATGAAAATAATAATCAGTTTTTTATATGAAAATGTGTATTTATTCAATTATTTTTAATTTTCCATGCATTAAAAAACAAATTTATAATTTTACTCAAGCAACAACCAACGTCAAAGCATTCTTTAAAAGATTTAATTGCATAATAAGAATCATTTAATAAAAAATTAAGTATTCTTTATATTGAAATGTATGTGTTTTTTAAATCACTATAATATGAAATCAAAATTTGTAAATATATACATGAAAACTATAAATATAAATTAATCAAACTCTCATAAACATTTAATAAATACAGGATAATCACTTTAACATTTTAATTAAAATATGTTGAAAACTAATCAATACAACAATTACGAATTCAACATTTGTAAATTAATTCACATATATAAAGAACAGTTTAGAGTTTACTAAAAATGTGTTCAATATAATTTTTAGGAAATTTTTCCTAATTATACATCCTATATTCTGAATCTGACCCAAAAATAAAACCATCATCCATATAATATCCATATCATTCAAACTAATTAATTTATTTTTGAATAACCTCATAAAAAATGTTACCAATTTATTAAAATTATAAGATTAATAATTATATGATATGAAATGAAAAAATTGAGTCTTCTTTTTAATTTTTTTTTAAAAAAATAAAGGCATTAACTCAAAATTCATACATTCAATATATTGATTATTAAAAACTAATTCAATGAAATGTAATCAAATCAAATCCATTTTTTTGAAATGAATAAATTTATTATCTAGTTAAATATTATTTAAATAAAAGTAAAAAGTACCATGAAACCCAAAAAAAGTATAGATAACCCATAAATATCTATTAATTACCTATAATAATCCAAGTTAAACTAATTATGTCAAATATCATCGTAAATTATTCACATAAACTCTAAAATGAATTAAAAACCCCCCAATTATTTGGATTACATTATTTATAATCTCTTATTCAAGGTTATAATTTTGTTCAATGATATTTAAATTGACATATTTCATGTTTAAAATATGAATTAAAATCATCTAATGATTTCAGATCATATACTGACCTTTTTGAAATGTCATATACTGATAAAAATGAAATAATTTATCATTTACTCTATTTAAATCCATGTGTTTCCTAAATCACCAGTGGAACTCCCTAATATATTATCCCTTACCATAGGGAATATAGTCAGTATAGTCATGACTATATAAAAACACCCCTAAATCTCACATTAAAACTCCTAGGATATCCATGATATAGTCATTGAGATGTGTGTTTACAATTTAAATGAATATAACTCTCTTCCACATTCAAAATAACCTCTAAGAAAATATCTAATTTTTTATATAATCATGTTATTACATCAACCATATCAATACAAAATTCACCGATGAACAAAACTCATGGGCTTATAATAAGTGTACAAATGGTTTACTGAAATATGAGCTATTTAATAATGGTTCCATAGAGGACACTACAGTAAATAAAAATTTAATTTTTTTAAAATGATTTGTTTGAAAACATTCTAAAAATGATATAATTCATAACTCTAATTTTAAAGTACCAAATGATACATTGGAACATTTATAAGAAATACTTATGTAAAATGTGATTTAATTTAACTTCTTTTGAAATTGAATTTGATTTACAAGATGAATTTTAAAACCATATGATGTTTCATTCGAATTGAAACTAGTATTACGAATACTAGCAAAGCACATGAATGGTCAAGGCTATAAGGTATAGATAACTAGATAGGGAAACCCATTAAATAAATAATATTGATTTTTCTGCTACCAAAAAAAAATTAAATCACATTTCAACCATGAAACAAAACATTATAACCAATCACATAGTAGATAATACCCATCTGAAAAATTCAAAACCACTAAATAAATCTCCATAGTCACATAATCAGATATATGAAACAAAATCACACCAAATATACTAAAACGGTTCCTATCATGTATTTGGTAACCCAAATCCATAAACCTGAACATTTATTGAAAAAATAAAAGACAAAACACACATATAAATGGAATGTAACCCCCAAAAATGAAAGAGTCCCTAAAATCTCCGAAACCAATAGATGCAGGGGACCATAAATTATGTTTATCCTGAATCCCGTCTACAAAGCTGCCCAATATCCTAAATATCCACAACTTAAAATCCACAAATGAATACTCGTTCAGATAAACCCGAGTTGCTTCCAAACCCCCTGAGTTCGACCCACACACCTATCACTAGCCTATGCACCACATCATGAGGTGATTTTCCCTCATCGCCATCCCGAGTATGACATCTCTACAACACCCCACATTCGGTTGCCGTTGTGTTTATCACTTTCATGAACCGTTCCTCTAGAATCATTCCCCATGGTCACCACCATCATTATTGATGGCCATCGTTGTGCACTGCATCGTCTCTGGAACTCTCAACCTCTATCCTCAAAACCTAACACCAGATCGCAAACCACTGTTCTATACCTCGACAATAGGCAGGGCACCATCCGCCTCCAGCATCGCCAAAAGACGGGCTCCTTCTAGCCTATACACCGCATCCCAAACTCGGTGATGGGTGTGGATGCATCATCCTCAATCCCTATCGAAAGATAGGATACCAACAATTAAAAACTCCTTTCCACCACCAAGATTCCACACTCACCCCACCTCATAGATATAGAGACAATCCTTCCACAAGAATCTCCAGAAATATCTTCATTCACTCCACCTCCAACAAATGCATCTCTCCACATCGTTGTCACCGACCTTGAATCCCTTGTCACCATTGGGGTTCTATGAACCCAAACGGTTCAATATGTCATGTGAAAACACTGATCCATACTGCCATCATCCTCACAGTTGTCCTGTATAACATGGAATCACCTACAAGGAATATGAAACAATGAATAAATCCCCTAAAAATTGATTATACAATGCTCTAAAATAAAACCAGAACACACAATGAATCGAGATAATAAAAATTTAGAATCAGCAACCAACTAGGGTCTGAAAAATAGTGTGATGTAGTGAGGGCGATAAAGAAGACCACAGAGGATAAAATAAAGGAGAAGTAGTTGATACCCTAAACATCGGTGATCAGTTTTCAAATCGAAGGAGGTGATCTACACGAGTCAAGGATATTATAAAGAAATAGATAAATGAGAGAGGAGTTAAATAATAACATACCATTGGATTTAAGAGGATTGATTATTCTAAGAGAAGGCCGAGGGGGAGTGGCGACATAAATGGACTTCCGTGAGAGCTTGAATGGCATGAAAAAATCGATTTGGTTAGGTATTAATTTAGAAGATCAGATAGAGTTTTATTAGCTCTAAAATAATAAGCATTAATAAAAGATCTCTATATCATCACTTTTTTAGCTAAAATAAAATCCATCTTTACAAGCACAAATGTTTTAGCATTGATAACGAAATATATGATGATTTCTAATAATATAATTAATATAATTAAAAAAATAAATGTATATAATCATAAATAAATAACAAAATTCAAATTTTAATAATTATAAATATATTAAAATATTTTCTAATATTTATTTATTAATATAATTATAGATGTATATTTTTTATTACAATAATATATATATATATATATATTATTACAATAATATATATATATATATATATATTTGTAAATATTTTTATAAACTTTTTTTAATTATCAATATGGTTATATCATCATATATATTTATATAATAAATAAATTAAAAATTAAAAATTAACAAATTAAAAATATTTATTATAAATTTATAATTAGTTGAATATATAATTTTATATTTATAATAATATAAATTATTTTTTAAAATTTATTTATTTAAAATTATAAATATACAATTTTATAAATATACTAAATATAAATTTAATAATATATTTATCAATAGCTAAACTTTTAAATATATTTGTAATTAGTTATTAGTAATTAAAAATATATTTATACCATTATATATATATACCCAATGGGATGTAGGTCAATTGGTACCCTGTAACCGCCAGCGGCATCTCAGTGGCTAGGGGTAATGTGTTCAACCCCTACCTACGACACTTCTCCCCCTACCCAACTATTTGGGGTGGGGGTATCCTATTGAATATGCAGGAAGGAATTCTATCCAGTGATGATCCAGGTAGTTAATAGATGACTGAAGTACTACGTTCTGGTGGTGGTGAAGACTTGGACAACAAACGGAGGGCTAAAGCACTACCTTCGGGTGGTGGTGTTGATCCGAGCAGCAGATGGAGTCCCAAGCCATTTGGGTGGAGGCAACAATCCCTATGGATTATGGGGGGTGATCTTCACTGGTGGTAAATATTGTTGGTTTGCACTAAAAAGATACGGTCGATGACAAGGATGAGAATTATTAAGCAAGGATGTTGTGGTCTCGATAGGATGAAGGATGGAGACCTTGAAAAACAAATAAATGACTGATGTAGGCGACGGTGATGGTGCGGAGAAACGGGATGGCACGCTGGGTTTAAAATAACCTACAAGCGTGGTTTTTCATGGGTTTAATACCCATTGGACCTACTATCCAGGTACTAAATAAATATGGTTTGATGGGTGGACTATCCTCTTATGGGGAAATGGTCTGTCTTTCTTACTTATCTGTGTGGTGTGTGTGTGTGTGTTTGAAAGTTATTTTACACCCAAGCACCTAATATATATATATATATAGTAACTAAATTCATTAATAAAAAATATTTATTATAATTTTATCATTATTTAAATATATAATTATTTATTTAGAAATATATAAATATTTTAAAAAATATATATATTTATTTATAAATATCGATATATAATTTTTTAAATATTGTAAACGTACAGTTATAAATATATTTATTTATAAATATTTTTTTAAAAATATATTTTTAACATTTTTAATGAATATAAAATATTAATTTCATAAATGTTAATAATGAGTGAAATTGAACAATTAAAAATGAACCGACTATAAATATATTAATTAAATGGATATGTTTTTTTATTTTAAAAATTATTTAAAATAATTAATATGAATATATATTTAAATGAACATGAATAAATATTGAAAATATTAAAACATAGTAAATAAATATTTAAAAAATAAATTTTAGAAAATGAATATATTCCCAAAAATAAATATTAATAAATATAAAAAATGAATATATAAATTTATAGATTAGAAAAATGACATATATAATATATTACATAAATAAATGAAATAACAAAATTTATATTAAAATATAAATAAATTATATAAATATTACTTGTGTGTGTTTTTATATAAGATTGCATTAATTATGTAAATGTGTGTGTTAAATTAATGGGTATATATATATACAACAAAATCATGATACATGTTTAATTGAATTATGACAATATATAATATACAATGTCTATTAATGAAATAAATAATAACAATCATTAATAAATAAATAAAATAAGTGTTATTAATTATATTGACTATTAAAAAATGTAAAATTAATAATTTTAAATACACATTTTAAAATTAAAATGAATACATATTAAAAATTTTAATTACATTATTGTTAAAAATAGTAGATATTAATGAATATAAATGTATAAATAAATATTGAAAATGGATAAAACTACAAACATATTGAACAATGAAAAAAAATAAAAATGAATAAATTATATAAATATAAAAAAATAATTAAGATTATTAACGAATAAATAATATTAAAAATGAATTAATGTGAAGAAAATATTAAAAATTAATCAATATTATATATTGGTTAAAAATATATTAAATCATAAAATTTATCATCTAGAAGAAAAATATATATTTAATATATTATATTAATAAAAATAATTCTATAATGAATATTAAGAATAGAATAAATTTATTAAAACCATTATAAATGAATAGGACATTAATATGTACTTTTTTATTAAATTTTATTAATTTTTTTATTTATATTTAATATATATTATTGATAAAATTTAATAATTAATATATAAATATTAAATATATTCATTTTTTTAATTATTATTTCATTAATATTTTTTTACAAGTTTGTAATTTTGTAATTTTTTATTTTTTTTCTTGCAATTTATTCATTTTAAATATCTATATTTAATATATACTATTTATTAATAATTATAATTTATATATAGTTATATATAATTTACTTATTATTTAATAATTATTTAATTAATAATCTTTTTTGTTTTTTTTAATATAATCATTTTTAGTTTTTATTTATTTAATTATTTCAATTGATTCAAATTATATGTCTATAAATAATATATAGTATATATTGATATTTATAATATATTTGTATATATATATTAAATTTATTAATAATTAGTCAAATAATAAATTTTTAAATATTTTTTATCTTTTTAAATTTTAAATATTTATTTGTTTAATTATTTCATTTTTTTAAAAAAAATTAATATTGTAATTTTTTTATTTTATTTTTATTTGTCTATATAAAAAATTGTGTCACGTTTATAGGTCATCATGTGAAGGTATCTTGGGCCATGTATATGCCCGAATTGGATGGTGGGTCATGGCCTATAATGGACCAGATGGGGGCAGGTGGGCACGGTGACCCGACATGTTTGTCATGTGTGTATAGATGTGTATGCGGGTGTTGATCTCTCACCACCATGGCACACTATGTTAGTGGGGCACCTATGGTTATAAAGACAATCACCAACAAACAAGAAGTCTAATGTGGGAATGTTGCATGGGAAAACCCTTTATCAGTGCAAGATAAAAGAACCGGAAAAAACCAACATTTATCACTGATAAATAAAAATCACTCATAAATAGAGACCTTTATCAGTGGTTAAAAAATCATGGATGAAGACAATTGTTTCTTATTGCAGGTTTCGTATTATTGGATGCATATATTGGTTTATTATTTATTTAGTAATTATTTTAATAATTTTGTTGGAAATTTATTTATCTCGATGGATCTATTTTTCAAATGGGCCTATTCATCTACACCTTATTCAAGGCTTTTTTTGATGGACATAGGGCTAGCCTATTTATTATCCTACCTCTCCATAGATCTATCCTACTTCTGAGGGGATAAAGATGGTGCAACAATTTTTTTGATTTGTGCTAATGATTTTAGTGATCCAACGACTATGCAAGAATATC
Organism: Viscum album; assembly: GCA_963277665.1. NCBI lineage: Eukaryota > Viridiplantae > Streptophyta > Magnoliopsida > Santalales > Viscaceae > Viscum > Viscum album. The sequence continues at coordinate 113,793,616 of OY728155.1, read as the reverse complement.
ATTGTTTTTCTGTTGGGTTATCATTCCCTCAGAGGTATGTGTTACCCTTATTGTTTTCCTTAACCTATTGTAGTGTGTTGCGTGGTCTTATGGTTGTCTGGATTTTTTTTAGCATCCTACATCGAGATTCTTACACTCACCTTAAATCTCACACGTGTCCCTCTTTCCGTCAGTTTGGATTGGATTATTAATGGCTCACCCTTTCGATTTCTCAAGACTGGGCTCATTACTTGAGTTGAAATTTTTTTAAATTACTTTTATTATTCATCTGCTAGATAATTCTTAGATATAATTTAATAGATGAGTTGTATAACAATCTAGTTTATATATCAACACCATCTTTATGCAGATTTTTTTCGAGTAGAGGATTTCACCACCTATGAGATACATAGAGGACTTCAATTGTGATAACACAAATCATCCATTGTAAAAAAATTACAGTTCATGGTGTATGTTTTTGGTTTTATGAATTTTCTTCTTATTTTTAGTTATATGTTTTAATATATGGGATTTTTGGTTCCCTATGGTTCATGTTTGAGTTTTTTAGTTCAGGAGTGGATGCTACCATCCTAAAAAATGATGCGATCATTGGATTCATGAGTGAAAATAAATTCAAGATCAATTTGATTATATAGCATATGTAATTTTTTTTAGTTTTCTAATTTAGGTTTATAACCTTCAATTTTTAGTTTTTCATAATAAACATTTTGTGGGTGGTTCTATTTACATCCATGTTGGTCTAACATGGGCCAAATCATTTAAAATCCATTTTGTTCTTATAATTTTACAATTCATTTTCTTATTCGTGCTTTTATTTTCTCAATTATTCAACATTTTATTTGTGTACCCTGTGTTTTATTTTTATTTTTCTTAAGAATTATGAAATTCAACTCTTTATTTCCCCAATAGAGTTGAATAACTATGTTTTATAGATAATTACCCCAATAATAAGTACCCGATATTGAATCGAGTTTCATAATATGTTTTATATGATTCAAATTGTCATTATTGATAGAAATAACAATTTAAATTTTTAGAGAATTATAATTTGTGAGTAGTTATTCCATAAAGAGCTACATAATACTTTAATGGTTTAAATAAAATGATTACCACTATTTATTCCCTAAGGGAAGACCATAGAATCTAATGAATATATTAACCCAACTACTTTAATGAAATCCCAATGCTAATTTTGGTTAACCATAAGAGAAAATGTCTTGTGTGAATTTATTATATGATCATAACTTGTGTTTTTGTTTTAAGATCAAATATATAAATATATATAACTAAGTACCTTATTGGTATGTTATATAAGAAAATGAATATTTACAATTTTAAAACAGTTCATGGTATACACTTCCAGATTCATTTATTTGAATTTTACAATGTGATTTCAAATCTGTCTAATGTAGATGTGTAGATAAAAGATGAGGATCTAGCCATTATTTTGTTAATTTAAATATAAAATTAATTTGATCTTATTATGGAATCTATGATCTATGTTAAGTATTCAATTATCTTAGATGATGTGAAGTCCTTGGATTTTTCTAGGCACCATCAGACCCATGTTTTGATGGTAGAGGATATCATAGTGAAGTCAAAGGGAGAGTTAATAACTATGATGGGTTAAACAAAAATACATGTAATAGAAAAGAAAAATGGAAATAACTTTATGGATATTAGGTTCTATCAGTGAGGTATAACTGATCATATTAAAAGATACTACCCTGAGAGTAAATTTATGTATATTTCAGCTTAGTTGAATGTGGTGAAACTCCTCAGTTTTGATATTACAGTTATCCTATAGATCTTTCTAGTGTCCTTAATGTAATGTTATGGCGTATCTCTAGGTTTTATTTTATATATGATTCTAGGATTTTATCTTCATTTTATTTGAAGGGATCCAATAATAGTAGGAATGGAGTGTGTGGGGATCAGTTTCTAGGTGTGTTTTTTCTGGTTGGAGGGTGTACATCCTATTGGATTACATTTTATTATTATTATATGTTTGTATTCAATATATAGATTCAGATTTTGGATTTTATATATCTTTATTTTTGTTATGATTTTTATATCTATGAAGGAAAATTCTATTATTCTCTGTTTTTTATGATTGTTGGTGCTGATAAATGGTCTAACAGAATGAGTGCCATTAATTTGGTGGAGATTAGAATATGAGGTATGCTCTAGTTATTTTCAATTACTAAAAAATGGATATATATTTCTTCAAATATGTTTAGTAGTAAATTGCATTATATGTACTAGTATGGGAACTCCTATGTCAATGGGACACATTCTATGGGCATTATCAAATTAAGATCATCGATGTAGATTAAGGTTTTTCTATGTTGTTGAAAACTATCTAATTCACATGATAGGAACATTTATAATTGAAATAAAATTCCATTATTTTTGTTTACAAACTATTTTTTATGGTATAGATATGTGAACTTGGTATACTTATTTATTAAAAATTTAATTTTAGCAATATTGATCTATTGTTTCCATGGTTAATTTTTTATATTTAATGTCAATTGAATTCCCATGTGTATATTTTGAGTTTATTTTTATTATGAAATTAATTTAATAATGTATGATGATTGTGTTTTTCTCAGGGGATCTATTTTTCATATGATTCTATTCATCTGGGACTAGTTTAAGATTTATCTTGTTTGGCCTAGGGTTGTCCTGTTTATCAACCTTCCTCTCCATAACACTGGCCCACATCTTTCTGATAGTAAATGGTTATTGGATTTTTTAACTCACATTTTTTATTATGGTGATCCAAAAAAATTTGAAATCTTCATGTTTTGTTCATTATCCATGATTTTTTACACTTATGGTTAGCAACATTTTATTCACATATCCTCTAACTCTATTAGTATTCAATACGAGCTTGAGGTTTTTTTTAATTTTGTTCTTGATGGATTCTTCAAGATATTTTATCTCTCCCTCACTTATACACTAATCTATATTACAATCGCTTTGGTTAACCACCATTATAGTCATTCCCTTTTACGTTCCCAAACCTAGATTTTTCACATGAATTTTTATTTTATTTTGTATTTTTTTCACATGAATTCGCAAATTAACTAAAAGACATATTTTGAGATAGTTGGAGGTAGATAAAAATTCTTAGATCTCAACACCATTGTTCCACCACATCTATTTTGGTAAAGGATTTAATAACATATGAGTATATATGAATTCATAAATATTGAGCAAAATGATGGAGTAATATCGGATAAATTAGGGTTTTGACCCTTAAATCATGGGAGGGAAAAACAAGAACTCCCTGAGTTTTAATGGTTGCATGGATCACTGCATAGTTGGCCAAATAGGGTGCCTCCCTTGCGGCTCCCGCTATCGAAGAGATTTAAAGATGTATGGTCTCTTGGGAGCACCCAAATATCTTATAAAACCATGTGGTGACCATGCACCAACCTCTATTCAAGAGGATGTCTATCCTCATGGTTTTCCCTGGCCTGGCTCACTGTTAGTACTAATCATGTGCCAACCATGCACTGTATAATATTTGGCCTCCTTCCCCCTCCTTTTGTGTCATGAACCCCCATGACACCCCTGAAACATCCCATACACATGAGAACCACATCATTATCCATAAAACATATGTTTAAAAAAATTTAAATAAGGGTGTACCTCCAAGAAAATTAGGGATCCTACAACTTCCCCAACTTAAATAGGATCATCGTCAAGACGCAAACTCTAGCATTATTAATACTCCACAACCAAAACAATTTGGCCATAGGGTATACCTATCAATATTCATCTCCATATATTCTTCTTGAACATGTAAATTCTATCAAAACACTAAAATAACAATCCTACACTGAAAACAATTCCCCCCAAATGTTATCTAAAATCATGAATATGATGCTCCTCTAGGGCGCATCAACGTCAACCTCATCACTACCAATATAAAACACAAGTCAAAAAACATTTAATATCATAGAACTACCACCTAGAAATAGGACAATAAATCACTTGACTACCTTGTGAGATCCAATTGAGACACCTTTGGTCTAATTGTCCCCACAACTCAACGCCCATCGCATGGCGTTATATCACCAAGATTCCAAAACTCTAACGGCAACCCCAACTCGACATCCTTTTTATGAACACATAGAATTTCAAACTACATTACCTGACATATATTGGTCCATAAATTGATTCCCATGACCTCGTTCCACATACAAAAATTTGAACCACAACCCAAGAATAACCTTTATCTCAAGGAACTAAACTAGTCAAAACACGAGGCAACATATATAAAAAAACCGATACACGAAGTTGTATCCTACCATAGTCTATACAACTCGAATCACCAGCCATGTCACTAAACAACTACTTCTACAAAATAGTGATCGCCAACATATGTCTTAGCTCAAGACCATCATTTTTTGTTGTCAGCACTTACATCAAAAAATTAGAGACCGATATACCCTCAACTCAACCTTTATAACTTACCCAAAATGTTTCCCAAATCACCACACAAAAACATCCATGATAACTCCACCAAACTCTAGCATTCAACCGTGAGGCCAAAAATACCCAGATTGGTCACACATTAACCCAAAATATCTCACCTATGGACTAAATCTGTTCTTCCTAAAAATACATTCCCATTATTGGGACAAACTTATAATTACAAAATTTAATAGAGGTGGCCTACATCCCACCACACGTGTTCCCTTATTTCCCAACTGATTCAGTCCATCCTGGATTACTCACTCTATTGGAATCACGCTTCAATTGATGGCATTACAACCCTCTACCTAGACATGAAACATTCTCACATAAGGAATACCTCCATCATCTTATTCACTTTACTAAGTCTTTTCCTGAATTTTGCTGAAAATCCACTATCAAAGTATCTATTTCTTCATGAACCATTATCTTTCTATTCAACACCCATTATCAAATCTCTAATAAAACAACTCTAATTATCTTTAGAATCTAAAAAATCTTAAATCCACAACTCGGATCAATTAAAAATGATACCCAAGTACTATCTGGAATTCCCAATGAAACCCAATCATGTACCTCCCATGTTTCTCATTTCCATCCTGGTGCCACCATATCCCCTCCACGGTCTGCTCCATATATCCATGACTGAAATACAAAAAACCACATTAGGAGTATAATTTTCACCACAAAGTCCATTATTTTAAACAACTAAGGTTCACACTTCGATCAAAATATGAACCTCAAAACATTGATGTGGTGGTACATCTTCCACTAGAGCAACATAACAAACACCAGCAACTTCTACCCATTACGGACTCCCAAGAACTACATTTGTGACATTTTTTGACCCCATATCCATCTTGAAGACCTCTCGCATAAACGTTCTTTGGTTAACATCCATCCATCCATATATAAATATTTCTCTCCATGAGAATTACCTCAAAGAGGCACCATATACAACAAAAACACTTTTCTGTATCTAGGAGTAAAGGAAAATCTTTCTCAACATACACTTGATATTGTTAATATATATTAAATGATCATCACTTATTAAGAGAATGATAATAAGTCATTGACAAACTCCATTGAAGATTATCCATCACCCTATTACCTCCCACTATGGGGACACCATGGATTTTTGAATGTCGCAGGTCTACCTGCTCGCCAACACCTCATTAACACATGGTCACCAAAAATCAAGTGGGTTTCCAACCAAACTCACCAACATTTCAAAAATATCTACCAAGCAGTCATGAACCACTGTTTAATATTGAACTACCACATCCAAACCTCTCTGTTTATTCCCCAATGACCCCAAATATTCATAATAGAAGTAGAATGATCTACCAAACCCAAAGAAACCAATGGTATGTTACTCAAACACACTCTCCCCTTAGTTTCAAAGAAAATGGTAGGTGTTTATCCTGATATTACTATTCGCACAACCCAAATGGAAGTGTTCATTCTCTACGCATGTCCAAATATGGACCTCATCAGATCCCTTGAGGTCTCACACGTTCCGAAAACCACATATTGAACCGAAGTACATATCACATGAGTCGTACATCACTAGAGGTTGGACCAACCTCTCATTGTAATAAAATCCACGCCACTTTGTTTGATAGACTCATTAGAGTTGAAAAATTATCAACATTCTCATATGAAAACAAAACCATTCACACAAGAAAACCAATCCTTGTGACCACCACCACCCCAAGATAAACTTCTACACCAAAAGAGTTCAAACATGTTCTGGTCATCCATGTCTTATTCACCAATATTCAGTAATGATTCCCCCATCAAATGCCAAAAAAACAATTGGACAATTCTCTAAATTACATTTCCTCTTCTGAAACTAACTTCACAACCAACCACAAGAACTCATCCATCTCCCTTAGAATGAATACAAGGCATAATAATGCACTTTTACCAATAACTCAATGGAATCCACTGTATTGATTACACCACCGATGTAACCACCCATTCATTTCATTCAGAGGCACCTGCAACACTAGGCTAACAATCATCACGGCTACCCTCAATTTAAAAAAACTATCATCTCATAACTATAACTAGAGTCACATATCCAAAAATATTATCCTTTCAATGTAGTCTCTCTAGGAAAAAACTACAGTAGGACTTCCTCTTCATGTTCAACATCCAATGTTCATAACTTCCCTTTATTCCATACACACCCAAAAGCACTAGAAACCCTAGATGACCCCACTCATAGGTAACCATTATAGATAACGAAATCGACTCCAAGAACTAGTGCCATGTAAAACAAAGGATACTAGATCCCCCCTATGATACATCCATCAAAACGCAAACATATTGCTTCGTATGGGTGTCACTCTTTCCCCCATCTAAAACACACTGAGTCTAACACATCCAAGAAACCATCTGAATGAGGGTTCACACCAGGTATACTTGCACACATACAACAACACTGTGATCCAAACACCAACTCTGGGGTATAAAACATTAATTTCAAAATCAAAATACACAAGGGTTTCCACACACACATTATCGAAAAATATTAGACAATACAAAGGCTATATCTCTACTAGGGGTAAAATAGGGAACAACCCTCTATACCCAAAAAAATTACCAACAAGGCCACACTTACCACAACCAAGGTTCCTAAATAGGGAAATCTCACTGCCCAATACACCAATACGCAATGTATGATCACAAAACTTGGGGTTCCCATTCTGAAATTCCCTTCAATTTCTATCATTTCACATTTAGCTTCTTAACCAAAATTTAACATTTTAAAACTCTAGTTTTCAAATCTCAAAAAATTCCTTTCAAAAACCAAAGGTTTCAAATTTTAAACATTAATTTTTCAAAATCACTAGAATTTACACTTTTAAAAAACCTATTTATTAACATCATTTAAAAAACACTTTTATCACATTAATATTTCAAAACAGTTTCATTAATGACCATTTCAATGAATAATCAATTGTCATAAACGACAAGCATACTAATACAATACTAACATGTGAGTCCCAAAGAATTATAAATCATTGGAAACATTTGGATGAATTACCAATCCAATGTGAGTACAATAATTCATGAACTCACACACCCTCTATTTCAAATGTTTTTGAAGAGATAAAACCTCATAAATCAATAGCATCTCATCCAAGTACGCCACATGAGGAGAACTATCAACCAACCATAAAAGAGAAAAACAAAAAATCAATTCCCAACTATAGAAACATGGGGATTCCATCATATGTGGGGCCATGAGAACCCATTTAAAATCTCATTACCATGCCCCGGAAAGTTCTTAGGGTCCAGTATAGCAATCTCAAATAGTATTCAAAAACGATTCTCTGATTCTGCATTCTAACAGACAGGACCTGGTGGAAACTGTATCTGGTGTCCTGAGTTGGGCCATCTCATGAACATATACTTCCCTTCATGCACAGTAGTTGATACAGACTAGTTGAAAGAGTCTATAGAGAATTTTTGGGGAGACTGTACACACTTATCAGTTTAATTCCATAATTGAATTTTTTTAAAAATGTATAATAACCAATAGGAAAAACTAAATGGATAGCATGAGATAAATACCAAATATAACAAAAAAATACCTTAAACAACAATGATAAGTATAATATAAATGTCAGGATGTCATAAAGAAGTAATCAAAAACTCAAACAACCAAAATACACATGTCACCGACTCGAGTCTCAACTCAGTCTTGACATCCCATGGTACAACACATCTTCCCATGCACAACCAAACAACAGGTACCTATCCTAAACCAGTATTATATTTTTTTGCATATGACCAGTTACCCAAGTTCCTTTATAGCTTAAGAAGGGTGTGGTACAAAATAGTAGGCAACCAACAATGGTTTATAATGATATAGACAGTCAATACAATTGTGTCAGTAGATATGAACAGTTCATAAATAAATAAAAAAACTAAATAAATATAAATGATTCAGATATTTATGTAACTTAACAGTAACCATTTTCATGTTTATGTTCTAAAGGGGTAATCATCAAATGAAACTACATTCTGTCACACCATATAACTAAGTTGAGGCAGAAGGGGTTATACACTTTTAATTATAAGGGAAACCAATAATCATAATTTATCAACATTCCTATGGGAATGAGTCCAATAATCAAGCCATGTCAATTTTTTGGGAAGCATAGAGCCTCATTCCAACATCCCGAACCACACCATGTTAATAAATTGGGAAGCATATAGCCCTAGTCAGATATCCCAAACAATCATTATAGAGAACATACCTTGGAGCCTCAGTCCTGGTAGTCTTATAAAATGCAGCCATTATGCTCATATAGCCTTAGTATGACTCCCGAACAAGTATATTATAGCGGGGGGACTTGTAACCTATGTCCAACATGACCTATATGAGTAGAACATCAATTAAATACCCCACATATGATCAAGCTTTGTGCACATGCTTATTTTACCATAACACATTTACCAAACACAAACCATAACCATTAGACCCATTTATCATTTATAACCAAAAATCACTATACATAACCAACATTGAAGGCATAACCCATTAAAAATATAATTTTTTTTCCAAAAGGCCATTATGCTATATTTCACACTACTAAAAAATTAACATAAACTTCATTTCATAATTAAATGAAATCACACAAATCAAATTACCCATTTAAAAGCTTCTGGAATCCACCAATTATAATTTGGGTCTTCCCCATTGAATAAAAACAAAAACATGCCCCAAGGCTTTATTTTTCATTTGTGACCATTTTAAAACAATTTTTATGAATTTTAACAAGAAATTGGGAACTCCCCCATTTCTAATCATAATTTTAAATATCACAATAAAATATATTTTCAAATCACATTGAGGTAAACACCTCTTTATTGAACTTACACATTCTTTCTTGATATTATTTCTCTTCATTAAAAACCATGACCAGATCAGAAACTAACACACATCATTTAATCAATTTTCAAAAGATACAAAGAAATTTCAATAAAATAAAATATACAATCAATTCTATTATTCCATTATAAATAATCACACACCAAATTAATATTCATATTCTAGTTACATTCATTGTTTTCATATCTCAACATTTATTGTATAATTTCAAAATTTTGAATTGTTTGGAATACCCTAAGGGTAGCCCTAGGATTTCACTCACAGCATCAATGAACCCAACAAGGTTTATGAGATGTCTCACACATCAATCCACGACCCAAAAAACCATACACAACCAAATAAGTATTAACAAAGAAAGGAATATAATTAGAATAACTAAATAAATATAAACAAAATCAGACTATAAAAAAATATTTATGCCCACATGTCACGACCCGTCCTCGGGACCCGTGCCGTGACTACCCCAATCCCGCCTCCCATAGGCCAGGGGTTGGTGACTAGAACCAAGGCGTAAATCCCGACAAAAGGGGAATGCATTGCCTTTATAAAGTAAACAAACACCACATAGTAAGCAAGAAGAAGTAAACACTATGTAAAACTGGGTACAAAAGTAGTGCGGAAAAGTAAGTGGGCTAGAATATAAACCCAAACTGAAAGTAAGGTACAACTGAAAAGGAGAACATCAACTGAAAGTAAAGTAGCAATGTCGAGCCGTCCACTGGAAGTCCCACCTGAAGGGTGGGTACAGATAGCTTCCTCAGCTCCTCGGGTCCAGCAGTCCGCTCCGTGTTCATCCTGCCCAGTAGTCCACCTCCAGGTACCAACTTTCTCCACAGGCCTCAACCACAATCAGCACTGTCCGGCATCTACATCCAACACAATGTAGTGTGGGCATAGCCCGCGTAGGGGTGAGAATACGCTACTCAGTAGGGACCCCGAGACCCCCAAAGGTCTCCCAAAATCCCCAAAGGATAATCCAAAATGGAAAGTTACAATCACGAAGTAACATCCAACACTACTTAGGTATATGCCCATACATATACCTAAGTCATCAATTCCAGTTCGGCTCCAACATCCGAGACAAAATTCGATCACATCTACACAGGATAGTACAACCCAATCCACATAGAATAACACAACCCAATCCACATAGGAAAGCAAGTCAATCATATCAAAGATATTGATTGGAAGTCCAGACTCAGCTCAAACATGTATACTTCTTCATAAGTTGAAAGAGATAATCAGATATAGCCACTGATTCATCTATGTTGGGACCCACGTAGGATACTAAACCAACTAAGCTGTCGTACCCACATGGGATACAGACCAGCTACTCTGCTATAACCATGTAGGATAGCAAGAATAGAGTCAAACACTTCCAGACCCACGTAGGAAATAAGAACAGTAGTCATCGTCGTCGAACCCACGTAGGATTTCAGTATTGTCTTTATCGCTGCCGAACCCATGTAGGATTTCAGTGCAGTCTTCATCGCCGTCGAACCCACATAGGATTTCAGTACGGTCTTCATCGCTGCCGAACCCACCTAGTATTTCAGTGCAGTCTTCATCACCTTCAAACCCACAGAGGATTTCAGTACGGTCTTCATCGCAGTAGCAGCCAGCTCTAGGGTTTCCGCACACAGAATGCTCGTTTCCCGGAGGGTCCAATCCATGATCCAAGGGTTCGATACATCAACTGACACATATTCCAGAGTTGATGTATCACAATGTTCTGTCTCAACAAAAGGAACTCAACGTGACAGATGGCGCGTCAATCGGACGCCCGGTCTGAGAGTTATTGTCCTTTTCGTTCCAGGGGCCTGGTTGGGTTTTAAGTCAAAACCAACTCGAACGCACTCCATATATATCCAAAACTCGATAAAAGTAAACCAAAAGGTTTATCTCACTAAGAGGAATCCAACAAAGTTGACTGCATGCCAATCAAACGTCCAGAGATCAAGTTATAAGCATTTCTGCTCCGAGGTCCCGGTTGTTTTCGTGTTCGAACCAAACGGGACATACCCAATGTTCTCCAAAACCTCTATTGTAATATACCGAAATGAACGGCTCGATCCAAGGATCACATCGCAACTAACGGTGTGTCGATCAGAGGTACGCAGCCCAGGATATGGGCAAAAGAACGAACCTGTCTATTTTTAGGGGGTTTTGGGCCCGGACCGACCCGGCCCGAGACCCCATGGGTTGGCCCGAACCGAGTCCTGGTCCGGCCCATTAGGGCGTGGAATGGCCCGGCCCAGTCGCCATGACCCGACCCGGCTTGGGCGGCCGGTTGGCCAGGCACGCTCGCGCGGCCCGCGTTGCCAGCTCGGCCAGTGCCGAGGTGAGTGGACGGGGGGGGGGGGGCTGCCCCCGTGATTGAGAAACGGCGCCCCCCATGTGGGGGGGGGGGGGGGGGGCGCTCCTTTGGACAGCTGAGGGTTATGACCCCCGGCCTCTCAGAAGCCAGCCGGTCGGTGCTGCTACTGAGGGACCGCCTCAGTCCCGCCCCTCCGAGGTACCGATGGCTGGCGGTTCCGGCCGTCCCACCTTGCACCGCCACGGATTTGTCCGACCGGCACGGCACGATGGTGCCGCATCCCTCTGCTGCGGCCCCACTCCATCCGCGGCCTCTTCTAGGTTCTCCGGCATGGCGCAACAGCGCCGCAGCTTCGTTCGGCCTCAACGACCCAGTGTGACAGCGCTGTGCTTCGTCACCGCATTCCTCCATGTTTCCACGCGGTGTCGCTGCACCGCGCTACCTTCTTTCGAGCCGCAACAAACACAACAACCAAGGGGGAGGATGGTCGGCCATGTTAGTGCGGTCCAGCCTCCTCCCGTTAAGTTGATAACAAGCATCCCCAAATAAAATAAGAAGAATGGAATGATTATACCACGAACAAAATTAACCCCTACCTTGATAACGAGTTGATGTTCGAAGAGCGTCGCGGAAATCGACGTCGCGGGGTGTGGCTACGTACAGTTTGAAAGAGATTGTCTGAGGTGGAATGGCGTCTCCCTTCCTTTGACTCGGGAAGAAGAATGAAGGATGGCACGTCGTCGTTCTTCAGAAAAAGGCATGACGGTGTTCTTCGTCGAGGTAGAAAAGTTATTCGACGGAACGATGAAGTTCTTCCTAAATGTGAAGAACGCTCCTTCCCTCAACAAAACGAAGGAACGACAATAAAATAACGCATTTTCCTTATTTGATTTCCCATTCCAACCCTTTTAAAATTTGAACATACAAAATTATGTTCACTCATTTAATTAAACATAACTTGTCAAAATTAAATGAAGTGATAAGTTGGCAATATTAAATGGTAGGGTTTTGAGAAGATTGGAATTTGAGAGGTTGGGCTCGTGTGGGCCCCACCCCACCTTTATCCTCTCAATGTTGGTTAACAACATTTGGGTCCCACCCCCAACTCCCTTACTTAGGATATAACTACTTAGAAAAAAATAAATAAAATATTAATATAATTTTATTTATTCCTCACTAAAACCACAATTTTAACAACTCATCCCGAGCAAACGCACATTCGGAAAAGGTGCTCCTAAGAAATTACCAGCACTGCGGTTTGATCAGTGACCTCATATTTCAATTCCGGGAACCGGTTCAAATGTTAGGAAAACCCGCACGTTCATTCACTGAACGTACCTGAGCTAAAATTCAAAACATGATTCGGGGCACACCGGGCCTCGGAATCAGGTGCTGTTAGAAACTGCGTTCTTGTAAAATCCCAAAGAAAATTAAGAAAAAATTTCCCTTGAATTTTACGGGTCTTTACACCACTGAACTCATTTTTTTAGACAACCAATCATCCAAAAGAAACTGATTATTAAAACAAAAAAAACATAAAACACCATGGATATGAAAACCATGTGAAATAAGGGTTTAGAGATTCAGATTTTGAGGAAACTATACACCAAGCCTCTTCCAAAAATAGAATGAACAATATTAAAAAACATACCCTGAACATCGATTCGCACCTAATGGTACTCCAAATTCTTAAGAATCGAAGGAGAATAAACACATGGATGACTAGAAGGGTGTGTTTTTTTAGCCAAACTACAAGAGGATGAATAGTGGACAAAAAATTAGAGTCAGAAATATTAAATATTGAGGATGAAAAACTGTAAATCCCCACATTTTAAGGGGCACATGGTTGGCCAAACCATGTGCCGAACATGCAACTCCCTTGTCAAAGAGGACACAAGATTCATGCTCTTCTAGGAGAACCCACATGGGTTGGACAACTATGTGGTGACCACATTCCAACCTCTATACTAAAGGTGATATGGCTGAACATTTGTTCCCTAGTGAGATGCACAACTAGTACACACCATGCACCAACCATACAATACACACTATTTGGCCTCCTCCCTTCTCTATTCATGTCCAAAACCCCTAGGAAACCACTGAATATTCCTATACACATGATTATTACCTAATTATACATAAAAAATAATTTAACAGAAAATTAAAGAATGATGTACCTCCACAAAATTTTAGAAAATTACAACATTATTTAACTTACATGACATCATTTTCATATAGATTTTTTTAGATAAAGATCCACCTAAGGAATTTATTACTTTGACGTCATCGTTCAGTTCTTGTAAGTCTACTTCTCTTTAAACTACACTATCCACAATAACATAGATACCATGAATCATAACTATAAAGATATCCATACGTAATAATTGAATATAGTTCTTTGTCTGATTCATCCACAACTGAAAATTGTTTCTATCAAAGATCATAATTCCTTTTTGATTAATAATCTTTATTGAAACCACTAAAATATAAAAATTGATTTTAACCATTCTCTCTAATAACAATTTAAATTCCATCTATGTTAAATATCCTGGGGTGAATTAGTGTTTGACATATTAATATGACTACCCCTTTAGAACTTATTTTTCCATTAAAACAAACTCTCATATCTCACATTCCCAAACCAATGCCTGGGTAGAAATGTTAAGAATGCACAAGATACAATTATTTTACATGGTTTGACCTCATTGGTATACAGCAAATGAAACATAAAATGGAAACATACCTATGTACTAAATACTCTATTGTTCAATTTTATTACAATGCTTAGAGTGTACTCACTATATGTCATGGTTTTCGACAAATCATAATTAGAATGCTCACTACTCTTTTAATTGATGTTTTCTCACGACTACATCATAAGATTACGATTTTCATCATGTGAATAAATATATTATACACCTCATTTGGTATATCTCAAAAATATACATTGATTCACATGATGAATACATTTTTACAACATAATTTCTATGAAAATATTATTTATTTAAGATTCACTTCCATGTAACTCAATCAATTCTTTTTTAAGAATTCTCAATTCTTATTGAATATTTAATAATTTTCAAAACACACAACTTTCACAAAACTCAAAAATTTCATGAAGCAAACTAAAATTTCACAAATATTAATTTATTCAATATATTTACGGTCTTATGAAAATATTTATTTAAGAAAGATCCATTGTAAAAAACTCTGGTGAATTCAATTCCTTTTGATATTTGTTAAAGATTTATATATCCAAATGATTGAGGTAGATTTTTATTTATAGATATTGTCTCGCATTCATGAAAAATTCATACTATACATGAACTTTTTGAAAAACTGTTTATACCTATTTTTGAAACAAATTTTTCTTCATGAACATTAGAGAAATTTCTATTCATGAAACCATTTGTCATCACATAATGTACCACATTTTTTCATTCATGAATCTTCTCATAATCAAATAACTTACTGTATTTTTCTTTTACATCTCAGCCATCTTTTAAGTAATTTCTTAATGAATCACCAAACCTTCAGGAAATAAATCATTCATGAATTCTATACCATTTTCACATTTTCTTGAATTAGACCTAGAAATCCATATTTTTTGAAATGTGGCCCTTCCAGTAAATTTTAGACCCCAAATTTTTTTAGACATTAGAAAATGGTGCAACCATCTACATGAGACATTCTTTACCACTTCTAGAGAATATATACCTCATTCATTAGGGTTTTCCCACAATCCTAGTTATAAATCATGATGGCACTCTAGAATTGATCACATCAACCTTCTTTTTCAACAGACACAATCAATCCAAAAACATTATAAAGATACCATAAGGTATTTTTCCCAACATAAACCATGTTTTCATTTCCAAAAACTCGATATGCCTCACCGGTCTAGGAGAAATGACCGATCACAAACAAACATGGATCATTCAAAACTACTAGTATCCATCCACTCTCTACCACTATACTACTCATAAACACATCAAAAATACATATGGATGAAAATCACAAAGATCCTGACTTTAAAACTAATCCTTAATAACAAAACCAAAAGTACTCCTGGTTCATTCCTTATAAATATCCAAGGCATAATTAATCCTATAATATATTTGATAACACCCCCTATACAAAAATTGAATCATGAATCATACACCAGTACTTCCCATATCTTTCGAAATTACAATCTTGGGAATACCCCTATCATGGATTACCCATTAATATATCATTAGATAAAATCCATATCACATGGATCATGAACATCTAGATCCATATCTGGAAGACACTAAAATACCACTCAACCCATATATAATATCTCATACAGGTCAAAACTCTTGAAAAAACTCTTTTTCACCATCTCAATGCCACTTGAAAACTCATATGACAACATAACCACTCTAGTGTTTTTACACATATATATAGCATGAATGTGGTTCTAATTCATCAACATGCATCAGTATGTATTTTTATTGAGAATCTATGTTAGATACTTCCCCATTAAGAATCACAATCTTAGAGTGATCCTCATTGGGAGTCCATACATGAGATTTACCCCCTTGAGGGTCAAATTCTCATTCATTAATGTATATATATATATATATATATAAATCTCCCAAAAAATTATCCATGTAATTTGTAACACATTTAAACAGTTTGGATAGGAAGAGTTCTACAAATATGAAATATGAAAAACACAATATAATATTTTGTTAAAACATTAAATAATTGAAAATATTTATTTTCAGAAATGTTACCATATGAACCCACTATGGGTCCATTTCTAATGTGTCGCATTCCTGTACATAAATAATAGATTAACTACAAATCCCTTACTCTATGGGACTTTATAACCACCATCATAGACCATCTAATTATAGATCCACATGACCTATCATCAGAAGAAAAATATATTGTGGTTTAGCTAAGTCGAGTTTCATTCTTTGTTATATAAGGAAAAATTAAATATGTTTTTACTTTAAAATTATATAATTTAAACAAGTCATTAGATATAATCAAGAACAAATAGTAAGGTGTAATTCAAGTGAATAAAAAATGATTTATATGATGTAAGAAATATAGTCTCTAACCATAAGTGCAATATATGAAAACTCATAAATCAAAAACAAAATAATATAAATGATCAACACAAAAGGTGAAAATCTTATAGATATTAGACAAAAAACGAACAACAACATTCCCATGACCATGGTATCCTAAAAATCATACCATAAAATGCATTCACAATGCAATAATATGATATTTATCACAATCTTCAACACATTTATATATCACATGAATACTATTTACCCATATAGTAAGAAAACATAAAACTCTGATACATTCTGTGATATCAGTCACAATAAAAATTATAACACTTTGTAAAGATCATCCCACATTTCATAGAAATAGAGCAGTTTTATAACAAGGGGAGTATCTATTGGAACTCAAAAATCCCTACTCATATGTTGGATTCTTCGGACTAATAGTTGGTTTATAGGGTAGAACAATGGGGAGACTATACCCCCATAATAGAGTGACTAGTAATAGATAATAAAAAATTAAATTTCATTCAAAACATAAAATGGGGTCATCATAATTAATAAAAGAAAACATACAAAATAAAATGTAAATACATAAGCATACAATCATACAAAGATGCAACCACACATTGTGAAAAACACATATGAGAAAACAATTAATGAAAAAAGCAGAATAAGAGAGTCTACAACATATGTAATCCAAACCCCATACCAATCTCTAGTGAAACTGAGCTATCCTATAAGACCATGTAACTCTAGTCCTCTTCCCAAACCGAAATCAAAACTAGTGAGGTTTATTAGGGAACTAAATTACCATGGCCAATCTAAAAAGGTGTGAGTATAACATAATAGGGAACCCAAAATCCGGTCCATTACATAACTTGAAATTCAATGTATATTTCCATGTGAAATTCTATGTTATAAATAATATATAGTAGAAAAGTATAAATAACTAACCAATATCAATCATTGGGTCCTACGTAACAAATAAGATCAACTAAAAACTAATTTGGCTACTGTTGGGGTGTCATTGAAAATGTAAATTAATCATGTGTGTATCACACTAAGCTTTCACGATACGTTTCCCGTTGAATAATGCAATAACTTGCATTATACGCAACTTCGAGATTCTAACACACCACCACTAATCAAACTAGCTGTTGTGAATAGTAATAAACACCTTTTGAAATTTTATTTTTCAAAATTGACATCATTTTTGAATTCATTATATCAAAATCAGATTAGGGGTAATTTTTGGTATTTTTCTGAAAACTTTCATTTTTTGAAGAATAGTGGAAAACACTGCGCTATTGGATAAAACCAAATTTTTATTTAAATAATTATTTATTTTATTTAAATTTATTTATGTTAAAATAGATAAATAATACCTATATATGTTCAATGTAATTCATTGGAGTCATTTTATAATAAGTTTAGATATATAAGAATTTTGTTGAACTTTTTACCGTCTTTTACCCACCTTCTAGGAGCATTTAAAAATTTGCAGAAAACATAATTTTACTGCTTCTGTGAATTGAATTTCAAAAATTCGAGAGACACAGTTAATATTAGTATGTAAAATGTGGTTCAGTATGATGAAAATAATTTTTGTGAATAGTAACTTTTGACTTTTTTTACCACAGTTAATAGTAATAGGGTAATTAAGTGTAAAAATCATATCATAATTACCCTAAAAAGTGTACAAATTCTATTGGATAAGTGTAATTCATCCAAAAAACCTTAGGAATAATATATGATCCTTTTTGGTCCACTTGTATTAGATTAGGACATTTATTATAATTTTATTTAATGAAGAGTTAAAAGAGTTAAATTCCATGTTTAATAACTAAACCATCTTTAATATAGGGTTACAAAAAAATATAAATTCAACTATAAATATTAATTAGAAAGATAAAACTATGTCCTAAATAATTATATTTTATTTATAATTTTTAGATGTTAAATAATATAATATATTTATGACACAATGATGATGCAGTTATTATTTTATTAAAGAAATATTAAAATAATTGATATTATAAATTTCCAAATAAATATAAATTGAGATAATTGATGAATTCCACTAATTTTATATGTTAATATTACATGTTATTATTTTTTAAAAAACATTTATTCGATGTGATAATGTTTTTTTGGATTTCAAAAAAATAAAATGCTAAATATTGTCAAAATATACATAATAGTGTTTTAAAAAAAGTATATTATTAATTGATATAATATTCCTAAAATATGAGGTTCGACCAATTGACTTATATAAGGTTATATATATTATTAATGAACCACATGGGGTTCTATTAGCTTATTATATTATATTTATTAATCATATAATATAAAAATACAAAGAGAATGGTAAATGTAAAACTATTTAACTAAGAGTTAAATATAAATGATAAGGTTAATATGATGACCTAAACCTGTATAAAACCTATTAGTTGAGTGTTTTTCTACCCATACCCACATTAGCCTCAAAATAATTCATTTTAGAGCCATTAGAAACCGAAAATGAGTTTAGTATAAATTAATATTTCAAGCTTTTCCTAAAGGGACCCTCACCTCTCTTATAAAAGGCCACTTCCCCTTCTCTTAATTTCACACCCCCAGTGCCTTTTAGCTCAACCGAACCCTACCCAAATATCCTCTCAACTATCCTAAATTCATTCTAGAAGCCTTACTTTGATCAGAAATCCAACTTAAGGAGGTCTTTTGATCAAATCAAATGGAAGAACCTGAAGAGGAGGTAAATATATCATCACCTCTTTCAAGTTATTTTCTTCTTACACTTCTTCTTTATTTGTTGTTTCCATTATAAAATAATAACACTAGTATCATATATATATACTGTGATTTTTTTAAAATGGTTCAACTATATTCATTATTCAATACATCATATGAATGAAAAAGTCACCATACGTGCGTACATACAGCTTACCGTCTCCACGTCGTGGTGTAGTTTGTTAATCAAACCCTTCATTATTTGGATGGGTATAACAATGAGTATAACTAATGTAAATAATAAATATAAAATTTTACTGATTATGTATATATGATATACCATCCAATTACATATGATTTCACAATTAATATAATGATATTGTCGCTCGTGCATACGTACATATTACCATCTCCACGAACGTGATGAGATTCATTACCCATCATAATCATTCAATAATAATTTTAATTTTATGATTAAAAATAATGTATAAAAACATAATATCACTCTGGTTGTGAATAAATTACATCCTAACCATAACAATCATGGCTTATGTAACCGAGTATATAAAGGAAAAAAGACCAGCTAACACCCGTAATGATGATACTACAAAAATATTATTAACAATGCAATATTATAGGATCATATATGATAACATATTTATGTA
This sequence comes from Viscum album, assembly GCA_963277665.1. Taxonomy (NCBI): domain Eukaryota; kingdom Viridiplantae; phylum Streptophyta; class Magnoliopsida; order Santalales; family Viscaceae; genus Viscum; species Viscum album. Next base: position 113,773,459 of record OY728155.1, on the reverse strand, counting down.
TATTATTCTTTTATAATTTAATAATAATGATTTAAATATTATACAGGATGTTAACATACCCTCGACCGAGGAAAATTACCAGGTAAGGGTTAATTCCACAATGACTTTATTATCCTAGTTTGTTTTTACTTATCTATTGGGACCTCTATATAATCCACATCCGTGTTTTCTTAAAAATGAATTTCAAATATTTTTTACTATTTAATAGACAATTGGTTAAATTCATTTATACCATTATTTAACATTATATGTTTTGAAAGAATCATTCCATTTTTTTCCAAACAAGGTACTTTATAACCTTTTCGACAAAAATAATGTAAGATTGTTTTTTTAACTTTTACAGAAAGTGTGGCTATTTTCTTCTGTTATAACATCGTCGAAGCTTCCCATAAAACCTTATAAGAATATTTTCAAAATAAATTTTTTCTTTTAAAATTATATGACTTTTAAAAGGTTTCAAAATAGAAAGATGTATTTATTTTAAAAAGTTTTCATTTCATCTATTTCACCATCCATTGATGGATTTTAAACTTTTTTGAAGTTGATTTATTATTATAAAAATCTTCCATATTGTACTGATGGGTTTGTGATATGTTCGATAGTGGATGTGATATTTTTTACCATTTATGGTTTACGGATAATGTATTGACATTTCATATTCTAGTTTTAATACAAATATTTATGTTATGTAAAAATATTTTCATATTAGGAATGCATTGGACTGAGTAAGTGACAGGTGGAGCTCGCTATAGCTCCTCGATGCATCAGTAGGTCTCATGAGACAAACTAGTTTCTTTGCACATGGCATTGAAAAAATATTATTTATAGTCTTGGTACAAGGCCTATACAATGTGGTTATGAAGTATGGAATTTTGCATTCCATCAATATGAATGTGGCTATTGATATTACATGTAATTATTATACTACTATAATATCCATTCGTATATGTAAATGTCATTATTTGAATTTATCATTTCCAGATTATGCTAAGGTTTTTGTTTAAAAATATTTGATTTTAGTTTTATACATTTCCTTAAATGTTTATGCTTATTTATGAATGATTATGCTATATTGTTATCCTTACTGAGCATCTAAGCTCACCCCTTTATATGTTTTATTTTTCCCAGTATGTTATGAAATATTTTATGGTTGACCTACTGGGATATGATAAGGATATAAGTCTGTTCAAAAGGGAAAAACTTTTTTCATGTTTTTATTTCATGATGTAATGTATAACTTATGAATGTATCTAATACCTCCAAGGCCACTAAACTGAACGGTATTTTGGGACATGATTCCTTGTATCATTAAACTGTAATGTAATAATTCACCGACTATAGGTTACTTTGGTCGGGGGATTAAATTTGGTGTTTGAGGAAGTTTAGTAGAAACATTAGAAACTTGATTTACAGAAACTGTGATTAGAGAACACTAACCTAAGATAGACTTTGAGGATTAGTATAGAAGAACTTCCAAAATTTTTGATACTGTTGAGATTTTGTGAGTTTTCCAAGAAATACATCCCTATATGGGTACGAGAAGGTAGATGTGGCTTTGTCACAGATGTACCTAGGGATAAAACCCAAAAACACCGCTTTTTGATAGACTCGAATGAGAACTGGTGTAGGACCACGGGCCCTACTGCACTTTTGTTTATGACACTCCTTGGGGATTTTCATTGGATAATTATAATTTTAATTACAAACCCTTATGAAGGGTTTATGAGTATGTAATTCATGAATGAAAAAAGTTTTATGATTATGGATTATATCCATAAACTATTCAATTTATGTTATTTGTTTTACAAGTTTTCAATTATGTATTGTGATTCATAAACTAATCTAGTGTATGGAATTCTTTAGAAATGGAACAAAGTGGAAGGAAAGGAAACCTTATCAACCCACGTAATCCATATAGGGATTTCCCTCCAACTAAATATAATTATAGTAGAGCTGGTGATGCAACTGCTACAGATCAGATTATCACAACAATGGTACAACTCACTCAGGTTATGAATAATAACCTTACCAGTATGAAGTACCCTGATCCAAAACATGGAGGATCAATTTTAGACTACTTCATGAGGAAACAACAACCAACATTAAATGGGAGTACAGATCCATTAGTAGTTGAGAAATGGATAAGTTCCATAGATAGAATATTCCATTCTTTGTGGAGTAGTGAAAAGGGAAAATGTTTTCATGGCAGTTTATCGCCTCAAGGGAGATGCATATCAATGGTGGTCATTGATTCAAAAAACAAAGGACGACGAAGAAGTATCAAACACGGAATGGAGGGAGTTTAAAAATATTTTCATAGAAAAATACTTTCCTCGTGACCATCAAGCGGATCTGGAATGACAATTTCAGAGTCTGAGGCAAAAAGAGGATGAGAATTTCACAAAGCATGAGGTTATCTTTACAAGGTTTGCAAGTCATGCTGCAGATTATATACGTATCCAAAGGAGTAAGATTGATCGATTATTTGATGGGATAAAACCATTTCTTTGGTGATCATTAGTCTCATAATCATTCTTTTCATATGAAGATATTGCCTCATATGCTATCAATGAAGAAAAATAATTAGCTATGTCTTATAACTTTAATGAAAATAAGAAGAAGAAGATATCCATTAAACACTATGGAAATAGAAATAAGGGAAAAAATGTAAATTTTGAATATCCATCCTATGGGAAATGTGGGAAGAAACACCATGTTACATGCCTGTAGGGAATTAGAGTCTGTTACAAGTGTGGTAAAAAAGGCCACCAAACTTGCTACAGTAGGGGAATAAAAGAAGCTGTCAATGTTGAATGCTAAATTTTTAGAGAAAACGGGCATTATTCAAATGAATTTCCTAACCGCCAAGGGGACATACCTTAGAAAAGGCCAAGGGAGCAAGGCCAATCTTATGCAATCACTACTGTTGAGGTTGAAGCTCTGAAAGACATGGTGGTAGGTAATTTAATGATTTATTCATGTTTAGCCAATGCTTTTTTTGATTCTAGATCATCGAATTGTTTCATATCATCCCAATTTTATAAAAAAATAAGATATTTCCAATTTTATTTAACAAGGGAGTTGTCAGTCAAAACTCTTAAGGGAAGTATCATTGTAACAATGTTTTGTAAATCCGTTCCCATTAGGGCATATAATTGTTGTTTATCTTCTGATCTCATCGTTATTCCCATGATTGAATTTTATATAATCTATGGTAAGGATTGAATTTTAGACCATGATGTGAAAATTTATTGTAAGAAGAAGAAGGTTACAATTCTCGATGATGATAAGGAGTACCTTATCTTTAGAGTAGAAATGTCACCATCAGAATTTTATCTAGATCCACTCCCACTAGCTCTACTAAATTAAGTCATCAAGGAGGATGAGAATGAAATAATTATGGGTGAGGAAAAGAATGTTCGAATAGAGGATGTATCTATTGTGCAAGAATATGTTTATGTGTTCCCAAATAATTTACCTGGACAACCTTTAGAATGAGAAATTGAATTTTCCATTGATTTAATTCTTGGTTCAAGGCCCATATTGAATACCCGTTATAGAATGGCCACAGTGGAATTAGTGGAAATAAAGAAACAACTAGATGAATTGAGTAATAAGGTATTTATTTTCCCTAGTGTTTCTCTATGGGGAGCCCCTACCTTTTTTGTGAAGAAGAATTACATATCTATGAATTTGTGCATTGACTGTAAATAGATCAATGGTATACTAATAAATAACAAGTATCCCCTATCTCACGTTGATGATTTATTTGACCAACTTCATGGAGCTCAATATTTTTCAAATATTGAGCTTTGATATGAATATTATCAGTTATGTGTGAATAAGGAAAACATTCCAAAAATAGTATTTCAAACTAGGTACAAACATTACAAGTTTACAGTAATGCCTATTGGATTGACTAATGCACCCTATGACTTCATGGATATAATGAATATAGTTTTCTAGGAATATGATGATGAATTTTTAGTGATATTTAGTGATGATATCTTTATATAAAAAAAAGATATGAAGATCATGAAAATCACTTGAACATTATTCTAAAGACTCTTAAGAGAAATTATTTATATGGGAAGTTTAGAAAGTTTGAATTCTATCTTCTGGATATTTCATTTCGTGGCCACATTTTCTCTAAGGATAGAATCTCTAATGATCCTTCAAAGACCAAGGAAATCTAAGAATGGCTATCATCGATGAGTATTATTGAGATTCATAGTTTTATTGGTTTAGCCGGTTATTATCAACATTTTGTCCAGAATGTTTCTTGATTGGATAACCCATTCACCAAGATCACTCGTAAAGGTGTTAAATTTGTTTAGAAAAAAGAGTTTGAAGAATGTATTGATGATTTAAAGAGAATATTTGTTAATACTACTATTTTGAATCTTCCGTCGGGGAATGATGTGTTTGTTATTTATTGTGATTATTCAAAGAAAGGATTTGGTTGTGTTCTTATACAGAATGATAGAGTTATTTCCTTTGCATCACAGAGGCTATAAATTCATCAGAAAAACTATAACACTAGTGATTTTGAGTTAGTAGCTATAATATTTGCTATAGATATATGGAGACACATTCACTATAGTGAAAAATGTGTTATTTATACTAATTACAAGAGTTTGAAGTATATTATCTCACAAAAAAAACTAAACATGAGGTAAAGGAGATGGATTGAACTACTCAAGTATTAGGATCGCACAATAAACTACCATATAGGGAAGGAAAATATGGTGGAAGATTCTTTGAGCAGAAAGTATCATGGAGTTTTAAACAAGTTTCATGTTGAAAGGGATTCTATTTTTATGGATCTAGTAAAGATGGATATGGGAATAACCATGGAAGGTGAAACATCAATAATTTTTTCAAATGGTTTCCAAACCATTTTTACTAGAAATGATAATATGTTCTCTGACTGATGATGAAGAATTTCAAAGGAAAATTAAATCATTGAATGATGGGATATTGATCGAATTTGTATGTAAAGATGGAATTTTAAAATTTGGGATGAGACTTTTTGTTCCCTATATACCTGATCTAAAAATGGAATTGATGGATGATGATCATAGCTCCAATTTCTCTATACACCCCGGTATCACAATGATGTATAGAGATTTGAAAGAACATTTTTTAGGACAACATGAAGAGGGAGAATTCCAATTTTGGATCAAGATGTATGGTTTGTCAACAACTGAAAGCTGGAAGGCAACAACCAAGAGGATTAATGAAACTTCTTCCCATAACTTAGTGGAAATGGGATAATATTATGATGGACTTTGTTATGGGGATACCAAATAATCCTAGATGGAATGATTCAATATGGGTCATTATTGATCGTCTTAACAAGTCAACATATTTTCATACTACAAGAGAAGATTTACCACTTGGATGTCTAACAAGACTATATATTAATGAAGTTATAAGACTCTTTGGGGTACCCCTATCGATTTTTCCTGATCGTGTTCCCCATTTTACATCATGATTCATGAAAAGTCTTCAGAAGGCCCCAGATACTGAACTTCGTTTGAGCACTACCGACCACCCACAAACAGATTGACAACCAGAACGGAATATTCAAACATTAGAAGGCATGTTGAGATCTTTATCTATTGACTTCCAAGGTACGTGGGATCAATATTTATATCTGGTAGAATTTTCCTATAAATATAGATTCAATTCAAGTATTCATATGGAACCATATGAAGCATTATAAAGAAAGAGATGTCGCACAACAACTTGTTGGGATGATGTTGGTGAAAGAAAACTCCTAGGCCCAGAACATTTTGTGGAGATTATGGAAAAGGTGAAGGTTATCCAAACCCATATCAAAGTAGCTCAAAGTAGGAAAAATGGATTTGAAGATAACCGAAGGAAGGATTTTTTATTTTTTGGTAGGTGATCTTGTTTTCTTGAAGGTATCGTCATAAAGAAATTTAACTAGAACTAGATATTTGTTATTGTGAAGAGCCTGTCAAAATTCTTGATACTAGTGAACAAGTGATGAGAAACCAGACAGCTTATCTGGTGAATGTTATATGGAGAAACCATAAGATGGAATAGGCAATGTGGGAACTAGAGGAAATTATGATGAAGAACCACCCAAATCGTTTTGTGTGGTAGTATTATTGAAATTTTGAGGAAGAAATTATTTGAAGGAGGAAATAATTTAACAACCAAAGCTTCCACGGTAGGTTTCCCTTTGAATAATGCAATAACTTGCATTGTATGCAACTTCGACAATCTAACACAGTAAGACCAATCAAACTAGCCATTATGAATATTAATACCCACTTTTTGAAATTTTATTTTGCTAAATGGACTTAATTTTTGAATTCAGAATATGAAAAAAAATCTTATGGTAAAGTTTTGGTATTTTTCTAAAAACATTCAATTTTTGATGAATAGTGAAAACAATCCTTTATTTGTTAAAACTACCTTTTTATTTAAATAATTATTTATTTTTTAAGATTATTTTAGGTCAAAAATAGTTAAATAACATATATATATATATGTTGAATTTAATTCATTGGAGTCATTTTATAATAAGTCTAGATATATAAAAATTTTATTGAACTTTTAACCATCTTTTACCCAGCTCCTGGGAGCATTTGAAAATTTTCATAAAACAAAATTTTACTGCTTCTATGAGTTGAAATTTAATAATATGAGAGACATGATTAATATTAGTAAGTAAAATTTGGTTCAATAAAATAAAAATAATTTATTGTGAATTGTTACTTTTGACTTTTATTTACAACAGTTAAAAGTAAATAATGTAATTAAGGGTAAAAATTATATCATAATTACCCTAAAACATGTCCTAATTCTTTTGGATAAATCTAATTTGACCAAAAACAAATTCAGGTATAAAATATTATCCTCTTGGGTCCACCTTGAATAGATTATGACATTTATAATTATTTTATTTAAAGAAGAGTTAAAAGAGTAAAATTGCACGTTTAATAATTAAACCATTTTAATATAAGCTCAAACACAATATAAATTCAAATATAAATATTCATTATAAATCTAAAACGATTTTATAAATAATGGGGTTTTATTTATAATTTTAACAAATTAAATAATTTAATTTATTAATGACACAATAATGATGTGGTAATTACCTTATTAATGAAATATTAAAATAATTGATATTATGAATATCCAAATATATTTAAATTGATACTTATGATGAATTACACTAATTTAATAGGTTAATATTACATGTTAGTATTGGTTAAATAAATCTTATTCGATGTGATAACGTTATTATGGTTTTCAAAAAAATCAAATGCTAAATAGTGTCAAAATTGAAATAATTGAGTTTTTAAAACAAATAATATATTATTAATTGATATAATATTTATAAAAATATAAGGATTGGTAAAAAGGCTTATATAAAGATATATATATTAATAAGGAACCACATGGGGTTCTCTTGTCTTGTTATAGTATGTTTACTAACCATATAATATAAAAATACAAAGAGACATGGAAAATGTCAAACTATTTTAATAAGATTTAAATCTAAAAGATAAGGTTACTATGATGACCTAAACCTATATAAAACCTATTAGTGGATAGTTTTTATACCCATTACAACATTATACTCTAAAATATTAATTTGGGAGTCATCATAAACCTAAAATTAATTTATTATAAATTAATATTTGAAGCTTTTCCTAAAGTGACCATCACATCTCGTATAAAAGGCCACTTCCCATTCTCTTAATTTCACACCTCCAAATCCTTTTGGTTCAGCCAAAACCTGCCCAAATATCCTTTACACTATCCTACCTTAATCATGGAGGCCTTATTTTGGTCACAAAGTCAATATAAGGAGCCCATTTGATCAAATCAAAAGTAAGAACCCGAAGAAGAGGTAAACATTTCATCACCTCTTTCAAGTTCTTTTCTTCTTCCTCTTCCTATTTCTTAGTTGTTTCCATTATAAAATAATAACTATACTATATTCTATATACTATGATGTTATTAAAATTTTACAACCATATTCATTATTCTATGCATCAAATGAATGAAAAAGTCACCATACATGTGTACGGATGGCTTACCGTCTCCCCATCGGGGTGTAGTTGGTTATTGAAACACTTCATTATTTGGATGGGTATAATAATGATTATAACAAATGTAAATAATAAATATAACATGTTAGTTATTCTTTATATATGATATAACATCAAATTGCATATGATTTCACCATCAATATAATGACATTGTTTCTCATTCGTACGTACAAATTACCATCTCCACGAATGCGATGATATTCATTCCCCATCTTAATCACTCACAAATAATTTTAATTTTTTGATTAAAAATAATGTCTAAGAACATAAATTAATTATGTATATGAATAAGATACATCTTATACATAATAAAGATATCTTTCAAAATTGATTATTTAAAGGAAATAAAATCAGTTAACACCCGAAACGATGATACTTCTAAAATATTATTAACAATGAAATATTAGAGGATCATATATGAAATAATATTTATGTATATAGTCCTTTAATAATTTAATAAAAATGAACTATATTTTATACAGGAGGTTAACATACCCTCTGCCAAGGAAAAGTGCAAGGTAATAGTTACTTCCAAAATTTCATTATTATCTAAGGTTGTTTTTACGTATGTATCTACTGGGACCTCATTATTATCTGCATCTGTGTTTTCTTAAAAATGTATTCAAAACATTTTTTACTATTCACTATATAATGTTTTAAATTAATTTATACCCTTATTTGACCATATATGTTTTGAAATGAATATTTCCATCGTTTTCCAAAAAAGTTACTTTATGACCTTTTTGACAAAATTAAGGTAAGAATGTTTTTTAACTTATACGGTGACTGAAACTATTTTTTGCCATTATAAAATTTTCATAGTTTACCAAACATGCTTATAATAATATTTTCAAAACAAATGTTTTATTTTTTAATTACGTGGCTTTTAAATGATTTCAAAATAAAAAGAGTTATTTATTTCAAAATGTTTTTATTTCATTTATGTCAACATCCTTTGATAGATTTTAAACTTGTTTAAAGTTGATATATTTTGAAAAAAAACATTCAAAATTATAATGAAGGTTTTGTGATATGTTTTTCAGTGGATGTGTTATTTTGGTACCATTCATGGTTTATGGATAATGTATTGACATTTTGTATGCTAGTTTTAATATGAATGTTTATGTTATGTTTAAACTTTTTCATATGAGGAATGCATTGGACATAGTAAGTGACAGGTGGATCCCCCTATAACTCCTCGATGTGTCAGTAGTTCTCATGAGACAAACTAGTATCTTGACACAAATCTGTGACAAAATCTTATTTTTAGACTTGGAACTAGGCCTTTACAATGTGTCTATGAAGTATGGTATTATGAATTCCATCAATATAAAAGTGGCTATTGATATTTCATGTGATTAGTCAGCTAGTAGAATATCCTTGTGAATAAGTAAGTGGAATTATTTGATTTTGCCTTTTCCATTTTATACTAATTTTAAGTTTAAATGCTTTTGTTTTAGTCTTATGAATCTCCTTAAATATTTATTCTTATTTATGAAAGTTTCCGCTATATTGTTATCCTTAATGATCATATGATCTCACCCCTTTTTATGTTTTATTTTTTCTATGACATGAAGAAGTATTTTATGGTTGACCTACAGGGATTGGATACGAATATATGTGTGTTCATAATGGGACGAAATGTTGTTTATGTTTTTATTTTATGATTAAATGTAATACTTATGAATGTATCTAGTACATCCAAGAATAATAAACTGAACAGACTTTTGGGACATGATTCCTTGTATCATGCCAATGTTATGTAATAATGCACTGACTCTAGGTAACTGGGGTCGGGGAGTTACAATGTCAACCAAATTCAAGGCCCATGACTATTTCCAATGAGCACATCCTAGGAAACCAAGATCATTGGATGAATAAATCAATTCCTTGGTATCCTTGAAAATATAGTTTTATTTGAATATATGATTGCTTATTAGTTATCTTGGGAATTATAGAATGTGAATATATGGATCAATATCTAATCCCCTAATTTTTATGTTAATCCCCAATCTCAAGTCTCAGGGATAATTCTCAAGTGTTGTTGTATGTCATCTGTATGATAATGTCCAACTCAAAAACGGATTCCATGGTGTCCAAGGAAACTAATATAGTTATCATACATCCTACCAATATATAGTAATTTTGGGAAATATATATAGGCCTAAATTGATAGATCCCAATGTATGCAAACCCAATCTCACCTACAAACTCATGGGATTTCCCTACTGTGAAAATGATTAATTTAGCTGCATGAATTCTATATCTAATGAGAGAATTCTAGACATCCAATTCCATATCCCATTTTATTTCAACAATTATATCATTTGAAATATAATCTCCATTGAGAAATCAGGAGATTTCCATATCGGGTAAGTAAGTCACATCATCTTAGGCACCAGACAGGATATGTGGAGAACACATATGGAATATTAATCCAATAATACTTGAATACTAGATCCTATGAGAACATCCAAGGTATCATAATCAAATATAAATCAAAATTATCATATCCTAGGTGCATGCACTTATTATCCTATGTATCTCAATACAAAATGGTGAAAAAAGTGTCCCACCGAAAACATCTTATACATGTCCCCACAACATCCATGAGATTACATCTTTTATCAAGGTTCTAATGTGACACTCATGATCATCACAACCTATTCCCATGAATACCCTCTCTAGGATAAACATCTCATCGAGGAACCCAATATGGTCTCCCAGGTTCCATCATATCCCATAAACCCCACAAGGGACCCTAGTTCGCATTCATCTCTCGGGTCATCGGTTATCACTCAAGAGGACATAACATCAATCAGGATCATGAATTCATCATCACGGACTCACTATCCCCCAAGTTAAGTCTATCAAGGGATATAGTTTCAAGTCCATGTTCCTACAATTTAATAACATGGATGGTCCTTGAATATAACCTAATCACTTGTCTCCATAGGTTCTAACCTCTCAAGTAATCACATATAAGTAAGAGAGGAACACTCACTCTAGAGTCATCTTACAAACCAAATAGATATAAAAAATTTCTTATTTCTCACATGGACTACTCAAGATTAACATCCCCATATTACACTCCCCTTTATAACTATGTATCTTATAATTGGGATACTATATTATGTTCATTTAATTTAGTTGTCACCCCATGGTGTTTATACATCAGGGAATACACATTAATAAATGTTTTATCCATTAGTGAACAGGGTAATCAATCTAGTGGAAAAACACACTAGTTGTGTTATCACATTTTTTATTTCAAACACAAATATTTAATTTTAAATTAAACTATTTTTTTAATAGAATGGTTGATCAACCAATGTGATAAGACAAAACATGTCACACACATGAATTAAAAATTCTTAATACCATGGGATATTTTCAGGGGACCACCTATTTTAATAATAGATTTTTTCTATTTTTTCACCACATAAAAAATATTTCCCATGTCTAAATATGTCCATCCGTCCACTTCTAACCATTACAAGAGCCTCAATAATGATAAAATGTCCAATTTAATTAATTATAACTTATTTATAATTAATTAAAAAATTAAAATTATTTTTATATTTAAATAGATTTGGAATAATCCAAAAACAAGTCATCAGGTGACCCTCATTACAACATAACAAAGAAGAACCACCCATTAATGTTCCACAATGCACTCTTAGTATCATTTTGGTTAAAATCCCTAATAATTATAATTTGATTAATATCTAAAATAATCAAATTTAATTAATAACCTAAAATAAAATCATTGTGTGATGTAACTTTGAAAAAGAATCTTTAGATTTTATGTGATGATTCCACAATGACATGCCTTATCAATATCATGTAAAATACACATCATATAAGATGATTTACACTATTATCTTTAGGAAATCATCAACAAACCCTAGTTTGTTCACATGAAGTCACACATTATCCAAATATGAGGAAGAATAAAAGGAATAGAGGTGATATTAACTTTAATATCTAAAGAATCAAAACCAAAATACACCCCAAAACAAATGAATGTAAATGGGTAAAATGGGGACACCCTCCCTAGTTAATCGAGTATAAGAGAAGATGAGTGGAAATCCATATCCCCATAAAAATGAAAGAGGAAAAATATGATTTACCTTTAAATTTATAATGTAAAGGGGAAATGGAATAGACCACATTGTGTCCCCTCCCATGATTACTATTTTTTAATGAGTCTCGTTTTGGAAGTAGTGGTTAACAAAATTCCTTGTGTCTATGAGATATGGTGTGGTGGAGTATCTCTATTCCACAACCAACTAGAGTGAAATTACCTTCAACAAGAAAAGTTATTTCCCTCACAGTTTATTACCACACCACCCCCAAGAACAATACGTAGCACTATGACATGGGGATTACCATTGTAAACAAAAATAGCTGGACCCGAGGCACCATGGAACAACCTAGGTTATAGTGGAATCTTAGTGCTCGACATGCCACTAAAACCTTTTGATTATCCTCCTTAACTCCAATCAACACCTAAAACAGCTCTATGGACTTGAGGAAAGTCCCAAAACAACTCCCAAGGGTTTTGAACACTCATTATCTTGATTTGAACGTTAGTTTTACCAATGAATTCCACTCTAGAGACAAAAATTAAAAGTTAACTAGAATTTCCCAATCCATACCGATACGAGGTTTGACAGATGAAAACATTATTAATGGTGTAAATTCAATCTTTGTTTGTAATGATCAAGGAAACAATACAAGGAGGGGTAATGAGTTGTGCATGTTTTAAAGAGTTGTCAGATCACTATATCCTAATGGATGTAAACATAGTGTGTTAATTAAATTACTATAAACTATATATAATTTCATTCACTTGGTGTTTCTGGTGATTGAGACATTAAAATGTCATACACCTAAGAATATCACACGGTAGGAGAACCTAGTAATATTTATTATTTAAATATATTATTTTCTCTCTCTTTATATCATTTTGAGGTATATGATACTTCTTACCAATGATGGAATATTATCCACTATATGGATTTATTTTTATATGTTCAATATACCTTGATTCTCCCCCCCCCACTTATGGAATTTACCATACACGGGGAAACTAATGGCCTTAGTCAATCAATTCACAACATCCAAAATTCTACTGATACTTACTTCCATTTATTATAGCATATTTATAGTTACTAAGGGTTATGGTAGTAAATAAACTATTATAATACTCTATTATTTAATGAATCAAAAACTATGGATATGTTATAAGTCGCTCCATTAATATGAATTAACTATTCCCACCATTCCATCACTAATTGATTCAAAATAACTATAAAAAGAATATATTTAATTATTAACATATAGCAACATTGGGACCACTAAAAAATGATAAATAACTTATCATGGTCATTGATATTTAATAATATTCCTTTGAGGAAATATCTAACATGATAGGGTGAACTACTCTCCATATTTACACACTCAAACCTTATCTAAATAACTAGATAGGAGGACCATACATCCTACCAATGACCCATCACACAATATCAAATGTGAATGGTCTATACCTTTATTTGATGACAATGATCTATTATCCCCACATCCTATAGTAATACCTATCTAATTAGGTAACTAATAGAATGATATAGATAAAATATATTTCTCACAACAAACTATTTGTAACCATATACATTCTATAGTATTCTAATGAATGATTTATCAGATAAAAAATAATTCCATTTATAATATTTATGTTTGTTTATAAGAACAAACAGTATCCTTCACATAATAGAAAAAGAAGTGAAATATTATTTGTCTCACTGCATACAATTTAAAAATAAGAATAATTAATACCTACTAATGTATCATATTATTAATTCAAATTTTGAAATATTTTGATAATAATTTAAATTATATAAAATCAAATTACAGTGTTAGGTGATGTTTACAGAATATATACCTCATTATCACCCATAATCCATCTATTGGGTTTCATATAAAATATTCCTTAATCATGTGTTATGGAATACGTCCTATAGGTGAACTTCTTCACACACTGAAATAATAATCTTGATAAAGAAGTATGAAATACAAATTTTCCATAAAACATAAACTATAGATTGGAATACATCATGGGCACCTTAAACCATGCCCAATTTTAGATAATTAACAACATTAATTGAAATTAATTGATATACACTTTACTCTCAGACTATACAACCATGAACAATGCACTATATATAGTAAAGAATTAATTTTATATTATTAATCATTGATTTCATGATAGTTTCTAATTGTTGGAAACTATAATGCATGTGGTTAATGTAACTATATATAAAATATATGACAACTCATAATTACTTTCACCCTATCAATGATCCTCTAGTGATAAATTAATTAGGTTGGGATCACCTCAATCTCATTATCATCAACATAGAAAAAATATATGTTTTCATTTAAGGATTTCCTATTTCACTACCTCTATAATACAAAATATATATTTTATCTCTATTTTTTCATCCTTAATAATCTATCCAAATTGATTTGTCATCCCAATACATCATGATAGGTTAAGTGATGAAGGGGTATTATTTTAATCAGGATCCTTCTATAAATTACAAAATAAAATTGATAAAATATTATAATCTTAGACATATTCATATCAATATTAAATCTCATAAGGTCCACGAATCATGTGGAATAGTCCACGATTGTAAAATTACCTTGTAATAAATCCAATAGTTATTATATAATATTCAATTTTTTAGAAATAAATATATTGGTTCATTTTGTTAGGATTTCTTCACATCCGTACTTATATTTTATTAATCTAAATGGTCTACATATAACACATCATGACCCATCCTTGAAATTATCTTCTTATAAAATAACCCATTCAAAATAAAGATTTTACCACTAGATGGAACACTTTATCAATTTAATATTTTTATAACTATATTACATTAATATAAAACTATATTTTGAATTAGTTAAACATTTAACATTAAAACACAAACTATACATCCAATACATATGTTTTATAAACCACTACATTAATAACTTTCCTTAATATTATAACATATCCATTCCCAAAAAACATTATTCCCTGAAAATTGTCCTTATTATCATCTTGATAAATAATAAGTAATATTATAAAAGATGCTGACATAGCTTTTCCCAAATCATGAATCCCTATAGATTATCCAAGAGAAAACTTGTGGTATTTACAAATGATTGAAAATTAATGAAAGATATGTAATTAATTGAATAGTGTTTATTCATATAATAAGAATAAAATTTTACTCAATTGTCGATCAAAATACCAATCCTTCTATAATAAGAATGAAATAAAACAGTTATATCATTCATAAAACTTTATTATTTGTATAATAACATAGATATAGTCCTAATTTTAGGATCAATATACTCAGTCTGTTAGAAAATGATCATAGTCAATGAACACAATTTTCTCATCCACTATACCCTTAACTACACTTGATAACCTAACAAGAAATACCTAATTATTTGAACACTACTACGTTAAATTAAATCACGTATTCTTATATGAACCAAAAAAATATCCTTACAAAATTCCTCCTAGATTCAACTCTAACAAGAAATAACACTATTGGGATCCCCCATGATAATAAAAATACTGAGTACACTATCATAATCTTACCTCTAATATGTTAGCGGTATGTTAATAACAAAGGGATGATATAAATATTTTATTATAATAACAATTATCCGCATATCAATAAACAAACTCTATGAAATGTATATAATACATATAATTTAAAAGAAACTGTAAAAATTATATTCATTCATTCATGTTATGAAAAATACATACTATGTAATCAATTTAATACAATACTAAATAAAAACAAAATATATTTTTATAATGAAAGAACAATGTACAATCATAATCAAGGAATTTTAAAAAGAAAATTACACCACAAATTATCACCACCACATAACCCCTAAATCCCAATTAATATTTGTTCATGACTAGAATGATCTCCTTCTAAATACAGATAAAAAAATAAACATGAGTATGGATTCTTAAAAATTTCCATATGAAGGTGAATATTGAGGCACCTAGTAGGTAATCTCAATTACTAAACAACACCCAACCCTATATTTGTTCATTATTACTAATAACTAAATAATTTGATCATAATATAATGTTGTCAAATTAATATTAATATCCACACAAGTATCGTCTTAAATATAATTTATCGACTAGTAGTCTATCAAATACTTGGAATCCATACCAAATATAATAAAAATATTTATATCCAAATAAAATTTCCCATAGTTATACTTTAGAACACTAATTTTTTCACTTTTAATAAATTTTATTATTATTACTATTGTAATGAGAATAATGAAAATTTAAAATTTAAAATTTGTTAAACTATTCATGGATTGCAGATATATTGGGAACCTTTAAAAGTAAAAACTGAATAATTAGGTAGTATATAAAATATGTTTTAAATAAGATAGTATATGATTTTATAAGAAATGCATATGTGTAAATTCTATTTCATGTTAATTTTATATTGTTATTATTATTATTATTATCTAAAGAGGGATTTTATTCCATAATGGTCCACATGTATCTCTGATTTCTTTTTAATAATTTTGTTTCTTTAAATATACATTTTAAGATGAAAATTAATTAGCATATTTCCTTTCTAATAAATAGGTTTTTGTTAATTATATTGTTTTAATAGAGGGAGTTCGATAGGGTTTAAATGGATTAATATAATTTGAAAAATATTTAAACTCCAACCACTAAACATTGAAAATTACCATTTATTGAAATTTGTCAATGACTCTAGTTACATGATTTACCGTTCTCACTATTACTATTACAACATATTTTTTATATTTCATTTCCATTGAATATGAATTTGTATATTTTTTTATTTTTCATGAATTGATAACATATATGCATATAATATATAATGTAAAATTATAGATAATATTAATTATCTATTCTAATTTTCATTATATTATATTATTATCACAATGTATTGTTAATATATGTGGAGAATTACACCTCCCCTATTCATTTTTTTACCACTATATTGAAATAGAGGCAGATCACCTACCTTACTAGACTATTCTATAATCCTAAAGAAAGTTCATCCTGGATGTAAGGATTTTTATTATTCTCTTTTATTATTCTAGTCTACCTCTTATATCTTTCCCAGAGTTGATTCCATAATCTGGGGTTTGTAGAATATTGGAGTTTAAATATAACAAATAAACCAAGTATTTTCTTTCATATATTGATGTCAACTGTATATCAACCTTCTATTTAACCATAATATACTCCCAAATTTTGAAAGTGTCACTTGTAGGTAGGGGAATCTATTATTTCCCCATTAATTTTAATCATTGGATAATTAAGTGATATATATTTATTTTCAATATATTAAATAAATTAATGAATTATATGTGACAGATTTATGAATTTTTCCTCTTTCATTTATTTTAATGGTGTTTTTTATTCATTGCATAAAAAATTATAATCCCTTATTTTATTGAATCTAATGTTTTTGATAAAAGAATAATGAATATATTTATTTAAAAATAGCATTTATATGGGAGATTCAAATTATAGATGATCTCAAGGGATAAATTCATTAATAATATTTATAATGTGTGAGTATTAAAAAGTGATTCGTGTTTATTTTATCTAAAACATTGTTCGATAAATTTCATGAACACTAACTATATAAATTCTTGACAATGATTTTGAAATTGAATAATGAATGTTATTTTCATGGGATATTTTAAAATAATCTATAAGATTTTGATAAAGTGTATTACTTTGTGATTTATGATATAAAATGTGATTTTATCATACTGTAATAGTTTTAATTACTATATTTGATTTATTTATTTTCTCCACTTTGATAAAAAATTACATTATATGATATTAATTGACTAATTGATTTTGAAAAATTAAAAGTGGGGACATATTATAATATTTTTATTATTATATATTAATTTATTATTTATAAAATATCATGGGAAAGACCTTTATTACGTCTATGATCCCTAGGAAATTTACCATGAAATTGTATTTGGAAAGTATCTTATGATATACACATCAAAAGTTTCAGATAAAACATTAATTAGGGATTATTCCCACTGATGTAGGATTCCACTCTTGCTAGAATATTGTGTACACTTTGATATTGATATATATTCTGATATGTTATTGGATATTATTATGTATATTAGGATAATTGTGGATATAATTGTTCATTTGGTTAGAATTAGAATCACAGCTCTCCCAATATAATCCCATAGGTGATATCCCTATAATTATTGTTCATTTCATTTATTTTGAGTTTATTCTCATGTGTTGTTATTTAATATACTCACATATATATATATTCATTCCATTGAATAATTTCTACTACTTGCATATTTAATTATTATTTTATCTTCTTTTAAAGAAATAATAAGATGAAAAAACATGTTACGTACATTCATAATTCATTAAAACAATTATAAAATTATAATTGTAGTTTAAAATAGAATGTAAGGATTTTTAAATGAGGTGAATGTGTATAATTTTACGCAGAATCCTACCCTATTTTCAATAAAATCCTACACAAACAATAAGGTTTTTATTTTTTTTCATTATTTATATATCTATCATATAGGTTTTTTCGATGACCCACTATTATAATTGGGCCAGTAGTTCAATTATAGAGTTATAAAAGATATGGGATATGGAAACAACCATGTGACCAATGAAATTAGGAATTTATTATTAATTATATTTTTTTTGACTTTTAGAGAGAGTCTTCAATTATAATATTATATTATAAATTGTAAATATTATGACGAGATGTCAATTATTTGTGTTACTTGTGGTTTTTGTTTAATTAAATAATAGTTAGTAACACTGATTAAATCATTCCTATATATTAATATATGATACTATTGACAATGGTTATTAGATCATGGTGATCTGAAATTAAATTTGGAATTTATGGAATGTTGGTTTACGTAGAATATATACATATAATGGTTATTCAATTATATATACATGGACACAACAAAACTGGGGATCAAAAATCACTCACTTAGTATTGAGTGATTGAAATATAATGTTGAATAAAATATTTTAAATATAGATAATTTATTATTATAGACTAAACATTACCTATTAGGAATATTGTCAAAAAAAATGATTACCAAACAATTCAAATGAAGGACCCATGGAATATAAATTCATCATAAATACTACAATCATTCCATTAATTTGATACTAGATTCGTCAAGATATTAATCACTCATAGAATAAAAAATAATTTATTGTAGGGGTATAATATTTAATTATCTGAGGAGAATTGATATGTTATTTAGGTATGATACTTGGAATTTCATCCTTCTCTCTATATACAATACTATAATCTATTATTTTTCATTGAACTTCTTATGTTAAAAATTTATAAAATGTTAGAATTTTTATTGACCCATATAAATAAATGTGACAAGTCTTGTAATCTTATTTCCATATCATAACATTATTCAATTTTAGGAAGAAAACGGATGTATGAATTGAAATAAATACCTAAAAATAATAGTGAAGAAAAAAATTAAATTTTCCAAAGAAATTATAAATTTTCACTTAAAAATAAATCTATCTCAATCCCTTTAATTGTATATTCTAAAATTGATGTCATGAAATTATCTCGATTTTTTTGTTATAAATTATTTGATTAGTATAATGTAAAATAAAAAATATAGTATGTCATAAAATATCCATTATAATAATAAATTATGAAATAAATAACCGATTTCTTTTATATTGTTTTTAAGTCATTTATACCTATTTGAACTTCGTCATTGTGGTAAAATTCATAACTTTTAAAAAAAATTGAAACCAAGTCTAATAATTAAATGGAATAAATAACACTTAAAAAATACACCAAAAGATTTAAAAAATCCATGTATGTTCGGTATATCATATAGGGAGATTATACATTTACTATATTTATAAAGAAACAATGAAAATAAATAAACCTAAAAAATATAAAACAATCATATATAAAATTACTATGGAAATAATACCATAAAAACATGACCCCGTGAAATAATAAATGAAACTACTGATGATCATATAGTTATACATCCAAACAGAGAATACCAAATTGTATAATCATATACACCATTACAATAAAAAAATTGAAACAACATTAGAGACCCAAATAATAGTTCATAACCTCATATTGGACACATATCCACGAATTCTTGACACTCTACTAGTCCATCCATGTATAGTATGGCCACCTCCCTAACATTCTTTATTATTGTAGTGTTTTAACACCCACCAATGATCATGTCCTAGGTACGATCATAATAGTAAAAAGACCACAAAAAAAAGTGTCCCTAATAAAAACCAATATATATATCCATCCAGTGGCTATATTAAATAACATATATAAATCCATATATATATATATACCTTTTATAACATATGGTTCTCAAGAATCTAAAGTAATGTTTGACTCATACAATCTGATCATAATAGAATATTTATTTATTTATCATCTATCACAATATTAACCCCATATAAATGTGTTGTTACCATAATAATAACAGGGGTAAAAGTGTTATGAAATGAGGTGAACAAGATTTCACCAAAAACAACTCAGATGAATGAGTTAACACAAAATATAAATAGGTGAATTATTCATCACCAATGGTGAATGGGATATCATCAATATTTAATTATAAAATTATTAATCATTAATTTTGGAAAGGATACCCCAAAATAGAACCTATGTAAATGATATATCACTAAAATATTACAAATATAAAAATACATCACCAATGGTGAGGGATATATCACAAATCCTAACTTGGTGAGAAATAATAAACCAATGATTAACTAAACTCACTACTAAAACCCATGTAAATGAGATATCAATTAATTTGACATGGTGAACAATATATCATGAAAAATTAATGTATTATAAATAAGAATCGCTATATTAGGTAATCCATGCTAACAACCTGTATTTTTATCATATGATATCCTTGAGAATAGATATATATCATCCACTAAATTCCTTATAATGAGGTTAACCAATATCTAAGATCATTTAGAAATCCCCTAAAAAATATTATTGAAACCATATAATCCTTGGGTAAATCAATATTTTACCAAAATAAATTTAATAAAAACTATAATCATAGTAATGAGTATACGAAAACATATACCTTTGTTATATCATATCAAACACCATATGGAAATCATCGGGACATAACCAACTCCAATATTATTTATAATTCCACTAAATATATCACATGTTTCACAAATACGGATACGACTTGGAAGATATTTCATCCCATTAAAACCAACCCTATTATTAGTCTCCTCTTATGTTCTATAGGATCCTTGTGCTTAACCAATAAATCATTAAACCTAAGCTAGAAATTAGACCCTCAATTACTAACCAATTGATATCCTACCAAATATAATGAATCCATAAAAATATATAAATAATACCATTTAAAAATTATATATGTTTAAACATATCTCCCAAGTCACCCCTTAAATAGAGAATAATCAAAAAAACAATTTACTATCCCACAAAAATCACTAACTCGAAAATGAATTTCTCATTAAGTAGTTTACTCATGAATCCACATTAGGAAAATTTCACATCACTGTCACACAAGACCTATCAATGTCGTAAAAAATTATTGTATAGTTTTCCAAAGCATTAACCCTAATAGGTAATAAATACAAAAAGATACATTTAATTAAGAAAGTTAATATACTTTACTATATCCCATCACTCAATGGGAAAATATATATGTCAGTGTATAAAACCTTATCGTGTCACTAATGTCATTACTCAGTATTGAACACACTATATCATTATAATATTTCTCTATTTAATTACTTCAAATATGTAACATATCCATTAGTGATTATGTGTTTTCAAATTCACACATAGGAATATTTTTATAAGACAAAAAACAAGCTAGCCCAGTCTCCCCTAAGGGAACCCACCTATTGTTCAATATGAAGTTTCTCCCACCTACGAAGCCGAGGCTATAAATTAGACAAACAATATAAATTTTATATAATAAAGTTTTAATAGTCCTAACTTACATATACCAAGAATTTAGTCCCTATATTATGTGATTCCCCCACTAGATCCATGATCAACCCCCATAAATGATCAAACAAATTTTCTTTTAAATTTTTGAGCCAATTTTTCATCAAAGAGATAATTTGAATTAATTATAAATAATTTATTTATCATATACATAATTAATCTCTAATAAATTAATTGAGAAATGATATGGAGTGAAAATTTAAATCACCCCAAATAATATAAATATAAAATTCTCCATTTCTCATTCCTATTTATTGTCCAATTCATCCTATATAACAAAAAGCTGTGAATTAAATCACTAGGAGTCTTACCCTAACCCAAATGAAATATTTTGATGAGAATAAATCCTTCAAGGGCCAATTATACACAATAAACATAAAATTTATCATTTATCAATCAAAATTTATAATGCTCTGTTGAAACATGATACAAATACCTAAACCCAGTGCTACTAAATATTTTAATAATGGGAAAGAGGAGGAGTGTAGGATGGAAGATGAAAAAAACATTAATCCTGCATAGAAACAACATTAAACTAGGCCAAATCCATGGTGAAAAATGTATAATTAATGTAAGGATATTCCCTCAATTATGTTTTTAATTATAAAACCGAGAATTCTATTATTAAAACCATTTAAAATATTACACTGAATCACTAATAGGGGCATGGTATACCCTCATTTTGTACTCAGTGACATTTCTTATAGGCCCCTATCCTCTATAATACGTAACAATTAATATGTACCCATCGATTAGGTACATAATTGTAACTAACACAATTTATATTCACCACTAGATAACACTGGGTAGCCAATACACCACCGTAGATTATACGATGTTGTCTGTCACTCTTGGATACACAACCACCACATTCACTACTTCAACAAAAAATTTCCAGTCATTCAAAATATCAAAAACACATTCTAAATAATACACTATGAAATGGTCATAAATAATTCAATATGGATACCAAAATAAAAAATCACCTTGAATCTATTCTTACTAGTTGTTTTTCTCTCCCTATTACACCAACAAATGAGTACATGAGTGTTTCCTCTAGAATTGGGGATGACCTTATTAATTTAATGTTTAAACATTCCAAGTGGTTTCTAATGGGTTTGTTCGTAGAACCAGAAACATCCAATGATTCCATATCCATTTGGACATACTTTCCAAAGGTAGGTGCTCATTAGTTGTGAACTTATGAGACTTAAGAATTTTCATTGGTTGAGTGGATGGGAGGTCGGACTCATCCACCCTTTTTTAGGGGAATTATTGCCTACTCTAGGTCTCTCATTATAAATTTAAGTTATGTTCGTGAATCCTTATTACATTACCAAGTATGAAAATGAGCATTCCTTTAGATCTGACAATCAATGATTAGTATGTATGAGATTTAGAGAATCATTTATATGTATTTGAGGTTCATCATTGATAGAGAATCATCTATATTTTTTTAGAGATTCTTAGTCAATGGAATCTTTTAATACATTATATAAAAGTCTTTTTGTCATTTTGATGACCATACTGTTTTTAAATCCACTCAGTGGGGAACATGAAGTTTATTTTCATTCAGAAGGACATGAATTATTTCATAGTTGGGATCGTACCTACAGATGGACTACCTACGTATCCTTTGTTTTTAGAAATGGAATTTGAAACCACGTAGTCAGAGTAAAGAAGTATGAGGTTTATGCATGATTGATGGCCCAAAGAAAGATGTCTTAATTACTTTTACACTCTATGCTCACATGAGTCATACTCGGTGTGAGAAACAAGAGTTATTGATGAAACTAGACAATTGCGCTATGAAAGATGCATTTATACGAAATGAGTGGGGATTACATATATATGACTTCTGAAATAGATAATGATTAGGATTTACTTCAGGGAAGAAACCAGGGAACAAGGTCCATAAAGGTATATGTGCTTTATGGAGATTTTGATACTCTAACTTTGGGGATTATTCATGAGGAGGATGCCCAAATTAGGAGGGGACTTATGATTGCATTTTACTCCTGAGAATGAAGCCCAAATCAGAAGTAAATTAAGAATGGTTAAGATAATCATGGTTGGGTCTTACTCTTGAGGAGGATGCCTAGATTTTGGGAACTTTGAGACCGGGGCCTACTCTTGAAAAGGAAACCCATATTTGGAAACTTATGACTGGGGCTTACTTCTAAAGAGGATGCCCATTTTATGGGACTTGGGGCTTACTCCTGAGGAGGATGCCAAAATTAATGAGAATTTAGAATGGGGCTTATTACTGAAAAGGAGGCCCAATTTTAGGATTCTCTCATCTTAAAGGATGAGGATGAATGAATTAAATCTCTAACCTTAGTCACATAAAGATGTGTAAATCACTAGGTTTTAAGAGATGTTCCATAGAATTCCTTTCAAATAAGGAAGACAACAAAGAAAACATATCATAAATGGCTTTGGAGAGAGTTCTGAAGGCTTAATCTTGAAAAGGATAGGTGTATGGACATAGGAGAGGTGGAATAGGCAGGAGGGACACCCAAAAAGAAGGTGGCGCACAAGTCCTGTGTGGGCACACAAGTCCTTGTCGCGCAAGTATACCTCCGCGACACATAGGTACTTGCGCGATGGTCAATCCATAAGGTAATGCATGGGTGGGACTTGGCTCAATCCCTTAGCACTATCCCTAGAGGCTTTAAGAAGAGAGCCGTTCAAGTTCTGTTGAAGGCGTAAGGCGGCACTGAATTGTGGCCATTTCCCTTAATAGTTAGCCACTTAGGCGCGCAAGTGTTGATGAGTTTCAACACTTAAGCCTTCCCCCTTCTCTTTATATCTTCCATTCTAGGTAAAAAATTACCTTATAAGTGTTCGGAAGCTTTGAGAAGAGACTAGGGAATCGGGAGCTCAAATATGAGTTTCTAGAATTTGTCCTCCTAAAATGGGGGGCCCACAGGGGGTATTTATAGGCTAGTGAAGACCATGGTCAAATTTCATATAGGACGCGCAAGTCACCTGCATGACCAATGAGCGGCATTGAAGTACACTTGCGCGACCATGTTGGAACCAGCATGACGAAAGTGCATTTGAACCTTTTTTTATGCCTTTGTCAATTTTTGATGTTTCTTCAAAGGATGAATCAATTTGGGTTCAAGGTATTTCCCCTTTTCAATTCGTTAGACTCTGTGACAGAAAGGAGCATAAATAAAGTCCCCCCTCAGAGTTGGATCCGAATGAAATGAGGATGTAACTCTGAGGAAAAAAGAAAATCAAGGAATCTTCGGCGCGCAAGTGTTGAGCACGTAGAGGGAGGCCCAAAAGTGCAAGTCACACATGCCTCATCACAACTAGTTGAGCGCACTGGTTTTTAGGAGCGCAGGGTTGAGGCCTGAACTATATATATGTGGCCATTTCTCGCGCAAAGTACCGAATTTCAGAATTTTGAGCTCTCTCCGCGCAAGTTCCCTTCACCGTTCAAGTTTCTCTGTTTTCTGGTATTTCTTATTTTTCACACTGCAATCAAGGTATTTGGACATACATGGTGATACTTTTGCACCAAAAACTTGCGCAGCACATCCATACTTGCATGCCAAAATTAGACTTGCGCACCTTAATGCCTTTGTCATTTTCCCGAATTTGTTTACAAATTTTATAAAAAATAAACCCATTTAAGAGTTAATTTATTCATCTTTTGTGTAGATTCAATGAATCCCAATAGAATCGGAACGACTGATGAACTGGCTAACAAGCGAATTAATGATATGATGAGCATCATTATCCATGATTATTATACCGTCTGCGACAAAAATCTCCCAGATTTGGCCAAGTACCTGAAGAAGTATCATCTCGATTTCCCACAAAGCATCTATCTGCCTTTGTATGGCTATGGTCATCTGCAAGAAGTCACCATTCTAGATGCAAAGAACTATCTCCCAACTTCTTGGTTTCAGAATTACACCAATTTTTCTTCAGCAAATATCTTAGGTGGAGGAGTATTTGTAAATACTGGAATAGTGGAGAAGGCATACATAATGCATCACAACCCATGTACCTCAGATCTGAGACCTCACAAAGCCTGAGGTGCAACCACATTGTTATCCCGCAATATTCCGAAACTCTCGGATGGATCAATCCAAAGGCTGGAAGAAGGGTTGGGACTTTTGTCCTGGAGGACCGTGAAGCCAACATGGATGTGGGCATACTGGGTGAGACAAACCTACACAGAGTTTGTCGAGGATCTGAATGTAAATGCAATATATAAAGCCATCTCGGCTGGGAAAACATATGTTTATAGGAATGATGATTTTTTTCCAGAGATACTCATCCATTGGAGCCTAGAAACCAATTCTTTCCATATGAATCATGGAGAAGTAGGTATAAGTCTGTGGGATGTCCACCCGATCTCAGGGGATCCAATTTTGGGTGATATGTATGATGAATTCATTCATCCCAAGGCGACTTAGAATTATTTAGGGAAGACCACGACTTTGGCTCGGGAATTATTGAAAATATTTCACAATCTCAAGAGTTTAGAGACCTCCTAAACTCATACTAGAAAAGAGATTCATCCAGAGGAGTGGATGAGTATTTTTCTTACCGAGAAGGATCCAAAGGAGAAGGGATCCCAAGAAAAGGTATTGAAGGGGAAGGGGATGAAGGGGAAGGGGCCCACTTGTCCTACCACCTGCCCCAAAATAGAAAAGAGGGGTGCTCCAGCCACATTTTGGCCGACCTTGGATGATTGAGAATTTGAGAAATGGGGATATGATGTAAATTAAAGAATCCCAAAGAAGACTCACATGGGGGGCTTCTTGGCCTTGTGGCTTAGTGTTTATCTTTTGCCAGTAGGGGAATCGAAGGGAGGCGTCCGGCCAGGGACCTTTGTTATTGCGGCCAAGTCAGCTGAGGGGAAAATTGTTGTTTTGGCTACCACCATTTTAAAAAAGATTCACAGGAGCTTACTCCATGTCTTCATGGGTAAGCCTCGTTTGAGAATAGTGGGACCATTCCATGTTTTATGGGGAAGGATTGCCACTCACTTCAGGGTGTATAATGTACAGAACTGAGTAAATATTCCTAGAAGTTATTTCAGTCCATCAGTGCAGGCATTCTCTGGAATTGCTCCAATAGCTCTCAATTCCTATGACATGAAGGTTAGACTGAGCGTGCATAAAGAATTCAATTTATTTCTTTATGGAAATATTCCAACCGGACGGTTTTTTGATGATGGACAACCAGCTTGGAATTAAGGGCATACATGTTGGCCTGTAGAGATGGTGTGCTGGTCACCAGGATTAAAGAAGAGATTATATGCAAAGCCTATGCTCCATATAGATTTTCATGTCAATATAAGTGTTTGTAGCAGACTTTCGTATCTCCCCTAGTTCATTTCATGTTAGAGAAACATCTGATGGTTGCCCGGAAACTATGGTTGCTGACATATAGGGAGAAGACCGGGGCAGTATTTGATCTTCCAGTTGAAAAAGTGGAAAATAAATTGACTACCTAGTATGCTGAGAAATGGATAGCATCATACCTTAGTGGGGTGCTGAATCACCCGGTTTATCATGTAGAAAAAAAGGAAGAGAACTGTAGAGAAAGAAACCCTTCATCTAGAAGGTGATTCTTCTACACCACCCAAAGCTGATTCGTCAGATTCTCAAGATGGGGATGATGAGGCACAACAAACGGTAAAGAGGCCTCATGCCCGATATAATTCCCCAGTCAGAATCAAAAGACCCACTCCATCAACTCCTGGTAAGTTACTCCATTGTGGCAATTTAATCACCATTACTTTATAGAGAAACAAGTCTTATTTTATTATTCTCTATATGTAGTTGTAGGAGTTGGGAAGAAGCGGAAGTCTAGGATTGTAGGACCTTCCTCACAGCCTTCTAGTATGCATACTGAATATCTATGGCCAGAGGCTATCTGGACATGGAGGAGTTTATAATGCGATTCTGAAACTGCCTGGCTGGATTTTTGCGAGGGGCTACACATCCCCGGAATAGGAAAACTTCTGGCTTCTACCGATATCTTTTAAAAGGATAACCCCGATGAAGTGCGGGATTACATCAGAGAGATGTAAATGCTCAAATATTCCACCGATGATTCCATTCCTGTCACCAAGTGGGTGAAGGAAATGATTAATCGTGGTGCCACTGATGGTACTGGTGGTTTTGGAGATGAGGAGTGGCATGATTATGTGGCTCCTAAAGATGTAAGTTTTCTTTCCTTATTTTATATGAAACTTGATTTCAGTCAACGATTTGTTACTCAAGGAAATTATTTTATTCATCTTGCACATTACAAAGAAAGGAACTACTGAGGTTCCTTCGCTACAGTATAGCCCTGGTGGTACTGCCATCAGGGCTGCTTCTGAATATCCCTGCGAGTCAGGTGAGATATCTCAAGGACCGCAGGCCTTAGATGAGGAGTTGAATATGAATTTCCATTATCCAATTCATGTGCATGTAATGGATACCGCCGACCCTCATAAAAACACAATGAAGCAAAGGCATCGAAGGAGGAAGTTCATAGCTAAACGCTTCATTAGTAGTGTTAAGTCCTTCGAATAATCATGAGTCTTAACCCATGAAATGATTTCCCATTATTTTTGTGATTGAATGGGATTCTTCAATTTCCCATTTGAGAGAGAGGGCTGACCCTCCTTTGAGGACTAAGGAGGATACTGGTGAACAATCACAAGTTCAGGCTAACTTGGCTACTCCTGGAGAAGAGTCAACATTTGTTCCCAGTATCCCTCCTACTGCTGTTGCAAGGAGAGTATAACATGCTTCTGGTAAGTTAACAATGATTCATAAAATGGTGAATGAAACATCGATTTATTTACATTCTGTGATACTTTAGGCTCAACTCCTACATTAGAGATTTTGGCGGCCATTGCAACCGACACAGCTATTTTATCTAAAGATGGTATTCTAGGTCAGAGACTGTAGGATCAATGTTGCCAAGAAGACATACTAAATGCTCCCACTGGTGAGAATAACCAGGATTCTGAGATTACATTGGAATAAATGATGGGACTTGGCCCATCTTTTGAATATTTTTTGGATCATGTTAACATACCATGTAATTTAGAAGATTATGGATGTGAGTTTTATCATTTGTCCTATTAAAAATAACTTCTTATTACATGTATAATCATGATCGGTTCAAATATGGAGCTCTATCTGAGCAAGATGTTAAACTACCAATGCCTGAAGGGGGTACAGAAAACCCTACTATTGTAGAGACATTACCGCAAGTAGAGCTGAACCTCGTAGAGCTTCTTCAACTCACCCTGAAAATCTTGTTGAAGCTAGGAAAGATGGGGAGGAACCTTCTCAAGTTACTGATATACCATTGGGTAAGGGATAAAAATATTTGTAACTGTACTTAACTTCCATGACAACCAATTAAATTTTGTTATCCTTTGAAACTAACCAGAGCATTCAATTGATTATGTAGGGCCATCAATTTCAGTGGCTAGATCTGGAGGTGATGCCTCAGCCTCCGCCCCAACGGGAATTGGAAGTGAAGAAGCACAGGTAAGGGGGGAGGAGCATAATAGAGTACTTCCCTAAGTGCATTAATACTAGATTATATTCCCCCCCTATGATAGTGATGCTGAGTCAGATCTAGAAGTACAAAAGGCGCTCCAATTTTCATAACAGAAGCCATGGAAAGATATATGGAAAATCATATCTGATGTGCCCCTTGAAGAGTTGTCATCAAAGATCCCGCGACTGTCATCCCTTCTTGTTATGCTATGACTTAGCAGTTTTTTGTATCAAAAGATCCATGTTGCGGTTAAAAAAAGTCATCTTAAGGAGGGAGTAGAAGAAAAATTGTCGTGAAGATCTGACTAGGGTGAAGCTGTCAGCCAATATCAGTGAATTTGATGCTGCAGTATCCCGAGCTGAGGCTGACTATGCTGCCAAGATGAAGGAGCTGAAGCATAAGATCAAAGATAATGCTTTCTAGTAGATTCACCTTCAAAAACAGTTAGATGTTGTTACTGAGGAACTTGACCAACACAATAATTCATTGGAGGGAGCTCAAGCAAATGGGACGAAATCCATTGCAGATGATAAGAAATCACTCCATCATATTGAAAAGAGTGATTTTGGTCGAGTGCATGAGCTTCAAGTGGCTTTTGATGAAGCTCGAGATGCTATACATCAAGTGAAGACTTATTTTGATAGCCTTTTGTAATTCTTGGAAAAGAGAATAGAATCCAATATGTGGATGTCCTTATAATTCTTATGCATCAAATGGAAAAACACTTTCATTTTCAATCATCTGTGCATGAATTTTCCCACTACCTACGTTAAATTTTTACCTAAGCCAATGGGCCTAGTAATCATAGTTTGACTTTTTCTAGGATTATTATAGATAACCCTACCAACATTGAATCATTTAATTTCTCAAAATTCCCTAAATCATGAAAAATGATTGTTTAGTGAGCTAGAACTTGACTTTTGTTCAGAGTTCCTTTGTCTTTTGTGAGCAGTTTAAAGTCATGCACATTGACATAAAAAAGGCTAATGTTTAAGGTCAAAATATCTTTGATTGTACAGATTAAAATTGACACAATTCATTGACAATTTATCTGAAAACATATTACCACACTCAAGTATTAGGGAAAATATGTAAACATTGACTTAATAAATTTTGAATCTGGGGGATGACATGAAAAATGGATAAAAGGCATTAGAAGAAGTAGTTTCCAAGAATGAAGTTACTACTATTTGACAAACCCATTAGAGGGTTGAATTATGTCGGGCCACCTAAGGGAATTGGCTTCATAGTCAAATAATATCATCTTTTAGCTGACAAGTCTGTTTCGTAGACTGTTTATGCAAGGCTGCCTAAGGGCACATGCTTCATAGTCCGGCAAAAGAACTCACGGAAATTGAATTTTCTACTAATAAAATTCTAGTGTATGTTTATGGGGATTCAAATTTTCTAAAGAATAGAGTTTTCTGTATGGAGATAGGTACATGAATATGGAGAAGATATTTCCAAACAAGATTTTCTAAGAACTTGATGAATGTCATTCCAATGAAGGTCGTACCCAAACGTAGTGAGGGAAAATATAAACCATAGACTTGAATAATTTTAGATCATGAAAAAGAGTATGGGATAAATATGTTAGGGATGGATATTTTATTTGCCGATCCCTACATATTTTCATTAAGAAAACTAAAGACAAAAAGGTTTTCTTTCCAAGAATGAAGTTAACAATATTTGAAAAACCCGTTAGGGGGTTGAATTATGCAGGGCCGCCTAAGGGAATTGGATTCATAGTCAAATAATAGCATCTTTTGACTGACACATCTGTTTTGGAGACTGATTATGCAAGGCCGCTTAAGGGCACGTGTTACATGGTCAGGCAAAAGAATTCTCAGAAATTGGAAATTTTGGGACCAGAAGTCATGAAAAGTGTTTTGAAGATCTGAGAATATTTAAGGTTAGGCTTATGACACATATAAATGGGTATTTTCTAATGTATATAGAGATACACAGAACAATTCTAACCAAAATCATGTAGTGGATGTGTCCTGTATTGAAATGTTGGACTTCACTATGTATCCTATAAGGATAGTAATAAAACTGTATGTAGTTCTCAAAATACATTTTATCTTCGTGTGGGATGAAAGTATGGGAGATCTTAGTTTAGGGTCATAGAGCTCGGACCATAATAATGAATACACAGTGTGTGTATTCATAGGGACATTTCAGCCAATGGACTCGAAATTGGACATGGGGTTAGGCCCAAAGACTTGGGGCTGGATTCGAGGGATGCTCAAACGTTCCTATGTATCCCATAAGGATGGTAATCAAGACACACATAGTTCTTGAAATACCTTCTGTACATATTGGTTTGTACAAGTGAAGGGTGAAAGGGGACTTTAGTGCAATGATGGTTTGCACCAAGATAAACGGTTCAGTCATTACCATGTATGCACCAAGTCTTTGGAATATAACATGATTGGAAATAAATGTAAATAATGATTCCCTCTCAGGTGAGGGTATCAAATAATGTTGTAGTTTATTGTCGTACAAGACAATAGTGCTTTACAATTTAACATCATGTATCAAGGACAAAGGTGAACCAATGTGATGAGATTGGTTTTGGGCTTGAAACTTAGGAGGTTGCCTACGTACCCAGCCTAGAAGGCAAGGATCAAAGTCCGTGTAGTTCAATTAAAGAATGAATTAGTGATCAAGTTGTTCTTGTGGACAATGACCTAATGAAATGGTCTTGGGACTTACACATGGTTAGCGGCCCAGAGAGGGTGTTATGGTTGAAGTTTTATATAATATCACGTGAGTCATACTCGGTGTGAGAAACAAGAGGTAGCAACAACCCTAATGATGAACAGTTTAATGTCATGTGGGACATATGAAGGGACTATGCAGTTTAAAGTCTTGTAGTGAGGACTATTGTTGCTGCACAGTTTAACGTCATGACGTAGTGACAAAATACAGTTTAACGTCATGTAGGAAAAATATATGGACATAGTTTAACATCATGTTGGACAATAAGGGTGTTGTACAGTTTAGCATCTTGTAGCTAAGACAATGGGGACAATACAGTTTGATGACATGTTGGACAAAAGGGGGACTGTGCAGTTTAATGTCATGCAGTAAGGAGAAATATAGAGATAGAGTTTATCGTCATGTTGGACGTGTTAGGGATTTTTTTTCACAGTTTAACATCATGTCGGATGAAAGGGATGACAATAGTTTATGTTCGTATGCATGGACTGTTGGTTATGCAGTTTAACGTCTAGGTGGACATAAGGGACTTCTGTATAGTTTAGTGTCATGTAGTTAGGGTGTCACAGTTTAAGGTCATGTTAGATGTAAGTGAAAATAGTTTAAGTTCATATGCATGGACCCTTGGTGATGATGTAGTTTAATGTATTGCTAGACAATATGAAATTCCAAAAGTTTAATGTCGTATGTAAATACCGTTGGTGTATTTTGTGTCTATACAAAATACTTCATCATAAATCTGGCATTGGTTAGAGTAGTGATGAGTTCTCCTTCCATTGATATTAATGAATAAGCTCCATTGGAGTAGACTATATGTATTGAATAAGGTCCTTCCCATTTTGTCTCCATCTTAGGAGGTTTCTTTCTTGGTATCATTGGAGTTATGAGAACCAATACCAATTCTCCCTGAACGAAAGAACAAAGACAAACTATTTTTTTGAAAGCTCGTGCTATTCGATTATGATAGACTTCCAAGTGGTGTATGGTGCACAATATTTTTTCATCTAAACCTTCCAATTCATCCAATCGCTTTTGAGATTGTTCATCTGTAGATGACTGATCACAAATGGCTACTCCGAGTGAGGGTAATTGAACCTCAATGGGAAAGACTACTTTTGTTCTATATACCAATGAATATTGAGTTGACCGCGTTGCAGTGTGGGTGGTGGTTCGATAATCCCATAAAGCATGAAAGAATTTACCAGGCCATGATTTCTTATCTTTATCCACCATATTTTGAAGTATATTTGACATAGTCTTGTTGAAAGTGTCTATTTTGCCATTGGCTACTGCATGATACCGAGATGAATTATTGGATTTGATGTTGTATTCTTGATACTACTTCCTCACCTTAGATGAATAGAAGTTGGTGACATTGTCTGTCAATATGGTATGAGGGACATCGAATCTGGTAATGATGTTAGACTTGATGAAGCTAAAAATACATTTAGAACTTACTTCTTTGAGGGGTATTGCCTCTGCATATTTGGAAAAGAAGCCAGTAGCAATAAGAATATACATCTACTACTTGAATGTAGATGAAGGATAAGGTCTTACTATATCCATTCCACATGTGAAAAATGGCCACGAGTATTTAGCTGTATGAAGCAACTCTGGTGGTTGATGAATGAGGTTGGTATGTACTTGGCAAGAAAGACACTTCTTTGTGAAATCAACACAATCTTGTATCATTGAAGGCCAAAAGTATCCAAGCCTTCGAATTTGATCAGATATTCTATGTCCAGACTGGTGGGCACCATAGACTCTTGCATGCACTTCTTTCATTACAGCCATTGTATCTTCACCATCAATACATCTGAAGAGTACTCCATCAAAACCCCTTTTGTAGAGAACTTTCTCTAAGTGATCTGGACTATCATAAAGAGTGAGATTTACCACACGTCTCTGGACATGTTCTTTCCTGGCTCTATTAGGTGGATGTGTTCAATTTTGAAGGTATTCCCTAATAGGTGTCATCCATGCTATTGAATGACCACATGGTTCATATATGAGACTAATTTCATTGATTTCATCTATTCTAGTTTGAGCATAAGGTGAAATTGTACGATGGCGGGCAATACTGATGGTTGTCTCGTCCCGATTTGGATCTGCCAGAGCTGTGGCTATATTGGCCAGTGATCAACGTGGGCATTTTTTGATCTCGGGACATAAGAAAATGTCGGTTCCATAGGAAATTCCGCAATTAATTCTCTGACGTAATCATACAAAGGAATTAGTTATTCTTTTCTGATTGCATAATCCCCATTGACGTGTTTGATTACTAGGTCTGAATCACCTTTCACCTTTAAGTGATTTACTTGTGCATGAAGCGCCAACTCCAAGCCTGTGATGAGAGCTTGGTACGCTACTTCATTATTTATACCACCTCCCAACAATGAGAAGGAATAAGGTAGCACTGCCTTTTATAGGGAAATGAGTACAATTCCTAAGCCAACATTGTTGAATTTAGGATTTTCCATTTTCCATCCTATTGGACTTCTGAAAGCACTATAAAAGTACATTTCCCATGTTTGAAGACTATCTTGAATAAAGAACACTTCCTCATCAGGAAGGTCAATATCTGAAGGTGAATCTTCTACTAAAGGATTTTCATCAAGGAAATCAGCCAGAGCGTGACCCTTTATTTTTTTTTTGAGACACATACTGAATATCAAATTTCGGCAAAATAACTGCCCACCTTGCCAGATGTCCTGTAATCATTGGATGACTAAAGATGAATTTGAGTGGGTTATTGCGAGATACCAATTGGACATCGTGATGTTGTAGGTAGTGTCTCAAATTCTGAACTTCAAAGATTAATACTAGGCAGTACTTCTCAATATTTGAATATCAGGTTTCTGCTTCAAGCATAGTCCGACTGAGATAGTAGAGGCTGTTTTCATTCCCAGCATCAATCTTCTAAGCAAGAAAGGCACGCAATGATCGCTCTAGAGCTATCACATAAGGGATAAGTGGACTTCCTTAAACAGGTGGCATTAAAACCAGTGGACTCAAGAAATACTTCTTGAGGATATCGAATGCTTCTTAACATTTTTCAGTCGACTCTTAAGTAACTCACTTCTTCATCAATTTGGTGAAGGGTAAACTTTTTCATGCCAAATTGGCGATGAAACACTGAATTAGGCCAAGTGTACTTGATGTCATCTTAATTAATTTAAATTTCGGGGAGGTGAAATACCAAGGATTGACTTTGTCTTCTTAGGATCGACCTCGATACCACGATGGCATACGACGAAGCTGAGAAATTTTCTTGTGGTTACCCAAAAAGCACATTTTAAGAGATTCATCTTCAAATTATGTTGCCGAAGATTGTGGAATATGAATTATAAATCATCCAAGTGATTAGAACATTGCTTGGATTTAACCACCAAATCATCCACATAACATTCAACAAATTTCCCCAAAAAGGGTTTGAAGATATGATGCATGGCATGCTGATATGTTGTGCCTGCATTATTCAGGCCAAAGGGCATTACCCGATAGAAAAACACACCCTGAGGGGCTCTGAAGGTTGTATATTCTTCATCTTCTAGAGCCATTCGTATTTGATTATATCCAGAATATCTATCCATGATGGAAAGTTCTTCATAGCCAGCTGTTGCATCAATCAAGAGTTCTGTAATTAGTACTGGACAATCATCCTTAGGAAAATGCTGATTAAGATCTCTTAAATCAATGAAAACTCTAATTTTCCCATTCTTCATTTTCATTGGACAATATTATCCAACCATTTGGGATATTTTACTTCTCTGAAGAAGTTAGATTTGATAAGTTTATCCACTTCACCTTCAATTTTGGAAGCATAGGTTGGGTGTGTTCTTCTAGCAGCTTGTTTGAATCCTCGATGTTATTCTGGAAAACCCAAGCAATGAGTGGGAACATCAGGATCAAGCCCTAGAATATCAGTATATTTCCAAGAAAATATATCTCAATTACGCTTTAAAAAAGAAATATAAATCTCTTTCTCTTCAAGATTCATGGATGCACTAATTAAAGTGGGGGCGTGGATCTTCTTTTGTACCCAGATTTACTTATCTGAGTTCATCCACGGTGGTAGAGATACCATCTTCAAATTCTAGAGTATCATCCCCAAGTTCTTCCTCTTCTTCTTCAACATGTGTTATTTATTCTATTTCTACTTTCATAGTAGATGAAGAAGCAGGATTTCCTTGATCAGAAGAGATGTTAAAATTTGAACATCTTGAAGTAGAACCTTCCATTTCCGACCTGATTGATGATGAAGGGTCTTCCATGGGTAATAAAGAGAAGATTATGGAATGAGAATCGACATCTTCATTCACCTCTGGAATTTCTATAAATTTCTCTGACCTTGTTGGTGATGTATAGACTTGCTAGATTTCAGAGGATGAAATGAAGACATCCCTATTTGAGCTTTCATCATTTCTTGGTGAATCACCAATTTCTCCCATGCTATCTGGCTTGATTTTCGTAATTGACATTATGTAAGTTTCCATAATGGAATTTCAATTTGGGTCTATCCTGTCAATTTGACTGATAGGCAACAAATAATCTGTACTCACATGTGTAAATGGGTTTACTGGAATCGTTTCCTAACCATATGGAGCATTAACTTTGGTAATCTCCCTTGTTTTGGATTTCTCCTTTCCCTTCATGTGATAGAATTCAGTTTCAATGAATTGAGATTCACATGTCTTGAACGAGGACTTATCACCATACAATTTCCCAATTTGACCATTAGAACAATATTTGAGACATTGATAATATGATGAAGGGATAGCCGCATGTTGATGTAGCCAAGGTCTACCACGAAAGATGTTGAAGGCTAAGTCTTGATCAACAACAATGAAATATGAATTGTATACAAGATCTCCAAACTGACTACTGTGTGTAATCTCACCCAATGGTTCTTGTTAATTTTTAACACATCCTTGTAACATCAACGTAGAAGGAGATAAATCAGATTCTGTGAGGCCTAGTCGATGATGTGTACGAATGGGGATGAGGTTGACTCATGAACCATTATAAATGAAGACTCTTAGGACATCTAAACCATTGAACATGCTAGATAAGTAAAAAGGTCTAATATTTCCATGCATGACAACATCTTCATCTTCGACTATGAAAGATATCACTACATGACATTCTGAAGGATTATTCTCTACATTGTAGACTTCAGCTGCAGCAATTTCAGTTTCAAACTCAGGTGTACTTGACAAAACCTCAATGAGTGCCTCTCGAAGATCCTTCGATAAATTCAAAGCATCAATAATTGATAACTTTTCCGGTATTTGGGCCAAGTGTTTCAATACATCATACTTTTGATCCAAAGGAATGTGTTTCCCAAAAATAACATGTAGTTTCGCAGGTGCCATAGAAGTTGATGCTTTGGAAGTAGATGAATCTTGTACTGGGATAGCAGTTGGTAATACTCCTGGCTTTGGAAGATTAGACTGATTAGGTCTACTTACTTGATGAGAGGAAGAAGATGGAACCTTCAACCGATCTTCCAGAATAAATTTTCTAGGACTGAATCTGCGTTGTGTGGAAGAACTTTCTTGTTCTTGTTGTGCTCGTTGAAGGGATCAACCATGAGTTTCTGCCTCATACATAGTTCTAGTAGGGGTGGAATTGGAATAGTGGCCTCTGAAAGATCCATGTCCTCCCCTGTATCCTGAGCCTCTGGAACTTCCCATGATTCCTCTATTTGCTACAGGTAACTCAGGCTCATCAAAATTAAAGCCGCAACTAGCATATGGATCTGTTAATTGAATCATATTAACAGAACCGAAAATCTACTCTTCATCCGATGAAGACTCTACCTGATTAGCCTGTTTAAGCTATTCCGTTTGGTGGGGTGGTGCTCGTTGTTTCGAAGTAGATGGCATAAAATCTTCCATAGTCAAAGACAACTTAGGCTTTGACATGATCACATTTTCTTTCTAATTGTTCCTCTTTCTTTGAATTATGCCATTTCTTTGAGGATTTTCCCTCTGATGAAGAGGGTTTTGCTGTGGCATTCATGGTAGAAGACACAATTGGTTTTTTCAATTGAGTTCAAAAACTGACATTAGTTCGGTTCATCATTTTTCTGACCATCCAATAATCATATCTTTGCGTATTTTTGTTCTTGACTTCTTACCGCTTGCCTTCTTTCTCTTGATCTGTAGCAGTAACACTTGCTACAAGAGGTAGAGAACCTTTTAGTTTGACTTGTCCCAAGTCAACCAATTTTTGCTGGAGGTCCTTGAAGACAAAACACTCCTGAATGAGATGCCCCAACATTTGATGAAATGGGAAATAATTGGGATGGTATTCATCTCCTTCCTTGTTCGGCCTCTTGGGTCTTGTAAATAGAACCAAATTATTTTCCAGAGCTGAAATTAAATAACCCGGAACTTGTTCATTTCAGAAAGAGTAAAGGTTTTTCATCAAATCCTCAAATTGTTTTCGTCATTGATCTATTTGATCATCTTGATGAAACGGCCTCTGTTGTTGGTGCTCAGGAGGTGGAGCCCTTTGAGAAGATGAAGGTTTTGAAGTAGAAGCAGGTACAAGAGATTGTTTAAGCATAACTGTAGTAGTCATTGCTTTACCAATTCTCCTTCGTGGAGCTGATGGAATTACAGGAGTCTTATCATTAGTCTTCATAAGAGAATCTTCAATCTTTTGAGCGATTGAAGTATGGTCTCGAAACCCTGCTTTGTATTTCATAGGGATCAACGGCGTGCGTAATTCATCACGAAAATTTGCCACACAGATTGGAAACAATTCCTCTTGAGGGAGTGCTAAGCTCAAGGAATACGTTAATCCCTTCCAGTGATCAATGAAATATGAAACCCTTTCATTCTCTCTTTTCATACAATTTTTATGATAAAAAACTATTGTCTTTTGCAACGTTGAACTGAATTGAAGATGGAATCTTTGGTGATGATCCTCTAATCTGTTAATTGACCGGGATTGCAAGCTTATGTACCAGACAAAGGCATGAACTTGTAATGACTATACAAAAC
The DNA here is from genome assembly GCA_963277665.1 of Viscum album. Taxonomy (NCBI): domain Eukaryota; kingdom Viridiplantae; phylum Streptophyta; class Magnoliopsida; order Santalales; family Viscaceae; genus Viscum; species Viscum album. The sequence goes on along the minus strand of OY728155.1, from coordinate 113,733,937 downwards.
ACCTGAGCTTAACTACTTCTTATTGTAGAGGGGTTCCCATCATAGGATCGTAACGAGAAAAAAATGTGTTAAGTGCTGCTCTGGGTCTCCCAAACCATTAAAGATTGGGAATGTGGTACTTGAAAAATTTGATGGCGAAGGAATTGCATCAACCCACTCAGGGTAAGCTATCTCTTTTTAGTTGAATTTGAGCACACTTTCCCTCCATAGCATCCAACCAAGCTATTAATGAATCAATAGTAGTTATTAACTTTTGAGAAACATCTGGTTGGTCTTGGACATGAACAGGTGCAATGACTGGAGTTGGTACAGATGTGGTGGATGGTGCTTCAACTGATGGTAACACCGCCAATTATTGTTTCTCTTGACCCGTAGGATTAGACCTGTGAGGGTGTACTGGTAGAGGATGTTATTCTTGATCCATATCAGTAACCACAACAAATTCCTTTGGCTGACTGACTCCAGCATGATTATGAGGAAGACTATCCTGAAGTAGTTCTGCATTCAACCTCCTTAATTACTCTATTTCCTACTCTTGTTGTGCAAATCTTTGTTCTAGTGAGATTGATTGGCCTTCTCCAGAGGAAGGGTATGTAACCTGATTCTTTACTTTCCCCTTATTGGACAACTTTCGGAGAGGGGGAAGTGGGTTACGTGAAGGATTACCTAGGTTCTGAGTACTACATTGATTTCGTGTATGCACACCTTCTTCGTGTGTGTCTGTGCATACAACCTCTTGAGTATGAACCTCTTAATCTGATTCCTCCGAGTGAGGCTCATCTGGTGGATCATCAACTATGAAATTGATGACATTGATTGATGCATAACGCATTTCATCCCTTCTATCGGCATTTCTGCGATATTGTCTTCTTCCAGGTCCTTGATGAGACATTGCCTTTTCTGGATTTGATCCCTCAGGAACTTATTGATGAACCATAATTTGGAGAGAATCTCCTGATAATTTGGCTCTTCATTCCCCTATAGGATTCTTACCCAATTGAGAGAATACTGACTTTCTCTGAGGGAGGGATTGAGTATTGGAAAAATTCCCCAGTCCGATGGACTGGGGTTGTTTTTTCTCAACTCCTCGAATCCTATTAGTTGATTCTGGGGGTTGGGTTAAAAGTGTCCCCAATCTGGCGAGCTATGGTGGTTATTGACATGCTATATCTGAGACCGTATTGAATGATCTCCTGATATTACATAATTGAGTCCAAAAATTAGCAGGATGCATCAAACTACATCCACTTTTATCACCTAGTTCAAAATACTGTTGGATTATTTCTGACACTTCTGACACTTGATGATGTGCTTACTCCAAAGAAGAGGCATGTTCAATATTCTTATTTTCTTGATGCAGATGTAATTTAACAACTTGTTCTCTTTATGCTTGATTTTGAGAGGAACTAGTTGAGGTCTGTTCTTGGGAAAGCTTTTGATTACAAACAAAACCCATTGACTGTGGTCTGCCATGGGCAATAACATTGCATGCGACCATTTTCGGCAGGCTTTGCTAACTAGAGAGTACAGTGAAATTTAGCACTCTATGAACACCCCATCCCCTGATATGAATACCAAATGTGTAATTGGACATTTACTGGTCTAATCTTCTTAGTGCGCCGAGGCATGAACATTGAAGGGTTCTCTGCTGTTTTTCAGTTTTCAGATATCGAGAAACTGAGAGAGATGCCAAATCAACTTGGCATTGTAACCCTTCTATTATCTTGAAATGATTTTCATATTCATCATAAGATAATATTCTTTTTTTCAACTGACAAGTAGTTTTCCATATGTTGAGATGAATATCATGAATTCCATCTTCCATTAACATTTATGGAATATCATACTGAGAATCAGCCAAAGCCCAAAACATAACTGGCACTTCACCCTTTTCCAGTTGTTTTCTCATATTCAGTACTTCCTCTTTATCATTCAATGAAGATTATTCTACCTGATTAGACCAGAGATGGTGCTTCCTTGCCGCTTCCTTAGATTCAACAAGATTAGTAGAGAATTCATTGATCAAACTAGAAGATGCATGACTTAGGGGTGGCTCAGAGAATGACCTACACCCAGGTCTATCTTCTGATTGATAAAGTCTTTCACCTGATAATGGTAAAGCATCAGACATGACTGGCATCACATTTTCAAGTGCCTCAAGATAAGAGTGTTTTCTCGTCACTACATTGTCTGTTAGATAATCTTCCATGCAATTTGGATCACTACTGCGGAGAGGACTTTCACAACTAAATTCATCATCATGGGGAGGACCACCATGGTGGGTTACAACAAAATAAGAAACATTTTTCTCCTTAGTCTTCTGGCCACACAGAGGGTTCTCATGGTTCTCATCTGAAGATGAAACTTTGAGATCGACCGAATCTTCATGAACCAAGTCTTCATGAGTAAGTGTCTGATGCTGACCTTCATAATTAATGTTCGTGCTATTGGGCACTGAGAGAGTAAAATCTTGAGTTACAATAGATAGTTGTTTGAGTGCATCAAGAATTCCAGCATCGAGTAAGGCCTTATTAATGATTGGTCCATGATTTCTTGACTGTGCTGGGTGATTCTTCTTCTTAGATGCTTTCTTACTCACTTTGGGAACAACTTGTTGAAGAAAGTGGTCATTATGGGCAGATGTATGTGCCTTCTCAGGAGAAATTATCAGGTTATGCTGATTATCTCCACTCAAATCATGTGTATGTGCCTGACTTGGATGTCCGTATGATATGGGGGAGTACACCCCAAAACCCTCTTGTACTGGAAAAATGTGTCCATCTTTTCCGAAGTGAATTTTTCATGTGTCACTCCATTGACAGGGATAGATTTATGTGTCTTTCCAGGTGATGCTGCTGAAGCTGAATAATATCCATGAAGGTATTCGGAATATGAGCAGGGATTTGCTTCTGCTATTTCACCATTGACATAATGTTCTTGGTGACTTCAGCAGCTGGAATGGGGATATACGTCCATTCCATGCTTGGAGTAGGTGTATGTGCCTTCTCCTTTCATCCTTTTCCTATCAGTGAATTCTGACAGTACTCATGTGTGGGGGCAGAGAGTTGAGTCTGCCTCCTGTTTGTCACAGGAGTTTTCCGACTGACTTCTCTGAATGCTACCAAACGAGACTGTTGGTAGGCTTGATCAATACTAGAAATTGCATGTTCCTAATAATTGCACTCCGCAGAACGTGGTTGACATGATTCTTTCTATACTGATAGAAAAAGCTTCTTCCAAGAATGATGAGTGTAAGCAGGTGTATGTGCATGTTTACCAGTTTTCAACAAATTGGGTTGGCGGGCCCCATCATATGTAGTCAGATGAGCCTGGTGACTAGCGGATGATTTATAAATAGGTGTATGTTCCTGTCTATAGTACTCCATCAGAATTGCCTGGTGGGATTGGCGTGCTGCTGCCAGACGAGTCTTCTATACATTGGAATTAAAACGAACGGGTGTGTGTGCCCGCTCGTTGCTTGCAACCAAGTTAGGTTGGCGGACTTCTCTGAAGATGGCAGAGATGAGAAACTGCTCACTGTTAGCCATATTTCACCTCTGGTGGTTCATCTTGCCTACTGTAGTTCGGGGAACCTGAGCCGAACACCTGGAGATGACACCCTCATCATGTTGGGGGCGCACTGCCGCACGAGTCTGGCGGTGATTGTTGGTTGGAGCCCTCAGGAAGGACTCCTTCGTGAATATACAATATGAAATCAAATTTATACCCATCACATAAATATACATTTCATGTTACTTACTTCGAAGGATGTTTCTTTGATGGATTAATCAAACTCTCTTAAACTAGTGAAATAATGGGATAAGTCTCCCATGGTCTACTAAAATATTGATGTTTATTAGTTATCCCCTACAGATATAAAAACCAATGGTCAATTTTTTCTCCCCAAAAAAATTACAATAGTAAATGAGTTATCACCTATGGGGAATTTTATATAACCTATAACAACTCAATTGGACATGATATATTCTATTATAAAATAATTGACTTATTAATCACTGATGGTGAAAAGGATGCCATCAACCCTAACATTGTTAATGATTAATCAACAACATTGAATGAGATATGAAAATATAGCTTATGTTAATGAGATATTATAGTTAATAACCAATTGAATGATCCTTCACCAATGATGAATGATCTGACATAATTAATCACTACATTAGGTTAAACACATACCTTCCCTAATAAATTATTATAATAGTTTCATCTAAATAACCAATCCATATCACGTAAAAACATCCTCTTATAGATTTGTTCTTATGATTCTTAGATCCTTTAACAATCACTAAAATATAAGGCATAGTCTCTGCCTTTCCCCTAGGTTAATCACTGTTTCAAAAAATTGATATCTCAATGACATCATAATCAAGAAACTTTATCCACCTAGAACCTAGACTGTGAATTTAACTTATTATACCTCATGTGGAACTCATATCAAAGTAATCATCTCTTCCACTAGGACTAATATCATTTAAGGTATCAAATAATTTTTATAAATTGGCCCGATGGGATTAGTTATCTTAGGATTAAAACTTCCCTCGTAGTTATCACTTGTTAGGTAATAAATGTGCATAAGCCCTAACCCACAAATCCCATGCCTCAGGTCATGAATCCAACCCCTCATTGGTTAATAATGTTCTATCATACCATTTTCATAATATATCTCAAACACTATAAATAACAATTTTTCTCAATTACATAATTCTATAACAATATACCTATTAAGCCACACTATTTGGCATTACTAAAAGGAATCATCACTAGCCGAAACCAAGCCCAAAACACTAATATAGATTATTTAGTTGGTATCTAACTCATGATTCCTCTTTTAGTAGAACTTCCATCATTTTAACATTATAAATTTTCAAGAATTCATCATTGATTATAGATATCTATCAATGATTTCTCCAATTTGGTATTCAATACCTTATAACATCACCCATGAAAAAAAATAAAATAATTACCCCTAACCCAATGCTCTAATAAAAATAACATATTCCTATAAAAAAACATCTCTAAACAACTATAAATATGTTCTAAGATTGAGTAACCTATATAGTTCTAATATGACATTATTAAATTATGTAACATTGTAATGATAACCATCAATGTATATGTGTACATAGTCCAACACCAAGAGGACCCACTACAATTTACACAAGCTCACTAAATGCACCCATCATAAGGGAACCCACTGATGGTTCCATATAAAGTCAATCACATCCACTTAATACCATATTAGAATCATAAGATACATAACTAATTCCAATATAATGGTAATATTACACACCACTAACCATAAACATGGAATTACATCCTTCTTAAATCAACACCACCACCCAGTTAACGGTTAACCCACTGTAATAGATTATAGAGACCATCATCCAATGACTTGATCCCCTATCACATATATGATATCATATATATTAATTTTATAAAATGTATAATAAATTTCATTTAATCATCCTTGATGATATAATTTAATCACAAACTGATAAATTTCAGTATAAGGGGTATAGTCATTGAATCCTTATCCATCATATTTGATTTGACTCCCTATTCATGAATGAGACTATAAATAAAAAATCTCCCAATTTATCTTATAATTAATTTGATAATTTATCCAACATAACCACAATCTATAAATAAAATCATTAGGAAAATTATTTCATGCCAAATGGTGTGTGATAATGAGAATAAACCTTTTGTGATCCTCTTTTGTGATTAACATGTGAAATTGAACACATATTAGTCATATTTTACCATTTTATATTGAATTAATATATTGATACCAAAACACAGTGTCACTAAATTAGAGATTAAGAGATAATAGTAAGATTAAATTATTGAAGGGGATAATCCAACCCCAATTCACTAGAAAAATACCTCTAAATCAACTAAAAATTATACATAAGTAGAGAGAGGAAAAATATAATAAGTGATGGGAGTTCCCTGTAGTTTATTTGGTTAACCATGGTGACCCCTTAGTAGTGGTATAAAAAAATAAATTTTTAATTCCATTTCCCACAATATTAAAAAACCTGACATGAGCTATATGAGACACTGGGTATACCCTCACTCGGTACTCAATGTCCTTTAAATGACGCCTCCTTCATCAATTCAATCCATTTATTACTCAATACCCTTGCTTTTGAAACAACAATATTATAAATAAGGACATTATCTATGTCGATAATGGTTTATATTATATCTTTAAACTAACTTATAATCCCCCCACTAATAAAGTTTAATGGGATTTATTAGTGAATAAAAATCACTGATAAATGATGAATATTATCAGTGTCAATTTGGGTAGATTCGAGGTGTCCATTTTAGATATTGTTTAATTCTAAAAAAATATTCCTATTTTTTGTGTTGTATTCAAGAGCTAATAAATCCTCTATCATCCACTACAGTTTACTAGAATATAAAATATGTATTTTAATAACCAACATCAAATATAAAAATAAAATTAGTTTGAATTTTTTAGCATCTTACCCATATTTTCCTATAATGAAAAAATATTTATATTATAGTATTTCATTGAAAATATTTTTTTCGTTGATACATTATAGTTGAGTTAATATAATAATTATATTTATGCACAAAACTTATAACTAAAATATATACAATCACTAAAAATAAGTTTTATATTATTGGAGAGATTTTCCATGGATCAACTAACCATGTACACAAATCATGTGCATGTAATAAAAACGATGTTTATTGTATTAATAGTATATAAATAAATAGTAACCTATAATAATTTTAATTTTATATAATACAATATAAATTATATGTAATTTACAATATATTTTATTTATGAAATTCTATATGTAAGTAAAAAAATAATAACCAAATATATCAAAAATATATCAAAAATAAATACATAAATGTATTGAATATTATATCTTAGGAATGGACATTATTTAATTACTAGTTATTTGTATGATTTTGGGTATATTTTGTGTATGGTTCAGGGATTGTTTGGTGAAAAGTCCAAATGGAAGGAGTCTTAGGAGGTTCCTATAGATGTCGATAAGGATAGTTGATTAGGTACCCGATATAGGGGTACCATGTACCCACTAACTAGAATAGGGGTTCAGTTCTACTAGATAGGATTCATAGTTGTTAGTGATCTACTAGATGTAGGATGTAGTTTTGTATAGTATGTAGTTAGTTCTAATAAATATTTTGTTAAAAATGGTAGAATTTTCTTTTCAATGTATTTTGTATCTATTATTAACTTGAGATCAAAATGATTTCGGGATTATTTAAATTATATTTGATGTAATGTTGTTAACCTATCACCCATATTCATTCCCAAATGCCAATCATATATTTTATATATTTAGATAGTGGATTTCATATATGATGAGTATATAGGATTCTTCTTAGTAAATGTGTTTGGAATAATACCATATAATTCAAAGGCAATGAGTTTTATATCAGTATATGATTATAATTAAATTTCTATTTCTTCTAGTTCACAAAATTCTAGAATCCTCATGTTCATGATGTAGATAATGGAATGTTCCATGAGTGTATTTAATTTACATATAATTTTAGATGACCCATAACTTTATCATTCCTTTATCAAGTATTTATGAATGAATTTTTGGATAAATTTCTGATTAAATTTCTTTTATACATTCCATTTCTTAGTAAATAAATTGAATTTGTGTCCATAAATTAAATATTGTTTATTGAATCATAATCAAGACCCTAAAATGTTGTTATGCGGAAGCAATTGATTCTACCAATTCATAAAAATATGAATGTGTAAGGGAAATATCAAATATATATATATATATATATATATTAAATGAATAACATCATAATAATTTTAGGTGGTTAAAAAAGGATATAAGGTAGGATGGAATGGGAACATTAATGTATTTTTTTTCTAAACCCCAATTAATTAATTCATGTAATTAGTTAATTTAATTTATACAATTTTTTATATTTTTTTACTACTTATTTTGTTTAAACAGTTCTATTATGAATGTAATTTTATTTTCCACATGTGTTAATGAGATTTATGTTTGGTAATCATGAATAATTTTCCAGAAAATGTTTCCCATTTATTGGGAGAATAGTAATATTTCTTAGGCTATATTGGTTGTTGGTATCATTAAAGAAAATATATTTTAATAGTATAAAAAAATTATTAAATTTGGGAAACATTGCGTACCATGCTTGGAGTATTGGCCTTAGGTATGAGTTATCAAACAATTTCAATTGATATGATTTTAGGTGATGATTTAAAGGCAAGTAATAATTTTTAAAAAGTATACAATGATGAATTAAAAGGTAAATGGATGTCTAATGGGTGAAATAATAGAATAATTTATATTGAGGATTAATCGGGGTTTCACATAGTGAGAATTACATGCTAATTGTTTTAGAAAAGAATAATAAAATAGACTGTAAAAAGGATAATTAGAATTATTTGTCATGAAAGGGTTGATTAATGAACCATGGCTTGAGATATGAAATACTAAAGTCATGTTAGGAGGTTTTGATGCACGTTTTTCCCCAAAATTATGAGATTATAATCAAGAAAATATTTTTTTATTTATGTTCATTGAATATTCTATGTTTGGAGAAAAAATGAAAATGTGATTTGTTATGGGATAAAATTTATGTGTTGTGTAGTGGTTAGAAAATATGAATAAAATGTTTACATCAAAAAAAAATTTCATTAGGTTTGTTCCATGATAATGATCACATTCATGTTACTAAATTGGGTAACGATATGATGTTTTATGATATTTCGCATCTTTCCCTGAGGGGATTACTATATTATATGCCATTGTATATTTGGCCCTATGGGGAATGTAGAAAGATATTGCATGATATGTAATATTTCCAATTAAGGGGATAGATATATGATATGAAATGATAAGTAATAGTAGACCATATTGGGTTGGAGGCATACACATTTATAATTCAGGAGAATCCTAATGGACTTATTCCATGTGCATTGTTTTCCTTCGGTGAGGATGAGACTTGTGACAATATCTGAGAATAATTCTTGATCAGTATGTGTTGGAATTGAATGAAACTAGCATGACATGGTCACATGAATAGAAATATTTTATATCTTGATTGAATTGAATGGAATCATTTTTCCTTCAATGTATTTAAATGTATGAACATACCAACCCCTTGAGATGATATGGATTTAGTGGTTTCTGCTAATTAATATATTCCACTTACTATATGTAGAAAAATAAAGACCAGAAATACTACATGCATGACATTTTAGGTAAAATCATTGTGTAACACCCTAGGTATTAGGAGCCATTATTTTTTTTATTTTTTATGTATATAATTCCAAATATTATTTAGCTAATATGTAAAAATAATTAGAAAATAAATATATTTTTTCCATAAAATATATGAAAAAAACTAATGTAACATTATTCAATTATAATGGAACATTACAAAAAAAATCACATGAATCTATGTATTAAACACCATTGATTATTACATCTTTTGAAAGTGCATAACTTGAAACTGGATTATAAATAAAGAACAATAATCAATTCAATACTAGATGTCTACATGACCGTATTTACCATCAAGGATCACCAATAAATAGTGAAAATCTATATCAAGGAAGAGTATTAGTGTAATTTCCCAGCCCGACTGACCATTATCGCGGTAGCCAGGCTGGTGGGTCACATGGCCTCAAGTCTATCTTCCCTTATGAGAGAGGCTACCGACTAGAAGAGAGGGTGTAAGGAGGTGATCGTTTAGATACTATAACCTCATGATCAAGGCTTGAATAGTATAAAATTACATTAATTGTTTAATCCAAAAAATATAGACAATAGTGGAAGGCAGATAACAATAATTTAATATATGTGGCCAACACTAGTTATATAGTAGATGAATGCATGGAAATATAGAGATAAACATTCGAATGTAGCCATCAAAACAACATTCATTACATTACAATACAAATAGCTATATAAACATAAAATTCATAATACAAATCTTCATCAGCTTCATGAGCTCTAAATCTATCCCTGGATCCTATCTCCAAGCAAGAGCATACAACAAAAAGAAAATTTTACGGTCTGAATTCCTTCGAACACGAATGGTCTACTTAGGCACCCTTGTGTAATGGCGGCCCATGTAGTGTGTGAGATATTAATTTTGGTAGTCCATTACCACCATTGTCTATCCATATACATATAGTTTAATATAAATTAAATAATGTGCAGGTATAAAGAGATGATAAAAAAACTACATGAATAAACCAACACCCATCCACGTTAAAAAGGGACAACTGGCGATGATACCTGCTTCTTCCAATGGATTGTATGTATGAACATTTTAGTTTTGTATATATATATATATATTTATCCACGATCAACACAAACACACACATAGATATATATATATATATATATATGTTTATGTAAAGATATAGGTATGTGGGGGTGGATTGAGATATATAACTGCCATATGTATTCTAGGGGATAGCTCACAGTCTGCCCCAAACCTAGCTCCAAGAGACCTTTTTAATCTCTTTGCTCAATGTGATGGTATGATAGGGACAAAACATGCAGGCATCCAACAAAAAGTCTGAGAGTTAATAATCTCTACTCACAGGGTTATAAGACTGATGTTGATTTAATAGAGTGTTGAGGCTCCATGTTAATTAGTCCTCTCTTACCATCATTTCACTAATGATGTAAGTTAGTGTAGATTCATTATGCTAGTCATAACTCCCTTACCATCTTTCTCAACATTATATAAGAATCATTGAGTTGTAATGCTCATAAGACCTCCATAATAGCAAGCAATAATTATAAATGGCATGGGGAATCACCTCTCATCTATACTCACATATAATACTAGAATATAATCACATTTATGATGCAGTCAATGAGGAAATACATCTCATGCTGAGAAATTATCCATCCTATTTTAACCATCAATCACATTTATATTATAAAACACGAGGCAATAAATCTTTTGAACTTCAGATATCCATATCATTTTATACATAAGAAATCACATTCAAAAATATACTTATTGAAAACCATATTATGTATTTCAATTTAAAGATGATCATATTGACCAAATTCTTATCGAATACATGGAGAAATTACATTAAAACAAAAACATAAGAGAAAACCCATTCTTCATTTCATTTTGACATATCTTATCCCATTTAATCCATTCAAGGAAATCATGACATTAAAATAACCATCAACTAAAGGTTCAACAAAATCAATTTGCCTAACAAGGAAAAAAAATTTCAGGTCATTTTCTAAAGGGTTCATGCTTGTAATGCTAAATGAATTCTACCCACATCACTTAGTCATTCCTACCATTCCACCCACCTTAACAATTTCTTTTATGTAACACCCCAAGCATCCATGATAGAGTTCCCTTTGAACAATTCAATAGATTGCGTTGTACCCAACTAGGAGTTTTAACACTCCATGACTAGTCAAACTAGCCATTATGAATAGTAATACCCACTTTTTAAAATTTTGTAAATTTTATTTTTTAAAAATGGACATAATTTTTGGATTCAGAATATCAAAAATAGCATACGGTGAATTTTTGGTATTATTTTGAAAACATTCAACTTTTGATGAATTGTGAAAAACAATGCGTTGTTGTTTAAAATAGAATTTTTATTTAAATAATTAGTTATTTTATTTAAATATATATTAGTTAAAAATAGAAACATAATACCTATATATGTTCAATGTATTTCATTGGAGTCATCTTATAATAATATTAGATATATAAAATTTTATTGAACTGTTTACTGTCTTTTATCTACCTTCTAGGCGCATTTGCAAATTTGCATAAAACATAATTTTACCACTTATATGAATTTAATTTCAAAAATATGATAGAAATGATTGACATCATTATATAATATGTGGTTCAAGAAGATAAAAATAATTTTTGGTGAATAGTATCTTTTGACTTTTATTTACCACGGTTAAAAGTAAATAGGGTAATTAAAGGTAAAAATGATTTTATAATTAAACAAAATCATGTCCTAATTCTTTTGGATAAGTTTTTTTAGGAAAAAACTATCCTTTGTAATAAAATATGATCCTTTTGGTTAATTTGAATTATAGTGGGACATTTATTATTATTTTATTTAAAGAAGAGTTGAAAGTGTTAAATTCAAATGTTCATAACTAAAACATTTTAAATATAGGTTTATAAGTAAGAAAAATTTAACTGTATAAAAATTATTATAAATATAGAAATATTTCCTAACTAATGATATTTTAATTATAATTTTCAGAAAATAAATAATAAAATTTATTTTTGACCTAATGATGATGTAGTAATTATTGTTTTTATAAACGATTAAAATAATTGATGTAATAAATATCCAAATAAATGTAAATTGAAACTCTTTATTCCTTCCACTAATTTTATAGATTTATATGAAATCTTAGATATGATTAATTGAATTTTTCTCGAAATAATCACGATGTTATGACTACCGCTAAAATCAATTACTAAATAGTGTCAAAATTGACCTGAATGAGTTATGTAGAAAACATACTATATTATTAAATGATATAATAGTCCTAAAAATCAAGGGTTTGTCCAAAAGACTTATATAATAATATATATATATATATCATTAATGAACCACATGGGGTTCTACTAGTATTTTATTCTATGATTATTATCCATATAATATAATAATAAAAGTATACATGGTAAAATTTTAACTATTTAACTGAGAGTTAAATAAAAAAGAGAAGGTTAATATGGTGACCAATACCTATTTGAAGCCTATTTGTTGAGATATTTTTGACCCATACCCAACATAACCTTGAAATAAAACATTTTTCAGCTATTATTACTGAATATGATTGTATAATAATATAATATTTCAAGAGTTTCCTAAAGTTACCCTCACCTATCTTATAAAAGGTACTTCCTCTTCTCTCAAAATAACACCTCCAAATCCTTTTAAATAGGAAAAAACATCTTGAATATCCTCCCAACTACAATCCTTTCGGCCTAGAGGCCTTACATTGAACAAAATCCCAACCTATGGAGCTCTTTTGATCAAATCAAAAGGAAACACTTGAAGAATAGGTAATAATTTCACCACCTCTTTCAAAGATCTTTTCATCTTACACTTCCTCTTTCTTTGCTGTTTCAATATCAAAATAATAAATCCCATACCTTATAGATAATTTGATGTTATTATAAATATTTTAGTACCATATTCATTAATATATCCATCCTATGAATGACAAATCACCATAGGTGCATACATACAACTTACCATCTCCACGTCGTGGTGTAGTTTGTTATTCAACCATTTCATTATTAATATGGGTATCATAATAAGTATAATTGATTTAAATAATAAATATATCATTTTAAGTATTTGTATATATGATAAAAAATCCAATTACATACAATTTCTCCATCAATAGAATGGTATTTTCACTCATGTGTACATACGGATTACCATATCCATGTATGAGATGAGATTCATTCTCCATCGTAACCATTCAAGAATAAATTTCAGTTTATTATTAAAAAATAATTTTAAATAACTTAATATCATTCTGTATATGAATTAAAATACATATTACCCATAATGAACATGACTTATGTAAAAAAACATATAAAGAAAAACCAATCATTTATCAACCGAAATGATGATACTACTGAAATATTATTAACAACGAAATATTAGAAGATCATATATGATATCATATTTATGTATGTGGTTCTTGAAATATTTAATAACGGTTATTTAACTATTATACAGGAGTATAATGTACCCTTGACATTGAAAAAGTACAAGTTAAGGGTTAATTCTACAATCTCTTCATTATCCGAGGTTGTTTAGACGTTAGTATCTACTAGGACCTCTTTATAATCCAGATCCATCTTTCTTAAAAATGTATTCCATTTTTTTTAATATTTCCTATACTATAGTATGAAGTCATTTATACCCTTTTTTACATTTTATTATATGTTTATAAATGAATATTTCTGTTATTTTCCAAAAAAGGGCCTTTACAATCATTTCGAAAAAATAAAGGAATGAATGTCTTTTATCTTATGTGGCAGGTGTACCTATTTTCCACTATTATAACACCTTCAAATCATGCCCTAAAATCTTATAATAATATTTCCAAAATAAATGGTTTCTTTTATAATTATGTTAATTTTACAAGGTTTCAAAATAGAAAGAGGAATTTCTCTCAAATAGTTTTCATTTCATCTATGTCAACATCCTTTGAATGATTTTAAACTTGTTTGAAGTTGTCTTATAATGATACAAATATTCTATATTTTATATAAGGTTTTGTGATATATTTGACTATCGATGTGTTATTTTTATACCATTCATGGATTATGGATAAAGTATTGACATTTTGTATTCTCGTTTTAATACGAATGTATAGGTTATGTTTAAACCTTTTCATATGAGGAATGAATTGGACCTAGTAAGTGACGGGTGGAGTCTTTTATGGATCCTTGATGCATAGGTAGGTCTCATGATACAAACAAGTGCATTGACACAAGGCCTTGACAAAATATCAATTGTAGTCTTGGCACGAGGCCTTGACTTTGTTGTTATGAAGTCTGGCATTATGCATTCCATCAGTCTGAAAATTGTAATAGATATAGAATGTGATTATTCAACTTCTAGAATATCCATGTGAATAAGTAAACGACATTAATTTATTTATATTTTATATATTATGCTGATGTTTTAAATTTAAAAGGCTTATATTTTAGTCTGATACATTGACTCAAATGTTTAAGCTTATTTATGAATGTTTTTGCTATATTGTTATCCTTACAGAGCATCTGAGCTCACCCATTTCTATGTTTTTTTCCCATGATGTGAAGAGGTATTTTATGGTTGACCTACAGGGATAACCTAAGGGATATAAGTGTGTTCAAATAGAACAAAATGTTTTTGTTGTTGTTTATCTCTTCATATAATGTAAAACATATGTATGTATCTAGTACATTGAAGGATACTAAAATGATCGGTATTTTGGGACTTGATTCCCTGAATAATGTCAATGTTATGTAATAATGCACCGAATCTAGTTAACTAGGTTTGGGTCATTACAATTGTTATCAAAGGATGTTTTGTACAAACCTTAGAAAATAGATTTAGAAAATCTATGAATAGATAACAGTATCCTAAGAACAACTTTGAGGATTAGTATAGAAGAACATCCTAGATATTTGGAAATGTAGATATTTTGTGTGTTTTCAGTGCAATACATACCTATCTAGAAATGACCAGGTAGAGGCGGCTATGGAATAGATGTACCTAGGAGTGAAATCTCCAACAAGGAGTTTCGAGCTTGACCTAGGGTATCCTGGTACATGACAACGGGCTTTGCTGCACTCTTGGTTATGACACTCCAATGGGACATTCTTAAGATAATTTCCATTTTCTTTACAAACCATTAAGATGTATTTATGATTATATACCTCATCAAACAAAACATTTTTATTATTATGTATTATATCTATAAAGAATTCAATTTATGTTATGTGTTTTACAAGATTGGAATTATGTACTGTGATTCATAAAATAATCTAGTGTATGCCATTGTTTAGATATGGTTCCTAGTGGAAGGAATGGAAACCATATCAACACACTTAATCCGTGTAGATATTTACCTCCTACTCAAGATAATTATAGTGGAGATGGTGATGCAACTGGTGCTGATCATCTTATCAACCTACTGTGAAAAATCAATCAGTTTATGAATAATAACCTTACCTTTATGGAGCACCCTGATCCACAACTTGGATGATAAATATTAGACCGATTCATGAGACAACAACCACCAAAATTCAATGGGACTAAAAATAAATTTTTAGCTGATCAATGAATAAGTTCCTTAGAGATAATATTTCTTACTTTGGGGTGTAGCGAAAGGGAAAAAGGTTTCATTTAGTTTATCACCTCTCGATAGATTCATATCAATGGTGGTCATTAATACAAATAAAAAGGAGGATGGAGAAGTATCAAATATAGGATAGAGGGATTTTAATGACCTTTTCATAGAAAAATACATTCTTCTCGACCATGTGGCAGATAGGA
Source organism: Viscum album (assembly GCA_963277665.1). Classification (NCBI taxonomy): domain Eukaryota; kingdom Viridiplantae; phylum Streptophyta; class Magnoliopsida; order Santalales; family Viscaceae; genus Viscum; species Viscum album. The sequence goes on along the minus strand of OY728155.1, from coordinate 113,717,808 downwards.
AAAGACAGTTTCTGAGGCTGAGGAAAAAGAAGGATGAGAATTTCATAAAGTATGATGCTAACATTTCAAGGATATCAAGGCATGCAACAAATTATATACATAACACAAGGAGTAAGATAGATCATTTCTTTTATGGGACAAAACCATTTCTCAATGAAGAATTATTCTCACAATTATTATCATCATAAGAAGATATTGTCTCATGTTCTATCAAGATAGTAAATGAATTCTATAAGTCTTACGACTTTAAAGAAAAGAAAGAGAAGAAGAGATATTCTGAAAACTCAGCAAATGGAAATATAGGGAATAAGAGAATGGTTAAATATCTTTCCTACCATAAATGTGGTAATAAACACCCTGATACTTGCCTAAATAGAATGAGAGTTTGTTAAATGTGTGGTGAAAAAGGCCACCAAGCTCGTGCTTTCAAGGGAAAGAAAGTGGATGTAAATTTTGAATGCTACAATTGTAGAAAAAATGTTTATTATGAAAACAAATGTCCTATGTGCCAAGGAAACTTATCTAAAAAAGTCCAAGGGAGAATGGACAAGCTTATGCGATCACTACGGTTGAGGTTGAAGCTCCAAAAGACATAGTGGTAGATAATTTAATGGTTTCCTCATGTTTATCAAATGCATTATTTGATTCTAGATCATCGATTTGTTTCATATCTTTCTAGTTTGATAAGAAATTAGATATTTCCAATTTGATTTAACAAGGGAGTTATCAGTCAAAACTTTTAGAGGATGTATCATTGCAACAATGTTTTGTGAATTGGTACCCATTAGGGCATATAAATGTTCTTTATCTACTTATATCATCGTCATTCCCATGAATGAATTTTATATAATTCTCAAAATGGATTGGATTTTCGACCATGATGAGAAAATTTACTGTAAGAGGAAGGAGGTTGCAATTTTTGATGATGATAAAGAGTACCTTATCATTAGAGAAGAGATGCCAAAAACTGATTCTAATCTAGACACACCCCAGTAGCTCTACTAAATTCAATTTTTGGGGAGGAAGATATTGAAATAACTATGGGTGATGAAAAGAATGTTCAAATAGATAATTTACCTTTTGTACAAGAATATATTGATGTGTTTCTAGAGGATTTACCTTGAAATCCAACAGAAAAATAAATTGAGTAATCCATAGATCTAATTTCTAGTTCAAGGACCATATCGGAGAACCCATACAGAATGGGCATTATGGAATTTCTAAAACTAATGAAACAACTAGAAGAATTGAGTAATAAAGGATTTATTCTCCCTATTGTTTCTCCATGGGGATCCCATGTTATTTTTGTTATTAAGCATGATGGATCTATGAGGTTGTCCATTGACTATAGGGAGATCAATGCTATAATAATAAAGAACATGTATCTTCTACCACGCATTGATGATTTATTTGATTAGATTCATGGAGCTCAAAATTTTTCAAAGATTGACCTTCGATTTGGATATCATCAATTGTGTGTGAAGAAGGAATAAATTCCGAAAACAACATTTCTAACAAGGAACATGCATTACGAGTTTACATTAACGCCTTTTGGGCTGACTAATGCACCCTCTATTTTCATAGATTTAATGAATATTGTTTTCGAGAAATATCTTGATGACATTGTAGTTGTATTTATTGATGATATCATTGTATAATACAAAAGATATGAAGACTATGGAGATCACTAGTGCATTTTTCTAAATACTCATAGTAGAAATGAATTATATTGGAAGTTAGGAAGTATGAATTCTAGCTTTAGGATATTTCTTTTCATTTCCATAATTTCTCTAAGGATTAAATCTCTGTTGATCCTTCAATGACCAAGGAAACACAAAAATGGCCTCACCGGCAAGTATAACTGAGGTACACCATTTTATTTGTTTGGTAGGTTATTATCGGTGCTTCGTCCAGAATTGTTTCCAATTGGCTAACCGATTAACCCAGATCACACGTAAAGGGATTAAATTTTTTTGGAAAAAAGAGTGTGAAGAATTTTTTGATGAATTGAAGATAAGATTAGTGAAAGATCCTATATTTAATCTACCATAGAAGAATGATGGGTTTGTTATTTATAGTGATTCTTCAAAGAAAGGACTTGGTTGTGTCCTTATGAATAATGATAGAGTTATTTACTAGGCATCCTAACATCTAAAAATTCATTAACAAATTATCCCACTCCTGATCTTGAGTTAGCATCTGTAATTTTTGTTGTGATAATATGAAGACACTATCTCTATGGTGAAAAATGTGAGATATATACTGATCACAATTGTTTGAAGTATATTTACTCACTGAAAGAATTCAACATGAGGCAATGAAGATGGCTCAAACTAATCAAGGATTATGATTGCACTATACAGTACCTCCTGAGGATGGAAAATAAGGTGGAATATGCTTTGAGCAGAAAGGATCAAAGAGTTTTGAACAGGAGAAGAGTTGTGAGGGATCCTATGTACATGGATCTAGTAATAATTGATATGGGAATAAAAATAGAAGGTGAAACATCAATACATTTTCAAATGTCTCCAATCTATCTTTACAAGAAAGGATAAATAGTTCTACAACTGATGATGAGGAGTATCAAAAGAAAATTAAAGTTTTGAATGATGGGAGATTAATTTACTTGTTTATGAAGATTGAATTTTGATATTTGGAAGAGAATTTATGTACCTGACATACCTGATCTAAAAAGGGAATTTTTGGATAATCCTCATAGCTCTAATATCTCTATACACCCTAGTAACACTAATATGTATAGAGATATGAATGAACATTTTTGGATGGACAACATGAAGAGATATATTTTGTATTATGTGTCATGATGTATGGTTTGTCAATAGGTGAAGTCTAGAAGGCAACATCCTAGACAAGTCATGAAACCCCTTCCCATACCTGAGTGGAAATTCGTTTATATTACGATGTTTTTTGTCATAGAAATACCAAAGACTCCGAGAAGGAATGATGCAATATGGGTCATTATTGATCATCTTACCAAATTATCATATCTTATAGTTATAAGATAAGATTTACCACTTGAACATTTAGAATGACTATATATTAATGAAGGTGTAAGACTTCATGGATTACCCATATTGATTTTTTATGATCATGATCCCCATTTTACATCAATATTTTGGAAAAGTCTTTAGATGGCTTTGTATACTAAACTTCATTTGAGCACTACCTACCACCCTCAAATTTATGGAAAATTAGAATGAACTATTCAGACCTTAGAAGACATGTTGAGATCTTTCTCACTTGATTTTCATGGTATGTGGGATCAATATATACATCTAGTTGAATTTTCATATAACAATAGCTTCCATTTAAGCATTTAGATGACACCATAAGAAATGTTATATGGAAAGAGATGTCACACACCAACTTGTTGGGATGATGATGGTGAAATAAAAATCGAAGGTCTACAAATTTTTTAGTAAACAATGGAAATTGTGAAGGTTATTCAACCCCACATCAAAGAATCTCAAAGTAGGAAAAAGAGCTATGTTGATAACCAAAGGAATGATTTGTAATTTCAAGTAGGAGACCATGTTTTCTTGAATGTAACTCCATGAAAGGGTGTTATACGATTTGGTAAGAAGGGTAAATTAAGTCCCAAGTACATAGGACCTTTCTAAATTCTTGAACAAATTGGAGTTTTTTCTTATCATTTGGCAATGCTACCGAATCTCTCCAGAGATGACGATATGTTCCACGTATCGCTGTTAAGAAAATACATGCCTAACTCAATGTATGAAATCACCTATAAAGAAATAAAATAGGAACCTGATCTATCTTATTGTAATGATCTTAGAAATTTTCTTTATACCAGATAACAAGTGCAGAGAAACTAGATTACTTGTTCGGTAAATGTTCTATGGAGAAACCATAAGATGGAGGAGGCAACGTGGGAACCCGAGGATCTTTTGATTAAGAATCACAAAAATCTATTTATGGAATAATATTCCAGAACTTTCGAGGATGAGATTATTTGAATAAGGGGAGAATGTAACACCCCAATCATCCACGATACATTTATCTTTGAATAATGCAAGAACTTCTTTGTACGCAACATGTAGTTTTAACACACCATGACCAATCAAACTAGCTGTTATGAATAGTAATACACACTTTTTGAAATTTTATAATTTTTATTTTTCAAAATGGACTTGATTTCTTGATTAGGAATATCAAAATTATCATAGGGTGATTTTTGGGTAGTTTTTTGAATACGTTAAATTTTTGATAAATATTTAAAAACACCATGTTATTGTTTAATATCGAATTTTTATTTTAATAATTAATAACATTAATTAAATTTATATTAGGAAAAAAATAGATATGTAAAACCAATATATTATTAATGTAATTCATTAGAGTAATTTTATAATTATATTAGATATATGAAATTTTATTGAACTTTTTACCGTCTTTTACCAACCTTCTAGGTTCAATAAGATGAAATTAATTTTTGGTGAATAGTAAACTTTGACTTTTATTTACCAAGAGTAAAAGTTAATTGGGCAATTAAAAGTACAAAATGATATTATAATTACCCCAACTGATGTCCTAATTCTATCATATAAGTTTATTTCCACCAAAATCTACCTTAGGTATAAAATATTATCCTTTTGGTCCACATGGATTAGATTAGGACATTTATTATTATTCTATTTAAGGAAGAGTTAAAAGTGTTAAATTAAAATTTTTATAACTAAAAAGTTTTTAATATAGTTTTATACATAAAATAAATTCAACTCTAAATATTCATTAGAAAACTAAAATGATTTCCTACATAATGGTATTATTTATAATAATTTTTAGAGATTAAATAATTAAATTTATTTATGACAAAATAATGATGCAATAATTACCTTTTTAGTGAATGGTTTAAATAATTTATGTTATAAATATCCAAAAAATTATAAATAGAGATTATTTATTCATTTAAAAAAATTAATAGAAAAATATGACCTCTTAGGTTTGATTATATATTTTTTTTGATGTAGTCATGCTCTTATGACTCCCACAAAAATAAATTACCAAATAGTGTCAGAATTGACATTAATGGGTATTTAAAAAAAATACTACATTATTAAATGATATAATAGTCCTAAAATCATTGGATCATCCAAAGGAGATATATAAAAATATATATATCATTAATGAACCACTTGGGGCTCACTTGGAATTTTATAGCATGATTATTAACCATATAATATAATAATACAAGAATATATGGAAAAGATGAATTATTTATATAAAAATTCAATCTAAAAGATAATGTTAATATTGTGATCGAACCCTATCTAAAACTAGTTGGTTGAGATTTTTTCTACCCATCTCAACTTTATCCTCGAAATAAATAATTTTGGAGCCATATAAACTGAATTTTATTGTATAATAATATCATATTTCATGATTTTCCTAAAGTGAACCTCATATCTCTTATAAAATGTACATCCTCTTCTCTCAAAGTCACACCTCCAAAGCCATTTATCTTAGTGAAACCCTACCCAAATATCCTCCCAACTACCATCCCTTCGACCAAGAGGCCTTACTTTGATCAGAAATCTAACCTAATGATCCCTAGTGATCAAATCAAATGGAAACACCCAAAGAAGAGGTAAAAATTTATCCTCCTCTTTCGAAGTTCTATTCTTCTTCCACATACTCTTTCATTGTTGTTTCCATACCAAAATAATAAATCCATTAACTTATACATACTATGATGTTGTTATAAATATTGTAAAACCATATTCATTATTCTTTCCATCCTATGAAGGAAAAATCACTAATAGTGCATACATATGACTTACCGTCTCCACAACGTGGTGTAGTTTGTTACTCAAACACTTATTTATTTAGATGTATCTAATAATGAGTATAACTGATGTAAATAATAAATATAACATGTTAAGGATTATGTATATATGATATATCTTCCAATTACATACGATTTCACCATCAATTGAATGGTATTGTCCATCGTACGTATGTACAGATTATTGTCTCCATGAACGCGATGAGATTCATTCACCATCATAACCATTGAAGAATAAATATCATTATATGAATAAAAAGTAATTTTTAAGAACTTAATATCATTTTAGATATGAATAAAATTCATCTTATCCATAAGAAACATGACTTATGTAACAAAACATAAGAAGAAAAATTAATTAGGTAAACCCCAAAATGATGATACTACTTAACTATTATTAATAATGAAATATTAGAAGATCATATATGATATTATATTTTTCTATATTTTTCTTTTATAACAATATAAAAAATAATTAACAATTATTTAGGACGTTAACGTACTATTATCCAAGGAAAAGTACAAGGTAAGGGTTAATTCTACAATCTCATCATTATCAGAGGTTTTTTATACATGAGTATCTGCTGGGATCTCTTTATCATCCACTTATGTGTTTCTTAAAAATGAATTTCAAAACATTTTTACTATTTTATAGGATATGGGTTAAATTGATTTATACCCTTTTTTGAATTTTTATAATATTTTTATAATGGAATCTGTCTGTCATTTTCCAAACAAGCCCCTTTACGATGTTTTCAATAAAGGTAATCAAATATATTTTTTTAACTTATACGGCTGGGAGGCTATTTTCGGTCGTTATAACACCTTCAAATCTTACCATACGATATTATAATGAATATTTACAAAATAAATGTTTTCTTTTATAATTATGTCTCTTTTAAATGGTTGGAAAATATAAAGAATTATTTATTTCAAATAGTTTTGATTTCATCTTTGCTCACATCCATTGATTGATTTTAAAATGGCTTGAAGTTGAATTATTATGATACAAATCGTCCATATTGTATTGAAGGTTTTGTGATATGTTTGACTGTGGATGTGTTATTTTTATAACATTCATAGTTTATGGATAATGTATTGAAATTTTGTATGCTAGTTTTAATACAAATGTTAATGTTATGTTTAAACCTTTTCATATGAGGAATGCATTGGACATAGTAAGTGACAGGTGGATCCCGCTATAGCTCCTTGATGCATCGGTAGGTCTCATGTGACAAATTACTGTCTTATCACCAGGCCTTGACATAATCTTATTGGTAGTCTTAGAACAAGGCCTTGACTATGAGGTCATAATTTTTGGCACTATGAATTTCATCATTATGAAATTGTTTATTGAAATTGAATATGATTATTCGACATGTATAATATCCATGTGAATAAGTAAATGGCATTAATTGATTTATATTTTCCAAATTATGATGAATTTATAAATTTATCAGGCTTATGTTTTAGTCTTATAAATTACCTTAAATGTTTATTATTATTTATGAATGTTTCCGCTATATTGTTATCTTTAATGAGCATTTGAGCTCACACTACTTGAAAAATGCAATTTCCCGGCGGTTGTTTTTGGCTATGGTAGTAGTTTAAACCGCTGCCTTATGCTTCTACAGTGGTTTCCAAAAACTACATCTAAATTCTGTGTTAGGAAACTATTTGCGGCAGTTAAAGGAATTTAGTGGCAGTTAAAACCACCGCAAAAAAAAATAATGCCCTACGGGGAAAAACTGCCACGACAAAAAATATAACCACTGCAAATATGTATAGAAGATAGGCCAATATAGCCGTGGTTAATGCCGCTGCTAAATGTAACTCTAATAGTTTTAGGCGGTTAAAACCACCGCTAAAGTGTAGATTTAGAAAAAAAGAACCTTCTTTTGGAGCCCCTGTACCAGAGCCCTGCAAAAAACCATTCCAAGAATACCAAAACATCGATAGAATACATACTATAGTCAATTTAAAAATATATGCTTAACTAACCACAACTAAATGAATTGTTTAGTGAGTAAAGGAATGAAAATAAACATATCAAATGGAATAATCCTTGTATCTAATAAAATTTAGTGGTAAATTTATGTATTTATAATTGACCATTGTAGACTCATATATAATAGTTGATCCTTGATTGGATGTTCACATGTTGTGTACAACTTATATGGTCACCCGTGGGGAAATCTTGGAGAAATGGGACAATATGATTTTTTTCAAATGTTGGTACCCACACATATCTTCTATAATTGTTCAAGAATGTAATAACCCTTTATATATGATTATTTCATAGAACCCAAGGAATCCCTTAGGTGATGGGACAACTTATAGTTGGAATTTCTAAAGTGGGAAATTTTCTAGATTAACATGTCACCATCAAATTGACTCCGTTGAGATTATATATGGGTTTCCAAAATTTTAATGAATTGAATGAGTTAAATGTAAATGATAAAGTGAAATAGATAATTAATGATGGGTTTGATTTGTTAAAATAAATCAATTTGTTTTAAATGGAATGAACCCATGTAATTGTAATGTCATTTTCATTATTTATTCTTTAAAAAATTGTTCATACGAACTATAATATTATAAATGGGAATTGAACATGGATAAAGACATGAATAAGTGGTTATTCCTTATCTATCACGACACAAATGATTATGCAATTATTATGTATATGGTGTAGATAGAAGAGATAGATTTGAAGTAATTATCCTTTCTATTTATATTTAATATATGCTTTTATATATGTTGTGGTATGATGGTATGAGATTGTTGAGCTAGGAGATATCACAATTACTTACATCATGTGTTGAGCATGGTGTATCAAAAAAATGTTACTATATATGTATTGTGATTTACCCACCACATTCCATGACTAGAATTTTGACCTGATGGTGCACTCAACATCCCATGTGTTGTTTCATGGTATCTCTCACTCTATTAGGATATAGGGAATGTACCCAATTACATGAGCACATAGGTTCGTTAGACTAGTTAGGGATGTCTGAGTTATGCCATGGTTTATTCATCAGTATTATTATAAGTATATGGCTATATACATCTTCACATACCGTGACAATATAGGTGGATGAAATATATATAAACTATATATATTACTTCTATATATATAGAAACTATTTAGATTCCTATTCCATCTATGTGTCAATAAATTTTAACCCTCCTACAGTACTTTAGGAACATGATTGGGTGGTTATTTATTTAGTCCGTAGTTACTCATAAGATGTTGGGTGTAGTATGTTGGTGGTAGACCCTTTATCACACGAATAATGATGTGGTAATATTTTCTTGGGATTAATTTATGTTGTTATTCCATGTGGAACTATTATAAATGAAACATAACATAGGAATTAAGTAAAATCATCTTTCGCTTGGGTTATTCCATGTGGAATTATAATAATTGAAACTAAATATAGAACAAAGTTAAAATCATCACTCTCATGGATATTGGTTCAATTTTTGTTAAGAGTGATGGATCAGGGTCAAGTATCATATTTTCTTCACTCATGTGATTTCTTTGGAAAATGAGTCCTCACTGTGGTTTCCTTAGAAGGAATGGAATCTGGCTCCTAATATATTGTAACTCCAATTCTGTATCTTCATTATTTTTTTTGCAGAATATAATAGATGTGATCAGGAACATTCCTTCAAAGTGAATAGTGTCTCATGAAGGGGGATGATATATTCTATCAAGGAATATGGATGATTATAATAAATAATTTGTGATAGGGTAGTTGATGTTATGAATGGTATGTAACATATCATATAGTATATTTAACATTTTTCTAGGGCCGGGGGTTCTACATAATCTTTTGGGAGTTTCCCATCAGTATGTCGTGCTTGCTGAGATAATGGACACTTTTATTCAAACCACCTGACTGTTCTTGGAGTCCACATTGGAAATGGTGGGAAAACTCCATTGTAGACAGTGTAGAAAAATTTCCAATAATCTCATATCAGTATCTATGGATTCCAACTATTTTTTGAAATTTTGGATACTAGGATTATTCCACACTAATGGTTGATATATATTAAACATGTCAGCGAGACATCCATTCTCATCCCTAGGGATTGATACAAGTGCATAACTAAGAAATACTTCTTAGAAATGGAAATGTTGTGGTAAATGAATTGGGATAGAAAATTTAGGATACATTATTATAATAAGAAAATGAATTTAGGAAAAATGAATCATAAAAATTCAATCATCCCAATAAAGAGTCAATATATATGGTGCATACCACACTCGAGAAATCAAGACATACAAGTAATCATAAAAAATCAATAAAACACCTAAAACGAAACATGAGAAATCAAGAAAATGTTAGGTCCCGAAAATGTTTGGAGGAAAATATGTTCCACACATAATACATATACAAACAGACTATAAATATGTGTCCACATATCAACAATACTACTAATCACTGTCTGATGATTAACAGATACCGTCACCCTCTCCACCTGCATCTCTACTTCCTGTTACCACCAGTAAGAAAATTATATTGAAAAATAAATAGTGTTGCACATTTATATTTAAACATAAAACCAATAAAAGTTTTCAAATTAAATGATGTTGAATTTTTGTTATTTACCTGTTCAAAACTAGTCGATGCAATACCATCGAGGGATATCTGCTCATCTGCTGACGTATATCAGTCAACGCTTTCTGCATAGTGGATATTAGAGCCCCCTGATCTGGAACTGTGTTTATTAGGGAAACAATATCTATATAAGAATCTCCAGGTATGGACTCACTACAACTAGGAGTATATGTATCTGAAATCCCAGATGGCATGCCAAAGACCTCAGATGTTGGGGTTCCAAACCCATCCCGCACACTCTACCAGGATTCTCCTTCCTAAGGACTTTAGCAATCGGGTCATCCAAGGAGATTGAGTAGGACATCCCATGATTGGATCCCATAATTCTTTAATTTTTACCTATAAATCAAATGTCAATATATTTTTATATATTTAAAACTGATAAAAAGTTATTATAATGAAAAAATGAGTTCATACCCCAACTTCGTTGGCAGGATCATTAAGAAAACATCCATCATTTTTTTGTGAACATCCAACAACACTTTAGTTCAGGATGATTTGTTCCCTAGACTCTGTGAATGCATTAAACAATGATAAATAAATAGTTTAATATATTAAAAAAAATATTATCTTATAAATATTAAAACTAATGAATAGATTACAAGAGTCGATCGAATTCTAGAAAAGCATTTTGACCCTGCAGTGCGAGAGATGTCTTGCTTAGCCCGACTTGATGCATTATTTAATGAGAGATCCAGAAATAAATAAAATCTAATTTGATAGTAATGTATTTAATGCCGTATTTTATTTATATACTTGTATAAATTTAAAATGAGGTTAGTATAATAATAAATATTTAAATACCATCTACATCTCATCATGATGTCTTTCAACAAAAAATATTCCACTATACATTGGGTACCCCATTGGGTAACTTCTCATACATTTATTGGATGGTCGACGAAGTATCATTGAAATCATTCCAAAATCTCCATTTTAGGTCTTTACATTTCTTACCAAAATTTTTCAATGTCCTATTTCGTGTTATCACATCAGCAACTTTAAAGTGAAAAAACATCTATATAGAGAAATTGATTTTGAACATATTATTAACATGACATTCAATTACACCATAAAGAATTAAAATTACCTTTATTTGGGAATAAAAAACTTCATTTTTCCAACTTGGAGGCATATGTCTCTAATCATCATAGGAAATAGGAAGGAAAATGGTCTCCGGTTTGAGCTGGCCTAGAATTTGGCCATGTAATCATGCGGCATCATCCGTAGGGACCCTATATGAATCAAATAGGTGAATTATCTTCTCTCAATTTATATTCCACACATATGAACCATTTAAATAATTCTCCATAGGTTCATATTTTTCATCTTTAATGAACAAACAATTATTATAAAAAATTCAATAAATTTATTTATATAAAAATATGAACCTGTAACAGTGACCCTCCTGTATGCCCCTGATGAACTAGAAGGGGTACGCCACCACCCCGCTGATAAGCTTGCTGAAGGGGGAGTCGACGACTCAGATTCTAAAGGGATTCTCATAGAGGGTGTAAGAGATGGTGCAGGGGGATATGGTGGAGAGGGTAGGATGCTGGTGGATCAGATGACGTAGGGAGGGAGATGGATGGATCGTCATCTGTCGCAGTAGTGGATGAAACAGTGTATCACTTCATCCTTTGAGTTCCTAACATTTAATCAAATAAAATTATGTTCCAAAAATATATTTAAAAAAATATAGAAAAAAAATATAAAAATGATAATAGATGCTCGTTACTAACAAACAAAATATACATAGCAATGATAATAAATGACTGAAAAATGATATCAGTTGTTGCTGAATGAATAAATAACTATAAATAAAATCATCTTCCCATTAAATCATGTTATTTTCATACTCCATTACTTCATCCACTTCATTCATCCTTACTAGACTAATATTTTCGATATCGTGATGGACAAATAATTCTTCTTCTTCTTGTTGATGAGATTTTATTTCAGAGGTCAAATCTTTCACTTCATCACCCATATCATACAAATATCATTGTATTACGTGAGAACCTACACTCCACCATTAATCAAAAACATCATTCACATAATATATAAATTTTTCTTGTGATTATAAGATATATGGATCATGTAGTTCACGATCACCAACATCCATCAAGCGAGAGAAGTTCACAGAAGTAAATTGCTAGGAATATCTTTTAGCACCTCTGATAATATCGATCCAATTGCATTTAAATAAAACCACATAAAAACGCCAATGGTAGTTTAATTAAATAATATATGTTAGATTTAAATAGTATCCCACTTCATGAAAATGTAAATATACCACTATTCTATGTTTTCAAACCCCTTTCTCGATTCACTGTACAAAATGTAAATCCATTCACATTGTAAGAATCGAACTTTCAAACTTGTTTTATAGGACCTCGAGAAAGAAACATCAAATATTCTAAAAACTCGGCTCAAGTATCATAATTCATGATCTAAAAAAACAAATATACATTATTATATTTACAAAATATATGTGTCAGACTAATATTCATATTAATTTCAATATTTATGAACTTACACGTCGTGTAAACCATTCTAAAAGCTCTTTATTAACATATTTCATTTTATATTTCTCATTTTGTGTTCATCCTCTCATTAGTCTCTTTGTTTGTATCCTCAACTCTTCAATAATTGGATCTACAATTTCTCTATTATGCAGAACATATCTATGTTCCCCTAATAATTCCAAATATATCAGTGTCACATTTGAGGTCCTCCAAATTGATCGACCAATAGCATGAAATATTTTTGATTTCTGATGTATTTGAGATAGATTCGATGTGTCATTTACATGTCTAACTCAATTAAAACTGGTCACAATATAATCCAAGTATCTAGAACAAAAGGTAAGACAATCCTCATTCAAATAGCCTTCAAAAATAGTGCCTTCGGGTTGAGATTTATTTCTCATGTATGATTTCAAATTCCCAAGATATCTGTGGAATAAAACAAACATAATTATGAGTTTAATTATGTGCCGAATTTTTTTATGTAACTTAAAAATATATAAATAAAGTACCTCTAAATTGGATATATCCATCGATAATGAATGGGGCCTCATAATTTAGTTTTCTTAACCAAATGCACAGTTAAATGCTTCATGACACTAAAAACGATGGAGGAAATATCATATCCATTGTACAAAGGGTTAATAAAAACTTCTCCTGGAGGTTGTCAAGCTAAAATGAATGTAGAGATTTCTAATATAGTTTTCTAAAAAATGTGGATAATTCGAGTACACCATCAGTATTTTTATCAGGTAAAAATGTGCCCAATGCCAATGGTAGTAACTGCTGAAAAAAATATGTGAATTGTGACTTTTCAATCCATATAACATACAAATCTTCAAGTCAGAACACCTCGAGATGTTACTTGAATACATATCAGATACCTTCAAAATATTTAAAAATAGAAGGAATGTATATTTATCCCTATTTTTCATTGCAAAAATTTCCAGAGCATACTTTTCATTCTCATCTTCCCAGAGATCATGTTTTATATTCATTACTTTTATGTCTTTGCGAGCATTGAGATAATCCTTTGACATTCCCTGCTCACTAAGCAGTGTGAAAATCAAATTTTCATAGACATTCTTTTCAATATTAATAACATCAAGATTATTCCACAAAAAATTAACTTCCCAATATAGATGTTTGAAAAATATACTATTTTTCTTCCATGGTTGCGTTCTGATTTCAATTAATGATGCACTTCAAACCCATTTCCTAATATCATTCAAATGATGAACCTTCCCAAATTCAGTTTCAACATTTTCAAGTTATGTCAATATTTCATAACCAGTTATCAACTTTGGAGGTGGTCTATAATCAATTAAACAAATAAATTTTGATATGTTTCCCCAAAATCTATGAGATGCATCAATAAATCTTCGATGGCACAAGAAGAACCATTTTCTACTGTGAGTTAGCCATTCGGGATCAAAATCAAAGTTATAAACAGGACAAGACAAACCTACTTAAATTTTCTAACAAGATAAATTACCAAGGCCAAGGAAGTCACTAATGGTCCACATTAAAGTAGTTTGGATTTTGAACATTGTTTTAGAAGAAGCATCATATGTCTCAACACTGTTTCTCTATAACTCCGGTAATTCTTCAATAAAAGGCTACAAGTATACATCAATATCATTTATAGGAATTTTCTATCCAGTAATAATCATCAAAATGATAAGTGATTTTTGTTGCATACACATCTATAGAGGAAGATTGTAAGGGATCAAAACAACTGGCCTAATGCAATAACTGTTACTCAATGTCCCAAATAGGTTCAATCCATCAGTAGCCAATCACAAATGAACATTCCTAGGATCATCTGAAAAATATGGATTTAATGAATCAAATGTATTCCATGAGTGTGAATCTCATGGATTTCTCTTTAACCAAACTTTGTTATTATCTACATAATTCCACTTCATGTGTTCAGCAGTTTTCGATGACATGAATAATCATTTAAATCTAGGATTTAAAGTAATGTAATGCAAAAACATTTCAGGTGTGTTCTCCATCTTCTTCTTCAGGAAAGTATGTTAATTCATACTTCCAACATCACCCATTGACTGCCATCTAGATGATGAACATTGATTTTTTTTTCTGTCTACTTGAATACTCTCGCCGATAAAGCATACAATCATTGGGATAGACATGTATTTTTGTATAATTCAAACTAAGCCTGCTATCAAATTTTTTCATATCATAAAAATATGTGCTGATTTTTCCATCAGGAAATGCATCACCCAACAATTCCAATATTATGGACAATGCCTTATTTGTAATTCCACATATACATTTGATATGGTACAACATCAGTAGAAAATAAAGCATTGAATATTTCAAACATCTACTATACAACTCTAGATTTCCATCATCAACTAAATCATGAAACATATTTTCCTCACTGAAGTTTTCTCTTACATTTGTCCCCACTGAATCAAGATAAGGATACAATTATTTTTTACAATCTGGACCTGGTTGTGTTACAGTCTCAAAAAAATCACATGTCACATTTTAATTTGTAGCACCCTCATCTGGTTGATCAGTAATGTTTGGATGTTGATAGTGGTGTCTTGCAGTGCCGAATTCATCATTTATTAGGTGTTTCATCTATGTTTTGATTGTCGATGAAGTTGAGATCCATTCTGTGAATTAACATCAGTTCTCAACCTTTCCGTAACGTTCGAATCTCCATGCCAAATCCAAAAAAAATATTGATCACGGAATTTCTTCAGTAATAAATTTTCATAAACTTCATCTCTCTTCAAACATCTTCTAAATTTACATTTAGGGCAAGTAAACCTTATTCTCCCTTCAACAAATCAATTGGAAATTAAAAAATCTAAAAACTCCATCAAACCGTTATGATAATGAGGTGTGTTCCTCGGTAATGTGATCCAAATTTTCTCCATGTATATCACAATGTACCTACAAAATACTAAAAAAAATAAAACACATAGTTACTACTAAATAGAGAGAGATTCATATACACTTGTTGGAAAAATATATACATTTTTTACATAATGTTTTCCAATATAAATACATATGGTAGATCAGTCACTAGAAAACCTACACATGAAAATTAAAAAGATCCATAAAATAAGACGAGAATAAGGATCCCATCATTGTAGTTTTTTGTATGTAGTGCTCCACCAAAACAGATGGAATAACTAATGATTCCATAATATTGATATCACTATGTAAAGGGATTGATTAATCATATAATAATTGAATAGAAGTTAGGAATATAAAATGTAAACAAACTCTTACCTTAAAGTGGAACGTTTTTTAAGTAGATAAGTAAGTATACAACGTATAATTGACCCATTGGTGGGTATGTGTAAGTGGAATAATAAGGATATGAAAAATAGATGTCTTCTTTGAAATATAGAGGTTGGGTTTTCTTGTTTGTTTCTCTTGGTCCTAGTGTGGACTGTCTCGACATGGTATTGAAGACAATAATGAGATATTTTCGGTGATGAAATTGTTATTAATGTTATAATAAAAGTTAAAGATATACCCTTAACATTGCATTCATCATGGTGATTCTAGTGGATCATATAGTCTTAGGTGATTCTGGATCATGCCAAGGGTTAAATTATCAATTTGGGTGGTGTAACTTATATATCAATTGTCTTTATCTATTTTGTTTCCACTATGTGTGTGTGTGTGTTAAGCATTGATTTTTATCACTCAAATAGGTAAGTTATGTTTATTTTGTAAGAAATTATAAAAATAGAAATGAATTACTATTCACTAGTTCAAACCCATCTCATTTAAACAACTCTATACCCAGATCTATTTGATGATGGTCTTGAGCATATTTTATTCACTCATAGAACAACTACACCTTCTTTATCATTCCCTTCACCAAATTTATTCTATGATTAATTAACTCTCTAACCTCTTTCCAACAAAATATATATATGTAAGAACACTCATACGATTCTTTAAATGGAGTTTTAGCAATGGTTAATCAATAGTTATTATTAGACTAAAACTCAAAAAACGGTAAATGATTCACCCAAGAACCAATAAAATCAAGAATAAACATCTTCAATACATCCATTAGAACATGGAACATTCTCTCTATCTGACCTTCCATCTGAGGATGAAATGTACTGCTTAATGAAATAATGAAAAAAAGCATGCTACAAAATCTTCTACAATTGGGAGGTAAATTAAGATCTTGATCTTATATGACCATTATTGAAACCACATGAATCTGCACCACAATGGGAACCTATAAATGGAATAACATACAACAACACTAATTATTGAAAATAAATAAGTAATATTCAACCAAATTTAATGATCCATAATGAGGTGTTTGACGATAAAGTATTATTGTTTATGGAGTTTGAATGATTAATCAAGTTGATTGTGATTAAAATAGAGCATAATAAGATAATTATATTGATTGAATTATTCTTTATATGGAGTTTTATATTGTAATTGTTTTCATCATGTAGAGTAGAATTAATCTACTTTCTCATAATGAAGATTATAACATCTGTCCTTGTAGAAGAAGTGCACAAAAACATCGAGATCGACACCACAAAAAACCCAGGGTTGAATAAGTACCAAAATTTAGCATTCTATACTATTATAAAAGAGAAATATAATTGTATAAACACATTTTATCCTTCAAGTAGTGTGTGTTGAATGAAGCAAAGAGAGTTTCACATGGGTGACCATTGATCAAAAACCATATAATTATAAAGGAATTGTTCATTCGAATGTAGTGGCCACAAATAAAATATTTATATCTAATAGAAAAATTATTTGATAGGGAATTTTTTTATATTAAAACTTCATCACGTGTCTTCCATTTAGATGAAACCTAGTGCATGTAAAACAAGTAAATATAACCTTATGTTTTTCTATGCATTAGGTCCAATTTTTTTTGAAATTCAATGTCAATGAAAAAAAAGCGATAGATTAATCATGATCTAGCTCACACAAGAATTATAATTGACGATTGGTTTGGGTAAAATATTTAATGTAATGAATAAATAAATTTGGAAAGAACCTTGATACCCCACCCCACCTTGAAAACAATCACATAGGGTTCCACAACACTCTTGCCAAAAGTGACCAGTCCAGACTACTTTTCACACACTATTTTAATGTCATCAACTACTATATTAGCCATCCATGATTATTTTCACATCCAAAGATTTAGAATGTTATATTATTTTTATGTTCTAATTTTTAATATCATGTTATAAAAAATTTTCAAGTTCATTAGGGATGATATTGTGTTTATAATAACCATTTATTTTCATAAAACCCTAAATTGTGTATGATTATATTCTTTTTCTTTATCACATATCCTATAATACATGAATGTTTTAATTTTACTAATTACCATTATAATTCCACTTAAAATTTTTTGTAATGGAAGAGAGAATGAGTTTTCTCATTTCCTTATATAATACATGTATCATTTGTAGTGGTGGAATAAAAACTCCCTCTATTCTATGCAGTAGAATACTTGTATGTACCAGGAAAAATCCTTTGGTATGGGAAAATTACTAGTGTAATATATTAAATGTTAAAAAAAATATTATAGTGTTTAAAAGTGAGAATGTTTGAATGTGTAATAGATGGTCAATTATGATTATAGATCACCTGATATAAATTAAAAAATAAGTTTTTATCTCAACTGGAAGTGGAAAAAACATATATTGAATGAGACTGATTGTAACAAACATAAATCATCTCATTTTTAAAATTATTTTGATTGAACATCCACAAACAGTTCATTGGAATTCTTGCTCATCATAGTCCATGACTATTTTATTTATGTGCATAGTCACCATTGGGAGTCCTATCGAGACACAACTAGAAGCATTATGTTTACCACTCATTTATGTGAAAATTTACCTATTCCTTTCTCATATTGGGATCCCATATAAGGTATCTCAAGAATTATTGGAGTGGTTTTCCACATTCTTTTTGGGTGTCACTCCATACACAACCCCCTCTAAGTTAGAAATTGTATCCCTAAAAAGATAAATGTTTTCTCAAATTGAGATCATTTAGTACACTCATAGATCAAAACGTAATTATAAAAAATATAAAAAAACAAAAATGAAATTTACCTCTCTGCTGTTGAATAGCACACACAAACATCTACTTACTCCTATAAAATAATCTTTAATGTGAGGGGTTGGATTTAATTTTAAAAGCATATTACAGTGGGAGGAAAATGACTAAAATATATTTAAATTTTATACTATATAAACATCCTCATATACTAAAAAATCAAATATTAAATTAAAATCATGGGTGAAATCCAATTCAAAATCCTAATTATTCTTTTCCTGAATAAACACATATGTCTAGTTTGATGAGTGCTGGTGATGAGTATGATATGAAATTTTTAAAAGAATTTCCAAATTGTTTTAAGGTATAATTGGAACTTTTGAAACCATACATGGGAGGTGAGATAGGGCTTCGGAGGGTCAGTGGAGATGGGCGTCGAGGAATGCTTATGGGCGGAGGGGCATGCTTATGGGCGGTGAGGACACCAGAAGCACAGGTGGGGAGCATATCTAGGGTTCGAGTTTGGAGGAGAAGATGCAGTCACATGGGTCGGGGGGAGAAGGGGTGTCAGGGTTGAGTGTGTGGGGTGGGGAGAATTTCTGCTATAAAAAAATGGGGGGTTTAGTAGCGGGTTTTAATAAACCACCGCTAAACCCATTTAAAAAAATGTATTAGCAGCGATTTACAGAACCACCGCAAAATAACCACCACTTAAAGAGATTTATGTTGTAGTGTCACCCCATTCAATGTTTTATTTTTCCCATGATGTGAAGAAGTGTGTTATGGTTGACCAGCAGGGATAGGATAAGGGATATAAGTGTGTTCAAAGTGGACAAAATGTTGTTGTTGTTTCTATCTGTTAATAAAATTTAAAACTTATGTATATATATAGTTCTTCCAAGGATAATAAATTGTTCAGTGTTTGGGGACATGATTCCTTGTATCATGAAAATTTTATGTAATAATGCACCAGCTATAGGTAACTAGTTTAAGGGCGTTATATTTTATCCCTCTCAATCATGGAAACTATTCTTCGAGGGACCAAGTGTAATAATTGGTCTCAAGACTATAAGGCATGTTCCATCTTGGGTGAATGAAGGATAAAGGGGGTCCATACACCTAACATACCATTTAACCATTATAATATGAAGCATAAAGAAACATCATGCAATTGAGGTAATCAAAAAAAATTCTATCACTACATTTTTATATTGAAGGCAGTGCACCTCCATTAGGTGGAATTTATCTAAAAATAATGACTCTGTTTAACAAACAATTAATTTATCTTGTTTATGATTTTTTCATTTCAACAATGAAAATTATTTCTAAAAACGGAATTACATAAGGAATATCATTAATAAGGGTGAAATAAAGATCAATTAATTAATAATTCTCTATTATTTTAAGAGGTCATTGGAAAAGGACCCTACCTCAATATAGAACAAAGCCATCCAATTTGGCTCTTGGAGCATTCTAACTGAACGATACTACTCCACTACTAAGAATATTCACCTTCACACACATGAAAGGACACATAGCCACTATAAACACACCTCTATGGTTGTGTGTACATGCATGGGGATCCTTACACATATTATTATATGCATATACATGTTCCCACTAACCTATGCATGCGATTGTATATAAATACAAGGGAGCATCTAGCCCCATATATGTAAAATCACAACCATGGTTAATAATAAATGTAACAGGGGAACCCCTATATATATTAAATTACTTATGGACATACGGGTGAGTCGCCTTAGACCTGACATCTCGATATTACATGAAATAGGTCCACAAAATAAAGAAAACATATGACGAACCTTAAAAAAGACAAAGACCCTAATTTAACACGTAAAAGAAGAAGAAACAAAAATACCATACCCTGTAATAATCCCGAATGACCAAAACCCCACAATCTACCTCAACTTCAACGACGGTTGCTGGAACATGAATGAAAAGGTCTCAAGGGAACATTCATATGACCTAATAATGAAGGAAATAAAAAAACTGGGTCCACCCAAGAGTCCTTTGGTTCAGTAGAACCCTGTGGAGTGATGGTTAGGCCAAATAAAAGTTAGGAAAATGAAGGAGAAGGGAGGAGAATGATTACTAAGAAGGATTGTGTGATGAAATTGAAGAAAACTGACTGTATTGACAATATGAGAGGGATCCGTGGAAGGGTGGGGTCACACGGCCCACAAGAGAGGGGGGAACTACATCATGAGAAAAGGAGGGGGTGAGGTTTATGTGTATTTTTTATTTTTATTTTATTTTATTATAATGTTAATTATTTTTTATAACAGAACAAAACACATGGTATGACCCAAATAGTTTTTCAAACCATGAAGCACCATTTCTAAGGGGCCTGGATAGAAGCACAATTTGGAAAATCGGGCCCAACATGTGTGACAGATTTTGTCAACTAGAATCAAGCTATATGGTTTGTTTTAGTGGGATACACATTTTCATACAAACAATGCACCCACTACAAGTATTAAAAAATCCTGTTTTTGGGGAATGATACTCCATAAACTCTTCTATCCACCTGATAAATGTTATAGGGCTTCACACAAGTCAAAAAAAGCCACATTAAAGTTATCAAAAACTCAAAATTCAATTTTGATGCCTGGTTCTAAAAATTACTAGTTCTGTAATTTGAAAAGTCCAAGAACCTTCACTTTTTAGTCTTGTCCAAAATGTGGCTCGTTAAAATTTTCCAACAATAAAACTTTTCATACCTAAGAAGATTTCAGGTACTACGTAAACCACCCAACCTGCTAGGGTCATGAATTTTCATTTAAATGGTTATGTTGCAATCCAAAACACTAAACACATCTTTATGAATTCCAAAGGAAAATGGCACATAATATATTTAAAACCCGAGCCAATGCACATTTTCCAACCGAACACATAGACGACTTTTACCCAATCCCATCTAATAAGAGACATGATCACATCGTCATATCATCAAGAATCTAGCCAAATTTAATTCCCATATTAGGATTTAATGATAATCTACCAAATTAAAACTATATCTCCACCATTTAAACTATCTATCAAATAATTATTCATGAATTACAATGATGCTCCTTGTGTAATTATGAACTGATGAACTGATCAACACCCCATAGACCATGAAGGCCTAGTCGAGTTGGTTTTTCATGAATAACACCAACTGACTCCAAATACAGTCATATTCAGTTGATGACATTCATAAAAATTATTCTTCACAAATTTCAACCATTTAACAAGAAAATGAAAAGTGAATTCCTTTAATCTAGAATAATTAAAAAGATTCTCGACTTAGAAGAAATATGTTTTATCAGTTGAACCTGATGTCATCTCCCAAGGCATCTCACATTTACAACAAAAACACACACTGAAGTCTATCCCTGACATCCAATGTTTTGTCTTAATAAAAAAATAAATAAAACATGCATCTTGTGTGGAACATTGATAAAGAACCACCCAAAAATCCCAACATCATAAAAGTGTTAAGAATAACATAACACTAACGCTCTCTTAGTGTATATTGGAAAATGAAAGATAGCTGACATGCTCATCTCTAAGCAGTGTACACTAAGAGATGTTTTAAGGATTTCCCAGTAATGTCTCTCTGATAGAAATTGTACATTCCCAATGGTTGACGATGGACAACCACACTAGAGTTCTGATGCAAAGAATTCACTAACATATTTCCAAACTTCGCATACCTCAGTGACATTTAGGCATAAACCAACAATTTACTAAGGGAACTCTTAGGTGTTCCTTCTATTTAGAAATAAAAATTTACCATATTCAACGTGACATTTCTCACCTTGGGTGTTATTTATTCAACGAAGGGAAATACGATAAACTAGCTTCTCACAAGTGCATTAGTACAAGAAAACTGAAAATGATCGTTTGACATTCCTCTGAGGAACACATACAAAATCTATGGATTTTAAGAAACCAAAATAAATATACTAGAATGTCAAAACACCTGGGTCTTTAGAAACTCATTCCTAGAATTAGGCTGAAACTATTTACATAATGTTCAAATCAATCTACCTGGTGATTA
This sequence comes from Viscum album, assembly GCA_963277665.1. Lineage (NCBI taxonomy): Eukaryota > Viridiplantae > Streptophyta > Magnoliopsida > Santalales > Viscaceae > Viscum > Viscum album. The sequence continues at coordinate 113,694,702 of OY728155.1, read as the reverse complement.
CTTGATACCATACACAACAACAAAATTGATGAATTACAACGTTTTATTGTCACATAAAACCATTTTCCTTGATCAATACATACATATTCGTCCATTATTAAGGAATTCAAAAGGTTAAATGACCTAAAAATAAACACACCATTCTTTAGGAATGTTTAAAAAACTGAAAATGAGAGTTACACATTTATCAATCCTATACTACGATCATGAAAGCATGATAATTTTTCAAAAAAATGAGTCATTTAAAAACTAATAGTTCTTCAAAGGACAATGGCACCTGAATGATACCAATATTAAAAAATATCACGGTAAAAGAAAAAATTTTAGGTTCATAAGGGCACTACCTACCATGGGATTTCACTTTAAAAAGAATAAGCGTTCACCCAAGAATTTTGTGATGCAAATAAAATGTCACAAGCTAATCAACCTAACATTTTAAGCGATTGTAAAAATAAAATCGGATTGGAAAACACCTACAGATCCATTCCAGGACACCCAAAGAGAATCTCTAGACTACCTTTCCCTGAGGGTCTCAAGACACCACTAGAGTTTCCATTTCCCCACCCATTGCATTTAATCAAAATAATACATAACAAGAAAAAATATTCCATTTTAAAACATCAATTACCATTTATAAAAAAATCAAGGTACATGATTTTGCTAACTTTCTAAGGGACCACTTTCATTTAAGCATTTATCAATTTCAATTTAAGTTAAAACCAAAACCCCTTTCATATAAAAAATCATTTTAGAAAACATATTTTAATTAAATTTAACTTGATTTTCTATTTACCAAATCAGGAAGCACCCATAAAGTTAGTGGATTGAAAATTTGATCCCATTTATTGAATCCAAAATCAAAGTAGAATTTTAATATGCTCACATATAGGTAAAAGTATTAAAAGACAGGTGGTCGTTTAACAACCTATAAAGATCTCATACACTTTATAGTTTTTCATTCAGCTCCCATTTAATCAAGATAGATTCACAATTATATTTAAACATTATAAACCTTTTCATTTTATAAAGAACCTTATCTTTTATTCATATTAACCTAAAAATGGTTTCAATATACGGGTTACCCTTTCCTAATTGTATGGTTCCCATAGAACATACAATTAGAAATTGGTTCCTAATCATTCAAAAACTAGATATACAATGAAAGCATGCTATCATAAGAATTAAACAAAAAAAGGAATTATAAAAAGATACCTAATTAGGTACAAATTAGAATTTTATATAACCTAGAAGAATGAAATATAATAAATGAATCATGGAAAAACAAGTTATCAACATAGGCATGATATAGAAACCAAACAAGGCATATAAATCAATGGACATAGTCAATCTGCAAGAAAACTATAAATGCCACTACATGGCATGGTTCTATTATTGACATGTTAATTTCTAATGTGCCTAATATGATTGATGAAATGAAACTCTTATTCCCTAATAGACCATGGGTATAAATAAGATAAATTTTATAAATAATAAGTATCAGACATACAATAATCACTCAAGGTGTAATCATATTATTTATAACATCAAACATCATGAACAACAATCCCATCCATAGTTAGTTAGTCATTTACCGTATATGGGGTTATCATTCCCAAGCACGGTTAATAACCAAGTTCAGACACATTCAAAGTCTCCTATCTACAAACACAAAAATGATATACAAAGGATTCATTTTCCCATTGATACCACTTTGTAATGTCCTAACCCAACTAACCATTCACCCTATAGCTAGTCCAGTGGGTCACATGGCCTCAAGAACGTATCCCTCTATGCTTGAGGCTATCGACTTGCAACTAGTGTGTAAGGAGGTGATAGTGGGGAGAATATGCACTCATGATTAGAGTTTTCACCGAACACAATAGCATGAGTTGAAAAATCAGTAAGCAAAAGAGAGAAAAACTAGATCCTAATAAAAATATATTAATACATGTCGTAACATCATTTATATAGAAGATGAATGCATGAATTGGTATAGATAAATATTTGTATGTAGTAAATAAAACATTAATCTTAAAAATACAATGTGAATAAAGAATATAATTAAAAATTCTTAAGAAAAATATCGACAATCATCTTGAGCTCTAGCTTAGCCTTTTTCTCATAACTCTAGGTACGTGCATACAACATCAAGAAATGTCCATGGTCTACTGTCCTATGAAGAAGAAAGGTCTACTTGATAACCCCAGTGCAATGAAATCCATAGTATGGTGTGAGATGTAAATATCAGTAGGTCGACATAACCGGTGTCTAGACCTATAAAGATATTATAATATAAAATAAACTTTGTGAGGGTATGGAGAGATTGTAACACAAATAAAAGAATAATCCAACACCCATCAAGGTCCCTATGGGACACCTAAAGAAAATACTTTCTTCAACCCATGGATGGAATTTCTGATCAGGTCAATTATATCTATATATATACAACAAGAGTTTGTATATATATAATTTGTGGTGTATTCGGACATACCACTCCCATATGAATTCTAGGGGAGATCTCACATTATGCCCAAAATCTAGGTCTAAGAGCCCTTTTAAAATCTTGGCCTCTATGTGCTGGCAGGAACATGACATAACACGAAAGCATCCATCAACCATTCTGTGATTTAACTAGATCAACTCAAAGGTTAGAAAGCCTGATGTCGATATAAGGGTGTATTGAGATTCCATGCTCATCAGACCTATCATGCCATGATTTCTATTTCGATGTAAATGAGCATTGAGTCCATATGCTAATCAGACCTCCCTTACAATCATTATCAACATTTTATAAAAATCATTGGGTCATAATGCTTATCAGACCTCGGTAAAATCAAAATATAATTATAACTGACATGGGGAATCACCTCCTATTGATACTAATGTATAATACTATAATAAAATTGAATTTATGATGAAATACACGAGGCAATACTTCTCAACCGTTGAATTTATCAATCCTATTATAACCATAAATCTCATTTATAATATAATTTATAAGGTAGTACCTTTTATGCACTTCAGATAACCATATCATTTAAAACATAAGAAATCAAAATCCCAATTATAATTAAAGAAAACCTTCTTAAGTATTTCAATGTAAACTTGACTTTGTTGACCACATTCATATCACAAACATGAGGCGATTCCATTAAAACCAACACATTCAACATAACCCATTATTAATTTAAATTTGACACATATTATCCAATTTTATTAGATAAACCATCAAGTAAAGGATTAATACACTCATTTTTTAACATGGATATTTTGTTTGTTGGTCATGTTTTTCAGGGTTCATGATTGCTATTCTTAAAGAATTCTACCCACTTCCATTAGTCATTCCAATCATTCCACTTACCTTAACCATTTCTTTTATCCCACTGAAACATAAAAACTAATGTTCAAGGTCTCAAGTGTAATAAGTGGTTATCAAGGATACACTACATGTTCCTACTAGAGAAAATGAAACATAAAGTAGTTCATGAAACCTACCTCACCATTTAACCATTACACTCCCAATCAAAAGAAACATAATATTATTAATGTAAAAAAGTCTATTAGTGAATTTTTATCTTGAAGGAAGTGCCATCCATTAGAGGGATTTTTTATAAAAGCAGGACTTTTTTTATTAAAAAAATTAATATATCTCATTTAATCTTTTCATCCATTTGAATAAAATAAATTATTTAAGTCATAATTACACTATATGGAACAACATTAATAAGGGCACAAGAAGGTGCAATTAATTAATTAATGCATTCATATGTAATGGGGGAAATTAAAAGGGACCCTACCTTAAAGTGAAAGAAAGATGTCCACTTTAGCTCTAGGAGATTTATAAATAAATGTTGTTCCTCCCCCACAAAGCATATTCACCTTCACACACTTTCACGGACTCCTAGCCACAATGAACACACCTGTATGGCCATGAACATGTGCATGTGGATACTTAAACATATATTTATATGCATATATCTATTACCACTCACCTATGAATATAGATATATATATATATATATGTGAAAACCTAGCCGCACACATGTAAAATCACTACCATGGATGATTATACGCATAACAAGAGAACCTACAAAGATATATTTACTTACCTATGCACACAAAACTGTGTCACCCTAGACCTAATCACTCAGTACCACACAAAAGAATTCAACACACTACAAAAAACATATTATGAACCTTTAAACAAAAAAATTATCCGATTTAATAGGTGAAAAACAAAAAAAAAGATACAAAACATTACCTCGGAACATAGCCGACTGATCGAAACCACCAGAACAACTTTTCCATCAGCAGTGGTTTCCAAAAAATGAACCCAAATGTCCCAAGAGACCATTCACACGACCTAGAAATGAATAAACATCAAAATACAGTAACCCCAAGAGACCTAGGGTTCGGGAAAACCCTATGGGGAGATGGTTAGGCTGAATCGATGTTTGGAAAAGGAAGGATAATGTAGTAGAGGGATTACCATGATAGATTGTGCGATGAAGCCAAAGAAAACTAACTGGAATGATGAGAGGAAAGGGAGCCATGGACAGGGGTGTTGTGAGATACATAGAAGAGAGGGGTGGGGTTATGTCATGATCCATGGAGGATGGGGCAAGGGTTTAGTGTGGTTTCATTTTTATTATATTATATTTTAATATTAATTAACTTCTTAAAGAGACCCAGCCGCACAGTTTGACCAACATTGGATTCCAAACTTCATGAAAACCATGAAACACACCCAATATATGAGACCCCACCTTGTATAGTCTTGGAGTACAATTTGGAAAAACATTCACATCTCGTGTGACATCTTCTATCCACCAGAATCAATCTTCTCTATTTCCTATAGAGGGATGCATAGTTTCAGACAAACCATGATCCCTCTGTTGTTTCCCAAAAACCGTATTTTCTATGTTCTATGCTCCCAAAACTCTTAGATCCACATGGGAAACTTAATAAGGTATTATAAAATTCCATAAAACATTGCTTTGAAGTGACAAAACACACAGAATTCCATTCTAATGCACGGTTTACAAAACAACACCTTCAGTAATTGAAAATATTGCACATGCCTTTTTAATTTAGTCTGGTACAAAACATGGATCATTACAATCAGGAAAAAAGAAATCAGTTTTTTAGATCTTAATGAATACTATGAAAATGAGTAGTGTGAAATATAAAGCCTAAATGGAATGAATTATTCTAGAAAATTTATATATAAGATTGTAATAGGTCCATTATAAACATTGTCATTGGCAATATGGTAATTAGAAATATGGGAATTGAGAATATGGTCATTGGAATTACTAGTAAACAATACATATATTAAATTTGTGTATTTTTAGAAGTAAATTTATAGTATTTTAACTTATAATGGAATAAAAATATGACACTAAAATATTATAAAAATATATAATTTTCCATTGCGTATTAATATTAACATTAATATTATGAAAATATTATATGATTTAATTTTAAAATAAATATAAATATTTTAATGTAAATGAATATGTGAAATAATTTTTTAGAATATTAATACTTATATTTTGTGTTATTTAATAATGTGTTATTAGTATAATTTATTTTTCAAAAACTGATTTTATTTGTATTCTAATATTTTATGAAATGAAATTAAATTGAAAACTTGTAAAATTTTATTATATATGAAATAATATATAAATATTAGTCAAATTATAATTTGATATGAAATAATTATAAGAACACTTACTGTTAAAAATAAATGTTTTCTATAAAAGTAGTTTTTCTATTATTTATTATTCCAATTTTAGAACTAAATTTTAGAATTTAAATATTGCAAAATTAACTTCAATTTTGGAAATAGAAAAATAATATTACCCTTGGATTATTTTTTTATATTTTCTAAAATATTTTATCTTTAGGTGAATAGTAAAATATATCAATTTTTACAATATCATCTCTTTTATGAAATTATCATAACACAAGATTGATTGAAATATTTCTTTACCTTTTCAATATAAAAATATAAGTTTATAAATTAAAATAAGTCATTTACATGTACTATCGATAATTTATAAAGCACATCCTTAACATTTTTGAAACCTAAGAAATATTTTTTGATAAAAAGTATTTTTATTCTCTTAGATTAAAAAATTAGTTTTAATCACATGTATAATTAAAATATTAAAAAAATTATTTCATATTTTATATTAACATGTCCATATTTTTTATAAGTTAAATTTTATTTTTAGGCATTTAAATAAGATTACTAACATAATAGTTTTTTACCATGATAATAGTAAAACTAAAAATTTAAAATAATTGTCTTATAAACATTGTCTAATTTATATCTAATAAAATAAATTAATAAGTTTTAAAAAATTACTTTAATATAATTTTTAATCATTTATATAAACATATTAACTATAATAAAATTTTTAATCAATGTGATATAATATTAATAAAAATTATGGAAATTGTTTTTCTACATAACAATATATATATGTATTTAATGATTTAATTTAAAAGTTAATTTTTTAATTTTTAGAAACTAAATTTTATAAACATGGGGATAAATTTATGATCATTACAACAAAATATAGAAATATTTGTCTTCATATATCTATAGAAAAACATAAATCACATTGTAAAAAAGTTACCAAGGTAAAAAACAAAAAATGTTAATGTTTAAATATATAATGGTAAAAGACTATAAAATGATTTAAAAAAGTGTAAAAATAAATGGATGATTATTTATCCACATTATATCACCATATTTTTAATTATTTCCTACTTTTTTATCCATTGAACCTTTAATAGTGTCAAAATATCATTGTAAAGGTAATGTGTATTTTATATAAATTCCATATTCTTCACTTATAAAAGGGGATCACTTCCACAAAATTTATTCACCCTCTAAAATCCATAATATCAACCTATAAACATTCCTAATATATCATTAACTCTCTCTCACTTATTATATGTCTGAATCATGAAAAAAATATCATACTAAGAAACCTTGAGGTGTTACCTTAGGTAAAACATCAAGAGGGAGAGATAATAATATCAACCAAGGTCTCTCCAATTTTTTTCTTCTACAACCCAAAAAAATACTCTATCTGTGAAATTATAATAACACCGATATTAAAAATATTGTGATATTTTATTATAATAATGAGATATCCCTTTTATATATTAATTATGGTGACCCACATTTTTAGTACGTAAATATTTCACTTCATGATACACCATTTTAACAATTTGGAAGATCTATTGGGGTTTAGTGTCTTGTAAATAAAAACATAATACATTAAAAAAATTACTTAAAATTATTTTAATATTATATTTATACTTCTTCAGAGGTTCTTCCTAGGTCAATTTTACTACATGTCATATCCATGGGGCATACATCCAAGAAAGGGGTGAGCATAAATTTCAACAAGTGAATTAACAATGGAAGCATGTCATTAAGAGACATATAAATAAGCCAAGATACTAAGAATATGAGACAAATCATAATAGAAATAACAAGAATCATAACATGAAAATTTTGAAATAATATATTAATGGTACATTCATAAACATATAACCAAGGTGTCATATATCATAATTTCTATGGATTTTGACTGAGGTATTATAAAATGTTACTAAGGAATGATTCGTAGGTAACATAAACTAATTAATTAGAGTACTTTCAAGGAACACCATTTACATCAGTATGTGTTTATCTGAGTTATAATAAAAATTAAAAATTCACAATTCCAAGGAATCAATACCCAAATGAATTAGAGTGCTATTAGGGAATACCCTTTACATTACCATGGTTCTTCACATAAAAACCATAAAATATTTCCAATGCTTACAACCAAGGTATCATAACCAAATGAATTATAGTTATATAATAGAGATCAAGCTTCTTATAAGCTATATCATTCTCACCCATGAGATATAATGGGGATCAATAAGTCATAAAATCAGTATTAGGAACAACTGTTTTTTTATATAATGATCATGTAATATATATCAATAATTTTGTTTCTCGCATGTTTCATTATAAAATGGATGAATTTTCTTATAACCTATATGAAATAAATTTTAGATATAAAAAGAACATTTAATTTATAAAACTCGTCTCCAAAATACCTATAAATAGGGAAAGAGGGTTTTGTTTGTGTAAAACATGAAATCAGATAATGGAATCGAACTTCTAATAGAGGTTGTGGTGGAGGAAATTGTCATTGATATTGTATATTCTAAAATTGAATATTCATTTTTTAATTTTGTTAAATGATTCAAAAGCATACATAAAAATATTCCTTTTTAAAACATTTTATTGAATGTAATAAGAGGCATAAAAATACCATATAATTAATTTATGTCCATATGAAAACATTGAGTACATAGTTTCATGAAGACATGAACATGGAATCAGTTCTATCCCATGAAAATGGAATATGAGATTTTTATATTTAAATCCATGAATCAATAAGATATATTTACAAACATGTGAATACCAATTGAAATTTAATAGGTTTGATTATTCGAAATATGAAAATATATCATGAAAAGAGAAACTTTTTTCAAAATGATTTCACATCAAAATGGTATACAAATTAGATTACTAGGAAAGCATAATGAGAGAGAATGATGTTATCCCATTGGTAAAAACATTAATTTTGGGTAGATGTAAAATAAAAAGGACATGGAAGTAATGAATCATTTACATTAAGAAGACTCACAAAATAGGGGTACTTGAATGAAAATTGGATTAGAGGAGAATTAATATACCTGGAAGAGTAACTTCATAAATATTGGAGTACATAATCATTGTACGAAGAAATATATTCAATATTGAATAAATTTTAATGGAAGTGACTAATTATGAGGTAAATGATGATAAAAATTCAAATTGGTTGTTAGAGAATGGGAATAGTGATAGGGTATTTGTAGTCAAGGATGAGTGGTGATAAAGGGTTAAATAATAATTATTTTTTCCATTAAAGACAATATATTTTGTATAAAATTAAAACAAAAAATATTGTTTCTTAATTAATTACGTCAAAAATGATTATGGTCATAAAAACATAAATAAAACATTTAATTTTATATTACTTCTGAAGTAAATTATGGTTAAGAATAAAGATAAATTTGAAAATTTTCATAGGAATTCAAGTTTTTCCCTTTCAAATTCGGTTTAGTATTTTTATTGGTAATTTTTATTTTATCTATATTTTAATTTTATAAAGAATATATACAAATATATCTATTTTTTATTTAGATAAATATATATGGGTCCACAATTTGAGGGGAGATAAGTTTCAATGAAGTAAAAAATGATGTGGATCAGACTAGATGGGTCCCACCATAGAAAATTAGTCATATAATTTTCACATATTCTTTAATTAGAATAAAATTTGAAAATATGGCAGATGATTCACCTTTTAGTAGTTCATACCAAAGGAAGAATATCTGCTTTGAATTTTATCATTTTCAAAAGCATGTGTGATATAAAAAATATATAGGTGCAATTAATCTTCTAGGATGGAAGTATTTTCATTAATGAGTAGACTATAACTCATGGAAATCATCATTTTAGAGGAAAAAATTTTAATGTTGGAAGAACAAGGAATATGGATTAAATTAAACTGAATACCACATTATATAATTCTTCCATTAATGTATTCCAAGATGCGTGGACATTATGTATATTGAACAAGGATAGTTCGACTGGGTATAATTATTTTTTATAACGATTTGGACATAACATCTTAAATAAAAGACCAAATATGATGAATTTTCTTAGGATAAAATAGAATATGTGGATGAAAAACATTATTGAATAAAACATATCATGAATAATCAATTTAATTTTCCCACATTATGTAAAATTTAGGAGGATATAATTGAAACCAATGTTCTAGTAATGGTTATTAATTAATGTCATTAATGTAACACTCATAAGTTGATAATTAATTACGTAGGACATAATTAATTTATATTATCATCTAAATTATATATTTTATATAATACTACATTTATATGAATAAAATGGGTATAAATATTTCATATAAAAATAACATATAACACCCCAAGATTTCATAGTATGTTATATATTTAATGTAATTCAATAACTTATACTGCATGTAACACTGACTTGGCTTGCGTTATACGCAAGATTGAGTTTCTGAGAAACAATTCATAAGTATTATAATAATTTAAAAGATATATTTATTTATCAACTAAATATTATAAAATAAAAAATAAAAAATAATATTTTATTTATATTTATAATGTTTTCACATAAATAAAACATATTTATAATGAAATGTGTATGTTTTGTTAAAATAGTTAGATATTTAGAAAAAAAATATTTTCTTAAAAGAAATACTTTTTCTCTCCTTCTCTGAGAAACAATAAAATTAATATTAGGCACTCCAAATAATATAATTTGGTAATATAGACATCATTATTAGATTCATAATATATAAATTTTCTTTGGGTAAATTTTTGGTATATTTATGAAACCATTCCATTTTTAATGAATAGTGAAAAATATTACGTTGTATATAAATACTGAATTTTTAATTAAATAATAAGTATTTTTTTATTATATTTATTTTAAAGTCAAAATAGTTAAATAATACCTATATTAGTCTGATTTAATTTATTGGATCCATATTATAATAAGATTATATATATACAATTTTATTGAAAATATTTAACGTCTTTTACTCACATTCTTGGAACATTTTCAAATTTGCATAAAACGTAATTTTACTGCTTTTGTGAATTGAATTTTAAAAAATCAAAGAGACACATTTTACATTAGTAAGTAAAATGTCTTTTGATAGGATGAAAACATTTTTTGGTGAATAGTAATTTATGAAATTTATTTACCATGGTTTAAAGCAGATAGGTTAATTAAAGGTAAAAATGAAATTATAATTACCCTAACACATGTTATAATAATATTGGGAAAGTTTTTTTCTTCAAAAATAAACCATAATAATAAAATATAATCCTATTTGCCCCACTTGGATTAGATTAAGTTATTTATTATTGTACTATTTAAAGAAGAGATAAAAGTGTTAAATTCAACATTTAATAACCATATTTTTTTAATATAGTGTTATAGAAAATATAAATTGGACTATAAATATTCCATAGATAGATAAACTGATATCCTAAATAATGGTGTTTTATTTATATATTTTAGAAATTAAATAATTAAATTTATTTATGACACAATGATGATGTAGTAATGACCTTATTAATGAATGATTTAAATAATTGATAATATAAATATCAAAATAAATGTATATTGAGACTTTTGATGAATTCCAAGAATTTTATAGGTTAACATGACATGTTATGGTTTATTAAATAATTTTCTTTCTAAGTGATAGTAGTTTTCTGACTATCACAAAAACCAAATACAAAAAAATGTCAAAATTGACGTAAATGAGTTTTTAAAACAAATAATATTTCATTAAATTATACAATAGTTTTAGAAATATATGGATTAGAAAAATTAATTATATAATTATATATTTGTAATTAAAAAACCACTAGGAGTTCTTTTGGAATTTATATTATGTTTTTTGACCATTTGTTATAATATTACAAGAAGACTTTGTAAAAGTTAAACTATTTATCTAAGAGTTAAATCTAAATGATAAGGTTAATATGGTGACCTAAAATTGTCTAAAACCTATTGGATGAGAGGTTATCTACCAATACCCACTTTAGACCTCTATGTAAATTCTTTTTGGGCCATTACAAACTGAAAATGGTTTTCAAATAAAATAATATTTCTAGCTTTTTCTAAAGTGACCCTCTACTCTCTTAAAAAAAGGGTACTTTCCCCTATCTCAACGTCACACCTCCAAACCAATTTGGATTGGCTAAACTCAACTCAAATATCTTCCCAAATACCACCCCTTAAACCTAGTGGCCTTAAATAGATCATAAAGATGAACTAAGGATCCCATTTGATCAAATCAAAAGGAAGCACCCGATGAAAAGAAAATAATTTCATCACCTATTTCAATGTTGTTTTCTTCTTCCACGTCCTCATTCCTTGTTGTTTTAATACCAAAATATTAACTCCAGTAACTTATAAATACTATTAAGTTTTTATAAATATGGTACAACTATATTCATTATTCTATCCATCCGATGACTGACAAAGTCACCTTACGTGTGTACGTACGACTTACCGTCTCCATATCGTGGTATTGTTTGTTACGCAACACTTTATTATTTGGATGGGTATAATAATGAGTATAATTGATATAAATAATAAATATAACATGTTAATTATTCTTTATATATGATATAACATCCAAACAAATATGATTTCACCATCTATAGAATGGTATTGTTACTCCTCTGTACGTACGAATTACCGTCTCCACGAACGCGATGAGATAAATTCCCCATCATAACCATTAAAAAATATTTTTCATTTTATGAATAAAAATAATGCATAATAACATAATATAATTCTGGATATGAATAAAATACATCCAATCCATAAAAAATATGACTTATGTTTCAAAACATATAATGTAAAATGAATCAGTAACACCCAAAACAATGATATTACTACAATATTATTAACAAAGAAATATTAGAAGATCATATAAAATATCATATTTATGTATATGGTTCATGTATAATTTAATTAAAATGATTTAAAAATTACAAAGGAGGTTAAAGTACCCTCGACCAAGGAAAATTACAAGGAAATAGTAATTTTTTCAATCTCTTTATTATTTGAGGTTTTTTATACGTGAGTATATACTGTGAAAAATTTATCATCCAAATCTGTGTTCTTAAAAATTTATTTGAAAGCATTTTTACTATTTCCTAGATTATGGGTTAAAGTTATTTATAACCTTGTTTTAATTTTTATTAAATGTTTTGAAAGGAATCATTCCATTGTATTCCAAACAAGTTACTTTATGACTTTTCGTCAAATTATGGTAAGAATGTTTATTTTAACGTATATGGAAGGTGTGGAAATTTTCCACCATTATAAAATTTTCGAAGCTTCCCTTAAAATAATTATAAAATATTTTCAAAATAAATGTTTTATTTTATAATTATGTGACTTATAAATGATTTCAATATAGAAAGCGGTATTTCTCTCAAATTGTTTTGATTTAATCTATGTCAACATCCTTTGATATATTTTACACTTGTTTTAAGTTTATTTATTATGATACAATCATCCATATTGGATTTTATTTTTTTAACATGTTTATCTATGGAGATATTATTTTTATAAAATTCATGGTTTGTCATTAATGTATTAACATTTCACATGTTAGTTTTAATACGAATGTTGATATTATCTTTCAACCTTTTCATATGAAGAATGCATTGATCTTAGCATGTGAGGGGTGGATCCTGCTATAGCTCCTCGATGCAATAGTAGGTCTCATGAGACAAACTGGATTCTTGACTAAAGGCATTGAGAAAATATTCTTTTTATTCATGGAATGAGGGCTTGATTATGTGGTTATAATGTTCGGAATTATTCATTCCATCATTATGAAATTAGATATTGATATTACATGTGATTATTCGTCTAGATGTACATCCATGTGAACAGGTAAATGGAATTATTTTAATTATAATTTCCATATTATTCCAATGTATATGTTTAAAAGGATTGTGTTTTATTCTTACACATTACCTTAAATTTTTATGCTTATTTGAGATAGTTTCTGATATATTTATATCCTTATTGAGCATCTGATCAAACCCCTTTCTTATGTTTTCTTTTTTCCAAGATGTGAAGAAGTGTATTATGATTAACCTACAGGGATATGCCAAGGAATATGATTGCATTCAAAGGGGAATCTATTTTAATTTTTTTATTTCATGATGTAATGTGAATGTTGAGTATGTATTCAGTAATTCTAAGGCTAATAAACTAATCTATCATTAGATAATTGACCTCTTGTGATCATTCCTATGTTATGTAATAATGAACCAACTATAGGTAACTAGGGTCGGGGTGTTACATATGGTATTAGAGGAAGATTAGTAAAAACAATGAAATCTATAATTAGAAAAACCATTATTAAAGAACATTACCCTAAGATATAATTTGAGAATTAGTATAGAATAACTTCCTCGAATTGTAGTAATGTAGAGATTTTGTGTATTTTCAAGAAAATATATCCATGTCTGGATACGAGTAGGTAGTGGATGCTTGGGAACAAATCTATGTTAGATTAAAAGCTTTGATAAGGAGTTTCAGGCTTAACCCAGGGTATCCTGGTACACAACAACAGGCCTTGTAGCACTCTTGGTTACGACACTCTTGGGGGATATGCTTAAGATAATTCACAATTTTATTACAAACCATTATTAATGATTTATGAGTAAATAATTCCTCAATGAATTTTTTTTTATGATTATGGATAATATGCCTAAACTGTTCAACTGAAATAAGGTATTTTAAAATTTTGGATTTATGCACCACAATTAATAAATTATCCTAGTGTATACCATTATTTAAAATTGGTTCCTAGTGGAAGGAATTAGAACTCGAGCAATACGCATGATCCAAAGAGTAAGAAGGATCATATCTTTCATGGTCTTAAGCTAACATTTAGAAGCTAAATAGGCACCCACACATTATCATCATATGAATAATTAGTTTCACGTGTCAATAAGATATGTAAGGATTTCCTCCAGTCCTTTGGATTTAAAGGGAAGCCAGACAAGAAAAGGTTGGTAGAGAGAAAGATGGATAAAGGTAAGAGGGGAAAGAAGTATTTTCCAAAATGTGATAATTTTGGAAATAATAACCTCGGTAAATGAATTAAGGGAATGGTAGTTTGTTATAAGTGTGGAGAAAAATGACACCATGTACGTGATTTAAAGGGTAAACATATTTTTTCAAATGTACAATGCTTCATCTCCATGGAGTTAGGACACTACGTGAATCAATGTCCCAATCATCAGAGTATACCCCAAATGACGCTATTGGATAATACTCAAGTTATGGTACTACCACATATGAAGAGGAATAATTAGTGTTATTGTATTTTTGTAAATGAATTATGTCATTTTATTGTTGTATCATCGATGCAATGGTTATATTAATTATTGAAAAAAAATAAGGCTTCTACTGCTATACTATTTGATTGAGGATTTGAGATTATATGGTACTTAGAAAATTTGACTCAACAGTAAGTTAATTTTTTTGGAAAATACATGGTTTAATGAAAGATAAAAATTAATATAGTCCTGATACTGAGCTTTTGATTTCTAAATAAGAGACGGTTGATTTGGATTAATTATATTGGATGTTCATGACTACCTTGGAACTGATTAATGGTTTGTTTATTCCATCATTGTTGGAATATTAAAAATTTTTGGATATTAGGAATATGTCTAGTATTATATATGGAATAAGAGAGCATAAATGTAATCAATATGGATTTATTGTAATTCAAGGTGTTACCATGTTTTTATAACATACAAGATGAAGGTACTTACATGTTATTATGTGTCCAAAAGAGAACTTCATTATGTTTTGTTGACCTTCGTTATAAATATTTGGACTATGAGTTTAGACACAATTATTTTGGATTATTGTAATGATTGGAATGGATTATGTTGGACATTGGATACTATGGATTAAGGTTAAAAAATTTCTTCATATTATTTTTGTATTTTTCATAAAAAGTAAAACCCGAAGGTCCGGCGACAACCCATCATGTCCGACAAAGCTGTGAGACAAGACCCCACAACTGAAGGGCGACCAGGGTGAATCACAGACCATTGGCCTACATGATTTTCCAGTTTTTATGATTTTATTTTTTAAATGATTTGATAGATGACTTATTAAATTCATTTTTCTTAAAACTCTATATGATTAAGAGTAATACAATATTTTTGAGTTCTATTATTTTTTTGAGTGAAAGGTGAGTTTGGGTAAAAATTAGTTAAATGATTAAACTCTAGTTTTCATGAATTTTTTTATTTCCATATTGAAATTAATTCTTAATATTTAGGAAAAGGATATTAAAAAATAAATTGTGTTATCCTAATACCTTTTTAACAAACCAATGATATTTTAATTCATTATAGATTTAAGGCTTTGAGGTCCTCAATTTTATATTTATTTTTTTCTTGTTTATGATTGATGAACTCAATCACTCTTGATAAATATTTACATTTTTTCTCCAATTATGTGTCTCAAATTCCAATAAATGTTCTCCTACTCGAAATACTAATTTTTTGGTGACTTTTTCATTTCTCTTTCACTCTTATTAAGGCTAAATATTATTAATCCTATTTTCTCTATGGGTTTTATAAAAAGTTATTTTCTATTTTTAACCATTTATTTTCAAAGAACAATTTCAATATTGCAAGGATGAAATTAATTGAAGGAGGGGAGAATGTAACACCTTTAGATTTCATAGTAAGTTATATCTTTAATGTATGTCAACAACTTATACTACATGCTACACCGACCTGGATTGCATTATACAGAAGATTGTGTTTTTGTTAAACAACACATTAGTATTTGTAATTATTTAAATGATATATTTATTTACCTAATAAATATTCTGATATGAATAGTTAAAAATAAATTTTTATTTTTATTTATAATGACTCACATAAATAAAATATATTTATAATGAAATTAATTTGTTTTGTTAAAATAGTTATATATTTATAAAAATATATATTCATAAAAGAACTACTTTTTGTGTACTTTTGTGAACAATAAAAAAATTAATATTAAACACTCTTAAAAATTTAAATTTGTAAAATAGAGTTCATTTTTATATTCGGAATATCAAAAGAACATAGGGTAATTTTTTGGTATTTTTCAGAAAACACTCTATTTTTGATGAATAGTGTAAAATACTGCATAGTACATAAAAACCAACTTTGAATTTAAATTATAATAATTATTATTTAAATTTTTTTATGTCAAAATATATACATATTACCTTTATAATTAAACTCAAATTCATTGAAGTTATTTTATAATAAGATTAGATATATAAAATTTTATCGAAATTTCTTAACATCATTTATCCACCTTCTAGGCACATTTGAAAATTTGAATAAAAAGTAATTAAACCACTTATCTGAATTTAATTTCAAAATTTTGAGAGTCGTAGTTGAAATCATTAACTAAAATGTGTTTCAATAGGATGAAAATACTTTTTTGTGAATAGTAACATTTGAATTTTTTTACCACAGTTAAAAGTAAATATGGTAATTAAATGTAAAACTTATATTATAATTACATTAACACATGTCATAATTCTATTGGATAAGGGTTTTTGACCAAAACCAACCTTAGGAATAAAATATTATCATTTTTGATCCACTTGGTTTAGATTATGGCATTTATTATTATTTTATTTAAAGAAGGGTTAAAAGTTTTAAATTCAAAATTTAATAAATAAAACATTTATAATATAGGGATATACATAAAATAAATTCAAATATAAATATTGATTAGAATTATTAGAATATTTCTTAAATAATGGTATTTTAGTTATAAATTTTAGACATTAAATTATTTAATTTATTTATGATATAATGATGATGATGTAATTACCTTATCAAGAAACAATAAAAATAATTGATATTATAATTATCCAAATAAATGTAAATTTAAATTTTTTATGCATTACAATAATTTTATAGGATAATATGACATTTTATTGTGGATTAAATAATTTTTTATAAGTTATAATTTTTATTAGACTTTCACAAAAACGAAGTACCAAATAGTTTCAAAATTGACATAAATGAGTTTTTAAAACAAAAAAGATTGTATTAAATTATTTAATAGTCATAAAAAAGTAAGGTTTTGAAAAAGGAATTATATAATGATATATATGTCATTAATGAACCGCTTGGGGTTCTCTAGGCTCTTTATAGTATGTTTAGTAACCGTTTATTATAATAATACAAGAAGACTTTCTAAAAGTTAAACTATTTAACTAAGAGTTAAATCTTAACGATAAGGTTAATATGGTGACATAAACTTGCCTAAAATTTATTGGTTGAGAGTTTTGAGACCCATAACCACATTATCCTAGAAATAAATCCTTTTTGAGCCATTCTAATCTGAATATAATTTTATAATAAAATAATATTTCAAGCTTTTCCTAAAGTGACCCTTACCTCTCTTATAAAAGGGTACTTCCCCTTCTCTCAAAATCACACCTCTAAAGCCATTTGGCTGGGCCATACCCTACTCAAATATCTTCCCAACTACCATCAAATAAACCTATAGTCCATACACTAATCACAAAGCTGACCTATGGATCACTTTTGATAAAAAAAGGACGCCCTTGAAGAAGAGGTAATTATTTCATCACATTTTCAAAATTCTTTTCTTCTTCCACATTCTATTTCTTTATTGTTTCCATAACAAAATAATAACCCTATATCCTTATACATGCTGTTATGTTATTATAAATATAGCAAAACCATATTAATTATTCTATCCATCCTATGAATGACAATGTCACCATACGTCTGAACATACGGCTTACCATCTCCAAGTCGCGGTGCAGTTTTTTATTCAACAGTTCATTATTTGGATGGCTACAATAATGAGTATAATTTATGTAAAAAATAAATATAAAATGTTTATTATTCTGTATATATGACATAAAATCAAATTATATACGATTTCACCATCAATAGAATGGTATTTTCACTGGGGATACGTACAGATTATCGTCTCCACGAACACAATGAGATTCATTTTCCATCGCAACCATTGAAGAATAACTTTCAATTTATGAATAAAAATAATTCATAAGAACATAATATCATTCTATATATGAATCAAATACATCTTATGCATTGAAACATGACCTATGTAGAAAAATATATAATGTAAAACGAATCAATTTAAACTCAAAACAATGATACTACTAAAATATTTTTATCAAAAGAAATATTAGAAGCTCATATATAATATGATATTTATTTTTATGGTTAATGTATAATTTAATAAAAATTATTTAACTACTATATAGATGTTTAACAAACTCTCAACCAAGGAAAAGTAAAAAGAAATGGTTATTATTTCAATCTCTTTATTATATGAGGTTGTTTATATGTGAGTATCTACTAGGACATATTTATCATCCACATCTGTGTTTCATAAAAATATATTTCAAAACATTTTTAATATTTTCTAGATTATTAGTCAATATAATTTATACCATTTTTTTAATTTTTATACAATTTTTTTAAAGGAATAATTCCATAATTTTCCAAACAAGTTACTTTATGACCTTTCTGAAAAATTAAGGTAAAAGTTTATTTTAGCATGTACGGTGGGTGTGGCTATTTTCCGCCATTATAATATTTTTGAATCATCACTTACAATATTAATAGAATATTTTGAAAATAAATATTTACTATTATAATTATGAGACTTTTAAATAATTTCAAAATATAAAGTTTTATTTCAACCAAATTGTTTTGATTTCATCTATGTCAACATCCTTTGATGAATTTTACGCTTGTTTGATGTTGATTTAATATGATAAAATATTCAATATTGGATAGAATTTTTTGTGATATGCTAGACTGTGGATGTTTTATTTTTATACCATTAATGGTTTTTGGTTAATGAATTAAAATTTATTATGCTAGTTTTAATATGAATGTTTTTGTTAGGTATCAACTTTTTCATATGAGGAATGCATTAGAAATAGTAAGTGACGGGTGAAGCCCGCTATATCTCCTCGATGCTGTGGTAAGTCTCATGAGACATATTAGTGTCCTGGCACAAGGCCTTAATAATATCTTATTTGTAGTGTTGGAATGAGGCCTTGAATATATGGTTATGATGTCCATGATTATGCATTCCATCATTATGAAATTAGCTATTGATATTAGATGTGATTATTCTACTAGTAAAATATCTATGTGAATATGTGAATGGAATTATTTGATTTATCTTTACCATATTATACAAAATATTATGTTTAAAAGTCTTATGTTTTAGTTTTATACATTGAATCAAATTATTATGCTTATTTATGTTAGGTTTTTCTATATTGTTATCCTTACTGAACATTTGAGATCACCCCTTTCTTATGTTGTCTATTTTCTAGGATGTGAAGAAGAATATTATGATTAACCTGTAGGGATAGGCCCAAAGATATGAGTGTGTTCAAAGAGGACACAATGTTGTTTTTCCTATTTTAGGATGTAATGTAAAACATATTTATGTATCTAGTACATCCAAGGATACTAAACAAATCGGTCTCTAGAGACTTGATCTTTTGTGATCATGCCAATGTTATTTAATAATTCACCGACTCTGGGCAACTTGGGTCAGAGCATTACATAACACACTTATTTATTCATGCATATATCACAAAAAATATATATAACAAATATAACTTAAAATATTTAGGTAACACACACACACATATATTATTAAACATTAATTATTATGATAATAAAATATTTATTTAAGTAAAAACCTTATAAATTATATTTTTATGTAATGTTTTTTAATGTTTGGGGATGAAACCTCATTTTATTATTAATGAAAATTCAACTTTTTCTCTGGGTATAGGGAGACCTAATACATAACCCAAAGTCCCATGGCCTGATAAAAGTCTTATAAGACCATTTTTTGAACAATGGGCACTTTGGTGAATAGTAATACAATAGTACCTTTTACAGTACTACTGCCACTACTGTTCCTACTACAGTGATTCTGCCACTATAGTGTCACCGCTGTAACAGTTCTTCCACTACTACAATACTGCTATAGTCCCTACTATAGTATAGCTGAAATATTTCCCTGCCTAGATTCGATTTTGGGTCTCTTAGTTGCCATGAAGAAGCCTTTACCACTTGGGTACGAGTTCGTTGTTCATTTTATGTATAATTTTATTATTTATCAAATCAATTACATATATTTGAGAAAACCCAGGTCATTACATTTTTCCCCATCAAATAAATGTAATCCTCATAATTTGTTACTTATTTGGAATATTATAATAACAATAATAATGAAAAAATAAATATTAAACTTTCTATATATCATGATTTTAAGCAAAAATACTTCTTTCATAATAATATTTACACATTATAATTATATCCTTCAAAATGGTTGGAACTATTTTTGGATTATAAAAAAATACCCCCTGGTGTCTCAAACCAGGTGCGAATAAAGGCCCATTTTGATGCACTAGATCTCGATCAAATCTATCTCAATGTGGTGTTTTCAGATGTAACCCCTACGCATATCTACGCTATAGTCATATCCACTTATATTATCCATAAAAGGATGTGTTTTCTTAGACACCACTAACTTAATACTCACAAAAATACCAAGATTGTTTTTCTATATTTAGGATTATTTTTAGTGTTTTTACTAATGTTTTATAATCTAATTTTCCTTAAATAACAAAACAATTATTTGACACAAACAATAGAGGCCTAATTTTTTATTACATAAATATCTTATTTCATGATACAAAATTTACACATTCGAATGATATTTTGGGGTTTAGTGTCATTAAAATAGGAATATAATACATAAAAATTCAAAAACAAAAAATTATTCTAATCAACATGCTAGAATTATTCCTAAGTTCTTCCTTGGTTACTCTGACTGAATCTCATATCCTAGATACATACATCAAAAAAAGGGTGAGGATAAATCCTTTTAAATGACTAAATAATAGAAGCATGTGAGAATAAAGCTTATAAATAAGGCATGATCATATAAACATGTGGCATATCATAATATAAAGTACATAAATCATAACACAATAATGACAATGAAGCATAAAATGGAACATTAATTAGAATATCACCATGTCTTGTTAAAAAGTATTCATAAATCATAATTTCTAAGGCTTTTGACTGAGATATCATAAAATACTACCAAGGCATTTTTCCAAGGTATTATAACCCAATGCATTAATGAGATATTGGAGAACACTATTTATATTACCATGGTTTTTCACAAAGTTATCAAAAAAAATTTCTATGATGTGATGATAAGGAATTATTACACATATTCATTAGAGTGCTATTAAGACTCACCCTTTACATTACCATGTGTTTTCACCAAGGTATCATAAAATAATTATAATAGAGAGTTACCAAAGTATCACAACCCATTGAACCATAGTCTTATAATGGGTCTCACCCATCGAATATGCTATATCAAGCACACCTGTGATCTATAATGGTGCTCAACAAATCTTATAAGCTATATCAAGATCAATATTTTTTCATAAATAATTATAATGTACTAGATCATGATTAAAACATTTTATTCCCTCATATTTCACCATAAAACATTTGGAAAACTAATTTAATCCCATTTGAGAAACACTTTTGGATAACAAAAATACCCATTTATCATAAAATTCCATTTCCAAAATACCCCTAAAAATCGAAAGAGGGGATTTCTTTTAATAAAATATGAAATATTGTAAGGGAATACAACTTCAAAATTTTTTTCTGTGGAAGGAAAAGTCATTGACACTGTATATGTAAAAATAGAATATTACATTTTTTATATTTTTTAAAGAGTGTTGAAAAATTACATATAAATATATCTTTTTAAAACCTTTAAAATAAATTAAAACTAAACATATAACCGGCATTACAATTCATTTATGTGTGTATAAAAAAATTAGTGCATATGTTCAGAAAAACATGAACATGAAATAATTTTCAACCCATGAAAATGGAATATGTGTTTCACATATGTAAATCCAATAATTAATAAGATATATTTACATCTCGGTTAGTACCCATGGATATGGAAGAGGTTTGGGTATTAAAAATATGATAATATATCATTAAATGGGAAAAATTCAAGAAATGATTATTGTAGCATAACAGTATACAAAATGGAATATGGGACAAATAATGAGAGAGAAAAGATAACAACCATTGTAAAAATATTTTTTAAAGTATAGGGAAGATCAAAATTTCATGAAAATAAATATTATATGTCATTTAGATGGCTACAAAAGGGTAGTACTTGAATGAAAAAGAGACAAGAAGATAATTCCATTACATTAATGAGGAAATTCCTAAATCTGTGAGGGGAAAACCCCCAAACCAAAAAATATTCAATATTGAAGAAATTGATATGAAATGGACTCATTGGGATATAAATTATGAGTGAACTTAAAATTGGGTGTGAGAGAATGGGATGTGAGGTTGGTATTTATGCTTGAGGAGGTTTGGTGTTAGAGGGTTAAATAATAATTATTTTTCTATTAAAGCTAATTAATTTTTGGTGGAATTAAGAATTTTTTTGGTTAATTAATTATATAATGGATGGTTAAGGCTATCCAAATCTTCAACCACCCATTTAATTTTATTTTATTTCTTAATTATATTTTAATGAAGAATAAAGATATATTTTTTAAAATTTCATGGGAATTCACGTTTTTCCTATTCAATTACACATTAGTATTTTCCTTCTTAAATATTATTTGAGTAATAATATACTTTTTTACAGGTTCTATAATAATATATATTTATTTTCAATTTTTATAAAGAAATCATGATCCACATTTTTTGGGGTGATAAGTGGCCATGAAATCAACGATGATGTGGATTCGACTATATGGGCCCACAAAATTAATTCATTCATCAAATTTGTAACCATTCATGGATTTTTATGGAATTTTTAAAAATGTTATATAAGTTATTTTATATCATTTAATCCAACTGGAGGAATATTTGGTTTGAAATTTATAATGGCCAAAGGCATGTGTGAACTAAAAGCATCCAGGTTTAATGAATCTGTGTAGTTGGAATTATTTACATTAACAATTCGACCATAATTCCTACAGAACATTGGTTTTTTAGGCTGATAGATAATTGTAGATATAAAATGAGTAAAGGATAAATGCCCTAGAATACCACATTCCAAAATAAATATAGTAAAGTATTAAATTACATAGGGATATTAGGTACATTGAATCTTAATAGTTTGACTGGAAAGAATTATTTTCTATATTTTGTTTTTCATAACTTATTCAAAACACTACCAAATATGATGAATTTTTTAATGGATTAAATATAAGACATAGATATAAAACATTAAAAAAGATCATTAATAATAATAATAAACAATATAAATTTAACATGTATAAATAGCACTTTTTTATTGTTTATATATCATAATAATTAAATATAACATATATATTTCTGTATATTTATAATATATATATATATTAAAAAATATATTAAAATGAAAAATGAAACATTAAATAATAGAAAAACCATGTAAAATACCGTTTTATGTACAATTATATAATTTCTCAAACAAATTATATATAATTGAAACAAACCTAGGTCGTTACATTCTACCCCCCTTAAAATAATTTATAACTTGAAATTTGATTATTGTTGCGCATATTAAAATAAATTTTATAAAGGAATGAAACAAATTAAAATTTTATTATATGAAAATTTTAGGATGATATACATCAATCATTATAAATGTTTTACATTATCATTATATCCTTCAAAATGATATTTATTATCTTGTGATTAACCAATGAATATCCCTTGGGAGTCTCAGACTAGGTGTGCAACATGTCCCATTGTCGTTTATTATTTTTTGATCGAGTAAAGATCAATGTGGATTTTTAGTGTTATTCCATGGTACATATGTTCCAGATCCACATGCACATGCATTATATAGATAGGGATGTTTTTTTCTTAGAAACCAGTTACTTAATAGTATCCAAAATAACATATTGTATTCCCATATTTTTTATTATCCTTGTGGGTTTTTGTTAATTATTTCTAATCATTTATACCATAAATAACTAAAATATCTTTTTATACCATCTATGGAGACCTTCCTTTTTATAATATTATTATTTCATTTTATAATAAACCATTAAAAAATTCAGAATATCTTTTTGGGTTTAGTTTCACTGAAATAGGAACATAGTACATGAAATGGAATAAACATAAAAAAATTTTTAATCTATTTTCTAGACTTCTTCAAAGTTTCTTACTAGGTTACTTTTAATTCATATCATATCCTAGGTATATAAATATGTGAAATGGGTGAGTATAAATCACAAAAAGGGAATAAAAAATAAAATTATGTTTGTAACATGAATATAAATAAGGCATGATCATATGAATATGTGTATTATCATAATATAAAGAACATTAATGATGACATGAAAATATGGATACAATATAAAATGTTAGTTTTCTAAGAAATATCCATTGTTTACCCACATAGTGTCATATATTTTAATTACTAGGGCTTTTGACCATGGTATCATAAAACATTAACAAGTCATGTGGCCAATGTATCATAACCCTATGCATTAGAGCACTATTAGGGTACACCCTTTATATTACTGTGGTCATTTACCAAGACATCATAAAAAATTATAAAGGCGTGATTGTATGGTATCAGTACCCAAATGAATATGGGCACTATTTGAATGTACCCCATATATTACCATGGCTGTTCACCAAGGTATCATAAAATATTATCAAGGAATGCTTCCATGGAATCATTACCCAATACGTTAAAGATCTAAACTATGGTTCTCCCTTCAGATATTCTATATTGGGATAACCCATGAGCTATAATAGGTCTCAACCAAACATATAATCTATATTGGTAACAACAATTTTTCATATATAATTCTCAAGTACCATTCAATGAATAAATAATTTTATTCTAGAAATTTTCATCATCGAATGTGTGGAAAAGTATTTTAAACCCATACAAAAAACATTTGGATATAATAATACACGTTTATTTTATAAAAATATTTCAAAAATTACTATATAAAGGTAAAGAGAATTTTTCATTGAATAAAAAATGAAATCATGTAATGGAATCCAGCTTCTAGTAAAGGTTTTGATGATGGGGATTTCCATCGACACTATATATGTGAAAAAATAATAATCCTTTTATTTAATTTTAAATTGATTCACAACATTTCATAAAAATATTTCTTTTTGAAACATGCGAAATAAATTCGAAAAAAAATTAAAATGTACATTACAATTAATTTATGTCTATATATAATCATTATGTACACACATGTGTAGAGACTTAAACATTAAATAATTTTTAAACCATTAAAAGGAAATATTATTTTGATATATGTAAATCAAAAAATAAATAGCATATTTTTATATCTAGGTGAGTAACCAAGAAAACCAAAGAGGTTTAGGAATTCACAATTTTAAAACATTTCATGAAAAGTGAAAAACATTAGGAAGTGCTTTGAGAAACATAATAGTATACATGATAGATTATGATAAAAAATAAGGAGGAAGAATGAAGGTTTCTCATTATAAAACCACATTTTATATTTTATATAGGTGAATAAAAGATAATTAAAATAAATAATATTTTACATATAGAATACTCACAATATAGGTGAACATTAATGTCACGAACCAACCCGGGTCGACCCTGAACCGGTCACCAGATAGGGTCCGCGACATGGCCCCAAGGGTGTTCCCGATCCACACGGGTTGGAAACTTGTGTCGGGAATCAATTTTTAATCAATGTGAATGATTAGGTCCATGAAAAAAACCAAATAAATAAGAAAACAGACAAACACAACAACTGGTAAACATAGAACCTGCATCAGTAAGAATATAAAACTAAACATACCTCCACGTGACCTTTCAGGTCACCTCCCGACCAAAGGCCAACTTTGCTCCAACAACGAGCAACTCAACCAAGAAAACCCGAACAAGGAAACCTGCAACTGAAATGATAAAATAGGTATAAGAATTAAAAATTCTCAGTGGGATGACAAAATAAACCACAAAACCCAATGTCTACCTTCTCGAAGAAATCCATTAACACAAGTTTGAAATACAATTATAAAAGTAGTTTTTTTCGCATTTGAAAACAAGAAACATGTTTTTCCCATTTAAAATCCCAACTCAAGTCAATTACCATTTTTTTCCAAAATCATTTGTTATTTTATAAATAAAATCCCAAACAGAGTATACCGATGTTGTGCTAGAGTAAAACATGTAAAAGTGCATTATAAAAATAAACTAGTGCATGGAAATTAAACAAGCAATGAAAATAAACTAGTAACCATGGGTGATCCAAAAAATCCCTAGTCGACCCCTAAACATACTCGGTTTCAGAACCACATACCGGCGTATGGTGAAGATCCTAAGTCTATAACCAACTGGCCTCCCTAACTGACCAATGCAGTGGAATAGCCGGCATGGCCTAACAACAAATCCAAGCAGTACCAACCAGTGTAATCGGGGTTGATTAGCAACTGCCACTCGATCTCTAAAAGATACCCAGGAACCCAGGGTGGTTACAATCATACTGTGTAAGTATGAGGCCCTCGTACGCTTGATTCAACTCACTGCACTTTCCTACCCCAAACACGGACGCTTCCTATGCATTCACCCATTAAGGGTTACCCTAGACAAGAGCGCCCCCAAATACACATTAAAAAATTTCACATTAACAAACTGTTAACCAGGACGTCATGCCATGAAATCATTAAAACCATTTGATACCTTTTTAAAAATACTAATGTTGTTAAATGGGCATATAGTAATCAAAACGTCGTCATTTAAAAGAATCAACAAAAACATTACACTAAAGATGAAAGTGCCAAATGGGTCGTCACATTCCAACACACACCCAAAACACACCTCATTTACCAAACGAGTCTTTACCCTTTACAAAACCAACCTTTATTTCAAAACAAGATGAATAGTACACAACACACATAATGATTTCAAAAGGGATTCCTTACCATTAAAAAAATTAGTGTTCTTTATGCGATACCAAAACCATTTAGATACATGATTCACAATCATATTCAAATTTTAGTAAATCATTTAAACAATTTATAAAACTCTTCAATGTATCACAACATGTACTCCCACCACATACACATCCAAAATACTCTTTTTTTTAATCAGACGCACAGAAAATCCCTTCCAAAATAAATTTGGCCTCTCACAAAATTTATCAGATTCCATCAAATGACTCAACCAGGGTTTTCACATAAATAAAACCCAATACATTATTAAAAATAATAATCCTAAATCCAAATACATAAAAAGGCTTTCTTGAAAAACACTTTTCATGGTACACACAGAACCCATAAAACATGTCAGAGTGTACAAAAAAACATAATATTTTTTTCAAACTATATTGAAATTGGAGGTCATTTCCAAATATACTCTTAACAAATTCTATCAGTTTGAAAACACCATATCAGAATAACATCATACATCAATGTGGTACGAATCATATTTTAAAAATCATCCAATTAAAATTTGATTCCCAATTAATCATATCATCACAGATACATACAGATCTAAACTAGGAACTGAATCAAATCATACTTTTAACAAACTCTAAACATTTAAGAACACTATAGTAGTTAAATTAAATGAATAACGAAATAGCAAATCAAGTTCCACAACTAAATGAAAGAGAGTAGGTATTAATGGAGTGCTCCAGAAATAAAATACGTGAATTCACCTACCTCGGTGGTGTGTGAATACAGCCGCTCCTCAACAGAAGGGAGAAGAGGACATCGCGGACCCTTTCCACCCCCTAAAAATTGATAAACACATACAAATTATACCTCAATATTTGTGTTTAGAAAAAACCCCTAAAAATGACAAAGAAACACACCGGATGAGGAGACGCCGGAGAGTGAGGTCCCGACCGAAGATGGTGTCGGCGAAGGCGGTCACGACTGCCAAAAGAGGGAAACGGTAAGGAGGAGGTCGTGCAATGAGAGTTAGAGGTCGGTCAGGGTAGAATGCAGAGGCCAAGACGTGAGCGGGTGGCAAGGCTTCAGGTGCGGGGTGTAGGAAGCAGGGCAGCTATAGGAGTTAGGGGCTGGTTAATCGAGGTGAGGGCAGGGGGAATCCTAGGAGAGTTCCATAGGGACTTGCGGGGGAAGGCAGGTGCATGCAGAGGGCTGGAGCGAGTGGTTAGTATACCGGAATGCGAGCGATGCTAAGGGAGGCCTAGGCAGGTGATGTCAGGAATCAGGGTGGGTCGTGTGGCGCAGCGTAGGGCAGAAGACAGAGGGCTAGGCGAGGGGGCACGGGAGTTGGATGCAGGATGAGGAGGCCGGGGCGCCACTGTAGAGGGAAGGCTGTAGTGCGGAGGGTGTCCAGCGATTCGGTAGGTCAGCGCAAGGTAGAGGGAGTGAGGGGCGAGGCCGGGTGCTAGGGGGGGTTGCGACGACGAGGGCTCAGAGGTGGGGTGAGGCAGCCGAGGCCAGGTGTAGGGTGGTGGCAGCACAAGGAGGAGTCGCAGGAGCAGCTCGCACTAGAGAAGGCCGAAAAAAGAGGGGAGCGCCGCAGGTATGGGAATAACTAGTGTTTCTTAACCTTTTTTCATTTCATAATAATAATAATAATAATAAAACCAGAAAATAATAAAAATATAAATCACAGTAATTAAGATAGTAATAATAAAACAAATACTAATAAATCATTAATAATAATAATGCCATTAAAATCTATAATTTTCGTAATAATAATAATAAGATAAATAATAAAAATAAAGATATTATTAATAAATTTTTTTAACTATAAAAATAATAAAAATAATAATAATAATAATAAAGGAAATAATAATAATAATAATACTAACACAATAATAATAATACAATAATAGTAATAATAAAAACAATATCATTAATAAAATTAAAACTCATAATAATAACATTAATAATAATAAAAACAACAATTTAATATTATTATTATTATTATCAAACATTCTTTTTTTTAAATTATAAACTGTTTATTTACCTTACTCTAAAAACCGGATCACCGCACGCTCAGCAGATAACTGAATAAACCACACGCATGTTGCACGCCTTAACTCAGACTGCTTCGTCTTTCACACAAGCACCTGGGGCGATCGTGCGGCAACCGCCTACCATGCGGTGATCGTGCAAAGGCCCGAAAACCACTAAAAATATTAAACGAAAATAATTTTAATCCAGGATATAGCGCAGACCCTGGCATGGGAACGCAAAGACAAGAATTAAATAAAATAAGAAATTAATTTAATATGGCGGGTGTGACAATTCTCCCCACCAAATACACTTTCTGCCCCCAGAAAGTCACCTAGTTGAACAATGGAAAAGAAAGAATCCATGCTCGACTGAAACTGAAAGGAACCACACCATAAGAGAACGGGAAAACACTAGAGGGTTCTCCCCACCACAATAATTCAACTAGCGTGGAAATTTAACACTTAAACATACCACTCCAGAAGGGGGGGTGACACGGCAACTCCAAACCGATCCAAACAATCTTCTATAGCACGAGCGAACACCCAACTGAACCTTGAAACTCTCAACCTGGACCAAAACTCTAAATACTAGATAAAAACCCATAAGAAGAACTTAACTCAGATAGTCAACCAAAGTATAAATACAAGATTTAACTCCTTCGCAGGCACTTACATCTCCAAATGAATGTCTTAAAACCAATACCATCATACACAAGGGTAAAACACACTTTTAAGAAAACACACCATTCAGAAAACCATATTACGAAAAACAAAACTGTTGTATTACAACAGAACATATCTATTATAACTCCATGATGAAGCAATGAACTTACAAATACGTCAAAACTTTAACAGAAGAAAAATCAAGGAAAAATGGTCTTTATATTTTCCACTGCAAACACGGAACACAAAAACTAGAACAAGGCTTCACACCTCTGTCAACTCCTAACTGCTGGTGAGCTTCACCCCAAGGCCTGTGTGTGGGGATCTAAGGGCTTAAGCATCTCCGGGCTCACAGTCAGGCACTACAATTCCTCTGGTAATATTGTCTTCTTCAGGCGACGCTTCCTGAAAAACTTTTCATGATGACACATACACCCACAATGATGGCACGTCTTCGGAGGGATGCGATATGATGACTTCACATACCCGAACCGGCCACACTGGTGTCACACCACTAAACGGTCTGTCGAACTAGAAGTCAAAAACACTATAGAGGAATCTATAGGAATTGGTCCATCTGGCACACCCTGCTCTCTAGATGGGGAACCATCACGAGTAACTGGATACGTTGGATTACTAATTGTCTCCACTCCGAAGACCAACTCAGCTAAGAACACCTTATATACCATCTTGTCATAATGATGGTCCTTAGAAAGGAGGACCCGCTCCATGATCTCTGGATGAAGAACCCCGATGAAGAGGGAAGTCTCCATCAAATCCTGTGACGTTGCCTCTTGAGAAAAGGACACAAGATCCTTGAAATGATCAACACATGCCTTTACCGTCCATTGGCATTGTTGAATACGCATGAGTTCATCCCTTTTCGCCTTCTTTACCATTTCAGGTATAAACCATCAGATGAAGATGTATTTAAAGACATCCCATGTAATCCAAACTCAAAATGATGGTGGGGAAACCAAATCCCATTCGTCCAGAGACGGACATTCAAACATACCCAAAATAGTATGCACTCTGACATCTTTGGGAGTTCCCAAAATCCGGAAGACACGCTCGACCCCTTTATGCCATTCTGCAGCTTCCAACGGACCCCGATCTCTTTTAAGGATAGGCAATGTCTGAGAAGGACAAAAAACTGGGCATGATTTATCAGAAACCTTGGGGACCATTCTGGTTGACATTTTTTAGAAAACATATGAAACACATAACCAAAACCAATATCAAGCTGAAGCAACATTAAAGAAAGCACCTTAATCTAGAAAAACCAGCTAAAAATAAAAAAGAAAATGTAAACACAAAAAAATTTACCTTTTTCATTTATGATTTCAAAACCACCTTCTTTCAAGGCCATTTTACATATATGAAACCCAATTTTCAAACCAATTTCAATTTCCAAAAATCATTTTCCCTTTGCTAAAATCACATTAGAAAAACAAGGTCAAGCCTTTAATTCTAAGTTCACACCCCAGTAATCCCATGAACTATTGCACATGTCTTCATCCAATTTCATCTATATGCACCAACATACACTTCCCATGAATTTCCCCACATGTGCAGACATTCATAAGGAGTACCCGAGGTTGCACCCAAACTATACCTCTAATTGTTCCAAGAAAACACCAGACTTACCAAGAGCTTTCAGTTCTAAAAATCCATTTCACAAATTTAAAGTCATTTAAAAGAAATCGTTCTCATTTCACCAAATTGTTTTTCAAAGGTGCACTTAAATCAACCAGAACCAAGATGACACTTAACTTGCATCAAATCACTGATGAGAGGGTATAGTAGTCATGATTAACCTAGTGACATGGTAGTGGGCCATGCAACAAGTAAGCATCAATGACTAGGATGAAATAAAACCATGTACGCTGACTCCACATGGGTCACTGCTTCATGTAAAATCACAATGTAACATCGGTTTCCCTCCGTTGTCATCCCTCAATAGAAAACAAATTAGAACAATAAAATAATTTAATTCCCAGACTACCCCTAAAAACTCGAGGTTCGGAACAGGCGAGAGTTCATGACGTCCTTCTTGTACCTGCATCTCGACTACCGACAGTCCTAATATCCATCTATGAAACACCCCAAATAACAAGGACCACTCTAATACCATTTTTTCACAATCCATCACGGGTCGACCCTGAACCGGTCACCCGAGCGGGTCTGCGACACGGCCTAAAGGGCGTTCCCAATCCCCACGGGCAGGCAACCAGTGTGTGACATCAATGTTTAATCAATGGGAACGATTTGGCCAATGAACAAAACCAAATAAACAATAAAACAGACAAACAAAACAACTAATAAACATACCACTAGCAGTAAAAAGATAATAAAAACATACCTCCACATGACCTTTCAGGTCACCTCCCGACCAAAGGCCAACATTTCTCCAACAACGAGCAACTTAGCCAAGAAAACCTGAGCTTGGAAACCTGCAACTGAAATGATAAAAGAGGCATGATCATTAAAAATTCTTAGTAGGGATTCCAAAATAAACAACAGAACCCAACGTCTCCCTTCATGAAGCAATCCATTAACGCATGTTTGAAATATAATTATAAAAGTAGGTTTATTTCGCATTTCAAAACAAGCAATATGTTTCTCCCATTTATAAACCCAACTCAATCCAAATATCATTTTTTTTCAAAATCATTTGTTAGTTTATAAATAAAATCCCAAACAGATTATAACAATTTTGTGCTAGAGTAAAACAAGTAAAAGTGCAAGATGATGATAAACTAGTGCTTGGAAAGTAAACAAGCAATGAAAATAAACCAGTAACCATCGGTGATACTAAACATCCCTAGAAGACCCCTGGACATACTCGGTTTCAGAACCACCTTCCGGCATATGGTGAAGTTCCTAAGTCTATAACTAACTGGTCTCCCTAACTGACCAATCCATTGGAAAAGCCCTCCTGGCCTATCAATAAATCCATGGGGTACCAGCCCGTCTAATCGGACTTCATCAGCAAATACCACTCGATCTGTAAAAGATACCCAGGAACCCATGATGGTTACAATCATCCTGTTTAAGTAGGAGGCCCTCGCACGTGTGACCCATCTCACCCCACTTTCCTACCCTAAACACAAACGCTTCCTATGCGTTCACCCATAAATGGGTTACCCTTGACGGGAGCGCCCCCCAAATACACATTCAAACATTTCACATTAACAAAGTGTAAACAGGGCCGTCATTCAATGAAATCATTAAGACCATTTGACACCATTTTTAAAAAACTAAAGTTGTTAAATTGGCACACAGTAATCAAAACGTTGCCATTTCAAAAAATCAACACAAACATTACACTAAAGATGAATGTGCCAAACGGGCCTTGATGTTCCAACACACACCCAAAACACACCTCATTTACCAAATGGGTATTTACCCTTTCCAAAACAAACATTTATTTCTAAATTGGATGAAAAGAACACAACACACATAAATATGTCAAAAGGGATTCCTTACCATTAAAAAAATAATTGTTCTTTATGCGATACCAAAACCATTTAGATACATAATTCACAATCACTTACACATTTTAGAAAACCGTTTAAGCAATTTACAAAACACTTATAAGTAGCACAACATGGACTCCCACCACATACACATCCGAAATTCTCTTTTTTTAAAATCAGACACACACCAAAGCCCTTCCAAAATATGTTTTGCATATCACACAATTTATCAAATGCCATCAAATCACTCAACCATGGTTCACACATAAATGAAACCCAATAAATCATTACGAAAACCATCTTAAAACCTAATACATAACAATCCATTCATGAAAAACACTTTTCTTTGTACACACATAACCCATAGAACATGTCAGTGTGCAAAAAAAACATAATATTTTTTTGGTAATTTCAAAATATACTCTTAACAAATTCTATTAGTTTGAAAACACTATATCAGAAAAACATCATACATCAAGGAGGTACGAATCATATTTTAAAAATAATAAAAGAAAAATTTGATGCCTAATCAAACATATCATCGCAGATACATGCATATATAAACCAAGAACTGACTAAATCATACTTTTAACAAACTCTAAATATTTAAGAACACTATAGAAGTAAAATTAATGGTATAAAGAAAATTCTAATCAAGTTTCAAAACTAAATGAAAGAGAGAAAGTATTAAAGGAGTGATCCAGAAATGAAATACGTGAATTCACCTAGGTTGGCAGTGCGCGAAGACAGTCGCGCCTCAAAAGAACGGAGAAGAGGACATCACGGTCCCTTCGCACCACCTAAAAATTGAATAACACATACAAATTATAACTCAATATTAGGGATTGGATAAAACCCATAAAATTGAAAAAGAAATGCACCAGAGGAAGATAATGCTTGAGAGGGAGGTTGCGGCCGGAGATGGAGCCAGCGAAGGAGGATACGGATGTCGAAGGGGAGAGTCAGCAAGGAGTAGGTCATGCAAGGAGAGTTAGAGGTCGATCGGGGCAGTGTGCGGAGGCCGGGACTCGAGCGGGAGACAAGGATTCAGGTGGAGGGTGTGGGAACAAAGCTGTATACAGGATGTTGGGGCTGGTGAAGCGAGGTGAGGGCATGGGCGAATCCCAGGTGAGCGAGGCAGGGACTTGCAGGCGAAGCCAGGTGCAGGCGGAGGGCCAGAGCGAGTGGCAAGGGTCCCGGCATGCAGATTGATGCTGAGGGAGTCCTAGGAGTGTAAAGTCAGGAAGTAGGGTGGGGTGCACGTCACAGCATAGGGCGGAAGGCAGAGGGCTAGGTGAGGCGGCATGGGAGCCGGCTGCAGGCTGAGGAGGCCGGGGCACCACTGTAGAGGGAATGCAGCGGTGTAGAGGGTGTCTAGTGGTGCGACAGGTCGGCGCAAGGCAGAGGGAGTGAGGGGTGAGGCCGGTTGCTAGGGGGTTGCGACGACGAGGGCACAGAGGTAGGGAGAGGCAGGTGGGTGCAGGTGTTTCATGGTGGCGGCGCAAGGAGGAGTTGCAGGAGCGGATCACACTGGAGAAGGCCGAAAAAGGAGGCACCACTGGTATGTGAATAACTAGGGTTTCTTAACCCTTTTTTCATTTCATAATAATAATAATAATAAAACCAGAAAATAATACTAATATAAATCACAATAATTAAGATAGTAATAATAATAATAATACTAATAATTCATTAATAAAAATAGTGTCATTAAAATCTGTAATTTTCTTAATAATAATAATAAAATAAATAATAAAAATAAAGTTAATATTAATAAAAATTAATAATAATAATATTATTATTATTAATAATGCAAACAATAATAATAATAATAACAATTATAACAGAATAATAATAATACAATAATAGTAATAATAATAACAATATCATTAATAAAATTAAAACACCTAATAATAACCTTAATAATAATAAAAACAATAATGCATTATTATTATTATTGTTATCGAACATTCTTTTTTTGAATTCTAAACCATCTATTTACCTTACTCTGAAATCTGGATCACCCCGCGCTTGGCGGATGACTTAATAAAAAACGTGCAAGTTTCTCACCTCAACTCATACCATTTAGGCATTCACACAAGCACCTGGGGCGATCATGCGGCTACGCCTACCATGTTGTGACCGCGCACAGGCCCGAAACCCACTAAAAATATGAAACGAAAAAAATTTAAAACCATGATCTAGCTAGTACACTGGCCCGAGAACCCGGAGCGAAGAATTAAATTAAATAATAAATTAATTTAAGATGGAGGGTGTGGCATTTTAAGAGAAAAGGAGAAGAGGATAATACCATCACCTTGATGTGTAACTTCTTAAAACTTGGATTGGAAAACCGTAAAACCAATAAAACACTATAATATTTATGAGAGTGGAAAATAAGAGACACCATTGGAGTAAAATTATGAGATAAATTCAAATTGGGTGTCATATAATTGGAATAGGGGGTGTTTATTTGTTCTTGAGGAGGGGTGGGGTTAAAGGATTAAGTATTAATTTTTTTCCATTAATGATAATTAATTTTTTATAGAACTAATTATAATGATTTTGGTCATTAATTAGTGTTTTCTAGGACAATTATGTTCATCCAAAACATTATGAAACTATAAAATTTTATTTTATTTCATAAATAAATTATATCCAAGAATAAATATAAATTTGAAATATTTCAAGGGAAATCTAGTTTTTCAATTTGAGTTCAACTTTAGTATTTTTTCACTGATGTTCTATTTGAGAAATATTTTATTATTTTTGAGACTCTATACTAATATAAATATATTTATTATTTAGATAATGACATATTGATCCATATATTGAGGGGTGATATGTGGCCTTCAAATCAATATTGATGTGGATCCGAGTGGGTGGGTCCCATAATACAATTTCTGCTATAACATATTATCAATTAATGGATTTGTATGAAATTATGAAAAATGTTTGATGAATTAATTTGGATATTTTCATATAATAAGAGAAACATTTGATTGCAAATTTATCATGGTCAATAGTAACTGTGAAGTAATGGGTGTTGGTTTAATGAATCGTAGATACTTGAATTATTTTAATTAATGAATCAATATTATGTTGTACACAACATTTTTTTACTGGATGAAATTTCAATGGTGGATGAAAAAATACGGAAAAGTTAAATAGAATAACAAATTAATTTTGTTCATTCAATTATTCAAAACATTTGTGGGCATTAGGTACATTGAACATGGATAATATGAATGGAATTAATTATTTTATATAATTATTTGGCCATAACTTCTTCAATACATATAAAATATAAAATAGAAGATGTGGAATAATTTTTTTTATTAATTCTAATTATCTAGATTTTTCCTTTTATTTTTCCAATAATATGTCATATTTAGGGGGAATTAATTGAAACCAATGTCAAATTTATGGATAAGAATTAATGTCATTAATGTAATACTCATAGGTTCCTAATAAATTACTCATAACATAGTTAATTTATATTATTTTCCAAATTATATATCTTCTATTATAATAAATTATAGAGAATAATAAAAGGATAAAAATTATACCTATAAAAATAACACAAATATTTTATCATGCATATATCTTAAAATTTATGCATAACATATAAATATTAACATATTTGTATAGTATACTATATATATATTTATATTCAAACATAAATTAACCTGATAAATAAAATATTAATTTATATTAAAACTGTATACACTATAGTTTTATGTATAATTATATTATTTATCGAATAAATTATATATAAATGAAAAAAAACTGGTTTGTTACATTCATCGAAACCATAGTAAAAAATGGAAACATCACATATCTTATATGAACACTACCACCTACATATGCGAGGTTCTCTATTTTTCATAATCAGATTAAATGGATGGATAAATGGAATACTATATTTAATTAATATTATATATTTTAAATTATTAATAAGGTCACGACCCATCCTCTAGGGCCGTTGCCATGACTAACACAATCCTGTATTTCATAGGTCAGGGGTTAGTGACTTGCATCAGAAAGGCATACCAAAAAAGGAAGGTATTTACTTTAAACTTGTACACACACACACGCCCAACCACATCCCAACACACTAAAAGGGGGAACAAGTATACCTCTAAAAAAATGTTGAGTGCAAGTACAAGTGAATGTATGAGGTCCAGAATACAAACTCAATAAGGAACTAAAAACAACAAAGAACAAAAGATAACATTGATGTCCATCTGCAGAAAACCCCACCTGATCATGAGAGTAGTGAAGCTACTGATAGATGAAATTGTAAGTATTGTCTACTCGGTCCTACTGGGCCCCGCCTAGTCCAAGGTCACTAGGTCCACCATCATCACATCCTTCATTCCCCTCTCCCTGAGCACCCCTATCGAAATGTCAGTTTTCTGCACAAGACACAACACATATAGGTGAATCCTATTTATGGGTGAGTAACACAATAGTCAATAAGGACCCCATAATAAAAAGGAAATACCACACATCAATTCCACAAATTAAAGCATTAAACAAAAGACAAAACACACATGGTATATTGTAGGATAATAATAGTATCATCATCAACCAAATCATTGAACACCTCATCTGCAAGAAAAATCTTCCTCTAACAAGTATAGTGATCCTTCTATGTCACGAAGAAGTGCTTCCCACAAACATTGTACTACTTAGGTATACCTCCTCGTCATGTATTGTGGGCCTAAAAACTCACACAGAAGTGGTTCCCACTAATCTTTTCCAACATAAGTTATCCTCTTCCTTGCGTACTGTGAGCCTCCAAAGTCACAAAGAAGTGCTTCCCACTGGGCCATGTTCATGTCATACAGAGACGAAAGTTATCTGTCATCATGTGATATCCAACCACAGGGTTCCATACATATCGCGCCTGGGAGAACCCTCCTTAATCCCTTCATCACATATCAACATCCATAATAGTCACCAAATAAAATTCCAAAAGATCTTCCACATAGTTAGGGTCCCAACGTTGCAAACAACTCATCAATCAGACATAGAGTTTGCTATATACATGCGTTTTAGTAACCAGTGGATAGGTTGCGATGGGGCCCAGTCCGGCCCATTCGGACTGACCCATACAACCCGAACTGGGTGAATCACATACCCTGATTTATGATTGACCAACTAGACTTGACCCGGTTCAGGTCTGGGTCGGTCTTGTCCGACCTGGAAAATGGGCCTAGCATGATGGGTCTTGCTGGACCTGACACGATTTGGCTAAGGGTCCAGCCTGCTGGGTTGCCCGGTGACCTGGTCTAATCTGAATCATCCCTAAGTGTGTGGGTCTGTCCCGTTGGGTGCCGTTAAGGCTCGCCACCACGAAAACAACCCACTAGGGTCCCGAATCGCCTGCTGGGGACCAGCCGGTGGAGCGGTTAGTGGTCCATCGTCCATCTGACACGCGACAGTATGCCACATCCAACCCCCTGTGGCCTGCGGGATGCACCGGGTCCTCCACTTCTAGCTTGAGTTGATGGACAATGACTCCTCCATCCAATCAAGTGTCCTGGATTCAGACCACCCCTCTATACGGCACCCTGCATGGCACCGCATCCCCTGATGCCATAACCAGATCTTTACGGTCTCCAACAGTCGTGGTGCACCGACGCCATGATGTCATCCTCCATCGTGGCTGGAGAGGGCCATCCACCTACACTGGCTCATCCCTCTTCACATTGCGGGTGTGGGCTAGCCACTGCCACTCCAGAGGTGCCGCACTAGATGCACCTTTTTGGGCCACTGGTGTTTCCCCAGTGATTCGTTTTCTAATATGTTTATGCCTACAGGCCTCTCGAGTCACTTCCATCCCTACACATGCCCCATAATCTAATTGTACCTATATTTAGAAGGCATCCACAAAGAACACATGAGAGGTCGTGCTCATACCTTTGTCATCATTTTTTGGGCCCCCCACTTTAGAGGTTTAGTCCAAGGGGTATGTTTTGGGGATTATAGTTCAACCATTTCATGCAAGGTTTAAATCCCAAATACAAAATCCCCAAAACATATTCACCCTCCCTCATAAAACATGAATCATAAATCATCATGTTCGTGGGTTAATTCAAATTCATTGTTTTTAGAAAATAAAGGAGAAATCATCAAAATAAAATAGTCCTTACCTCTTTGATGTTCAATGCAGAAGAATTTTTCATTAAGGGATCAAGGCGTCAATGTCATCACATTCGGATCTGTTCATCAAGTATTGTTAAAGTCAATGAATTCTTGTTGGAATTCTTCATCATTCTTCATTGGAGAGGAATTCCCAATGGAAATTTGTTAGAGAGTCGCCTAGGTTTAATTCTATAATCTATAACCTGGAAAAATAATTAAAGGAATCAAAATCATATCATCATTGCGTCAATTAATGATTCTTAGTAAATGGGCCACATTTAATTATTGACATTTAATGATTCGTTATAAAAATAGCATCGCAATATCAATTGTGCAATTATTGGTTCTCCATTACTTCGACTCATTTCTTCCTCATCCCTGGTCTGTAGTGTCGGCATCCGCCACCCAATTGTGAGAATGAAATAAAACAATTCCTTTAAATTATTTTATTATATTTCTTGAAATGTCTGAAAAATAAATTTTCTACTCGGCCCATTTCGGCCAATGTTATTTCATTTCTAGGTGAATTTCATAATTCCAAATTTATTGTTTCCCTCATATTTTTGATTCTAGAACCATTTAAAATGATAGAATTTCCCACTTGTACATTTACTAAACATACCTTATAAAAAGTTTAGAAATTTGTTCTGGGATCTCCGAGCCTCAGAAGCACGTGCCATCGAATTTCACAGTCTTGAAATAATTCCATATAATTAAAAAAATTACATGGAAATTATAAGACATTAAATTCTACCCACCTTAACGAATTATATTTCCAAATGACAAAATAATTACGAAACCAAATGATATGGGTACTATGCAAGATTCTGAGCCTCCCTCTCCCATGTGATATTTTTCATATTCCCATGATGCCACCAGATGTGCACTGTAGGAAAAAACCTCTCGCATCAAACCCGCTCGTATCGATACTCTATTTCCACTAGGAACTCCACAAACATCACCCCATCATCAATGTATAGCTCGCCCCGGTCGATGACGTGCGATGAATCATGTACGTACCTCTTCAACTGCGACACATGGAAAACATCATGCACCATGATCATTTGTGGGAGAAGATATAGGTGGTACGCCACATCACTATCTATGCTCAGGATCTTAAATGGTCTAATGAACCTCAAAGATAGTATTCCACCCTGGAAAAGTCCATATGATCCTTACAGGGTGAGAGTTGAAGGAAAACAAGATCAACCTCCTTAAACTCCAAGGGTCTCCATCTCCATTAAACATAAGGATCCTTCTTGCTCAGTATATTCCTCATCCATTATTCGATGATCTACACCTTCATGGTGGTAGACCGTACCAACTCCGGACCCATTAGTGATGGCTCCCCTATGTCTGTCCAACAGATGGGTGATCTTCAAGGATGCCCATACATGGTCTCAAATGACTGCATGAAGATGGTGGAGTGATATCTATTATTTTATAAAAAATCCACCAATGTCTGGTGGTCATACCAAATATGTCCGAAGTCAAGTACACAAGCACGAAGCATACCCTCCAGGGTATGTATAGTCTGTTTCATTTGACCATCCATCTGGGGAGGAAAATAAGTTCTCAATCACAGCTGCATCCCGAATATATCTTATAATCCCTTCCAGAATCGGGATGTAAAGGGGGCATCATGATCTGAAATGATCGTCAAAGGCACACCGTGATGCCGCATTATCTCCTAGACGTGGAGGGGTCCCACACCCTCTACAGATCCTAGCTCTCGAATGGGTAGGAATTGAGCCTACATGGTGATTTTGGTCAATAATAACCCAAATATAGTTGTTTACCCTATATGTACATGGTAACCCCATCAAAAAATCCATTTATATACCATCCCACTTCTACTCTGGTACCTTAAGGGGCTTGGCCAAGCCTGCTGGAACCCGGTGCTCAGCCTTCACTTGTAGATAACTGAGGAATCAATAAACAAACACAGCCACCTCTTTCTTCATCCTTGACCACCAGTACAAACATTAGTGGGACTAGTACATCTTCATCACAACAAGATGTACCGACAAGGGAGATTTATGAAAATCCCTTAACAATTCCTCCCACAATGCCACTAGTACTATGGTGTGCCCTTTGAAACGGATGAATTCCTCCCCACCTATCAAATATCAATTTGGATCCCACCCTAAAAATAAATTTTCACGTTGGTACTCAAAGTCAACATTCCCAAATTGTGCCTCCCCGACTTGCTGTTAGAGTGGGGGGGGGATAGTCATCGAATAATGGTAATCAACTTCACCATCATCAATTAAGGATATATTTATCATGGGTAACTTCTTTTTTTCCTCACTCAGCAGTTTCAACCTGTTCCTTGTTCTGAGCGCATATGCCACCATGTTCCCCTTTCCAGTAGTATAGACAATTTCAAAGTAATAGTCCTATAGGAACTCTAGAAATCATTGCTGCCTCAAGATAAGGATTTTCTGAAGGCAAGAATACATGGAAGTCTTGTGGTCATAGTAAACTATAAACTATAAACCATTCACCCATCAAATAGTGATACCACATCTTCAATTAAAACAACACTGATTCTAATTCCATGTCATGGGTCACGTAGTTCTACTCATGATGTCACAACTATCATGAGCCATAGGTGATCACTACCAACTCTTACATCCAGACAAAACTTAGTACGGTCCCTGATGCATCGCAGTAAACTACATACCCAACGCCCTCCTAAGTTAGTCTCACGATGGGCGCAATAGTCAATCTCTTCCCCAGATCATGGAGACTCTGAAGGAATTTATCAATCGACATAATGGGCTATCCCTTCCATGTCAATCCTGATAAGGGTTCTATTACCCTGGAAATGTTGGGTATAAACATCCAATAGAAACAATCCAACCCTAATACACTCTACATCTTAGTCATGCTCAGGGGTAGAACCCAAGAAAGAACTGCCTCTATGTTTACTAGATCCAAACAACTCCAGCCTCTGAGAAGTTGTGTCCTAGAAAGTGGACTT
Organism: Viscum album; assembly: GCA_963277665.1. NCBI lineage: Eukaryota > Viridiplantae > Streptophyta > Magnoliopsida > Santalales > Viscaceae > Viscum > Viscum album. The sequence goes on along the minus strand of OY728155.1, from coordinate 113,651,617 downwards.
CCCAAATCCAAAACAGACACTTCGAGAGCTTACTATAAATTTGTTGCTATCAGAGTGTATCTAGGACTATCCATAAGAGTGTTGCGTGATCCTCCTCTAACACCGAGTACACCATGATTTCATCAATAACGACCATGATTAACTAGCCAAGGTAAGGCTAGATGATCCTTTTCCTGAGTTAAATGAACAATGATGGGGCATTGGTCAAACTGAAAGGCATCAACATGAACACATTGTGTGCATACCCGCACTAGGAGGTTGTCTTCTAAACATCCTCATTCCATACCAGGAACTAGAGATAGACTTATCTAAAGTCTATCATTGAGAACAAATTTTCCCCATTCATTTGGTCGAAGTGGTCGTTGATTCTATGTAGTCGATACTTGTTTCTCATGTTTTCCTAGATCAGGCACCAGAAGTCAACACACATCATCAAAATCCAGTCTTACATCTAGGAAAAAAGCATCAGGGCTTCCCATGGATAATCGTTGGGCCATATGAACCCCTTCTTCTAAAATCCCTCCATCTGTAAGCTCAACTCACAGAGTTATTCAGAAACCATCTGACATTCTAGTTTGGATATCATTTTCATCTTAGGGTATATGTCAATGATAAAGTATACATCCCCTTGAGGAGGTAGTTCCAGATCATCCTCATGAAATAAATCCTCAGACTCATCCACCACTATAGGGATTCTTGGACTCCTCTCATCCACTACACTAATGGTGAGGCTAGCCACCTAGTGAGTGATCGACTCAACCCTCCTCTGGGATTGTCTGTCCTATGCTGAAAGGGTTTCCTTCTAGCCGGTAAAGGAAAACCATGTCCCATATCCACAGACACACCATAATTTACACCTAAAATAGTTGATCTGAGTATAGACTGTAGATAACCAGTCCATTCCTGGGATGACGTCGTAAGGCCTCAACGTCCCTACTAAGAAATCCCTGCCAAAACACTCACCTCCAAGAGTAATCTCACACAGTCGGCCCCAGTGAGTAACTATCGAATCCCATCTTGTTAGAGTCTCTACCCATAAGGATCAAGCCAATGATTCCACCAGAATATCTAAGCTCTGAACAAGAGTCTTGGAACGGAATGACTGAGTTGCACCTATTTCTATAATTACAATAGCTATGGTGGAGAAGACACAGATCATTTCTCAGATCATCTCTATAACATCATGGTCATAAGACTATGCTTCTTGAATATGTGCTCTCTCCTTTCAACCTGCTCTCTGAGGTCAGGGTGATCCACCTGGGGGTGGTGGAGGTAATATCTAGAACCGTCGACCACCCTCTGCTACTCATCCTACTCCCCTTCCATGTATTCCTCCATACAGAACCCCTCTGTTTAACTGATTCCGCATTCTCAGTAGCCCCTCAACCATATCCAGTTCATCCGTACGATGGGACAGGAAATAACGAGACATGTGTCCCGGCCTGCCGCATGAGTAGAAAATCTTGGTTTCTGGATGACTCCATCAGGTCTGGGAGACTCACACTACTGACACTGAGTGTCAGGGTCATCCTCTAAAAAGAACTAGCCAGCATGGTCCTTAAATTTTTCTATCTGCTTCCTATTGATGACTCTGCTACCTTGGGTCTAATGGCGACTTCAGCTATCTCCACCTAATCCGCCAAAAAGACCTCTACTAGAAGGGCTCACTCTAGTACCCTGACCTGGGTAGGGATGATGAGAGAGAAAATTTATGCCATGATATCTCTCCTGAGTCCCTTGTCAAAGGATCATGCCCTGATGAAAGAATATCTCACCATATCTGTGGGGCAGCGTGAAATCTTAGTGAACCTCTCTGAGGACTCAACCACCATCATGTAAACCTTATGTAGGTGAAGTATCTATTAAATGCGCACATAACTGAAGGTCTCTGGAAAAAACCATCCCTAGAAAAGTTTCTCAAAATCTGCATAGGTGAGGGTCGCGCCATCATGCATCTGGTGGCCATGATCCACCATCTCCCTATTAAGATTTGTGGAATGATCGCTACTAAGATCACCGTCTGGTCAATAGATGTCCTCACTAATAAGAAGACCTGTGTCACAGCCTCCAGCAAGTCCTAAGAGACATGAGGATCTATCTCTCCCATGAACCAGGGAGGAATCTATATCTGTAACTCATGAAGGGTACTGAGCCTATGAACATCCGTTATTAGAACCACTAGTAGTAAATTCTGACCATCAAAATGGTGGTAGCACTAGTGCACCACCCAGTGGGGATATGTCTAGAATTGGTCCTTAAACTAATGCCTCATCACTTGGCAAGCTATCCTCACAGACTCATATTGGGATCCTGCCTAATTGTCCATGTGGAGGCATCCTGTGATAGGTTAAGATGTGCCAGATTTATAATTTTATACCTAGTGAGGTGAATTTTAATCAAAAGAACATAAGGAGACACTTATGCAACCAATTTTTCATTTTTTGTACCAAAAACAGAATTCAAGGTCTTGGTGTATGGATTCATCAGCCAACGCACCAACACTGGACTCTTTGAATCTAAATGTCAAACTTGCAACACTTAACACTATTTCCAAAAAACCAACCAATAGACACCCATATTTGCAGAAGGACCAACCACCCTCTCATACCATATTGTCAATACATGTACCCAGGGGACGGTTCCATGACTACCCCAAGCCTACCATTCATAGGCCAGGGGCTGGTTACTAGCAGCAAAAATAAATATCACTAAAATATAAGGCATTGAATTTAAAACATCACACACACACACACGCCCTACCATATCCCAACCCAACGAAAGGGGAAACATGTCTACCACTAAAACAGAGCTGAGTTAATTTACTAGTGAAAGTAAGATGGCCAAAATACAAACCCAACAAGGAACAGAAAACAAAAAAGTACAAAATGAATCACTGATGGTCATCTGCAGAAAATCCCACCAGATCATGAGAGTTGTGAAGTTATTAAAAGATGAAGTAGTATGTGCTGCCCACCTTGTTCTACTAGCCCACACCTAGTCTTAGGACACCATGTCCACCATTGTAGCGTCTGTCAGTCTTGTCTCCTTGAGTACCCCTGTCAAAAACTCATTTGTATGTAGTAGACACAACACGAGCAGGCGAAGCCAATTTAAGGGTGAGTAACACAGTACTCATTAGGGACCTTCAATAAAAAAGGAAACACCATAAAGAAATTCTGCAAAGTAAATAACGAAACATATGATATCTCACAGTAGTCATATTCTAGGATAGTAATTGTAGCATATTTAGTTGCATCATTGAACACCTCGACTGCAAGAAAACTCATCCAATAATGAGTCATGTAGGCCTACTAATTCATGAATAAGTGATTCCCACTAACCTTGAACTACTTAGGTACACCTTCTCTTCGTGTACCATGGTCCAAAAATGTCACACATTAGTGCTTCCCACAATTATTATAAAATTGGGGTACTCCTCCTCGTCGCATACCACTAGCCTACAAAGTCACAGAGATGTGTTTCCCACTGTGGGCCTACAAATTCACAGATATGTGCTTCCCACTAGGTTGTGGTTGAGTCATTGTGAGAAAAAAGATAGCAGTCCTCAAGTCTTATCCAACTACATGATTTAGTATGTAGCACACCTGGGTGAACCACTCTTCAAGAACATATTTTCTTCTAAAAGTTCCATGATGGTCTCCAAAGAGAATTCCAAATGAGCTACATTGTCGAGAGGGTCATAATGCCACAAACAACTCCTTAATTGGATGAAAATTTTGTAAGATACTTGCATTTTAGTAACTAGGGGACCAGTTGCGATGGGCCCCAGTCCGACCCAGTCAAACCGACCTAACCAACCCGGCATGGGGGTCCCACGTACCTCGGTTTTTCATCGACCGACTCAACCAGACCCAGTTCATGTCTAGGTCTGTCTGGACTAGTCTAGAAAATTGGCCTCACTGGACTCAGCCCGTTTTGGATGAGGATCCCACCCACCGCATCTCCCAGCAACCCGACCTAATATGGCCCAACCCAAAGGGTATGGTTCCGTCTTGCTGGTAGGGTTTCAGCCCACTGGCTAGAGGTCTGATCTACTGGGGGCTCGACCCACATGCTAGGTACTGTATGGTGGAGTGGTCGGTGGTACACCATCTAGTCAGGACGTGGCATCACACAGCATCTCAAACCCTCTAGCGCACCATATGCCAAATGGCCTCCACCTCCATCTTCGGTCGACAAACCATAGCTACTCCATCCAATCGAGTGGACAGGTCATAGTCCACCCCTCCACAGGCACCCCTCCTAGCACCATGGCCCCCTATACAACGACTTGATAGTCGTAGTCTATAACCACGCGAAGTGATTCCATCCTCAAGTGCATCCAACAAGGGCCGACGGCCTCTGCTGAAGTCATGATGCATGTTGTCGTTGCCCTCTTCACATGGCCGGTGTGGGCCGATCACTAGCGCTAATGTTCCGATTGTACCATGTCGGCAGCACCTTCTGCATGCCCTTGGAGTTACCTCGATGGACTATTTTAAAACCCGTTTACGCATACGGGCCTCTCGGATCACGGTCATCCATGATTGGGACCTGGAATCAAATTACCACCACATTGAGAATGCAACTCAAAATAATGCATGAGATGAGGTTCTCGGGCATTTTTAATGCTAGCCTAGGCCCTCTACATTAGAGGATTAACCCAAGGGGGAGGTTCAATGAATGTAGTTCAACCATTTCATGCATTGTTTGAATCCCGGATAATAAATCCCCAAGAAAAAGTCACCCTCCAACATAACATATGAATCACGAATCAACATGTTCACGGGTTGATCCACTTTTTTTAAGAAAAAATGTGTAAAAAATCAAAATAAAATGACCCCTACCGCATTGGCATTCTATGGCAAAGAGTCCATCCTTGAGGGGTCAAGGTGTTGATTTCATCACTTCCAGATCCATTCATCAAGGTTCGTCAATGTCGATGATGTCTCACCGACATTCTTCATCATTATTTGTTGGAGATGAATTCCTATTATAGATTCTTCATAGTTTTTCCCAAGATTAATTCCATCATCTCTAACATTCCAACTTAATTAATGGAAAGAAAGGGCAGTGTCGTTGCATTAATTTATGATGCTCATTAAATGAGCCACATTTAATGATACACATTCAGTGAGTCATTATAAAACCAAATTCGTGGTTTCAAATGAGCCACTTTTGCTTCTCCATTAATGAGTCTCGTTGCCGCCTCCTCGTTGCTCCGCAGCGTCGGAGTGCACCACCCAATGATGAGAGAAAAATAAAATAATTCTTTTAAATATATTTATTATTATTATTGAAATGTATGAAAAAGAAACTTTATGTTCAGCCCTTACCGGCCAAAGTTATATCATTTATGGTCAAATCCCGGCATTTCAAATTCAACTGTGCCCACTTATTTTCGATCCGAGCACCAGTTTTAAAGATAGAAAATCCAGTTTACGTGTTTACCGAATGTAACTTAAAAAAGTTCAAAAATTCATTCTGGTATCTCTGGGCCTCCGAATCACATGCCGTGAAATTTCAAAGACTCAAAATAATACCATATAATTAAAAAATATTATTCAAAAATTTAGATATGTTAAAAATATTATACAAATAAAATCCAATTCCAAACTCTTTTATGTTCATTGTAAGAAAACGTGTCACCTATGCATATGTGAGGACTACCGCCTCCACGAAAGTCCAATGATTCATTCTTCACCAAGTATTTTATTATTAATAAAAATTAATTTCAATATGATTAAACAACTTTAAACATCTAAATAATATCATTTTTATCAATAATTGTGATTTTATTCCAAAAGAATTACTTTTATAACCATACAGAACTATAAATTATAGAATGTCAATGTTTTGGTCAGTATAACCACATACTTGAGAAATTATATAATTTATATCATGGATGAAAATAGATATTTAAAAATTAGTTTTATTAGAAATTAATGTAAAAATTAATTTTCATATTAAAGTTATATACACGTTTTGATATTATTAAAATTAATATTATTGTACTTCCATTTTATGGGTTAGAATTTCCAAAACAACCTCATCACCTACATGCTCACATGAATTAAAACCAAAACGCATATGAAATGAAACAATAAAAATATAATAAATTATAAATAATCTATTATATTTCCAATAAAATTCTCAAAATGATAAACTTTGATTATAAAAACTGCAATTGACACATCTATTATGAAAAAAATGACAAACAAGCAATAGAAGCTAATAGATTTTGATGACGAATATAAAATATAACTAAAAAATTAATTTGTATAAAATGATTAAAAATAACTTTTATAAAATTTTATAGTTATAAATAATTATTTTATGTAATTTATTAATATTTTAATATTTATTAGATAGATGGTTAGTGAAATTTTAGAACATTGAGATTTAAGGAAAAGGGTTTTTATTGACTCAAGTTCGTTTCATGATTCATACTAATTAATTTTAAGCTATGGTTATTGAAATAATATTTTATCCTTTTATGTGGTGATATTATAAGTACCTTCCATCAAATTTAATATCAAATTATATTTATAACCTTATATCATCATAAATGATGATGATCTTAAGAATAATTCTCATTCTCTCTGAATAAGAATATTTTATTCCATGTCCATATTCATCCATTCATGTAATGCTCGCCATCACAATTTGGTAAACTAAATATGTTTTATTTATATAAATATTAAATATTTTCATTACCTAATTTTAAAAGAAATATGTATCAATCTTTTTAAAATTTTGATATTCAATTTTTTTTCCAAACATTAAAATATTTCCCTATTTATGTTACTATTTATTAATTCACTCCAAATTTCGTATAAAAAAATTTAACTTATTTTTCAAGAATATAGTTATTTGGATTTATTATAACTCATTATTTTAAAAATTTTATCATGTTAAATTATTTATGTTTTAGAAATCAATTTGTAATTTCATTTCATTACATTGATGATATGAAATGTTGTCTAAAAGCTTCACTTGATGGATATGCTCAGATTTTCCTCTATAAAATATCTAACTCCAGTGGAGTTAGGTTTTAGGAATCACTGTAAATATACTCCTCTAAACTATAAATTTTGGATGACTGAACTTTTGGTATCAACCAATCTAATTCTTATTTTTTTTATTTTTGATTCTATTTAGAAATATTACATATTATATTCTAATTCCATGGGTTCTTAATGTTATAATGAATTATTGATTTCACACATCACATATATGTATGGATGAATGATGGGTGGGGTATTATATATCCCTTCAATTCATTGGTTATGGATTTATATCTCATGTGATAATGAGGTTAATCATGAATATATTTTTTTTCTAAAACATGAATTGTGAAAAAAAATTTGGTTCACAACATGAAGCATGAAAATTCTTTTTGTTTACAATACGAAGAATGAAAAAAATTGTTGAAAACATATATCATATTTGTTCGCAATGTTATAATATACATATTCTTTTTTGTTCCAATGTTATTTTATATGATATATCTCAATGGTATATTACATTTCCATTCCAAAACCATGATTATTCTTAATTTATCATTTTAATTATCTATTGATTTTAACAATTTTTCCATGGCATATTTTATTCTTACATGTCCTCCTATCCCGAATCATGGAAAAAATATTATGGCTCCATGTCCTTTTAAGAATATTTTTTCCCATTCTCATGTTATCTTATGAATATGATATTTCCCTTGATTATGTGATGGAAAATGTTACCTCCTTGAGTGTTCGAGCACTCCCCTTTCTTATGTTTCCATTAACACATTTATGAATATGATTATAATATATGATAATTATAGATGGGTGTAGAGCGTGAATAAGTAATATAGGAATGTTCAAAAGTGTTTTATAATATATTTCATATATAAGTTGTCCTCACTGATAATAAACCGTCCATTATTTGGATTGTAAGATTAATTGTGAGTTGTAATGTTTATTTTATAGAAATTTTAGTAAAATAAGGATATGTTTATATTGAATTGATATATTTGTTGTTAAATAAGGATTTAGTTATTTTTGAGGATTATTTTTGCCATTTTTGTAGATGAGTAAATGATAAATTTAGTGAAACCCTTAAGGATATGTATAAGTTAGAAGCCTATGTGTCAGATAATATCTGAATATTTTAGCGATGTTTGATTATATGATAATCCAACAAATTGCATCAATGTCTAGATATCAGAATGTATATACGACCCTTGACCAAATTAAACTAGGGGAAATCACCCTTAAAAATGATGGTTTATTATCAACATTATCTTCAATTAGTTCATTATGAGTGAATCCAAGACTACACACCAACCACACAATAATATGGAGATATGATTTGTTCAATTACATTTTATTCCTTATAAATTTTGAAATATTTGTTATCATGATTTTGATAATGGAGAATAAAATAACCCTCCATAAAAATTTTTTATTCAACTAATAGTGATTTATATTCAGCTAAAATAAATTATGATGTTTTTAACAAGTAATAAATTTCATGTTTAAGTTTCACAAGAAAATTATGATATTTTTAATTTTAGGTGAATTAATTATCATTGTAATTATCCACTTTTGGTTTTATTAATGGTTGAAGATTAAATGATCCATGATAATAATTATTTACATTTAAAATGTAGAGATTTTTCCGACATGTAACATTACAGGATAATAGATGTTGTGAGAAATGTTATAATTATATTAAAACAGATATTAGGTATCGTGATTAAAAACATGAGATTTTTTATGTTTCCAAACATACCATTTATGAGATTTATATAGTCCCATTAAACATTAGGTGATGAATATATTGAATGAAAATATGATATAATTTACACCAGGTAAAAATCGTCGGAAAAGACACCAAGGAGAATCTTTTAAAGAAACAAGTTGAAGTTTTATTTATAGTAAAGGAGGGAATGAAGTAATATTTTTTCATGTAAAATGTAAGTGTCTAGTTTAAATGATAGGGAATATTAATTTTCTTCAAAAGGATAAAATTAAAATTCAATGTTTTATAAATGCTGATTTTGGGAACTATAGAAAACTATGCACTAATAAAAGGTATTATAAAGAAAATAGACACCAACAAAACCTAGAACAATGTAATAGGGAAAATCCTATGAAAATATTGATATTGAAGTGGATAGATATAATTAGTTTTTGATAGGTACACTTATTTATCCCAAAATAATTATAAATTTCTCATGACGTGTAAGATTTCACCAAACAATAACTATTCAATTAATAAGAACTTATCGTATCCTTATTTTATAAAAGTTATATTAAGATTATTTAATTTTTGTAGGATTCTGATTCATGAAAGTTTTATTATCCTTCCTTTAGAGAAATTTAATGTGATTTAGTTATTGGATTTTTTCTCTCCACCTAGATGTTGAATTATGTTTTCGAATAAACAAATAATATTTCCTGTAAACATATGATATTGTATCGATGAAAGGATTATTAAGAATATCCTTTTGAAGAAACCTGTACAATATATATCTTTATACCATAAAATGGTATAATATTTGATCATACGGTAGAGAAACACCCTATATTATAGATAATCATATTATGAGAAATATATATGTTTTTTAATTTATATATTTAAATATATATATATATATATATATATTTATAAAGTATATATTGATCCATGTTTATCTTTTTGGTTTCCATAAAAATATTTATAAGTCAGTTATAATTAAAATTAAGAGGAGAAAATTCATTGGGGGGGGGGGGATGTGACACCCTAGGTTTTATGATAAATTATTTGTTTTTTATTTTATATGTATATATTTTTAAATAATGTTTCTCTATCCTTCCAATAGATTTAAAACTTGAATAGAGAATCTGGACAATAGGATATCAACCAACATAAATAAAATTCAGTAGATTGTAACGGAAAATTAAAAAAATGTCACAAGAAACTATGTATTGAAAACCATGTATTATTTCTCAATGTGAATTATTAAATCATATTAATGTATATAAATTAAAAGGGGACATTAAGTATAAAAGAATAAAATAATAAACACCAGGAGATATCTAGGATTTAATTCCCCATTTAAGATAACCAATGACCAAAGACAACCTATAGTGAGGAAGAAAATCAAGATAGGATAAATATTATTTTGATAACTAAATTTCAAACTAAGGAAATTAGAAGTTTGTTTTAAGAAGAAATAATGTTATATAAAATTACAAAATGTCCATATATAGGAATGAAATTTTGTTTCTATAAATATAGTGATTGAAAATTTGGTTATTAGAAATATAGTAATTTAGAATATGGTCATTGGTTATATATGTATTTAATAGGTATAAAAATGTTTTGTTATTTTAGTATAAACATTAGAACAAGATAACCTGTAATAGAATAAAAATTAAATTTTAAAATATTATAAATATAAATATCTATTTTGTACATATTAATATTAATTTTAATATTATTATTGAAATATGATTTTATTTATTTATAAAATTTAAATAATTATTTTAATATCAATTTATTAATGAAATTAAAATTTAGAATATTAATAATCTATTTTAATTGTATTTGTTAAAGCACATTTATTATAAACGAATTTTTTCAGAGAACTATTATATTAAGTGTTGTATATTTTATAAAAATAAATTAAATTGAACTCTCTTAAAATTTTATCATATATGGACTAATATATTAATTTTATATGAATTATAAATTGTTATGAAATAATAATAAGAACACCCAACGTTTAAAAATTTATTTTTAATAAAACCATATTTTATTTATATTTTATATTCAAAAAATAAAAAAATTAGATTATTAATTTAGAAAAATTAACTTCAATATTTTATATATAATGACAATATCATCATAGGAAGAATTTTTGATATTTTTCTAAATTAATTTATATTTAGGTGAATAATAAAAATACCAATATTAGTAATGAGGACACATTTATAACATTTTCACAATACAATAATAACATAAAGGATTTTCAACAAAATTTGTATAAAAATATATTTTTATAAGGTAAGATAAATAATTTAGTAATACTATTATGAATTTATGAAAGAAATATTTATCTTTTTGGAAACATAAGTAATATTTTACACAAAAATATATTTATTCACTTTTATTAATAAATTTATTTTCTTCCCTTGTAGAAATGAAATTCCAAAAAATAGAATTAATATTTTAGAACATCATTTTAATATTATGATATAAGTTCAATTATATTTTAGGTATAAATATATGATTTATTGGACAAATGTTAATTACCAATGTAATGATAAAACTCTTATTTTCTAAGAATTATTTTATTAACATTTTGTAATTTCTATGTAAAAAATAAATTAGTATCTTATCAAAAAATATATCAATTTAATGTTTAAATAAATATATAAATATATTAATACTCATTCAATTTGTAATAAATATGAAATAAAATTAAGAAAACTTAATGATAAAAGCATCATTTTCTCTATAAAATTGTTTTTATACATATTAAATATAATAATTTAAATGTTTATTTTATAGTTTTAATAAATGTAATAGATTAATATAGCATATATATTATGGTTCATATAGCACAATCTTGAATGATTTTTTCAGTAAAATATAAAGTACTTAAAATTAATAATTTAAAATGTAATAACCAAAATTGTAAAATATTAGAATCTAATTGTTAATGACTAAAAAAATGTTTAAATCCTATTTTTAAATTCATGTATTAGCTTTTATAAATTTATTTCACACTAATATTACTTATTTAATACTTTTAGAGCCATTGACCATTGAATAGAGTCATGCCAACATTGAAAAATTTATGGATAATTATAAAACATCAATTTTTTCATAAGAAAGTGGAATGCTTCAACATTAATTATTTACTAATTAAAAAAAGTTATATCTACCGAATATAATCCATATTATATTATTAATTTTTTTACAACTTTTTATAATCCTTTATGTTTACAACAGACATGATATGGTGCCTTTATTTAAGGTAGAACATCCAAAGAGAGAGGTAACATTCTCAATTAATCCCCCTCATAGTTTTTATTATTATACCACCTAAAAACTACCACATATATGAAATTATTATAACATATTTCTTTATAAAATTTTTAAATGTTATTTTAAAAATTTACTCTCCATTTTCTACCTTCCTCTCAATCATCTGATAAATGAAAACATGATTTGAGCTTTGTACGAAGCACCCCCTCTATAAGAGACATGGTCTTTTTTTCACATCGAGAATAAATTTATGGTTATAATTATGAATTTATTAGATAAATATTATAATTTAAACGTATTTAATATTACTAAATCAACAATATTTCTATCTCATTTATGTTATATGTAAATTAATGTGTCACCTGTGAGTACGCACAGAATACCGCCTCCATGAAATGACCTATTTCGCTTTTCATGTAGTATCTTTTTATATATAAAACATTGTAAAAATATAATTAACCACATTAAAAATATTTAAATAAAATCATCATTCTATTTTTAAAATTATATTATTAAAAAATAATCACATTCTTAATCATACCCACCCATATCATGTTACATGTCCTTGTTTGGTTTGGTTTTAACACATACCTGAAACATGTTATACTTTTATATAATGGAAGAATATAGAAAATTTTGTACTAGTGTTATTATAAATTTGTGATAATATACTGTTTTTTTCGTTATGGAATGGTTATACTAATAAGAATTTTTTTTATCATTGTGTGACCTTATTGTTCATTAAAATTACCAAAATAAGCTCACCATCAGCATCATTGTCATGAAAAAAATACAAAAATTCTTATGAAATTAAATAGGAACATTATAAATAACCATACATAATCTATTATAGTATATATTTAATTGTACTATAATTAATGACATTTATTATAAAAAAATAATCAACACTGACAATGTGGAAACATTGATATACAAAAAATAGTGGATAATGACATTTGATAATCAAAAGAAAATATAAATAACTAATAAATTTGTACTGAATGATTATGAATTTAATTTATTGAATATTATAGGTATGAATATGTATTTGAAATATTTTATTAATTTAGTAATATTTTTAAATAGTAGATTACATAATGTTCGATTAAGCATGATTTAATGTAAGTGGTCTTATTGACATAACTTGTTTCTATAGTTATAATAAATCATATTAAACTATGTTCATTAAAATAATTTTTTATAATATTATATGATGATATTATGATTAATTTTCATTTCATATATTAAGGTATTATAGTATTAAACATATTTCTAAATAAATATTGACGATGCTAAGAATAATTTTCATTCTCCCAAATATGCTCTTGTTTTTTTATATGAATATTCTTTTATCAAGATAAATTTATTTTTCCATATATTGAAATAAAAACATGTTTTATTCATGTTAATATTTAAATTTAACTTTACCAAATTTTATACGAGATGGTTTTCACTCTTTTTATGATGTATATTTCAATTAGATTATATGAAAAATGAAAAAAGGTATTCCACTTTCATGCTCATATTTTTATCTTCCACTCCACATTTCCTATGAAAAAATATAGGTATTTATATATAATATAGTATTTGAATTTATTTTAAATTATTTTTATGATTTATTCATGTAACAATGTAATTTATTTTCAAGAGAGATTTTTAATTTCTTCTCTTTATGATGATGGTAAGAAGTGTTTTCTAAAAGATCATTTTTCATTGATTCATTTAAATTTAAGTCATTGAAATATCTACATCCTATAGATTTTTATTTTTTGAATATCCTTAAAATAAATTCCTTAAGTTAAATTTTTATTATGGTTTAGCATTTGGTATTAACCAATCTCAATCATGATGTTTTCATCGTTCATAACATTTGGAAGCATTGAAATCCAATTTTATTCTCATAGGTTTTGTTAGTTATGATGAAATATTGATTTTATATATTCATCACAGATATTCATTAATGATTTTTGGGTGAGGTCATATAAATCTCTCCAATAAATTGGGTAAGTATTTATATATCATGATATTAGGATGTTAAACATGATTTGTTTTCACAACAGGAAGGGTGAACATTTTTTTTGTTCTCAATATGAAGCCGAAACATTTTTTTATTCAAATCAAAAAGTGTAAAATTTATTTTTTACCAAAACACGATGTTTGTACAATGTTTTGTTCAGAAAAACATAATTCCCATATTCTCATGCAGGTTCCTAAGTTCTTTATAATGCAATTTCACAATGGTTTTTAACATTTCTATGCAATAATAATACCATTATGCTCCATAGATCATGATTATTATATCTTTATTCCAAACTCATTATATATGGGATATTAATTCATTAAAAATAAGTTCTTTCATTGATTTGTTATTGATAATTTGTTTTTTAACTAATATTTAATTGATTTGTTGATAATGTGGTGATTTTTTTGTTTTGACTAATTAATGTGTGATAATATGGTAAGGATTTATTTTATATAATGGGTCATTATACATCAAACTAATGTATTTAATAATTATATTAAATAATGATTTTATACAATAAAATTATTTATAATTTAAAGTATTATGTTTTTGTGTGTAATTTCGATGAACATATAAAAAATGATTATGGAATTCAAGAAGATAAATGTAATGATTAAATAAACAAGAAAGATATAATACATGAATAGTTTGTAAAAGATGAAAAGGGGGTAATTACTATAAAATGTGTTATTTATTAGATGGATTATATAATTATGAATTATTCTATAGGTTCTTAAAATATAGGAAAAAACATTTTAAATCATAAAGTTATTGGAAAAAAAACAAGGACCATAAAAATAGTGAAACCATTATATGTATTTTTACATGAATAGAAATGAATTTATTTTGTTTTGTGTTATGTAGAAGAAATAATGTAATTGAGAATAATAAATATTGAAATAATTAGTAAATATTATGGCATGAATAAATCATATTTTAAGTAAAACCAAAGTTATTTTTTTTGTATTTATTGGTTTGAGATTTTAGTAAATTCATATGATAATGGAAGTGTGATTGATATATTATAATTTTTAAATGATTCATATAACATTATGATTGGGTGTAAATTGTTTTTACCATATTAAATGATTTAATATAGAAAATATGATTTGTTTTGATAAAAAATTAGGGAAATTAATGGATTTTGTGACAAGTGTATAAATAAATTTATTATGTATGATTAGTTATTTATATTATGATTCCATCATAAAGAAAAGTGTTTGGTTATCTTAAAAACCTATATGTGATTGAAATTTTATGTTTTAGTGGGTCAATTAAAAATTTATTACCATGATATAGTTGTCTTGTGAAAAATATTGTTAAAGGTAAGTGATTAATATGAACTTGGTAAATGTTGTTGTTGAAATTTTTTGTTTCATATATGAAATAATCTAGATAAAATTTAAAGAAGATGAGTTTTGACTACTACTATGTTTCGTTATTTTTAAAAGTATATAAGATTAAATGGAATGTATTGATGATAATCTTATAAAGCATTATAATTTTTTGTGTTTGTTTAAATCATGATTATGTGGTTATTGTTGTGGAAACTAGGTAAAATAAATGAAATGAATGATTGTAATTGGGAAGTAATCATATTGTTAAACCATGTTGATGTTATTGTGTTATTTGAAGGTATGTTGAAATGGAATGTTTTGTTTCCTTAATCATGTCGATTATATACTTTTGTACTTTTTTTATGTGTATATATATTTTATTTTTTACATGATAAATGGAAAATGGGAAATATTACATTTGAATCTAATACTAAAGAATTTAAATGTTTATGTAGTAAATTGGTTATCCATAACATGAAATAATTTGTCTAATTATTGTGTTTTGTTGGCATAAAAGAGATAATTTACCTGATGAATGTTTTTTTGTTTGAATATCGTTGTAATAGTAGTTAGACATTAATTAAATATTTTTTATTATAAGTTAATTAAGTAATTAATATAGGAAGAGAACTAAAAGAGATGAGATAAATGTATTATTTGGCCTTAATGGTTGATTCATATTGTGTTAATGGAAGGAAATTATGTTATATTATTATCTGTAATTTGAGGTTTTATCCTTCAATATACCAAGTAAGGGTTAAAAAGACACATAAACATTTTATAGGGGGAATGTGGAATCATATGTGTAATGTTAATAATAATGAATATGGGGTAGGTAAAAATTAATATTATAATTCTAGTTGATGTTGATATCAATAATTTTGTCATATTTTTTTATCATTTCAAATGATAAATTATATAGATATGTGCTTAATATTTGGTGATGGGTTGAATGGGAAGAAATTATTGTGTTACTTATCTACAAAGTGAACCTATAATTTTTTTTCATTAAATTTAATCTTTTAGATTAATTAATCGAGTTAGAGATAGGGAAATACATGATTTTTAATTTTTAATACTTTGAAAGAAATATTTTATAATAACATAAAGCTTTTAATAATGATTTAAATTAATAAATTCATTGATATTCTAATGAAATGTATGCTGAATTAAATTTTTAGTTAAATTTTAACATTGAATGATTTTTCAATTTAATAAAAAATAAATTTCAAATAAAGCTTTCTAGAGATGAGCCCTAATTTATGGTATGAGGTAACTACTAAATTAGTAATGTTTCTATGACTTTATAAATATTAAAAATATGTTTATTTAGCATGGAATTGGTTAATAGTTAAAATTGACTTGAATATATAAATTCTAATATGATGGTATGATTAAGGTTTTGGAAATATATGGGATCATAGTAATTAAATATACCTATGGTTAGTTGGATAATCTAGTCAAAACAAGTATTAAATATTAAATGGTTTCATTGGACTTATATTATAAATAATCAACTGCGATATGTGTAATAATAATTTTTAGTAGAGGAATGGTGAATTAATGATTTCCTTGGATAATAGAGATCAAATCAGGATATATTTTTTATTATGATCATTTAGTGTGACATGATATGTTTTTATTTGTGTTTAGAAAACAAAATTATTAATTTATTGGATGAGAAAAAAAGGATAAAATAGATTATTTAACTAATATTAAATGAGTTATTTGGGGTAATATTGTGTAAATTTATTTTTTTGGATCCAATTTGAGGATTATTGAGATGTTGGAAATATGATATGTAGTGGTTGAATCATGTGTTTGTTAAATTTTGGAGAATATCATATAAATAAGTGGGTGTAGACAATTTTTTAGGGGTTAGTATAAGTATTCAAATGGATCATTGAATTTTTGGTATTTTATACTTGAGTTTGGAATTAGTCTTTTAGTAGTTTTATTATTCAATTATAATAGTTATGGAATTGAATAAATGTTCTATTAAATATGGGGATTCCTATGGTGGAGTATCTCATTCGTATACCTCAGGTTTCCATATAGATTTTCAATGTTGGTGTTTATCTAGGGGAAGAAAATTGAGTTCTCGGTGCTTAATTAATTCATTAGCGGGCCTTAAAATTATTCTGAGGGATAAGAATCCCAATAGTGGGGAATTTTTAATAACCCTTATTTATTTGGGATGTATTCTATTTAATTATATGACATTGGTAAGAGTTTTGGTATGTCTAGAGATGTTTTCAAGAGTTTGAGATACAGAAGGCTGGGGCTGGAGGACTTATAGGTGAATTCTACTGTAGTATCCTGATAGAGATAAATGAGTAAAATTAGGAGGGTTAATAGGTACTTGCTGCCTAATGTATTGGTGTAGGATAGATTGATAAGCCATTGGGTTACTTGTGAAAATCCACCAAGTGACCATTGTAACAACATATGATTTTAATATAGGAACATCATCTTTGAATAAATGTATAACATAAAACACCAATATTATAAGAGAATGTATCACCTCAAGAACTTTTGGTATATTTATATTTAAATAAATTCAATTTCTATGATAGATTAGAATGCACACGACACTGGGTTTGAATGAAAATATTCTATTAAAATATTATTTACACATGACACTAATAACATAGTAATTATGTTGGTGGGTATGAATAATAGATATTAAATTATGAAAACTATATATGTTATAAATGTATAAAAGAAATTAAATTTATATATATTTATTAAAAATAAAATAAAATCATTTGAAAAAAACCAATAATTTTTAAATACCTAGGTTTTTTTAAAAGGCAGTTTAGTCTCCCTTTGTGTACATAATTTACAACTATTTTTTTAACAATTTTTTGAATTTACTTGAAAAAAATTAAATTAATAAATTTTAAACAATAAAAAAATTATCTTAGGGTAATTGTATTTTTTATTTTTTATAAAACTTTTATGTTTTTAATAATAGTGAAAATGTTTTTTATTGAAAAATAACTTTTTATTTAAAATATTTACAAAGTTTAATAATATTTTTACATTGTTTTAATGTAAATTTAGATAAATTATTTCAAAATATAAAAACCATCCATCATTTTAATCATTTTCTTATAATATTTTGATATTAAAACGTTCTATACCTATAAGAATTTTTTCTTTATAAACTCTTTTTTTCGTCACGTCTGTGGGTATACTTTTAGAGGTCATTCATCCACTTATATGATTTGAAATTGAAATAATGGATTCCATATTTGGAATTATAATATATTATGGTATATAAAACGTTGAAATTAGTTTTTTATCTTAATGAATTGTGAAAATAGTAAAAATATTAATTACCTAAACCATGCTAAAAATAGATTTATAGTGGGGCTAAAATTAGAAGATAAGTGATAAAATGACCTACCAACTTATAAAATTCATATTGGTAGGCCACATTTTCACCTTATACAATCCTAAAAACTTAACAAAGTTCTTTTTAAGATTTTGTATTGTGAATTACTTTAACATTTTGGAATCATTAGGAAATTTCCATGTAATTTCCCAAAAGGCCCATACCCACACATATAAAAGATAACTGACTCTATTCAATGATTCAAAAATATCAAGACACATAGTTTATCCAAAACCTAAAACCATACCTCACCAAATACTTATATATATTATAAAGCTTATGGTGGTCTAAAAAGACCATCCTTATGGCCTTTAAGAAGATATCCAGATAAGGTTTCTCTAAGAAAAGGTAATCGTCCTCTCTAAGTTCATTCTATTACTTTCCTCTTTTACAACCTTCAATTAAGAATTAAAACAATTCATTTTATAACACCAGTATGTAAAATATATGAATATTCAATTATGATGATAAAATAATATTTATCCATATCACACTCTATCAAATCAGGGAAAAAATCCATCTATTAAGTGCACGATTGACTATTGCCTCGTGAATCGATGTCATTTGTTTTCCATCATTGAATAACGTATATTGTCATAATGAAAGAAGTACTGGATATATATGATACATATGAAATGATATTAATTGTTTAAAATTTATATATAATATAATTCATTACCCTTTTAACCCATTATTGGAATGATATCATCGCTCATGAATATATACAACCTACCTTCTCCACAAAGCAGTGAAATTCATTTTCAATGTACAACTATGATACAAAGTTCTAAAAATGTATATAATATATTAATATTATATTTATCAAATTAATATATTTTTTTATAATGTTTTATATATTTCCATTTCACAATAACTGTTACATAGATGAAAAAACAAACATGAGTAAACAAAGCTATTAACACAAAAAATGAATAAATTACATATTATTCAGAAATAGTTGGTAAAATGATATAATAGGATAATATATGATATTATAAATATGAATATTATTCTATTATAAATTAGTAAAATTAATAAAAAATTATATAGAAGGTTAAATCATGTTCATTTATAAAGAATTGTGAGGTATGAGACTTTGTCTCAATTTTTATTCCTTGAGTTATATTGTAATGTTATTCACCTAATTTATTTTATATGATTCACATACTACACCTTTTACATGAAATATGACGATTAATTAATAATTCATGTAACTTAATGTTTCAATTGGAATTATTTTATCCAATAGTCTTTGAGATAAATGTATCTATATTGTAAAAAATTTGTTAACTCAATTTCTTTTCATTGGGTTATATTAATTTTTCATTGTATTTGATATTATATGTTTATGGGTATAATTAATTTTTAATATATTATTATTTATTTACAGTTTTTATGTGTATCTACTTATTATACAGTCAATATAATAATCGTTTTATTTTCAATTCAATGTTATGATCTTTGTAAGCGTTTACTTCATAATCTCATTTTAGTCGTGATTATTTATGCTTTTATTTCTATTGAAGGAAATAATTTGGTCATTAGATAATAAAACCTTTTAGTATTTAAATCCCATATTTATTAGATAATTTTTCTTTAATAGTTCCATTTCTACAGTCATTGGTTATTAAAATTTTTGGGAAAATGTTTATAGGAAAACCCAACATTGTTTCTCCTTTCGGTGAAAAATATATTTACACAAAAAATCCATGTTTTACAATAATGTTTTAAAAATTATTATTACAAAATTTAAAAAACATTTATTAATTACATTTTAACCATATTTTTATTTTATTAAAAATAAAATATCCACGTTATTTTCAAAACAAGGTCCATTTCTCTTTTATCAAAAATGTCAATGGAGTCTTTGAAATTTTCAGAAACCCTTACAGCTTAATATTTTAGTGCTTATTTTATAAGATTCAGATTTTATTTTCATATAAAATTATTTTAAATTTTTTTAACTTTTAGTTTTCAATGTTGATTTTCAAATTGAAATGGTTATTTTCCCCAAGAATGTTTTAATGGTAATTTTTATGTAATTTATACTCATCAATTCAAAAAACACTTATTCTATTTATGATCCACTAGGTATATTTTGTTTTGGTACCATTAATATTTATTATATGGATAATTTATGTTAATTTTGATCATGTAAATTATTAAATATACCCTTTTCAATTTATTTTTGTATTCGTTAACATTCTCTTGAAATATTCACATTTCTATTTTCATTGGAAGTTAAATTACCCCTAAATATATGTATTATTTATCATGGATATGATTATTTATTATATAGTATATCAATTATAAATAAGGTGGTATACTTTTAATGTTATATATTTTTAGTGGTAATTTTGATAAATCAATATTCTTTACACAATATGAATATTTAATTATAAGGTGCACTATTCATGAATTTAATGTATTATTCAAAATATAATGAATGATTTGTTAATGTTGTGTTGACCGGGGTCTTTAATTATATATCATTTTGATGTATCAATAGTTTCATGATGTGGATTAGTAAGATAATCTTAAATATGTTTTTACCCATTGTTTTAAAGTTTTTGTTGAAAGGTATTGACAATTGAGGTATTATGAAACCAAATATCAAGGCATATAATGATTCAACATTTCCTTCATTGAGATTCTATTTATTATTATCATAAATATATATTTCACAATGATAATTCCTCTAGATGCATTTCATTATTAGTTTATTTGATTTAATGGCATGAATTTTTAGATATTTACATTTATTATTTATTTTTTCTATATTTATCATTATTTATTTACTCATAATAGACTCCTATTTACAAAGAACTCATTGATCATTTGATCTCACCCTTATTTTGTTTCCTTTTCCAAGAATCTATGATGTGTACTAAGAATGATATTCAAGGATAAAGTATATGGAATAATGAAATTGTATTTTTTTTAGTAATATTTATATTAAAATATAATATGGTAATATTTTATGCATCTAGTTTATAATGACTATTAAACTATACAGTCCTCTAAGATGTGATTCATTGTATCTTATGATAATTTAATAAAGAATATAGTAGCTATGGGTTACAGAAATCGGGGTCCTTAGAGTTTGTATCAGATGATTTTTATTCTCAACTATTGGAACTAGAATAAAGAAAACATATATTAAGAAACATAAACCTATTATTAACATTGGGTATAAGTATATATGAACATATTATTGTTTTGGGTACGTATATATTATGTGGTTTTATAATAAATATATCTCTTTCTGAATAATAAAATAGAATGTGGTTCTGGTACACATTTACCTAGGGGTAATAACTCGGAAAATGGCATGTTAGGCTTGACTCAAGCATTATCGGGAGTACAATAATGGGACTTACTATGTACATAGTTTGACACACCTTGACGATATTCTTGGAATTATTTACATTTTATTTACAAAAAATTATGAAGGATTAAAATATATGATGATACTAAATGAAAATTTTTAAACAAAAGTGTCTTATATTAAAAATTATGTGTCTTAAAGGATTTGGAAAATGTTTTATACATGGAATAAAAGATAATAATGAAATGAATTTCCAAGGAAACATGTATTGTAAATGGATGGAAATAAAATTTTATCCAAGGGATCCATTTAGAGTTTGTTGTCTTATATTTGGTTAACCTTGGAATTATCTATGTAAATTAACTATTCTAATGGTTAACTCCAAGTCCAATTAATAACCAGGGATGAAATAATATTGTTGAATGTATTTATTGGGTTTCCTGAATTGTATTATAGATGTATTTTTAATTATGATATATTGGTTATAATAAATATAAATCATCTAAGGATTATATTAAATTTTAAAATCAAATATATATTCCCAAACTTATGACTTGGGAATACCATTATGTTTTTTTGGAATTTATGGTTGATTATATGTGCAAAGTCGGAAAAACATTTTTTGTAACATTTTGATGGCCTAAATATAACATTAATAAGGATATCCTTGGAAATCATTTATGTAAATAAAATACATTAAGATCGTATATGGTTTAGTGAATTTGTAATTTAAGGAATAATTTATTTTCATTTTTTGGAGTAATGTATTTGTAAACAATATGGTTTATTGTATGTTGATATTCATGTTTTTATCGGTCATCCTGATTTGGGACAATTATTGAAAGTGTATTATTAGAGTTTGTTATAAAAGATATATTGATGAATCCAGCAATGTACATGGGGTTTGAACCCAGCCTTAAAGATCAATAATAGTTTATCACCTTCCAGTGACCTATGTGACATTCTGTTTAATATATAATTTCATTTACCTAAATTATTTGAAGAATAAATTTTAATGATGAACCAATAGTGTTATTATTTATGTTTAGATATTTATTCATCATATTTCATAGATGGTTCTAACTATTTCGGGTTTGTAAATTAGTTAGAAATATATTAATAGACTTTCCACTCTTTTATAGATCTTATAATCCATTAAATGTAAATTTTAGTGATTTAGATATAAATATAATCATTTTTGAATATTCTTTTGTTAGAGTAAGAGATTAATAGGAAATTGATATGAGAACAAACTATAGATAAAATTTATATTAAGAAATAGATAGATATCAGGTAAGTATATTTTATTAGATTCCTAAAAAGTAAAAGAATATAACTTTAGGGAAAAGTATCATGAAACAAAAAGGTTATCTTATTACCATCATATCAAATGAATGAAATTTTCTTTTAAATCATCAATGAATTTTTTTATTATATTATTAACTATAAATTTCAAAATCTATTTCTTGTAATTAGATATTTCTAATATTTTCTATAAATATTTACACATTTCTTCCATGTCCATATATTTACTTCAATCATATGTTCTCCTACATGGAAACCTAGTTTTGTTTTATTCCAGATGAGCATAATATTTCCATTTATTTTTTATAAATAGGATGTTTTATTAAACCTTTTATTATAGGGGTTTTTTCAGAATTGTTATTTCAAATTTCTATAACATTATTTTTCATATCAGGTTTAAATTTTGAGAAAACAATTTATTTATGGTGGATAGATTATAACACCCCATGATTTCAAAAGCAGAACATAATTTTTAATAACATGTTTAACTTGAAATAAAACAGTAAAAAAATTAAAATTAGAAGACTTAATGATAAATTTAATATTCAATAAATTCAATCCTTTCAATAGTCTATGAGTCATACAACAATTGGTTTAATTTAAGACACTGTATTAAAATATTATTTAACATTTACTAGTATAATATAGCCATAAAGTTGGAGGGTATGAGTAATACTGACTAAAATATGAATAATATATTGTTTATATTTGTAGAAAATAAAATGAATTTATATTTATATTATAAATAAAATAAGAATAATCTAAAAGTTAAAGAACTATTGTTAGAAAAATATTCATTTCTTCCAAAAGGGGGTTCTCTAGCGCGTTGAGAATATAATTTAAAGTTAATTTCTCCACTTTTAGAATTTTATTGATAAAATATACTCATTTTTTGAAATAATAATATCAAAATTTTCTTATGTAAATGTTCATTGATTTTTCCGAAAATTTTCATACTTCGATGAATTGTGAAAAACAATATTTTTATTAAAAACTACCTTTTTAATAATTAAAAATATTAATCTATATTTTTTTTGAAGTTAAATTATTCCAAAAATATTAAAATTTAACTAATTTATATCGTTTTAATCAGTTTTATATTAAATATTTACTTTAAATCTTTCTTTACTCATGAGAATATTTTTTGGAAACCCTCTTTTTCATCACGTATGCGCCAATAATTATAAATTAGATTCCTCAACTTATATGAATTTAATTTTTATAAAATATATTCCATATTTTAAATTATAATAATTAATATTATAAATTAATTCTAACAAAATGTTTTACCATAATATACAATGAGATATTAAAAAATGTATTCCCACGGTCAAGATAAAAAATGATTTACAGGTAGTTATGCTAAAAAGATAAGGGATAAAATTACATAATAAATTGTATAATTAATTTTTTTGTGTCTATATTTCCACATTATACTATCTTGAAATCAAACAGAAGGTTATTTATATGTCTTATTTATGTGAACGAATTTATCATTTTGTAATCTTTTGGAAAATTTGCGCGTAATTTCCCAGACTATCCCCTCTCCCCAATTATAAAATATCACTCACTCCATTCACTTATTCATACATCTCAAGAGATAAATTATAGAAAATATCTAACAAAATCTATCCTCGGCATCCATTTACTATAAGGCTCCAGCCTTAAACCTTACTTAATCTTGAGTTATTACAAGATTACACATTGAGGATCTTTTCGGGTTTAGAGTTTTAGAAAATTTGATCATAAAACTTGCATTACATTCCACATATAAACAAAGTGGTTACATAAAGATAGTATTCTTCATTCCCATCAATGGAAAACACATTTTAAATAAAACATGGATTATTTCTTGACACTTCCTTGACACTATCATCATATCATGTACCTTTCCCTTGACCTGTGAAAAACATTTCAAAAAAACTTGGGATGAGCATAAAAATCTCATTATGGGTTATAAAAAACATGGAAAGGAAACATGAGTTCAAATATACATAAGAATGAAATCATACTTTACCCATAAAACATAGGCACATTAACATACCTCATAAAATCATGAATAAATCATAGAAATCATAAGACATAAAGGTAACTTGAGGCATCCATAACATTCTTACGTAGGGAGTATCCCTCTTGGTTACATTTGGAATACCCATCATAGTATATTCCCTAAAATCTATTCGGAGAAACCTTAACGTTTCACTCATTCACATTACCCAATGCATTGGAGAGCTATAACGGGCTCACCCACCCTTAGTTTATCACGGAACCACCCGTCTTCATAATAATGCCCAAGAACCATAACATAATCATATCACATAAAACATGCATAAAGGAAACATAAAATTTCGACATTTCAATCACGAGATATCAATAAAACACATTGATATAAAAAAATTATGAAAACCATTTTCAATACCAAAATAAAAGAAAAGTAAAACATGGTATTTATTTTTCTTTTAAAAAGAAGGTATGGCTTGTAGAGGAAGCCGAAACTCAAATAACGGTCACGACGGAGGAGTAGTCGTTGTCACCGCATACGTACGACAAAAACATTCCCTTTTGTCGTTTAGTAAATGCTTCGTATAAAAAAGATTCCTTTTGAATAAACGTAAAAGTCAAGGGGGGTTATACACCGTATAAAAGAAAGATGTGTATAAAATAAAATATTCCTCAGCGAAAGGAGATTGAGACGAAGTCCCATACCACGTATCCGACATCACCCGACTGTTCTTTAATCTCCTGAATAATAAACTTGAGTTAATCTCTACTTGCTTATGAATCTTTTTCAAGTTCATTATTCCTTTTATACCATGTTATGAACATCATGTAATCATTTAAGTTAATAATGTTCATTTTGTCGGTATTTGGTTCTTAAGTCAAAAATAGACTTCTTACACTTACATGTTGTTAATTTGGTCAAAGGTTCATTATATCCAGAGTCATATTAATTATTTGGATAACATATATATCATATATATTCATCATATACATGTATTTATAATATTACATCACATTTAGAGGTAAGAAATGAAATGCACCGTTCATGGAGACGGTAAGCCGTACGTACGCATGAATGCTACATCCATTTCTATTTCGTATTTTCTGGAATGGAATCATAATGATATATAAGTATATTATAACTCCAGTATAATAACATATATAATATCATTAAATTTATCCTTTACACATCCCACATATGGTATTAACGAATCAAATCACTTTCAGGGGGCGGTAGTCCGCACTTCCTAAAATAAAGATATCGTGTTTACCCATAATGGGAACCATAAAGGTATGCCCGAAATGAAAAAAAAACAGAAGATTAAGGAAAACATAAACATATTATATATCATATATAAAAATAGTGACATCATAATGGCCACCTTTGAAGGTGTTAAATGAGTATTGAACAATCATTGTTTCGGGAGGCAGAATTTCTCCATCCACGGAAACCGTATGTTCTTTAACCATTTGATGTAGTTGTGTGAGAGTGTAGCTCAAATAAATATTATAACAACATCCTAGTATATTGAAGATACTGGTGTTGTTACAAAAGAAGTAAATAAAAAGAGTTTAGGGGGTTGGAGAAACAAAATAAAACAAATGAACATGAGAGAATGAATTACCTTTAAAAGTGTAACTCCTTTTGATTTGAGCCTAAAGGCTTCCTTTGAAAGGATTCTGCCCAAAGGGAATCCTCTAGGATGAGGAGAGGGATGTGGAGAGAGTAAATGGGCAGGGGTTGGCCGAGCCAAAGGCTTGAGGAGTGTGTGAAATGAGGTAGATGTGGGGGCCTTTTATAAGAGGAGAGGAGGGACACTTTTGGAAAGTAAAGAAATATTACGTTATTTGAAAATGTGTTTCGGTTTTAAAAGGTCCCACATTGATATAATTCGTGGATAAGGTGATAAGGGTTCTAAATCCACTCATCCAATTGGTTTTGGACATTTTGAGTTCATAGATGGTACATTATCTTTCCATTTTATTTAAATCGTCATATAATGATGTCATCGCTGCATCATTATTATGTCATAAATAATTTAATTTATTTAATGTCTAAAAATTATAAAAAAAATACTATGATGTATTAAATCTTTTTAGCTTTCCAATGACTATTTATAATCAAAAATATGATCATTATAACCCCATGTAAAAATAGTTTTCGTAAAACATATTATGTTTGTGTCATTTTTACTTTAACATTTAATAAAAAGTTATGTATGTCATTTCCCAACCAAAGTGTCTCTATGGGGTCCCCAAGTTGACACATGGATTGTCTAGGTCGGCCATGACACAACCAATGAAGGTAGGACATGTGTCAAGCTCATTTTATTTTATTAAAGCATTATTTTTACCTTAAACTACACTAATTACCACAAATCGCGATTAAGAACTTAATAAGTTACTATTCACCAAAAAATTATTATAATCTAATTGAACCAAATTTTACTTCTTAATGACAACCATGTATGTCGGATTTTTGAAATTCAAAACACAATGATGGAAAAATTCCATTTAAACGGAAAAATTAGTTTTTATAAGTACTACTTAGTGGTTTCACTATTCATAAAAAATTGAAGTTTTTTAGAAAATTACCAAAAATTCACCCTAAGAAATATTTGATATTACGAATTCAAAAATGAATTCTATTTTACAAAATTCAAAACATATAAGTCACATTGATTAATTTAATAATTAATTTCCGCTGTCAGAGCAAATAGCGTGTTTTTATGAAACAATAAGTATCAAAATATTGACACTAGTTTAAGTCCAATTTCAAAGGGAAATTGATTCCAATGACCACCATTGAATTAAATGGTAAAAATATATTCATATTACACATTAAGACCAATTCAAAATATAATCTAATCATATAAATAAATTAGATTAAAAAGCAGTTTTGATGTAAAATGCAGTATTTTTCACTATTCGTTAAAAAATGAACATTGTCAGAAAAATACAAAAAATTCACACAAAGTAAATTTTGATGCCCCAATAATAAAGAATAAGTTTATTTTGACAAAAATAGTTTATAAAATTTCCAAAATATATATTTAAAAAGGGTTTTCCATCATAAGGCAGTAAAATAATCTTTTAAGAATATTATTGTATTCCATGCTTAAGATTGGATTTATTTTCATTTTACGCCTCTAAAACACTATCTTAATCATTAATAGACATAAATAAAAATATCTATTATTCATTACTTACTTGGGATGTTACATCCTTCCCCCCTTTAGAAAATTGCGTCCCCGCAATTTATTTACTTATCGAATAAACGAGGGTACTTATCCCTCATTGCATTTTCAGATTCCCATGTTGCCTCTTCAATCATGTGGTTTTTCCACAAAACCTTTACCTGGTGAATCACCTTATTCCGTAACGCTTGCTCCCTATGGTCAAGAATCTGGACGGATTGTTCCTCATAAGATAGGTTTTCTTCCAACTGAACTACCTCTAGACTCAAAACATGAGATGGATTTGGCATATACTTTCTCAACATCGAAACATGAAAAACATTGTGTACCTGAGATAAAATCAGAGGTAAAGCCACTCGGTATGCAACTCATCCAACTCTCTCCAGAATTTCGTATGGTCCAATGAACCTTGGACTCAATATTCCTCTCTTACCAAATCTCATCACACTTTTCCAAGGAGAAACTCTGAGAAAAACTTGATCACCTACCTCGAAAGATAGATCCTTCCTCCGGTTATCCGCATAACTCTTCTGCCTGCTCTGAGCTGTTCTCATGTGTTTCTGAATCAGATGAACTTTTTCTGCCATCTCTTCTACCAATTCTGGTCCCATCAACTTTCTTTCACCCACTTCATCCCAAAAAGTTGGGGTTCGACACCGCTTCCCATATAATGCCTGAAATGGTGCCATCTGTATACTAGAATGAAAACTGTTATTATATGAAAATTCAACCAAAGAAAGATGTTGGTCCCAACTTCCCTGATAATCCATAGAACAAGCTCGTAGCATATCCTCTAATGTCTGAATTGTTCGCTCTGACTGCCCATCTGATTGAAGATGAAAAGCTGTACTAAAATTTAATTCAGTACCCAACGACTTCTGAATGCATTTCCAAAAGTTAGAAGTAAACCTGGGATCACGATCCGATACAATGGAGAGAGGAACTCCATGTAACCTGACTATCTCTTTAAGATACAAATGGGAAATTTGATCAAGAGAGAAATTATCTCGTATAGCAAGGAAATGAGCAGACTTGGTCAAGCGATCAACAATAACCCAGATTGCATTATTACCACCAGATGTCTTCGGTAATCCAACAACAAAGTCTGTGGATATATTCTCCCATTTCCACTCTGGAACTGGTAAAGGCTAAAGCATCCCTTTCGGTAACTGCCGCTCTTCTTTAACCTGTTGACATGTCAAACACTTCACAGTAAAATCAGGAATATCTCTTTTCATTCCATCCCACCAGTAATACTCCCGCAGATCTCTATACATCTTAGTACTGCCCGGATGAACTGAAAACGGAGAACTATGAGCTTCACATAACAACTCTCTCTTCAACTGTGAATCACAAGGCACACACAATCTCTTCCCAAATCTCAAAACACAATCGTTATCAATGTTGAATTCATGCAACTTACCATTCTGAACCAGCTCTACCTTTTTCTGAAACTCACTGTCTTGCTTCTGTGCTTGCTTGATTCTGCCTAATAGAGAAGATCTCACTGATACCTGAAACAAAACAGAAGTACTTCCTGCACCAACAACTTCTATGCCAAAGTTCATCAAATCCTTAACCAAAGGATCACGTTCCAAACGTAACATTTCTAATGAAGCATTACTTTTTCGGCTCAAAGCATCAGCCACTTTATTTGCTTTTCCCGGATGGTAATTAATTGTACAATCATAATCCTTGATTAATTCTAGCCATCTACTCTGTCTCATGTTTAACTCTTTCTGAGTGAATATATACTTTAAACTTTTGTGATCGGTATATATTTCACACTTTACTCCATACAAATGATGCCTCCAAATTTTTAAAGAAAAAACAACAGCAGCTAATTCCAAATCATGTGTAGGGTAATTAACCTCATGAGTTTTCAACTGTCGTGAAGCATAAGAAATTACCTGATCATTCTGCATTAGGACGCAACCAAGTCCTTTCAATGAAGCATCACTGTATATAACAAACTCACCATTCTGGGAAGGTAGTGCCAAAACTGGAGCATTCACCAATCTTCTTTTCAATTCTTGAAACCAATCATCACATTCTTTTGTCCAGATAAACTTAACACCCTTACGAGTTAGCTTAGTCATTGGACTAGATAACCGTGAAAAATTTCTAACAAACCTTCAGTAATAGCCCGCCAAACAAAGGAAGCTACTAATCTCGGTTACACTTGTGGGTCTTGGCCATTCTTCCACAACTTTTGTTTTTGCAGGATCAACAGTTATTCCATCTTTAGAAACAATATGACCAAGGAAAGAAATTTGTTGCAACCAAAACTCACACTTGCTGAATTTCCCATACAATTGCTTTTCTTTTAAGGTTTGCAAGATAACCCTTAAATGTCTTTCATTATCCTCTTTACTTTTAGAAAACACCAAAATATCATCAATGAAAACCACCACAAACTTATCCAAGAACTCATGGAAAATTCTATTCATTAAGTCCATGAATACAACAGGTGCATTTGTTAGCCCAAAAGGCATTACTACAAATTCATAATGGCCATATCTTGTACGGAATGCGGTCTTCGGAATATCTACCTCCCAGGTCAATCTTTGAAAAAAACTGAGCTCCCTGGAGCTGAATAAACAAATCATCGATATGAGGCAAAGGATATTTGTTCTTAACAGTGATATTATTCAAGGCTCTATAATCAATGCAAAGTCTCATAGAACCATCTTTCTTTTTAACAAATAAAACAGGAGCACCCCATGGTGATGTGCTAGGTCTAATGAAACCTTTCTCTAATAAATCTTGCAATTGCTCCTTCAACTCTAAAAATTCAATTTGTGCCATTCGATAAGGGGGTTTTGAAATTGGCATAGCATCAGGAACTAAGTCAATAGTAAACTCAACTTCCCGATCTGGTATTATTCTAGGAAACTCATCAGGAAAAACATCAGGATACTCATTTACCATTGGCAAATCATTAATCTGAACAGTTCCTTTATTTTCAACGACGTGTGCAAGGTAACATTCATTTCCATCTTTTACAAGTTTCTCGGCCTCTTGATATGTTATCAAAAGTAAGGGTTCATTCCTGTAAACAAACTGAATGTCTTTCTGAAAAGAAACTTCTTTAGCTCTATAGTCAATCTTAGCATGGTAAATAGAGAGCCAATCCATACCCAGGATAACATCAAACTCTACTAGAGGTAGAACAATAAGGTTTGCAAGTAGGTTCTTTCCACAGATAAGGATAGGAAGATTCTTATAAATTCTTTTTGCCTCAACATTTCCCCCAGGTGTTTTTACCAAAAGTTCAAGAGTCATTTCTTGAGATGGTATTCCCATTTTACTAGAAAAGGTTTCAGAGATGAAAGTATGTGTAGACCCCGAATCAAACAACACACTGGCATAATCTGAAAAAACAAACAAAGTACCTGATACAACTTCATTTGATGGCCCAACATCTGCTGAAGTAGTTGCAAAGGATTTCACCACCCCTTTCTGCTTGTAGTCTAACTTCTTCCCATCACTCAAGCTCTTTGTCGGACACTCATTTGCATAGTGACCCATCTCATTGCACTTAAAACATTTCACTAACTCTAAATCAAATTTGTTCTTACCTTCACCTTGATCATGTAAAGTGCAATCACGAGCCTTATGTCCCATCTTACCACATCGGTAGCACTTTCCAGAATTCATAAGACATTCCCCAGCATGCCTTTTTCCACATTTATCACAAACTGGAAACTTAGTTCTCTTACCATCAGACTTTTTTGAAGAATTTTTACCTTTCTCCTGCCACCTCGGTCTCTTCTTCTGCTGGTTGTTATAGAACACTTGGTCATCGGCAAACTCCATTTCCACATTCTCAGAACATCGAACAAGCTTTTTATAACTTTTAAATTCACGACAAGCTAATGCCCTTCGATATTTTGGCTTTAATCCTGAGTAAAAATGATTGATTTTACTATCAAGGTCTCGGATAAAATTTGGAGCATACCTTGCCAATCGAGTGAACCTTTCTTCGTAGGCATCCATTGAGTCTTCCTCTTGCCTCAATTCCAAGAATTGATTTTCCATCCTAAGTCGAACAGCCTTAGGAAAATACTTCTCAAGAAACATACCTTTGAATTCATCCCAGTCGAGAGCATCAATCTCATCGGCGTCCCTGATATTTTTAACCATAGACCACCACTGATCTGCTTCACCCTCCAAACGGTAAATAGCAAGACTAACCTTTTGATTGTGTGAACATCCCAGGACATCAAAAATCTTTTCCAGTGCTTTAATCCACCCTTCAGCTAGTACAGGGTCAGATGATCATCTGAATGATGGTGGATGTTGCCTCATGAAATGATCCACCACTAACATGTTCCTCTGCGGTTGATCTGGCTGATCTCATGCATGGATACCACCACCATTTATAGTCTGAGTCAACTGCACCATTACTGCAACAAAAAGTTCAGTTCCAATTCCGACCATCTCAGGATGCTGATTCGGAAGGTTATTTCCTTCTGTATGCCTTCCTAGCACTGCTTCCCTGTTTCCTCTGCGGAAAACCATTCTGAACAAACATGTCTTAGATGAAGCAACATGGTAATCTTCAAATGCTATATCATTTCAAAAAAATATTTTTGGATAATCATTTAATAGAATTCTAACTCCTAAAGTTATCTAAACCGACCTATGATACCAACTATAAGGCCCCAGCCTTAAACCTTACTAAATCTTGAGTTATTACAAGATTACACATTGAAGATCTTTTTGGGTTCAGAGTTTTAGAGAATTAGATCATAAAACATTCATTACATTCCACATATAAACAAAGTGGTTACATAAAGATAGTATTCTTCATTCCCATCAATGGAAAACACATTTGAAATAAAACATGGATTATTTCTTGTCACTTCCTTGACACTATCATCATATCATGTACCTTTCCCTTGACCTGTGAAAAACATTTCAAAAAAACTTGGGATGAGCATAAAAAGCTCAATATGGGTTATAAAAAACATGGAAAGGAAACATGAGTTCAAATATACATAAGAATGAAATCATAATTTACCCATAAAACATAGGCACTTTAACATACCTCATAAAATCATGAATAAATCATAGAAATCATTAGACATAAAGGTAACTTGAGGAATCCATAACATTCTTACGTAGGGAGTAACCCTCTTGGTTACGTTTGGAATACCCATCACAGTATATTCCCTATAATCTCTTCGGAGAAACCTAACGTTTCACTCCTTTGCGTTACCCAATGCATTGGAGAGCTATAACGGGCTCACCCACCCTTAGTTTATCACGGAACCACCCGTCTTCATAATAATGCCCAAGAACCATAACAAAATCATATCACATAAAACATGCATAAAGGAAACATAAAATTTCCACATTTCAATCAAGAGATAGCAATACAACACATTGATATAAAAACGTTATGAAAACCATTTTCAATACCAAAATAAAAGAAAAGTAAAACATGGTATTTATTTTTCTTTTAAAAAGAAGGTATGGCTTGTAGAGGAAGCCGAAACTCAAATAACGGTCACGACGGCGGAGTAGTCGTTGTCGCCGCATACGTACGACAAAAACATTCCCTTTTGTCGTTTAGTAAATGCTTCATATAAAAAAGATTCCTTTTGAATAAACGTAAAAGTCAAAGGGGTTTATACACTGTATAAAAGAAAGTTGTGTATAAAATAAAATATGCCTCAACGAAAGAAGATTGAGACGAAGTCCCATACCTCGTACCCGACTTGACCCGACCGTTCTTTAATCACCTGAATAATAAACTTGAGTTAATCTCTACTTTCTTATGAATCTTTTTCAAGTTAATTATTCATTTTATACCATGTTATGAACATCATGTAATCATTTAAGTTAATAATGTTCATTTTGTCGGTATTTGGTTCTTAAGTCAAAAATAGACTTCTTACACTTACATGTTGTTAATTTGGTCAAAGGTTCATTATATCCAGAATGATATTCATGATTTGGATAACATATATATATTATATATTCATCATATACATGTATTTATAATATTACATCACATTTAGAGGTAATAAATGAAATGCACCGTTCATGGAGAGAGTAAGCCGTACGTACGCATGAACGCTACTTCCATTTCTATTTCGTATTTTCTGGAATGGAATCATAATGATATATAAGTATATTATAACTCCAGTATAATAACATATATAATATCATTAACTTTATCATTTACACATCCCACATATGGTATTAACGAATCAAATCACTTTCAGGGGGCGGTAGTCCGCACTTCCTAAAATGAAGATATCGTGTTTACCCATAATGGGAACCATAATGGTATGCCCAAAATGAAAAAAAACAGAAGCTTAAGGAAAAAATAAACATATTATATATTATATATAAAAATAGTGACATCATAATGGCCACCTTTGAAGGTGTTAAATGAGTATTGAACAATCATTGTTTCGGGAGGTAGAATTTCGCCATCCACGGAAACCGTATGTTCTTTAACCATTTGATGTAGTTGTGGGAGAGTGTAGCTCAAATAAATATAATAACAAAATCCTAGTATATTGAAGATACTGGTGTTGTTACAAAAGAAGTAAATAAAAAGATTTTAGGGGGTTGGAGAAACAAAATAAAACAAATGAACATGAGTGAATGAATTACCTTTAAAAGTTTAACTTCTTTTTGATTTGAGCCTAAAGGATTCCTTTGAAAGGATTCAGCCCAAAGGGAATCCTCTAGGATGAGGAGAGGGATGTGGAGAGAGTAAATGGGTAGGAGTTGGCCGAGCCAAAGGCTTGAGGAGTGTGTCAAATGAGGTAGAGGTGGGGGCCTTTTATAAGAGGAGAGGAGGGACACTTTTGGAAAGTAAAGAAATATTACTTTATTTGAAACTGTTTTTCCGTTTTAAAAGGTCCCACATTGATATAATTCGTGGATAAGGTGATAAGGGTTCGAAATCCACTCATCCAATTGGTTTTGGACATGTGTAGTTCATAGATTTTACATTATCTTTCCATTTTATTTAAATCGTCAAATAATGATGTCATCACTGCATCATTATTATGTCATAAATAATTTAATTTATTTAATGTCTAAAAATTATAAAAAAATACTATGATGTATGAAATCTTCTTATCTTTCAAATAAATATTTATAATCAAAAATATGATCGTTATAACCCCATGTAAAAATTGTTTTCGTAAAACATATTATGTTTCTGTCATTTTTACTTTAACATTTAATAAAAAGTTATTTATGTCATTTCCAAACCAATGTGTCTCCATGGGGTCCCCAAGTTGACCCATGACTTTTCTTGGTCGGGAATGACACAACCAATGAGGGTAGGACATGTGTCAAGCTCATTTTATTTTATTAAAGTATTAGTTTTACCTTAAACTACACTAATTACCACAAATCGCGATTAAGAACTTAATAAGTTACTATTCACCAAAAAATTATTATAATCTCATTGAACCACATTTTACTTCTTAATGACAACCATGTATGTCAGATTTTTGAAATTCAAAACCCAATGATGGAAAAATTCCATTTAAATGGAAAAATCAGTTTTTATAAGTACTACTTAGTGGTTTCACTATTCATCAAAAATTGAAGTTTTTCAGAAAATTACCAAAAATTAACCCTAAGATATATTTGATATTAAGAATTCAAAAATGAAGTCTATTTTAAAAAATTCAAAACATATAAGTCACATTAATTAATTTAATAATTAATTCCCGCTGTCAGAGCAAATAGCGTGTTTTTATGAAACAATAAGTATCAAAAGATTGACACTAGTTTAAGTCCAATTTCAAAGTGAAATTGATTCCAATGAAAAACATTGGATTAAATGGTGAAAATATATTCATATTACACATTAAGACCAATTCAAAAGATAATATAATCATATAAATAAATTAGATTAAAAAGCAGTTTTGATGTAAAATGCAGTATTTTTCACTATTCGTTAAAAAATGAACCTTGTCAGAAAAATACCAAAAATTCACACAAAGTAAATTTTGATGTCCCAATCATAAAGAATAAGTTTATTTTGACAAACATAGTTTATAAAATTGTCAATAGATAGATTTAAAAAGGTTTTTCCATCATAAGGCAGTAAAACAACCTTTTAAGAATATTAGTGTATTCCATGCTTAAGATTGGATTTATTTTCATTTTAAGCCTCTAAAACACTATCTTAATCATTAATAGACATAGATAAAAATATCTATTATTCATTACTTACTTGGGATGTTACATTTACACACATAAGATCTTTTGCCTTCCCAAAAGTCCGCCCCAAAGGCCTTTAACAAGAGATGCAAAGGAGGTCTCTCTAAGAGAAGGTTATTGTCTTTACTAAGCTCAATATTTTTCATTCTTATTTAAAATAATAATAATTACATAAAAATTAAAATATAATAACTCTAGTATCTCACATATAATTGGATTTTATTATTATCATTATCTAATATTTAACCATCTCCCACTCTATGAAATATAAAACAAATCCACTACATGTGTTTACGACGAACTACCCCCTCATGAAACATTGTTATTTTTTACATAAAAAACTCACATGTATAGTTCATATTTTGAAAATAATGTATATATAGGATACATATGAAATAATATTAATTCATTAAAATTTATATATCCTCTGCTTCTTTACCCTTTTCACCCATTAAGGAAATGTTATCGTTGCTCATGCATACATATGACCTACAATCTCCACGAAGCGATGTAATCAATTTTCCTTGTACAGAATAAATAAATAGTTATAAAAATGTGTATAATGATAAATAATAATATTAATATCATTAATATAGTTATACTGATTATTGATATATATAATGCAGAATAACAAGATCTTTCATGACATAACATGCATTATAAAACCTAGTAAATACAACCAAAAAAATGAAAATAATAAAACAATTGTTATCCATCACCTGGTAAAGTGATATAATAGGATCATATATGATATTATAAATATTAATATGGTTCTTTTATAAATTATTAACATTATGGATACCCATTACAAATGAGTTCAAATAATGTTTACCCAAAGGAGTGTGAGGAAAGGTTATTATTGTCAATTTTCATTCATTGAGGCGTATTGTAAAGTTAATCACCTAATTTATATTATATAGTGAATATATAATACACATGAAAAATGAAATATCCTTATTAAATCATAATTCGAGGTATTCTGAGTACAAATATTTATTATTTCATCGAAGGGGATTTATATTTAATGATTAAATGTGGAAAAGAATTTAATATATAATTTTTTTTATTAAGTAATATTACTTATTCATTTACATTAATATTATAAGAATATGTGTGAAATTTATTTTGAGTAGATTATTTTTTATTTAAAAAAATTATGTGTATTTATATTATATATATAATATATTCATTGATTAATTCTCAATTCAAAATTTGGATCTCTATAAGGGCTTACATTACAATATCATTTTCATCGGGATTGTTTATGATTGAATTTCCATTGAATTAAATTGTTTTATCATAGTACAATTAACGATTATAATTTTATTATCCTTTGTTAATTAATTAATTTTTATAGTAATAATACAATTTATCCATTCATTGGTTGTTAACATTGTGGAGAAAATGAAATTATTAAAACATAATTTTATTTCTCTCTTTGGATGACAATCTCATTTCATCAAAATCAATATATTTCAGAAAATATTTCAAATTTTTTATCTATTTTAAAATCAATTTCTTAAAAAAATATTTACACATTTTTAATTCATATTTTTTAATAGATTATTCATATTGTTTGAAGAAAAAGGCTCATTTTTCATTGAGGAAAAAAGAAAAAGAATATTTTTTAACATGTCTGTCTTGAACATAATATCTATCTATCAGAACCCCTAAATGTTTAAAATATTAATTTACAATATTCAAAATTTATTTGTAATGAAAAATATTTTAGATATATTTTGTTAACTTTTTGTTTTCAAGGATAATATTCAATGTTCAACGGTTATTTCCCATAAAAATATTTTAAAGGATACTTTTAGGGAAACTGTATTCATGAAAGAAAATAAAACTTTTTATAATTAGGATCTATTGGGTATATGTTGTATTGATACTATCATTTTATTTATATGGATGTTTTATGATAATTTTGGACGAGGACTGTATTAGAATTCACTTACTTGATTCATTTTTGTAGTCATTAACTTTCCATTGAAATATTCACATTAATGTGATCATTAGACATTAAATTTCAACTACATATCCATATTATTCATCATGGTCATATTTTTTTATTAAACCATATATCATTTATACATATAGTTTTACACATTTAATGCTTTTTTTATTTTGGGAAATGTTGATAAATCTATATACTTTATATAATAAAATTATTTTATGATTTGACATATTATTCATGAATTAATTAAATTATTTTATATATGAGTAATTATTTGGATATGTAGTGATTGGTGGGTCCCACAATTAAATACCACCCAAATGAGTCTATAGTTTTATAAAGCGAATTAGTAATATTAAATTAAATGAGTGCTTAGACATGGATTTAAACTATCTTATGAATGGCCCTAATAGTAGACGTTCATGATACATGAGATCATGAAATCTAATAATTTTGAATTTCCATCTTTTAGATTTCAGTTATTATTATTATCTACGATATTTTTTCAATATCATTATATATGGATTCATTTCATTATTAGTTTGATCATTAAATGGTATGTGTTTTCAATTATTTACCTTTCTATATTGATTATTCTATATTGATTATTATATATTGATTATTCATCATTTAATCATGATATATCCTACTTTACATAACCCTTACTGTGTATTTGATATAATCCATAAATTTTCATTATCCCTAGAATCTGAGAAGTATTATAAGAACGATATAGAGGGATATTTTATTGGGAATAATTATATTCTTGAAAAAACATGTTTTACTTATTATTTCAAATGTATTATGAGAATCATGTATGTATATAGTTTACTAATTCTACTAAACGTATATTCATTTGAAAGGTAATTCCTTATATATTATTCCAATTTAATAAATAGGTCACTGGATTTCAGTTACTGTTGTTGAGTTCTTTAAAGTTGGTGATGCACTGGTTATTCATTGTGGTCCGACTTGTTACACATTGCATCATAGATAAATATATTTTATAGTTGTATAATTGTATTTGTTTCTATGTGGATTGATTCTTAACATACTATCCCTTCAATTTATGGATCATTTAAATGGGGTTAGACAAACGTTTAGAGGACTAACACCTCACTTATTTCTCCATATTAAATAATTAAATTTAGATTTATTTGATACTGGATGTTAAATCAAATTACTCTTTTGGAATTTCCTTGGCAAAATCATCATCAATCTTACCATTTTTAAAGGTGATGAGGTTAAGATTAATCTGCGGTTATAATTCACTTTATTTGGATTATAGTTCATCGAATTATAGAATTCCTATCACCATTGAGTATCTATATGTATGTTCCATGAGTGTATATTGTGACCTCATTATGTTTTTTGAACACTTTATTTCCTTGCGATTTTTCATAGTTTTATATATAAATTTATGATCCATTTAATGACTCGATTTCATCTATGAATTATATTCATTTTTAATTGAATAAATTATTTTGAGGTAAATTAAATATGATTTAATGGATGGTTTATATGACTATAATGTGTTATCATAGGTCTATTATTGAGTGTAAACATGGTTAATAAGTTAAACTATAAAGGAAAATAAAAAAATGTATGGGGATATTAAATTAATGCGATTGTAATTGTATTATATCATTAAAAAATAATTAATTTAGGAAACATTATATTATTTATGAAATAGAGAACAAACACTAATTATGAATTAATGTAATTAGTTTATGTAATTTTATTATATTTAGGGAGTGATTAAAACTATTTAGAAAGTTTAAAGAGTGTTATTACTACTATAATGTTATTATAAACATGTGGGAATGAGGATTCCAGTGGGGGTAAGCATGGATAGATTAGCTTTAAATGTAAACCTATACCTTGGAGCTTAGTAAAAGTGCATGTGATGTTTTATTTTCTTGTATGAAGAATAAAA
Source organism: Viscum album (assembly GCA_963277665.1). NCBI lineage: Eukaryota > Viridiplantae > Streptophyta > Magnoliopsida > Santalales > Viscaceae > Viscum > Viscum album. The sequence goes on along the minus strand of OY728155.1, from coordinate 113,610,904 downwards.
TTATATTCCTAATATTAGACAAAATTGATTAGATTTTGAATAGTACGTAATGTTATGAAACAATTGAAATCAAGCATGAGTTAGCGAATGACTGAGTTTTGTGATTTATAGGTATAGAACAACAACTTATAGGGAGAGGGGTTGAATCGATGATATCAAATTTTTAATACGAAAATTTCTCCATTTTAACTAATAACTGCATGGGAGGTTATAACCTCCAAAAACGTATTTATATTATATGCCACACCACATATATAATTAATAAATACACATTTATTCACAATGTATTTATATGTTTTAGTAGAAATTTGTAATCCCTATTAAAGTTTATTTGACACACCAACCTTTAGAATGTCTATTATATTCCTATTATAAATTACAATTTCTCTTATGTCACATAGGAGAGTGACTGATTATGCTTCCCAACCTCCAATATTCTATAGATGTTAGTATTGGAATTTATCATAGTGATGATGTGGTTAATTAGTGATCATATTTTTTTAGTTAATCATTTTAAAACTCATCCTCTTGAACCAATGATGTTTATTGATCCACTCAATATAATCTATAAACCATTCTTCTTATAGGAAAATAAAAGAACAGACACATTATATTTATAGGGTTCAAAACCCATCCTTTCTCCATGCCATATTGGTTAGTACCTCTAATAAGAATTTTTCCTCTAATTAGAAAACATACTCACACATATATATGTCAATATATCCACACACCAGTTCTAGAATGAACCATAAGATACAACAACTCCATAATATGTGATCTAACAAGGATAAAAAAACACCTTAGTTATCAATTCACCTCAGTGATCACTTCCTATTTTGATGAGCATCCTCTATGAAAATATGGATCTATAAATTTGTATATGTATTAATTATTTAAAATATTAAAATGTAGATATCTATGTAGATAATGTTTATCTCAAAACATTTACAAGAATATGATTGAGTTTGTCTTCCTCGAATGATTTAGATGTACTACCTCATTATCTTTTATTCATGCATTCTCCTCTTCTAAAATTCTTCTTTCTGGGAGTGTTTCTCTATAACAAAATGTATATCATCTTATCAACTTGGTTTCATCTCTATTTAGGTGAACACTCATATTTTTCTTCAAACTAATATAACTCCTTTAGATATGAGGATTATATAACCAAAAAATAGACACCTACCATCTCTATAATGGGATATTAAAACCACCCATTAACTAATAAAATAGTTCTTTGAATTTACTCTATAACTGCTCATGGGTATTCTATCTTTTTTTATATTATAGATTAATTCCACAATTATTAGTCCTAATTAAATAAGACATATTCATCTAAATTATGGAAGAGTCTTTGATCAAAATGAATTCATTGATTATGGAAAAATTCAATATCTGTTAAAATATTACCATTATCAATTCCTCTATGTTCCATGCATCACATATATACACTCATTACACCGAAACATGGTGAAAAATTCATGGTCATTTCCTCCTCAGTACTCTGATTTTTATAAGCATCATTTCCTTACTTATGGTTTTTATTTCATATAAAAGCACACATAGAACACAAATTACTGCACCATAGGTGTGGGGATGGCCACATTAGTGTTCATTTCACATTCAGTCATCACTTATTATCCATGATTTACTTCAACGATAAAAAACTGTTTTGGACATCAATGTTTCTCACTGGTAGACATCACTTGCACTCTGGATTTCACTATGAGCATGGTCAAGCCCATTTTCCCTTCTCATATCCTTTTAGAGAAACTCATAGACCCCAACTTCTATTGTTCCCCTTTTTGGATAATCTATGTTGTATAGATGAAACATGTTTAGACCATGGGAATCACTATGGGTTTGGTACATATCCATCTAGACATTTTAAGCCTTACATTTAATCACACCTTATGATATGGGTGCAACCTACACTTGGACACTTTTTATCTTATCCATGACTACCTCTAGGTCACGAGCATTCCCATGTTAGGTAATATTCAATACAACATCAATATTGGGGTCCCCTAATTTCCCATGTATCACTTGATCACTTTGTTTGTTAGTAATACTATTTTCAACAAATCCAACTCACATCATTTAGAGTACAAATTCATCTTTTCATAAACCTTATCATTATCAATGATTCAATAATTATTATTTGTAAATATAACTCTATCTATTTTGATTGTCAACAATATTCCCCTTTTAATTGTTTAAAAAAAATTACTTCTAAACAGCATCTTCTTCAACATCCTAAATTCATACCCCTTATTGACAATTAAATTTAAAGGTGAAAGGGTGAAAATTATCATCATTTCTCCTCAATGACATATTTACCCCACTTCAAATCAATGAGTTATAAGATATCACACAGTTTCTTAGAAATGATCCTTTTAATCGAACCACTCATAGTCTACGTGGGATAAACCAAAAAATAAAATAAGAGATATGTAACTAATATATTCTATGATATCCATAAAAACTCATCATGTGTTAATAGGCTAAAAAAACATATTTCTCATAAATGAGCTATTAACATCCTATTAACATCTTTCAAATGTCTCGACACCCCATTAAAATTGTTCAAGTGCCTAAAAAATATCTCTGCATTTTCCTTTTTTCAGACAATGATCAAACCATATCCATTTGGAAAAATATGTTGAACACAATTATGAACATGGAGTGAAAATAAGGGTTTTTTCTTACCTCATTCTTGATTTCTCAATGTTTTAAAAACAATTTAGTTTTGAAAACTTCCTTCTCAATGGAGCTCTCCCTTAATATATGGTCTCTTATCAACTTCATAATAGATATGTAATACAAGTTCATTTAATAAAATTTTCTATAACACCCCATTAATTTGTTTTATAATTTTAAAAGCATAAAATTATGAAGAATTTTAATTTAATATTAAGTGTCTTAATTAATAATACTAATATTTCAAATTTATATACATTAAAATAATTTTAAAAACAAATAATATTTTATTGTATTATTTTTTATAAAAAATATTTTTATATGAATATGTGTATTCGATTTTAAAAAAATTAAATTTTATCAATTGATTATAATATATATATTGACTATTATAATTATTTTTATAAATACATAATTATGTTATAAATATATTTACTATTATTATGACCCCTCAAGATCTTATTGTATGTTTCTACATAAATAATTTCAATCTATTAGATAGCTTGTATACATAGAACACCAAGTAATTGGGAAACAAAATCTTTTTATAGTTATAACATAGACATTAAAATCAATTTCTCCACAACTTTGTTTTGAATTTTGAAAAACATACATTCACGGCTGCGTTCAGTATGATATTTATAATCTGATAGAATCATCAAATGTTTTGGTGAATAGTAACATGACCCTTATGAATAATTATGCAAACTTATGAATAATATCATGACCCATATCAATATTAATGTACCCTTATGATTATAATCCTCACCCTTGTAAGTATAAGTAAAATTTAGGTAGATTATAAATGAAATTGAATAGGTTAAACATTAATAATTAAGTGTTGGTATTATTGTGAGCGATAAATATTTAATTAAAATTTTATAATTAATTAATTTATTAAAATGATAATTAATTTGTTTTAAAATATATTCCTAAATAATGTTTTACCTGTGATTTTAGGATAATTTAATGAGACTTTTTTGAATTTTTCAGTTTGTTATAAAATCAGTTATAACATTAAAACTGTAGTTTTTGAGTAAATGGTGATTGTAATTAAAAACTAAATTTCTCATCCCAAGAAAATTATATTTATAAAATTGATATTAATTTTATATTATAAACACTAAAATATGGTTAGGGTTAATTTTTTTTTTCTGAAATACTTTAATTTTTGCAGAATATTGAAAAAACGTGAATTTACGATAAATGCTAAATACATAATTTATTGAGTCATAGGTGATATATGGATGATTTAAGAATAAACATTTCATACTAAAAAAAATTTATTACATGTTTTAGTCAAAATAAAAAATAATATTAATATTCTTGAGAAAAAATAAATAAATAATGATTAAAATAAGAGAAAACCCTCCTCTCCTCCACTAAATAAACAACCTCTCACCCCCTCTTTCTCTCAAACAAATAAATATTTGATTGTCACCTATGATCTGAAAAATACTCTTCCCAAGACACTTCCTCACGACCAAGATCTTATTTTCTCACCAAAAGGAAGAAAACAATGTCTTTAAGGATGTTCTCTACGTGGAGAGCTCAAGAGGTAAACCTATCTTATTTTTTTACTATAAATTATTTTTACAAGTTACATTATTTTATTTCCTTATCCTATACTAACCTAATCCAAATTATATGATAATTAAATTAAAATACATTTAATTTAAAAATATTGCGCTAATGGAATATTTCATCATCATCTCCTTTTCCCCCTCATGTTATTCAAAAAATGAAAACACTGTAGGAGATCTGTTAATTTATCACACACAAGGATGATATGCTTTCAAAATCTATTACCATCATTTATTCTTGTAATTAACCAATTTTTATTGTTGAAAAAGATCATAATATATGTAATATATCCAATTTAATGTTCTAGAATCAGTTTGTACATATGGTATTACGTCATAAACCAAAATAAGTTCATGGTGATCGAAATACGACCGAATTAATCCAAGCGTTTATCATTAAAATTTTATCAAATGATTATTTATTTCCCAAAAAAAATATTTAGATGATTATTTAAAATTATTTATGATAAATAATATCTCATACATTGAATTTGGTATTTCAATTTCCATTTTACATGAACTTTCATACTCTTATACAAGTGAACTGATCATGAGAACTAAGAAAACATGCACTCACGAATAATGAAGTTGAATCTCTTAACCCATATAAAATTCCATATATGAGATTAATAAATGTATACTATATAAATTAAATGTTTATAACGTTATGGTTTTATTAATTAATTAATCTAATTTTATTATTCGTGACATTAAGATCGAGTGCAATATACATTCAGATAAAAGGTAAGGGGTGTCTCATATCACTTTTATTTCCATGAGATTCCCTTTATTCATCACTTATTTCTAGTATATGGGGTAATAATACTGAAATTTTTTATATAATATCATGAATCTATTTATAATAATGGAATTAAATGATTCATTGGATGATTGTTAGTTTTTGGACATACGATTCAACTGATTACAAAGTAGTAAGGGTTTCCTCATTCCTCTTCCCTTTTTGTGGGAGATTCTTTATTCACTAATATTAGATGAGTATGGTGTATGTATACTGAACATTGATGTATTATATCATGAATCTGTATATTTTTATGGTATTCAATGTATCCTTTTATGATTATTAATTTTGGGGCATACGATTCGATTGATTACAACGTGGTAAGGATTTTCTAACCGAACCACCATTTTCGTTCGGGTTAGTCTTATTGACTACATTAATCAATAAAATTATTATTTTTTATTATTTTTCTCATATATTATGTATTATGGTTCTATATACGTGTACCAATAATAATCCTTCTTTATTTTATAGTAAGTTACATATTTTAAATAAATATTTTAAAAATTATTCCCAAAATAAAAACTCAATGGAAGGGAACTTCTCGAATACTTAATTGCATCTAAGGGAACTCTATAATCCATTTGAAGGCATAAATATATTATTAAAATAATAAAATTTTCAATTTAAAATAATATTGGATCATTTTTGGTTTTATGAGAACAAACATGTATTTTCGATTTAAAATTCCATTCAAATTTTCCTTAAACCACTATAAATTGTTTTATTTATAATTCATTTTAAAAAACCCTTTTTACATGATTTCCTTTTTGGTAGTGAAACATTAACGCCTGAAATTTAATTTCAATGTTCATAAGATTTATGATCTTAGATATACATGTTTTTAATCTTATTTCAAGAAAATACTAATGATTTTCTAAAAGACACTTCTTCCCAAAGATGAAAGGATTTTTCTCATCTCTCTTTATCATTTCTGAAATATATGCCTTGGTATCAACTTATTCCCTACATGGGGTGTATGTAATTCCATTTTGTAAAATATATAAATAGTATGCTTCTTCTCATGATATACTGTGGGACTTACATTTTGATATTTCAAGGTGGTATGTGACAGTTTAGAATATTTAAGGATTATTTCCTCAAGAAATTTTCAATGGTATCATTCAAAAGTTTTTACACCTATGTCAACATCATTAGTTGAATAATTTACTTTATTTAGGTTTATATCTTATAAAATCATCTAAAGTATGTTGTTTAATGTTTTTTGTATATTTTTACTATATATGTGTTATCTTGATTACGTTCTCCACATTACTCTGAATTGATAGTGTTTTTGTTGAATGATTGGGGAATTTTATATAAATTTCAAATGTTAATGTCAATATGATTTCATATGTTGATTATGTTCACCCCATTCATATGAGGAATTCATTGGACATTGTGAGATATTGTTGGGGCCTGCTATAGCCCCTCGATGCATCAGTAGGTCTAATGAGAAAATCTAGAGCCATGGCGTAAGGTCTTGAGAGTTATTATTTGTGGTCATGTCATGAGGACTTGATGGTATTATTATGATGTCTTATTCCTTATATATTGTGTTCATGTTCTTTTTAATGTATTTTTACTTATATTTATTAACCATGCCTATTATTTAATTTTATGATATCTTCTACTATATTGCCTACCCTTACTATGAATATATTCTCTCCACTTTCTTATATTTCATTTCCCCAGATTATGAAGAAAAATCATTATATATGATTTTTAGGAATGCAATTTATTTTATTTCATAATGTAACTTTTAATATTTTCTTTTTTTCTTTTCCAAATGTATTATCATTATCATGATCATAATATATTCTTCAAAGGCTACTAAAATCTATGGTACATTAATATTTGATTACTTGTAATCATTACAATTTAATAAATCAATGCACCGGCTCCGGAATACTAGGGTCGGGGAGTAATAGTAGGAATCAAATGATGTTTAGCTAAAAACATGGAAACTAGATTTAGTACATTTAGATTAGTATAAAAAATATAAAATAAACATTTACGATAATAATAAAATAACATCCTAGAATTATTGTATATTATATATTATGAAAATCTTCCTAGAAACTACACCCTTTTCTATATACTATAAATGGATTTGGTTTGGGCACATATGTACCTATGAGTAACATATCTTAAAATGTGTTTCATGCTTGACACTGGGTACCCTGGTACACAACAACGTGATACACTGAGCACCCGGTTTGACAGTCTAGTTGGATATTCTTAGGATAATTCACATTTTCTTTAAAAGGCATTATGAATTTGTTCCCCAAATGTAACCAAAGTATATGGTTCTAGGATTTTAAATGAATACATTAATTTTATATTTTCTACCATGATTATAGTAATTGATAATTCATTATATTATGATCGAATATAATATAGGGAATTGATTCGAAATAGAACCTAGTAAAATTAATGATAACATTTCCAATACATGTTATGTAAAGAGTAAGAAGGATCATATATCCTATGGTATTAATCCATCATTTTAAATAAAGTTAGTATCCCATATATTTTCATTTTATGAAAAAATAGTATCACGTGTTAACAACATATGTAAATAATTATCTGAGTCCTATGGCTTAGAAAGGATGTAAAATACGAAGAATATAGAATAGAAAATGATGGATAATGGGAATAAGGGAAAGAATAGTTTTCCCACATGTGATAACTCTGGAATGAATAACCCTTGTAAATGATTGAATAGAATGTGATTTTGTTATTTGTGTGTAGAAAAATGACACCAAGAATGTGATTTCAAGGGTAAGAAAAAGGTTTCCAATATAAAATGATTCAACATCAAGGAGATGTTCCACTATGTAAATACATGTCCCAAGAGTCAAATAAATATAACTCAAATGATGTTATTAGATAATGATCCAGTTTTGATGATGCCAAACATAACATAGAATTATTAGAATTCGTAGTTATTAATTATTTCATTTTATTATTCATTCATAAATATACTAGTTATATGAATTATGGAATATATGGGGATTATACTGCTATAAATTTTCATTAAGTATTTGAAACCATAAGTTGAATGGTAGCAAGAAATGATATTCAGTGTAATGCTAATTTTTTTTGAAAACAAATGATTGACAGAAGAAAACCCTAAGTATATTATTGATGTTGAGATAATGACGGATAAATTATTAATTTAGATAAGTATGGACTATGTTGAAACATGTTATTGACTTGTCGACAGGTGGTATATACTATAATTGAACGAATTTAATACACTTTTGGGATTTAATGAATAAAAACAATAACATGTATCATACTTAAAGAATATGTAAGAATTAATTTTTCCAATAAATTTTCATAGTAAATAGAGTTGTTTCCACATTTAAAGTGGATACATGATGAAGTTTTTCACATGTCGGGATTGTGAAAATTTAGAGCTACAACATGTTGAATAAGGGCTTATGAAAAGATCATCTTCTGAATTCAGTGACCTTCTTTATAAATATTTGAATAATTATGGAATTTTTAACAATTTAGGAATGGTTTATGTTGACCATTGTACAATATTTTAGAGGTTAATGTATTACATCACCACATGGTGCAACCTGTGCTATGTGATGAAGTATATATACTTCAAGGTGGAATCAAAGGATAATTTTGTTTATATTTATTCGCTACAAAAGTGGAATAATTCCCTAAATCTAGGAAAAAGTTCATAATAAATTATGTCCCATTATCAAAAATTTTAATCATATCAATGAAATTATTCATAATTTTAGTTTTTGGTTTTTTAGTAATCAACATTCATATGAACATGTTATCTATCATGTTCCATCTGATCATGATGGTTAAATTACTCATCGATGTACATATAATAATATTGCACTAATGTTATCCTATTTGAGTAAGTATATTTGGGGTAACCTGTACATTTAAAATTCCTCATAGTTAAGAGAATATTTTCTTTACCCTTTTTCTGATTTGGGTTTCCCAAAAGAGAATTTTAATGTATCAACCTTCAACATTCGACGTGCAATTTTGAATTGTGAGGACATAATTTTGTGACGGAGGAATAATGTAACACCATATGAATATGATTTATAATTTTAAATAAATAAATAAATAAATATATATTTAATGGTTGCGTCCAAAACCTAGTTTTATTATTAAATAAAATACCCTTTTTGACTAGGTAGAGGGAGACCCATTACATAACCGAAATTCTCAAGTCTAATTGGCCTGAATACAAGGTTTGAAAGCCCATTTTTTGCTCAAAGAACCCCTCGGTGAACAGTACTGCTACAGTACCAGGGGTGTTATAGTACCTACTATAGTACCGTCATTGCTAGAGTTCCCACCACAGTACATCCACCACTATAGTGTTTCTGCTGCTTTAGTCACGCCGCTACTACATGGCTACTATAGTACCCCATAATTTTTCCTTTCCCAGATTTGAAATTAATTTGAAAAAAAATTACCTTTCATAGACTCATTTATATAAAAGAATATATTAATACTAATATTTTTATTTAATTATAAAAAATTCATTTTTATAAATATATTATAATATTTATATTGAATATTAAAATTATTTTGATAAATTTTAAATTATGTTATGAATATATAAACTATTATAATGACACCCCATGATTTCATGTTATATTTGATCATAAGTAATTTAAAATCATTATAAATATTATTTTCACACAACACTGACTCAATGTGATTAATATTTTATTTTTATATCTTATATTTTAAACTTAATTTCCCCACTTCTGTATTTCTAATTTCCAAAAATTGATATACTCGGTGGCATTCAATAAGATATTTAGAGTCTGATAGAATCAATATAATTTTTGGTGAATAGAAACTTGACCTTTATGAAAGGTAATGTAACCTTATAATAGTAATAATACTCATATGAATAGTAATGTACCCTTATGAATTGTAAACTCACCCATGTAAGTATAAATAATATTTTAGAACCATGTATATGAACGTAAATATTTTAAACAATAATAATTAAGTTTTGGTATTTTTATGAGTAATAAATAAATAATTAAAATATTATAATTAATAAATTAATTTTAATGATAATACATTTTTACATAAAAATGCATTCATAAATAAATATATTGTTTTCCTATGACTTTGGGATGATTTAATGATACCTTATTTGTTTTTTTATGGTATTATAAAAACTGTTATAATATAGGAAACCATATTTTTCCAATAAATGGTGATTGTAATTAAAAATTAAATTTCTTATATTTTGAAAATTATTTTCATATAATTTTTTTAATTTTTTGATTATACACATCGAAAAATTGTTAGAGAGAAGTTTTGGGATTTCTCTGAAATACTTGATTTTTTCTAAATAGTGAAAATAAGTTAATTTATGATAATTGCTAAAAACATGATTTATTGAGTCATATGTGATATATGGATGATCTAATCACACTTTTTTCAAACTCACATGAATTTATTACTCTTTGTATTCACAATAATCATGGACTATTTATAATATTAAGCCCAAATAATTAAATAATGATTAAAATAATGGGAAAACACTCCTCTCCTCCACTATAAAACCAACACTCACCCCATATTCCTCTTACACAACTCAGGCTTTGATCCTTCCCTATGTTCAACAAAATAATCTTCCCAATCCCCTTACATAGGTCCATGAACATATGGTCTCACCAAAAGACTAAAAAAATCCTTAAGGTGGTTTTCAAGGATAAGTACTGAAGAGGTAATCCCCTCTTCCTTTTTCATTCAATTTTCTCTACAACATCCATTATATTTTTTCTGTATCCTAACCTCACCTCCTCAAAGTGATATGATAATTACAGTACTATAAATTTATTATAATTATATTATGTTACTATAATATTGGATCATCATCTCTCTTTCCCCCTTCTATTATACTAAAAATGAAAACACCGTTAAAGATGTGTTAATTTATCACACTCAAGGATGACGGGGATTCAATTTATATTTACATATTAAATTATTTTCATGAAATTTTTTTTAAGGTTGAAATATATCATAATATAATTTATATACACTATTTAATGTTCGAAAATCCATTTTTACAGATGGTATTAAATTATAAAATAAAATGAGTTCTTAGTGGTCGAAAACCACAAAATTAATCTAATTGTTTATCATTAAACATTTATCTAATTATTCATCCTATCCCAAAATAACCCAATTATTTATATTACCATGTAAAATTTTTTATGATCAATAATAACTAATAGCTTCAATTATGGATTTTATTTTCAATTTGATATGAACTTCCATACTTTTATACTAGTGAACTGATAATGAAAACTAAGAAAACATGCACTCCCAAATAATGAAATTATATCTCTTAACCCATCTGTAAGGACATAAATAAACATAATAAATATATAATAAATCAATTAAATTAAATTACGGTAATTAAATTATTAATTAAGAAATCTAATTATATTATTTGGGATATTAAGATCAAGTAAATAATATATTCTGTCTTAAGGTAAGGGGTTTAATATCTCACTTTTATTTCTATGATATTTCCATTATAAAGTAAATATTCATTTTATGTGGTGTATGTATCCTAAAATATGATGTATAATATCATTAATTTCTTTATATTCATGGTATTAAATATTTCATTGGATGACTGTTAATTTTTTGACATACGATACAATTGATTACAATGTAATTAGGGTTTCCTCCTCCCACTTCGATTTTCATGAGATATTACTTATTTACTACTATTATTTGATTATGTTGTATGTTTACTTCCCATTAATGTATAATATCATTAATCTATTTATTTTTATGGTTTTAAATGTATCATTTTATGATTATTAATTTTGGATCATATGATTCTATTAATTACAAAGTTGTAAAGATTTTCTACTCGAACGTCCATTTTCATTTGTATTATTCTTATTCTATAGTTACCTCAATAAAATTATTTTTAATTCTTATTTAATACTCATAAATTCTGTTTTAATGTTATTTATATGTGTACCAATCATAATACTTAATTATTTTTCGGGTACATACATGTTTTAAAAGAATCATTCAAAAATGCTTCTTGAAATACTAGCATTATTAAAAAAAATTTATTGAATTCTTACCTTTTTTATGAGCACTCTATAATATGTATTAAGACATTATGTTTTTTCTAAAATCATATATTTTATTATAAAAACAAATCTTTCTAATTTCTAGTTTTATGATAACAAACATTCAATTCTAATTTAAAATCTCTTTAATATTTTCATAAAACCTGTGTAATTTTTTTATTTATAATGCTTCTTTAATGACCATTTTTACATGATTTAACATTGTGGGAAAGAATTTAGGCCTCAAGTATAATTTCAATGTATTTCCATTTTCTTTTCTTGGACTCACAATTTTGAAATCTCATTTAAAGTCAAATACAAATTATTTTCCAAAAGAACTCTTCTTTCCAAAGTAAAAAAAGAATTTTCTCATCTCACAGTAACTTTTATGATACATATTACCTGTTCACCTAATATTCCATTCATGATGCGTATGTAATTTGCATTGTTAGATCATATCAATAGTATTATTATTATCAAGTAATTCTATGGGATTTAAATTTGAATGTTTGAAGGTGATATGGGACACATTGGAATTTTTAAGGATTATTTTCTACGGAAATTTTCAATGGAATAATTTAAATGTTTCATTATCTATATCAAAATCAATTATTAAATATTTTACATAATTGAGTTTTATCACTTTTTATATTATAAAAAATATCTTATTTAAGGTTTTCTTATAATTTTGACTTTGGAAGTGCAATCTTGATACCATTCACCATAGTACTCTGAATGTTTAGTGTTTATGTTTAATGACTGGGCAATGTTATTTACATTTCATATTTTAGTTTTGATATTATTATATATGTTTATTATTCTCACCCCATTCATATTAATAATAAATTAAATAAAATAAGTGATGTAATGGGCCCTCTATAGACCATCAATGCATTGGTAGGTCTCATTAGAGAAACTAGTGTCTTAGAATGAGGCCATAACAGTATGGTTATTTGTAGTCTTGGTAAATGAATTGAAGACATGGTTATGATGGACGAATTTATGCATTCCCTAATTTTTAATCTAGTAATTTATAGTTCATGTGTTTATTTGACTAATATAATTCCCATGATTATGTTTTATTATGGAATTATTAATTCGACCATTATTCCTTATATACTGTGTTTAAGTTTATTTTTAATGGAATCTATAATTTTATTTCTTCACCATGTTTAGTGTTTATGTTTAGGATATCTCCCACTATATAGATTAGATTTATTTATGATCTAATCTAACCATTTTTTATGCTTCCATTCCCCAAATTATCATAATGAAATCATTGTATAATCATTAAAGGATTAAATTTATTTTATTTCATAATGTATATTTTTATATTTTCTTTTCCAAATGTATTGTGGGTATCATGAATGTAATCTAGTCTTCTATTCCTGGTAAACTATTTGTTCCTTCAAGATTTGATTCCTTATAACCATTCCAATGTAATGAAATTATGCACTGGTTCCATGCTTCTATGGTCAGGGAATTACATTTTCATTATAAAAATTATAGCCTCAAGTATCTCCTTAAATTCCCTATATGTTAGATTAAAATATACAAATTATCAAGGAAATATAGAGGGACCTCTTTATGACTTAAGGGAAACATTTAAGATGATTGTTTCCTCTCAACCTTGGTCATTCATTCCTTCCAATCTCAACATCAATCTTATATGAAGAAATATTTTTGACCTCAATTATTTAGATATATCCATTTCCTTATGATTAATGTGTCATTACAACATTCACATTCCACTCATATATTTTATACTTCTTTAACTTATTATTAATGAATGCATTATAAAATACCTTATCCTATTTTTTTAACAGAATAATCTTTCTTTGATTTTCATCATAAAATTCACACTAACCCTACCCCCTTATTCTTTACTCTTAACAGGTAAATCAATATTGAACCAACATGTACCTCCTAAAACACCAATATTATTCGTTCATTTGAGACCACCTTGACAAATTCCTTATCTTTTTTAAATGGTGTTGATACTATCCTTTATGAGAAATATATTTCATAGTAGTTTGAGCATTTCTTGTCACATTACATTCTTTATCACTTTTGTGTATTTTCCTCTCAATATTCATTGTTTAAATTTCAACACCCAAAGAATTGGAAAAATAAGTTTAATTTTTTGTTAGAATAACTATATTCTTACATTTCCATTAATAGTCTATCATGAGAATATTCCCCTATAATTTTAATATATTTCATATAATCTTACAAATAATTCATCATATAATTTTGAGCTGAAAAATTGATATATTGTGTGTTGACTAAATCATCTTTTAAAGTAATCAATTTTTTATTAAGATCACATATCACTTTCTCTTACTCAGACATTTTTTTCTTGACTTCCCTGATTTCATAAACATTGGCTAACTCCCTTTTTATTTACGATATTTTTTAATTAATAAATCGACTTTATCTCGTTTAAATAAAATAATTCTCTTTATTATCCATTACATTATTATCATTTTCCAGATTTTTATTATCTTTATTTAATTTTGAAATCTACTATTGACAATAATACAAATTACCTTTAAGTTCTAACTCATGATATATTTTATCATCTCAAAAATCATTAATTCTTAATTAACGTGAAATATTATCTATATGAGAATAAAGTGTGACTTCATTTTCAGGATTATTGGATGTACCATTATCCTTGAATAAAAATCATCTTCTTTTGGTGAAATATTTATAATCTTTATTATCCGCTTACTTCCATAATAATAACTTTTATTCCTCATATAATTTATTTTCCTCTATCAAATTTATTAGTAAAAACATTAATATATAAAAAAAATTATTCAATGATTAGCTTCCTTTACATTAACATTTCCCTCATAGTGTAACTTCAATTTATCCTATATCTATTTTTTAGTTTTAATATCCATCACCATTTTGTAGAACTTCTCTAAAAAAACAACAAAATTGAATTTTATGTTTTTACATAAATCTCTATATTTATTTTATGAACAAGATAAATATATACATTGTCAGAAATTGGTAGAAAATTATTTATAACAGCGTCATATACATCGGGTCCTAGAGAAATAAGGTACGAGAGTGTTAAATTATTTATACTATGGTATTTTATGACATCAATAATAGGAACTCATCAAATCTTCAAATAATTTTATTTTTCTATTTTTCTTCAAATTCACATATATTTTTATTTGTATCCTTATTTTTTTACCACTTGTTAGGATATTATGTGATCACTTAGTGGGGGAGGGGATGCGTTAATTATTCTCTATTGTTTTTACTAGTTACTTATTTTAAAACTAAACCCCTTTCACTAGTGAAGGTTTTCAATCCACTAATAGTATCTCACAAACATTACATGTATTCAAAAATGATAGACTAAAATCACAATATTTACATGTCTTGGAACCCATTATTACTCATTTACATGTTGTTTATTCCCCACAATATGGATTTATCCCCCACATAAGAAACATCATATAAGATAGAGTTCTATCTTTGTCCACACGCCACTTCTAGAACCCACTATATGATATAATATCTATATATGATATGATCAAAAATTGATAAACAATGCCCCTGTGATCATTTCACCATTGTGATCACATCACCTTTTTATATTACACCTCCAAATAAATATTTGTTAGGAAATATGTATTTTAAATCTTTAGTATCCTAAGTTGTTGATTTCAATTATCAATGCATAGTTCATTAATCATCCATAAATCTATAGGCTATATAGTCTTCCAAGATTTTTGTAGATGGACTACCTCACAGGTTTTACTTATTTATCTACCCTATTCAAAAACCCTCTTATTTGAGTATATCTATCTTATGAAATTTATACAGTCTCTTCCCATTCATTTCATATTTCATTCTATACACTCTCCTATATATTGTTAAACTAATATCCCTTATTCAAATTAAAAGTTCACACACCCAAAAAATTTGACAACTATGATCTACGTAATGCCCTATAAAAATGTTCCATTAACACCCCATGGACACCGACAAATTTATTCTATATTCAATGACAAGTAACATCCCATGGGTCTTCACTCTCTTATTTATAATGAGGAATAATTCCGCATTTTTTCAACTTAATTGAATTTTTTATAATCTTAAAAAATTGTTATAGAATAATGTATCAAAACTTAATCATATGATTATGTAAGAATTAATTATACATTCAAGAATATTACATCAATAATGTAATGATCCTTGTGTCATTTCCTTGAGACTCCTTGTAGCACTACCTGGTGCATTATATTTGGTTGTTTTTCTCTCAACACATTGAATACCACTAGTGTGGTTTCCTTTTTATGGCTATTTTTTACACAAATCCACCTATAGACCATGAATTCCATCACCATAGGTATGGGATATAATTGTTTTTCTCCTTTTAACTTTAGGTCATCACCTATTTACCACACCATTCTTTAGTGTCATACACTAGTTTTTATCCTAGTTTTTCAATGGTAGATATCATTGGAAGAACAAATTGACCCATTCATGTGGTTAAGACAGTTTTCTTTCCCAACATCCATTTAGTGAAACTCCCATACCATGACTTGAATAGTGGGAATTTTGGGATTAGTCATTCGGTATAGGATAACAAAGTGTTCACATTTGAAATAACCCCTGAATTAGTCTGTATCCATGTACCCATTTTCTGTATTTTTATTTCACCACAACTTATGAAATAGTTGTGGGATACTCATAGCCCCTTTTAAAGCTTCACCATATCCATGACAAAGGTTTGGTCTTATTGTGTTGGGAATTGTTTAATACAACATCACTTTTGGTATCCACCAATCTCATATGAATAATATCATCACTTTTTTATCAACAATACTATTGTCAACAAATAAAATATTCTTAATTAAGATTCCCAGTCAAATCTTTCCATCAACGTTCATTTCATCAATACATCAACCCTTATTATTAATAAATTTATCACAATACTTTATGAATACTAACGACATTAATTGGTTGAACACCCGAGTATTTTATCCTTCTATTTTATATGGTTATACACCTTAACCATAAAATCTTCTATCATAATTGGTTATATAACCAAACCATAAACACTCCCTGGTTCATTCGTTATTAATGAAAATAAAAACTAAAAAATTATACAATAGAATATCCTTCTATATAATCAAACCTTATCCATAGATATAAATATACCTTTCTCCTTCTATATTCTTCTGTTCCACCCGATAATGATATTCATAGTTGAGTTTATAAGATATTGTTCTCCCATGTAACACACCTTCATGAACGTTGGTTTGATATATTGATGATCCTCAATACTATAATAAAATATCACTTCAGATAATTAATGATATGGGTTCTTCAATTCATTTTCAATACCTATGACTTAGGTCCTCTTCTATATAAAAATATCTCCATGGGCCTGGACATATCTTTTATTTTTGATACAAAAAGGTATCGAGTTTCATAGAATTATATCACACAATGTTTGTGATCTCTATCAATGTTTATTCCCAATTTTTTAGTCCCTAATATCATTTATATTCATATAAAATATATTTTGAATGATATTTTATGAAAAAGAATTTTGGATAATCCCATTATCTTTAGTAAAAACAGTTATGTCCTCTAATTTAAATAAGTAAATATATTACTAATTTTATCTCTCATTCAAAACTCATCATTTAAGTCTCTTAAATATTTCGGTGTTTCTTTCATTGTAATCATCCACAAAATCTTCTCCACATAACGCATTTTACATCTCATTAATATGTGCATAAATTCATGAACTATGATTCATTTATTTCCTTCCATGACATGGAACTGAAAATATTCACCAAGAGTGGATGATGATAGTTTTAATGAATCATTTCTCATAGGTGAAATTATAACACAACAAATTCTATGCTATTACATGGTGTTGATAACATGTCAAATGTTTCCACCTTGATCTTCACCAATATCATCAAAATCTCACCACATTATCCATAGAAAATAAATTATGGAATGAGATCATCTTCATCTCACAAATACATATGATGTGGTCTCTATTTTATTGATCAGAAGAATATCAGAACAACCAGATTCATTTATTACTGGTATTACTTAATTCCATTATAGTATCATGATCATATGGTTAATCATGATATTTAAACACTGATTCTTCGATAGATAACATTTAATAAATGGAATTCCATTTTTTATAATATTTATTATAAAATTTCTTCATAATTTCATTAGAGATTTATATTGAAATTATTAAAATATTTATTATTTAGATTGTTTGAATTTTCTTACAACTTATAAAACATTTAATATTTACAATGATTGAAGTCATAAAAGTATCTCATGAAGTCATATAAATTCTTAATAAGTTATAAAAAACTCATTTCATTTTTCTTTGTAGTCGAAGTATCATTCCTTTTCCATTTTACTGTGTTGAACCAATTTCGTACAAAACTACATAAAGTCATAAAGAAGTAAACAAATCATGTGAAATGACTAAAAAATTCATATGAAAAACATCGTGTTACATGAATTCATGCCATTTTAGAATTACTACACCTCTATATCAAACATTCATATGCCAATCAAATTAATTGTAGTCCTTAATTAATCATTATAAGGCCACTTCATACATCTCAAAATGGTTTCTAATTTTTTAGACCAGTCTGACTTCATGGACCTATATATATAATAATTTCATTGAATAACCACTCCAAAATCATCAAAATTATTCTTTTTAATGTTTTATTCATTATTCTATTTTTTAAATACAAATAAATAAATTACCCATTAGCAGTGTACAATGACAGATATATATATTTTGGATGACACATATATATCTTATGTTCAAACATATACATATGAAGTATGATTATAACATAGGATTCCGTGAGATATTTGATGGTTGATGAATAATCATACACACCATGGATATTGTTATTTTTCCTCACCAATATTGGTATATAAATTTGTACTCATTTAAAATTTGAACTCTTTCTTCTCATTTCTAGAGTATATTAACCACATTTAACTAAACTTATCCCAGACCTTATGGATAGAACTTACAAAAAAATACATCTGGGAAAAATAATATCCCCCATTGGATTTTTAAGACAAATTCAAACATTATCATTCAAGTTTTTTTATCTGACCAATTTTCATACTCCTCCATAATAATAATAATGAATATAATATGTTTATACATTGGGCATGTTTTAATCCAATAAATCCATTAATTAATTTTTGAATTTATGGCTCACAAACACTAACATATATATGAAATTAATTAATTTATATTTCAGGATTATATTTATTGATATATTTATTATACTTATTGATTATAGTTTTTGTCAAAATTATTCTATAAGTATTTATAAGAACTATGAAAACACTATTCTTACCCAACATTTTAAGAAAAACATATGATTTTTGTACCATACATTTTGAATGAAAGTATGGATCATGAAACATACTTCTGGATCGTACCCAACCTTTGGTGGAAAAACTAATGGTTCGTCATTCCTACATTTGAAATAAACCATGCACTATCAACTATAATTTAAATGTATATCTCTATATAGAGAAATATTACATTTTACATGGTCAAATATTTAGTTTTGAAAAGAAATGTTATAAGTTTTTTTGAATGTTTTGAATATAAATATACACAATTTATCCTTAAATGATTCTTTTTTATTTATTCTATAAGAAATAAACTGTCTCATTAAATACGAAGATGCTATTTTTATAAATTTATAGATTTATTTATTTTGCAAATAAATAGGTACATTTAAAAATAATAATTTTTCATTACCTCTATACCTAAAATTTGTTGATATACATGTTATGATTCTTATATATTAGATTAAATAAACTATTACTATTACTGTATTTTTTTGTTAATATTTTAATGTATTTCAACAATATATTTATCAGAGATACACATTAAAGAAACACATGTTGGATCATCTACCTGGTTTTGTTATCTAAAAATATTTAATGAAATCCAATTTTATTTTGATGACTTTTTTTTCTACTTTTTTTATTGAATATAATTTCATTTGTCACTTTTTAATTTAACTTTGAGCAGAACCAATATTCAGCCTCTTTATCCAAATTTATTTATTGTTGTAGTTCTTACTGCTAGAACTATGTCCTGGTTGACTTTCGTCTTATCATACTTAGTTGTGGATATTTTGGATATTTATAAAATAACTAGAATTCTATTTAAAATCCTTATTGTAAGGTTTCAAATACCTAAACGTAGTTGAAGTGGTTCATAGAAAATAACATTCTAATGAAAATAACTAAACTCACGAAGAGAGCATTGATGAATTAGAATAGGGGATATTTTTACCATGAACTAATATACATCAAATTTTTATTTTTCATATATTTTATCCTGATTAATAATCATCAAGAGAGAAGTAAATAATAAATTTTATGTAAAAAGGGAAGTATTGTTTCTATTATGATTCAAAATGAATACAATTCTCCCCATCTTGTGTCTTTATCTTTTCCATTCTCACTTAACAATTGGTATCAAAGGTTATGATCTATTTCTTTATTTCAATTTCTAAAATTCCATCTCAATCATTAATAGTAATAATAATTGGAATTATAATAAATGACCTATTTAATATTTTTCATTTATTGGAAATATTTTAAGATTTTACTGATTTTAACCAATACTAAACGTTTTTATTAGAAGTTAGACTCAATTATTTATAAAAAGTAAGAGTTAAAGATCTAGATGAATGTAATAATGAATATATTATCTTAGATAAGGTATGTTTAAGATTTTTTCTCCTTATTTAAATGTCGATAATTATAAATATAAGGAATATTGCATGATTATTAACTTAAATTTAACAGAATAAGTGTTTAATTTATGTTTGTCATGAATTATTGAATTCCTAAAGAATAGCTGGAAAATTGTAATGAAGATCAACAGAAAGAATATGATCTTATTTCAATATATATGAATGATATTTTCTATATATTATGAAATGATGAATATAATTGGGTATCTTATTGAGATATCATATATTAGATGTGGAAGAACATTTATATAGCCTATGAATGAACTAATAAGGTCATATAATAATGGTACAACACTGAAAATAGATATATGATATATTCAGGGTTTTTGAATATGAAATCACCACTCAGATTAATGAAAGATTGGCCTATGAATTCAGTGATATAAATACCTTGGGAGATACATTTAAGAAACTAGATTAATATTTAACAGTTCCTCTATTTTTAACCTATATGTGGAATGGAATATCAACTATTATTTTTCAATCCACATCTGATAAATTATGAAAAATGAATGTAATGATTGGAAACATAATGATGTATTTAGCTAAGATTTTAGATGAAGCTGAAAATATTATTTTTATAAAACATTATGATGCTGAACATTAAACTAAATTAGAGAAATAATAGGATATATGTAATTCATATTCATAAAAAATGTCACCAGATATATATATATATATAAATGATTTGAAAACTGTAAAAGACAATAAAGAAAAGGAATAATGAATATAGATGTTTTTAATGCAATGATAAAGGCCACACAAAGTCAAACTTTCCAATGATTAATGCCCAAAGGATATATAATTATGAAAGAAAAGGTAGTAATTCCCTGGTGACTAAATAGAGTGCTAATTCTCATTCTATGAGTTATGAATACAAAAATTATGATGTTGAGAATTAAAATAAAATGGTAATTATATGTCTTATGGATCATGCTGATGAAGTACACACTTCTTACTATCCAAATTTTAATTCATAAATTTTTTATTTTGATAAACTTATTAAATATTGTTTTATGATTCATTCTAAATTTGAACATTTAAAAAATGAGCATAAAAACTTATAAGAAATCATTATACTATTTTTATTGATAAATAATATTTAACAAAATATATTTAATATTTAAGATCTAATTATTCAAAATGTTATTTTATTTCGAATGAAAATAATGTCAAGGAATTATTAGATTGGGTTAATACTTTAAAACAATCATCTATCTTGATTATTAAATGAGAAAATAATTTGAATCAAATTATTCGTATAAATAAAATTCATACAGGAATACATGGGATTGGTAGTAGTTATGAAAAACCAGAATTATATAGAAATTATTTTTCCCCAAGTTCAAAAAATAATGAAAATATTTATTTTTAAATGCTTTGAATATGAAATAAATGAACATTATTTTACAGAATTCTATTATAGAAAGATAAAATATTTTTTAATCAAATATGTTAATTATTTAAAAGAATAATTAAACATTAATTATGGAGTTTCTTATCAAATTATATGTATTTGGTTACCTAATTGTTTAGTTTATGACACTTTTGGACACAAAATCATATGAGTACCAAAATACACTTGTATTTGATATTTTTCAAGAATGAAATATTATAATTTATAGTCATATCATAGAGTGGATTCATAAAAATTATTGAAATTTCTTATAGTTCCATTTATTATTCTTTAAAAATTATACTTTGTAAGACATGGAATTGTTAATCCACGATGTATTTCATTTCTAATTTAATATTCAATTTACAAGCATTGAATTTTTTTATTGGGTAGATAAACAGTTAAATGTTTTATTTTTTTTTCTACATTTAATTATTCATATATGTAATCTATTAATAATGACTCAATCAATCACTTTATTCTATTAAAAAAATCTGTTATACTATTTTTTACATCATTTATACTTATTTAAATTATCTAATTTCATATTAATATTTGTACTTGGTTTCCAATTTATACTAATATTTTTATACTTTTTATCATTTTATTTTTTATGTTAAAATTATTTTATATATCTTTTTGAAACTTCATTTTATGGAAGTGATAGAAGTTATGGGAGTGGTTAGTGTATTCTTGTATTAATTTTATATCACATTAATAAGGATAAGTTTATTTAACTAAAAATTATGTTCATAAGTTATTATTTCAAATTATTTTTCTTATGTAAAAAAATATTTTCAACTGAAAAAACTGAAATTATTACTCTATCTATTTGATTGAGAATATGAATTGGCACTTAAAAACTATGAATATGAAACCTCCTTTATTTCTATTTATAAAACTATATTCTTATCAAACTATCTCAAAAATATTATTTACTCTTTTTAAATTCCAAACTAAAGGAATTTTAAAGAATCCAGTATTAGTAGTGTGAAGAGACCTTGGAATTCATGATTACTTAAATGTTATTCTCTAAATATAATGTATAATAATTATTTTTTGATGATATTAATTATCTATTTGGCGAAAAATCTGCATTTTTTGTTAGATATTACTTAGAAAAATATTATAGAAATGTTATATAAATCATTGGCTTTAAAAAACCATATGCTAAATCTTCTCAAATAGGTAAAGATGGAATGATCTCAATAGAGTTTACATCCAGGATTAATTTTTTTAATGATGAAACAGTGAAGCAACATGAAGATCTATGATGTTCTAGAAAATATTATGAAGATTACTCAAACTCGAATGTTTCAAAATCCGTTGTATACTCTTCAAAGTTTGTTTCAATGATTTTAAAGAAATATAAATACATGAAGAATAATTTTATGCATTTAAAGTTGGGATGATAATAAAAATGGATAAAACTATATATATATATATATACATATATATATATTAATAACTCAAATCATAATGAGCTAATTTTCTTTGTTAAACAGTTCTCATATTCTTCGATGGATCAATGATCTGAATATGTTCAAAGGGGAATAGAATAATTATTAATAGTGTTAGCTCATATTACTAAATTTTTTCAATATTTAGAGATTTTGATGAAACGTTTAACCCTTTAAAAGAAATTTATTATTATCAACCATAGCAGATTATCTAAATTGAAATCCAAATTCCATTTTTGAATGTTTTAAATGTTTCTGTTTCACTCAGTATAAGTATCTCTTTTTATATATTATTCATATATAAAATGTGAATCAATATACTTTTTAATTTAATTTTGATGTCATAAAACGGTGGTAATGTTTTTGAGAAATACGAGGAGATATAAAAATAAGAATTGTTTTTGGAATAAATATGAGAAATTTATGAAAATAAATATATTTAAAAAATATAATATATATCGGATAAATTAAATTGTAAAATTAATTTTCATTTTCATAAAAAACATGATTAAAATTTATTTATTCCCATATTTCTAAATTTAATTTCATATTAATTTTTACGTTAATATTTATTTTATGTGTTTTGTGATCATTAAAAAGGGGGAGTTTGATTTTTATGTTTTGATCCAAAAATTTTGTTATTTAATTTTCGATTTGGATGCCCAAAAAACCCACAAATATGTTAATAATGAAATTAATTTATGTGTTTTTTAATTATATTTATTGATAAATTTATATTATTTAATGTTTAATGTTATTGTGTAATATATTCTGGATGTACATATACTTAGTCGAGAAACACTATTCATACTATACTTTTTAATAAGAACATATTGTTGGTATACCCTACCTTTGGTATAAAATTATAGATTAGAAACCATACTTTTTTAGGAACTCTACTTTTACAGAGTAAACTTATGGTTCATCATCCCTACTTTTTTAGTCATCCTTATACTGTAAACCATACTTTTTATGTTTATCGCTATGTATATAAACTAAATGTTTGATTGGTCAAATACAGAGTTTGAAATTATTGATTATTTTCACATTTTCAACAATGGTCTAAATCATTTTAAAGATGTTCTAAATATATATTCAAATGATATTACTCAATATATTAAATAATTCTTATATCTATTGGATGTAACTAATTTTTGTGAATGTTTTGAAATAAAATATTCATTATTTATCCTACAATATATCTAATGTTTTTTTGATTTAATAAAATTTTACAATCTTGTTAAATACCACGATATTCATCTTTGAAAAATATATATGTTATTTTTCGAAATATACATATGTGTATTCAAAAATAATAATTTGTTGTCACCTTCTAAGGTATACTTTGGAGATATACATGTTTTGAATCTTATCTGCTTGATCAACTAGATGGTGGTTACTACTATATTTTTTAATCATTTATTATAGTTTAACAAGGAACACATCAGAACTATAATTTTAAAACATAAATTTCTTCATCATAATGATGTTTTCTCTACAAATATTTACATAAATATTATTTGAATTTGAAGAATATTCTACTAATTTTATTTTCTAAAGATCATTTTATTTTTCAATTGCGGAGACAATTGTGAGCTGATCCGGTATTTGTCCTCTTAATCCTAATAAATTTATTATTGATGTGTCGACAACCCATAATAACTCATGATGTAGATTCATATTTTTGTACTCAGCTATGGATATTTTGGTTGACCACTCAGATGATTTTATGAAATATTTTCTATAAATAATATTAATTCTTCAGCAGCATTCATTACACACAATCGTGAGTTAAAAAAATCAAGAGACACCTTTAGTATAAAATTGACATTATATCCAAGACGTTTGTTTAGTGGGAATAAGTATAACTAAGATTTGAAAATGCATTGGGAATTATTTGGCTATCAATTATTTAATACAAATATATATGGACTACAAAATTTGTTTTTTATTGAATTACAATTGTAAATGAATTAATAACATATATATGATATATTAATAATAATATATTTTTGATATTCTACCTATGGATATTTTAGTCATAGGGTAGGAATAAACCCTATTTGATGTATAAAAACAAATATTTTTAAAGTGTATTTTTACACCATTGAGCGGATAAACCCTTTTAAATTAATATTTTCACACATTAATATTTTCTATATGAATAAATAAAAATTTTATTTTGATTCAGGATATTAAAATTTACATTGGATGAATTTCTGATATTTTTATGTTAACATTCATGTTTTGATGAATAGTAAAATACACTAATGTTTATGAAAAGAACCTTTTTCAGCAAATTGATTTATATGGTTAAATTATAATATTCAGTGGGTTTAATGTCTAAATTGAATATATTTTTATCATTAAATATAATTTATATAATTTTCATTTATTTTACTCTTAATTCAGATAATAAACTTTTCAATTTTTTGCAATGTTTTATGTTTTAAAACCTGTTCTCTCTTTTCGAAAACGAGTTTAATATTAAATTAATTTCTGAAACATATTCATTTATAATTTTTAAAAATGGATTCCATATTAATAATTAGTAGAACCATATTATTTAGATAGATTTATTTTATTTTTGGTCATTATGATTATTATCTTCGATAATTTTTATTATTATTGTAAAAGGATGAACCGGGTAATTAAGGTTAATAATTCTATTATAAAATTACCCTACCACTTTTATTCATATCTTATGATTATTTTGTATTGACTTAAATCATTCTTGGCCCGAAATGGTGACCAATTTAATCTCCTTTGATGAGCTTCGGAAATTTAATTTAATATATTTATAGAAATGTTTAATATGCCTCACTCAATTTTTAATAAAAAAATATTTTTAATATAATTATATTCTAAAGGAAATTTAAATTATAAGTACTCCTTAAAAAGATAAAATATAGTCCTTTTTCTTTTAAATTTATTTTAAATGTTTATGAAATAAATAATTACATTTATATCTTATACAATAATGATGCCAAAATTATTTAATTGATGAATCATCAATAATATTGTTTTTATTTAAATACTAATACCAATTAAAATATCCAAACACATGATCTGATCTTATTAGTTGAGTATATAAAGACCATAATCATCCAAGGGTTGCGTTATGGACAACTTCGGGCTTTATGGATGGGATTATGACAGACATATAATTTTATTTAAAGTGACGTTAATGTTGTCACCTTAACAATTTAACTAATTTAAAATTTTAAATATTAAAATTTTCAGAAGATAATTCTAATAAAAGTAATATTTTCTAATATAGTAGATTTATAATCATCATCATTTTTAATTTTAAATTTTTAATCAACAAATATTCATATTAAATGATTACACCAAACTATTATAGTGTTTATTTTATTATGAGAAATATCAAATAAATGTTATCAAAAATATTAAAGTAAATAGAATTTATGATAATTAGCATGTAAAATTAATTTTATAGAATACCTTTACCCCATTTTAATATAATGAAATTTTTCTCTAGAATATTCCTTTTAATATTAGTATTTTTAAATATAATTAAATTTTATAGTGTCTAAACTGATACTGTTGATTTCATGTGAAAATAAGGTTTTGTTAAATTATTTATAAATTCGTTAGCAATTTAAAAATGTATAATAATTTAAATATGATTTAAAATGATCTAATGTTATTTTAATGGTATAATTTTGAAAGAGCGGCCGATTGTCGCCTATCGACCGGTCAAAGTTCCGGTGCGCTGCTAATATGTATAACAGCACTCGGGTCGAATCCTCGATGATGGTACTTCGTAATAGTCGATTGATTTTAGTTGATTGTATTTTGATTGGGGGGTTTATTTGCACAGCTTAATTGAAATGTTTAATGAATGATGTTTAATTTAACAAGTTGATAAATATTGGGGTGAGTTCATCATTAGGTAGTTAAGCTTTTGATATCCTTGAGCTTTGCTTTATATTGCATTAAATTAACACCCATGTCAGAAGTTGACATTGATTGGAATTCCCAAGTGTTAAGGCTTTAATCCAAGCCTTGACTTAACTCAGGGTTCTAATCATAATCATATCTTGTTTATGGTAGCATATTTATGGTTCCAATAATCCATTGAAACCACATGTTAAACAAAACAATTCATTAATCCATGACATGCTAAGTCCAATATACGCAATGTTAATTCAAAGAATACACATCGAGCAAAAGCTCTCCATCGCTTAACATACCTAAATTATAACTCACCCCAATGAGAAATTTACTGAGCCATTAGGATTGTTATTAATCTGGTATGGATGTTTATAGTATTAGGGTATGAGAAGAAGAGGAAGAAGAATTGAACAAGAAAAGAGTGGTGTGCCGAACACACACACGAACTACAAAGAACGTGAATGAAACACGTGTTTTGATTGAATAAGAAATCACATAAAGGAAATGGTTTTAAGATTGATTATTAACAATTAATAAACTATTAATATTAAAATACAGAAGGTGTATGATAATTAGAATTGATGAAGGAGAAACTTGCATTAATACTCAAAAGAAATTATAAGTACACTAAAACAATTACAAAGGAAAGAGCATGAAATACATGGAAAGAAATGAAGGAGGAAAGGTTTCTTAAGTAAAAACATGAGTATGGAAGATCCTCCCAAGCCCTTGAAAATGACTTGGTCGTGCCAATATATCCTCCTAAGTGCCAAAGTGCCAACCTCTTGCAAGGAGAAGAGGGGAGTGTATTTATAGCCAACGGTAGTGGACAGTTTTCATTCCCAAACTGCCCCTCAAGTTGGCCCACCAATTTGACCTTTCAGACAGCTGCAGATCGAGAGGTATCCTTCTTCAATATTGTAGATATGGATGTGGAATAGTCACCCTCAAAATTAGGCTGTCATCGTAATTTTTTGGCCAATGTTATGGCGGATGTGTAAACACTTGTCTACTGTCCAATTGTTTCCAGAAAGTTTCCATGGCCTAAATGTGAATGCATTTATGGCTATGGAGATGCCTTCAAATCCGAACCATTTATTCTGGAAAGTTGATCCTCCATATCTTATCCTTCACAACACAAAATATGAGCTTCTTTGGACAAGTGTATTAGTTCAAAAGTCAAGAATGGTGGGCTGATTTGAAATCCCGGACAGAATGGTGGGCTTGATTTCAATGGATCCATTGGGCCCCAAAATGGTAGACTTGGGCCTTTAAATTTTAATCCATGACTCCTTAGGAAATTACAGAGCTTGAAAAATAATATCCACTCATTTAGGCTGGAAAATTGAGCCCAGTAATGAAATCTTCAAGGCTGGTCCAGAAATTAGGCAGATCTGGTGGGTCATCTTGTGTGGTCCATATGACCCTTCAAATAGCCGAATTAGCCAATGCTCCAGTTGAGTGATTTGTAGGAAATTGAATTTATAACCCTACAAGATAGTGATCACACAATTTGGATTAGCAGGGTGAGAGTTATATTTAAAATACTAAACAGACATGAATCTGTATTATTCGAAACAATACTCCAAAATAATATTTAATATTAAAGCACGAGTATTTCACATAAGTTATACTCATTTAATTGAAAATCAGTAGAGGGAGTATATAAAATTATATTAATAAATGAATAACATCAACTCCCCCACACTTAATATTGTGCATGTCCTCATGTGCAACAAACACAAAAGAAAATCAAAACAAAACCATATTCATTCACCAACAAATATTAAAATTTTGTTTTCACCAATCAGGGGAGGTTTAGACTATTTCACTCATCCATATTGAATTCCATCACAAATTTGGTTCACAATAATGCATCAGAAACAATTCATTTTTTCATGTTCAAGGTTTGAATTGGAAAATGTAGGCACTCAAAATTTACTCCTCTCAAGATGATAAAAATGTATTTTAGGAGGTTCACCCAATCACCATCAAAAAGTGAAAATCAAGAGTTTGTAAGAGCTCTCAGCTTCCATTCCCAAATCTAATGTGTACAAGAATCGAGAGGTCTTTTAAGGGGTTTTTCAGTGGATATGGGACATTAGGTATATAATGTCCAAAGGAAAAGAGGGGTTAAAAACACCAACATGGAAAAATCAATGCACATTTTTTTTAAATTTGATTTGAAAGGAAATAGAAACTCATATTTACAAGGGCATGAATGTGTGATGAATGAAAAGTGAGGGAGATAGAAAATGGAATAGGGTGAGATGATGGAATATGTACAACATGGAAGACTTCCAATAATGACACAACACAAGATGATTCAAGTGTTGTTTTTTTCTCTTTTTGCTTTTTTTTTTCGAAAGTTGTGCTTGAAACAAGTCTCAAAGTCATCTCCAAACCCATGATTGATCTCATCATGGAACTAATTTTAGTAGTTATAACACAAACAAAGGTTGATGATGAATGATTTTTGACCCACCCAAGACACAACCCATTCCTTTTTTTATTTTTTTTATTTTTTTATATAATTTTTTTCTTTTTTTTGAACACTTTTCAATGACTTTTGTACAAATGACAATTACACATATACACCCCAAAGCTCACAAAATTACAACCTCTCCCCCACACTTGAATGGATGCTTGCCCTCGAGCATATTATGACACATTGGAAATCAATGAAAGTACGCCCAAAAATGAAGTCCATTCCCCCACACATAAATTTCATTAAATTGTACAATGAAAGTACATGAAGATGTTGGGTGGGACAAGGTATTAGGCTTGTAATGTGGCTATTAAAAGAAAGGTTTTCATAGGCTCAAAGGGGCTTTCAAAAGTAGGATCAATGTAAGGGTAACAGGAGGCTATTTAGCTATTCTGATTCTCATGTGGCTTAGAAAATGCCTCTATCATATTAATGCACACAAAAGATGGAAATTCAGCTCGAAGGTCCACAAACTCAAGACTCACAATCAGTGGTGAAGACACACAATGAAAAAGATGTCCATAGATGACCTTGGCATGAAGGCTAATGTTATTCCTCACGGTAGGGGAGAATCATTTTCCACCAAAAAATGTTCATTCAAAATGTTTGTTATTGACACAAAATTGTTTACCCAAGTTTGAGATAAAAATTCAATATATTTGAGTTTAAAAAAAGCCTTTTGACTCCCCAAAATGGTTGGAAAAAATTTCAATATTGGATGATGAGTAATTATGACAGCCCTTTTTTTTAATTTTTATTTTTTAATTGTTTTTTTAATTGTTTTTTATTTTTAATGACACATCCACACAAAAGAGAAAATATAAAAAAGGTTGTGGAAGAATGTTGTAAAAAAATGAGTGGGAGAGAGGAAGAAGAAGAAATAGAGAGAAGAAGAGAGGGAAGAGAGATTGAGAGAGAGAGTTAAAGGGAAAGAGGTGCCCCCTGGTTTGGATTTGGTGGGTCGTCATTTCCATCTAGTGGTGGGTCAATGGAAGTTGATGTGGAACCTGAAGTGAATGGCCTCTCATTGTGATGCTTTAACCGGTGTCTATTTACCGTGAATGTTCTTTTTGAAAAAGGTCTTGGACTTGCACTGCACCAAATGGGTAAACAATAGTAATAATAAAAGGTCCATCCCAACGAGAATTGAGCTTACCTGGGTGAAGTCGAAATCTAGAATTGAAGAGCATTACCTTTTCACCATCATGAAATACCTTTTGAAGAATGTGCTTGTCATGGAGTGACTTTGCCTTTTCTTTGTAGAGAATGGAGTTCTCAAACGAATCGAGTCGAAGCTCCTCCAATTCAGTCAACTGCAACAATCTTTCTTCACCAGATTTTTCACAATCAAAATTACCAGTTTTGACAGCCCAAAATGACTTATGTTGGATTTCAACTGGTAAATGATTGGGTTTACCAGAAACTAGCCTAAATAGAGACATCCCAATGGGTGTATTATAGGCTGTTCGATAGGCCCAAAGTGCTTCACCAAGTCTATCGGGCCAGTCTTTTCTTGTGGGCTTAACAATTCTTTCAAGCACTTTTTTCACTTCTCTGTTAGAAAGTTCAGCCATTCCATTTGTTTGAGGGTGATAAGAAGTGGATGTTTTATGTATAAACCCATTCTTTTTCAAAAGTGACTCCATGGTTCTATTACAGAAATGAGTTCCTAAGTCAGTTATCAAAGCATGTGGTGTTCCGAATCGATGGAAGATATGGGTTTTGAGGAACTCACTCACAGTTTGAGCATCATCTTTCCAAGTGGGTTTGGCCTCGACCAACCTAGAAACATAGTCAATAGAAAAGAGAATGTAGGATAATCAATTGGAAGGGGGAAAGGTCCCATGAAATCGACGCCCCAAACATCGAAAAGTTCACAGAAGATTAATGGATTTTGTGGCATTTCGTTTCTTTTGGAAATTGTCCCAAACTTTTGGCACGTGGGACATGAATGATAGAACTCGTGTGAGTCCTTGAAGAGTGAAGGCCAAAAGAATCCAGAATCTAGGACCTTTCGAGTAGTCCTTTGTGGTCCAATGTGGCCACCTCCAGGCATTGAGTGGCAGAATTCCAAGATGGAGGATTGTTCAGTTTCATCAACACATCTCCTAATTACCATGTCAGCCCCCGTTTTCCAAAGTTTATTATCTTCCCAAAAATAATGATTTTAATCACTTTTCATCTTTTCTTTTTGTTCTTTTGAAAACTATTCAGGGAAAACACCAAAAACCAAGTAATTGACAATTGGGGCATACCATGGTAACTTTGGAGTGAGAGATGAGAGGTGTTTAGTTGGAAATTCAGGATCAATTATTTCAGAATGAGAAGAATTAGAAATTATACTCAGGTGGTCAGCCACAGGGTTTTCTTTTATAGGTTTATCTTTTATCACAAGGTCAAACTCTTGGAGCATTAAAATCCATCTTATTAGCCTTGGTTTGGAATCACTTTTCTTAAGTAAGAACTTTAATGCTGAGTGGTCTGTGAAGATGATGATTTTAGCACCTAAGAGATAGGGCCGAAATTTATCCAAGGCAAAAACCACAGCTAAAAGTACTTTTTCAGTCACAGTGTAGTGTGATTGAGTTTCATCCATTGTTTTTGAGGCATAAAAGATGACATGAGGAATGTTTTCTCTTCTTTGACCAAGAACATCCCCAATGACCCTATCAGAAGCATCACACATCAATTCAAATTGTAAGGACCAATCTGGGGGTTGGATTTTTGGAGCAGATGTGAGAGCAGATTTGAGTTCAATGAAGGCTCTCTTGCAAGCCTCATAAAAATTGAATGTGACATCATTTTGAAGTAAACGAGTGAGTGGGAGGGAAATCTTACTGAAGTTCTGAATGAATCGCCGATAGAAACCGGCATGACCAAGGAAGGACCGAATGTCTCGAACTGATTTGGGATCAGGAAGTGATTGGATCACCTCATTTTGGCTGGATCAACTTGGATACCCTCTTGAGAAATTATGTGCCCTAGAACAATCCCATTTGAAACCATGAAGTGACATTTTTCAAAATTCAGCACAAGGTTTCACTTGAGACACTTTTGAAGGACCAAAGAGAGTGAATGTAAGCAAGATTCAAATGACTCTTCATAAATGGTAAAGTCATCCATGAAGACCTCCATGCAATTATCAATGAATTCAGAAAAGATACTCATCATACACCGCTGGAGTGTTGCAGGAGCATTACAAAGGCCAAAAGGCATTCGCCTATAGGCATATGTTCCAAAGGGGCAAGTGAATGTGGTCTTTTCTTGGTCTTGAGGTGCGATTGGAATTTCGAAGTAGCTAGTGTAACCATCAAGAAAGAAATAGTGTGACTTTCCAGCCAATCTCTCAAGCATTTGGTCAAGGAAAGGAATTGGGTAGTGATCTTTTCGTGTTTCAGAATTCAATTTGCGATAATTGATGCACACACGCCATTTGTTTTTCACTCGAGTTGTGAACACTTCTCCATGTTCATTTGTGACAACGGTTATCCTTCCCTTCTTAGGAACAACTTGAATTGGACTAACCCATTCACTATCAAAAATTGGGTAGATAATACCATCTTGAAGAAGCTTGGTAATCTCTTCCCTAACTACCTCAAGTATGAGTGGATTGAGTCTTCTTTGAGGTTTCCTAATTGGTTTGGATGATTCCTCTAGATGGATGTGATGCATGCAAAGGGCAGGGTTGATTCCTGGAATATCCTCTAGGGTCCAACCTAAGGAATTTTTGTTTTCCTCTAACACTTGAACAAGTTGGGACTCCTCAGTTTCAGAAAGTGAAGCAGAGATAATGATAGGGTAGGAGGGATCATGGAAAAGGAATGCATACTTGAGGTGTAAAAGAAGTGGTTTTAGATCAGTTTCAGCCTTGATTTGAGAGCTAGACAAGTTAGGAGCAGGAGAAGGTATTCCAGGTGGGTTTGGGTAATTTTCATCAACATTGTCCAAGGTGGAGCAGTAGAGATCAGAGTTGATGTGGGATTCAAGGGAGTTTTCAAGTTCACTTTGATTGATTGAGTCTAAGAAAGAAATATCAATATCAACTTCTCCATTTATAACTTGGTTAATCATTGAGCAGATTTCACAGTCTCCACTATCATTAGAAAATGATGAGCATGAATAAATGGAGGTGATTTGATTATCAGAAGTGTCATCAGAAGCATGAATAGAGAATGCAGAGTGATTCTCTGATGGGTATCGCATGGCTTGAAAAATGTTGAACTTGACCACTTGGTCACCAAATTCCATGGATAAGATTCCTGAATGGACATAGATCATGGTTCTAGCAGTCATGAGGAATGGTCTTCCTAGAATTAGGGGAGATTCAGAAGAGTTCATCTTACCTTCCATGTCACGGACATAGAAATCAGCTGGGAAGATAAGATCATTGACCCGAACAAGAACAACCTCAATTATCCCCTCAGGACTGGCAGTGCTTCGATTAGCTAATTGAATGACAACACCTGTTGGGTGCAAGGAACCTAGACCAAGGTTGGAGAAAATGGATTTGGGCATGACATTTATTGAGGCTCCAAGGTCTATGAGTGCATCATCAAAGTTGGAACTCCCTATTTGACAAGGAACCGTGAAGGTCCCTGGATCTTTGCACTTCATGGGAATGGACTGTTGGGTTGAAACATTTTCAATGTTCCTATGTTGCCTCTTATGGGTGCACAATTCCATAAGAAACATGGAATACTTAGGGATTTTTTTGATGGAATCTAAGAGGGGGATGTTGACATCAACACGTCTAAACATGTCAAGCATTTCAGGATCAGGTTCAAAGGACTTCTTAGGCTTGGAGATGGCTTGAGGAAAAGGAATTGGGTTCCTTAGCGGAGTGGAAGGAGGTGAAGGAGTGGATTCAAGTTCCTTTTCCAACT
Organism: Viscum album; assembly: GCA_963277665.1. NCBI lineage: Eukaryota > Viridiplantae > Streptophyta > Magnoliopsida > Santalales > Viscaceae > Viscum > Viscum album. The sequence goes on along the minus strand of OY728155.1, from coordinate 113,575,737 downwards.
TTTTGTTCATTTCATTTTCTATATCCACATCTAAATGGGAGGTAGAGGAATCAGCATGGGGCATAGCAATTTGCTTTCCCGATCTAAGTGAAATTGCACTTACATTACCCTTAGGGTTGGGTAATGGTTGAGCTGGGAGTTGGGATGAATTGGATGGTTGTTGCTGGCTAAGGTGGGATGAAAGTTGACCTATTTGGGTTTCAATGTTCTTGAGGCTAGAACGGGTGAAGGAAGCAAGATCCTCTACAGCACTTTCCCATGGTTGTTTAGAAGAAGAGGCTTGTCCCAAATTGGGTTGGCCTTGATTTTTGTTCTTGGGAAAGCGACTGTATTGGGTGGGGAATTGGGAAGGCTCGTTAGGATAGTGGAATCCAAGAGGAGGATTGTTCCTTTGGGGTTGAGGAACAAAAGGATAAGGTTGATGGGTGTTACCACCACTTTGACCATATTGGAAATGGTTTGGATTTGGATGTGCGATATGAGGAGGTTGCGAAATGGGATTACCATACCTCAGAGGTGGGTTAAAGGTAGAAGAGAAGGGCTCAGAGTGGGGTTGGTTGATGTTTCTAAAAAACTGACCTGATTGTTGAGGGTTGAAGTTTTGCTGAGCATATGCGGCATTGAGCTCCATTGGACTAGATGAATCAGATGGATCATCTTGAAGTTGTGGACATGTGTCAGTTGGATGAGTTGGTGAGTTGCAGATTCCACAGTTCTTGACAGGCACAATGAAAATAGATTTTTGAGGAGAGGAGTTTGGGGCTTTGGAAGCCACAGCTAGTTGACACACAAGACCTGTAAGTTCACTTATCCACTCAGTCATTTTGTTGGGGTCTATGGATTGATTCTCTTGGGCTTGTTTCACATGAGCATGTGCTCGAGTATGGAATTGCTGCGTGTTTGCAGCCATGTTGCTTATGAGTTCTTGTGCGGCTGCAGGAGTTTTGTCAACAGGAGCACCGCCACTTGCGGCATCAATGAGAGTTTGCTCCATAGCCAATAAACCCTCATAGAAGTATTGGATCAGGAGTTGGTCAGGGATTTGATGGTGTGGACAAGTTGCCACAAGCTTTTTGAACCTCTCCCAATACTCATGGAGTGATTCATTAGGGAATTGACGGATGCCGCTTATTTCCTTTCGGATAGAAGCTGTTCGGGAAGCGGGAAAGAACTTCTCAAGGAAAATTCTCTTCATGTCAACCCATGAGTTTATGGAACCAGGTGGGAGGTAGTAGATCCAAGACTTGGCAGAATCTTCTAGGGAAAAAGGAAATGCTCTAAGCTTGATTTGTTCTTTAGAAACCCCTTGAGGTTTCATGGTTGAGCAGACCACTTGGAACTCTTTGAGGTGAAGATGAGGATCCTCACCAGCTTGCCCATGGAAATGAGGAAGAAGATGAATCAAACCCGATTTGAGTTCAAAATCAGCCTCGATGTTTGGATATTGAATACCAAGAGGTTGGTAATTCATATCGGGGGCAACGAGTTTTTTAATGGTCTGTTCCCTAGGATTAGCCATCTCTAAATCAATTGGTCTAGGAATGAGTGGGCCTTGGTTGTTTTGATTGTCCCTAAGGTTCCTCCTAATTCGGTGAATAGTTTGCTCAATCTCAGGATCAAAAAAATCCAAGGGATTGTTTGGGAGGCTGTGGGGCATCAAGAGCAGAGTAAGACTTCAAGATGATGGAGGGTTTTTCTCTGTGTAATATTTTTTTTTGATATTTTTTTTGTGGGTTATTTGATTTTTTTGATATTTTTTTTCAAAAATCAGAAACTATCAACTACAATTATGCACCATCCCCGGAAATGGCGCCATTTGAAAGCGCGGACGATTGTCGCCTATCGACCAGTCAAAGTTCCTGTGCTCTGCTAATGTGTATAGTAGTACTCAGGTCGAATCCTCGGTGATGGTACTTCATAATATTCGATTGTTTTTAGTTGATTGTATTTTGATTGGGGGGTTTGTTTGCAGAGCTTAATTGAAATTTTTATTGAATGATGTTTAATTTACCAGTTGCTAAAGATTGGGGTGAGTTCATCATTAGGTAGTTAAGCTTGTGATATCCTTGAGCTTTGCTTTATATTGCATTAAATTAACACCCATGTCACATGTTAACATTGATTGGAATTCCAAAGTGTTAAGGCTTTAATCCAAGCCTTGAATTAACTCAGGGTTTTAATCTTAATCATATCTTGTTTATGGTAGCATATTTATGGTTCCAAAAATCCATTGAAACCACATGTTAAACAAAACAATTCATTAATCCATGACATGCTAAGTCCAACATACGCAATGTTAATTCAAAGCATACACATCGAGCAAAAGCTCTCCATCGCTTAACATACCTAAATTATAACTCACCCCAATGAGAGATTTACTCAGCCATTAGGATGGTTATTAATATGGTAGGGATGTCTATAGTATTAGGGTATGAGAATAAGAGGAAGAATAATTGAACAAGAAAAGAGTGGTGTGCCGAACACACACACGAACTACAAAGAATGTGAACGAAACACATGTTTAGATTGAATAAGAAATCACTTAAAGGAAATGGTTTTATGATTGATTTTTAACAATTAAGAAACTATTAATATTAAACTACAGAAGGTGTATGATAATTAGAAGTGGTGAAGGAGAAACATGCATTAAAACTCAAAAGAAATTACAAGTACACTAAAACAATTACAAAGGAAAGAGCATGAAATACATGGAAAGAAATGAAGAAGGAAAGGTTTCTCAAGTAAAAACATGAGTATGGAAGATCCTCCCAAGCCCTTGGAAATGACTTGTTCATTCCAATATATCCTCCTAAGTGCCAAAGTGACAACCTCTTGCAAGGAAAAGAGGGGAGTGTATTTATAGACAGAGGTAGTGGACTGTTTTCATTCCCAAACTGCCCCTCATGTTGGCCCGCCAATTTGACCTTTCAGACAGCTGCCGATCGAGAGGTATCCTTCTCCAATATTGTAGATATGGATGGGGACTAGTCACCCTCAAAATTGGGATGTCATTGGATTTATGTGGCCAATGTTATGGCCGGATTACTAAAAACTTTTCTACTGTCAAATTGTTTCCAGAAATCTTCCATGGCCTAAATTTGAATGCATTTATGCCAGTTGAGATGCCTTCAAATACGAACCATTTCTTCTGGAAAGTTGAATATCCATATCTTATCTTTCACACCACAATATATGAGCTTCTTTGGACAAGTTTATTAGTTGAAAAGTCAAGAATGGTGGGCTGATTTGAAATCCCGGACAGAATGGTGGGCTTGATTTAAATGGATCCATTGGGCCCCAAAATGGTAGACGTGGGCCTTTAAATATTAATCCCAGACTCCTTAGAAAATTTCCGAGCTTGAAAAAGAATATCCACTCATTTAGGCTGGGAAATTGAGCCCAGTAATGAAATCATCAAGGCTAGTCCAGAAATTAGGCAGATCCGGTGGGTCATCTTGTGTGGTCCATATGGCCCTTCAAATGGCAGAATTAGCCAATGCTCCAGTTGCGTGATTTGTAGAAAATTGAATTTATAACCCTACAAGACAAGAATCACACAATTTGGATTAGTAGGGTGAGAGGTATATTTAAAATACTAAACAGACATGAATCTGTATTATTCGAAACAATACTCCAAAATAATATTTAATATTAAAGCACGAGTATTTCACATAAGTTATACTCATTTAATTGAAAATCAGTAGAGGGAGTATATAAAATGATATTAATAAATGAATAACATCAATTTTATATAAAATAAGTAAATATTTCAGCCTTTTAATATTGAATTATTTGTTTCCCTAGTCAAAACATAAATTGGACAACTAAGTGTCAATTAAATAGATATGGTTATAATTGATAGATATACTTTCCAAAAAATATAATTGATTATGAGATAAAAACACTATATCAAATTTTATTAGAAATGGGTGATTTTGGTGGTTTTTGGGTGGTGTTTGATTTTATGATAAATTATTATTTATGGAGTTTCCCAAAGTGCCCCTCTCCTCAATTATAAAATGCCTCCTCCTCCCTCATCTTTTTAATTCACATAGATCTTTCATGATCTTACATCCCCTTCCATATTTCCTTATATAATTATCTATTTACATTCTTTAGGTTCAATTAATCTTCAATGAACAACTACAATGTAACACCCCATCCTTAAAGATTACATAATCTTGTGTTAAGTTATGAATTCACATTGAAGATCTTTTGAGGTTTATTTATTATAGAAATATGAAATAACTATTACATTACATCTCAAATATTACAAAGTATACACTTCTACTCTGTATACAATTTTTTCATAAAATAATAATTCCTAAATGAAAACATGAAATATTTTCATGAATTATTATTTTCTCTCACCCTACCTTATACCCTATGAAAGAATTTCAAAAACATGGGATGAGCATAAAAAGATCAGTAAGGGTTATAAAATCATGAAAGAATTAATTAGTTCATAAATACATGAAAACCACAAGATTTATAACACACCTCATTAAATCATAAGAATTATGAATAACACATATAGGTTATAAATCATAAAGGCAACTTGTGGCATCCATAACATAATTACATTATATCTTTCACATCTATATAGGGAGTTACATTTTGAATACCCATTACAATATATTCCCTATATATTTTAGGAGACAAATTAATATTTTCCTCTATCACATTACCCAATAGATAGGAGAGCTATCTTGTTCTCACCTGCCCTAGGTTTATCACGGAACCATCCAAATACGTAAACAATGCCCAAGAACCGTAACATAATCATAACACATAACATAATAATAAAGTAAAGATAACACTTCCAGATTGCAATAAAAATATATAATTTAAATATATTAACATAATAAATCCATTTTAAAAACCATTTTCAGTATCAAAATATGTAAAACGAGTATTTGGTATTTGTTTTACCTTTAAAAACATTACGGCCTGTTAAGGAATCCAAAAATAAAATAATGCTTATGATGGTGGAATGGTAGTTGTCACCGCATACGTTAAAAAGAGATATTAATTTTTTTTCATTCAGCAAAATGATTCATAAAAAAGAATACTTTAAAATAAATGTACAAGTAATATTGGTTTACTATACATTTTATAAAATAATGTCGTGTATAAATCAAATTATGCTTAAATGAAAGAATATTGAGACGATGTCCCTTATGTCATGTCTGAATTCACTCGTTCATTATTTTATCTCCTAAATAATAAACTAATGTTAATTTATACATTCTTATAATAATTTTTCTTGTTTATTATTCATTTTATACCACTTATTACATCATTATAAACATCACATAATAATTTAAGTTAATTATGGTCATTTTCCCGATATTTCGTACTTTAGTCAAAAATGAACTTCATATAATTAAAATTTGTCCATGTGGTCAACATTCTATTGAATCCAGAATTATGTACCTGATTATGATATCATATATATATTATATAAAAATATATATATTTATTTATTTATAATATTACATAACTTTTGGAGATAAGAAATGAAATGCACCGTTTATGGAGACGGTAATCCATACATACACATGAATTCTACTTTCATTTCTATTTAATAATTAATGGAATGAAAGAATAATGATACAAATGTATATTTTAATTCAATAATAACATAATATATTACTTCATTAACTCTATCCTTGGTATTTTCCACGTATGGCATGAATTGAGTCCTATCACATCGAGGGGGTGGTAGTCTGCATTTACTCGAATGAAATTATAATATTTAACAGTTATGAAAACCATAAATATATGATATAAATGAAAAATAAATAATCATAGAGATAATATAATTATAATATATATCATATATAAATATAGTGCCATCATAATGGCCACCATGATAGGAGGTATGAGATAATTGAACAACCATCATTTCGTGAGGTAGTAGTTCTCCGTCTACAAAAACAGTATGTATGTATCCATTAGACAGAGGAGTGTGGAATTTAAAATAGAATATTTATCATAAAAAAATCCATTTATATTAAATATACGTTTGTTCTTATAAAAAAACATGTATTAGTGAGATATTAGGGGTTGGAGAAGGAATATAAAAGAAAAGAACTTGAGAGAATTTGTTAACATTAAATTGGGTAACTCCCTTTGTATTGAACAAAAACGATTTATTTAATTATATTCATCCCAAAGTAATAATTCTCGGTGTATACGAGGGATGTTAGAAGCTTATTGGAGCTTATGTTGGATGTTCCAAGGTGCTTGAGATGTGTGAGTAATGGGTAAGAGGTGGTGGCCTTTTATAAGAGGGATGAGGGACTCTTTTGGAATGTTTGAACGAATTAATTTATTATAAAATTATTTTTGGATTCCCAATAACCAAAATTCCATAAATACAATGAAACGATGAATATAAGTCTAAATAAAATCATCCAATAAGAATTGGACTGGTATTGGATATTTTTAAATCCTTATCTTCTGTATTTATCCCTTTTTTACTACAACCATTTTATCAAGAATTTAACATTCTGAGAATAAAATTAGATTTAAAAACATAAAAAATATCCAATTAAAGAGTCAGTAATAAATTTTTGGACTCCTATTTGGATGAATCTTAGATTATTTATAATTTAGCAGTATTTAAAAAAATATTTTATATTTTTAAAAATGAATTATGTCAATTTTGCCACTCTTCATATCATGACGTAGTAAAAATCCAAAACAACTTGATTGAATCAAAAAAAAAATCATTAATACAAATATAATATGTTACAATAATCCATAAAAATCGTGGATTATATAAAAATAACCAAATTACATTTATTTTAACATTTATAATATCATTTATTTCAATCCATTATTAATGAATCAACCACTCCTCATCATTGTTTCATAAAAACATATATTTATATAACCTCTAAAAATTATAAATAAAATACAATTATTTAGTAAATACAATAATATTTACAATGAATATTTATATTAAAATATATAACTTTTATAAACCAATTAAAATTTGTTTTTCTAAAAGATATAAGTTGATGGTTAATTTTATTTAACATTAAATTAATTTGTATAAAATGTCATTTTCACTTAAAAGTGGTTCCATGGGGTCCCAAAATCAACCCATGGATTCCCATGGTCAGACATGTATCTTCCAATAGGTTTAGAACATGTGTTATGGTAATTTCATATTATTATAATTTTATTTTTTACCCTTATTTACCAGATTTACCCGTTAACAATTTTAAATTGAAATTATAATGATGTTACTATTCATTATTTATAAAAATAAAATTTACCTATTTACACAATTTGAATCCTTTTATTCCTAATATAGAATCCATTTTTCAAAATTAAAAATATTTAAATTGAGAAAATTAATTTGAAATTAATTTCGGTTGTCAAAAATGAAAAGTGTGTTTCTATGAAATAATAACATTTAAAAGATTGACATGTGTTTATGTCTAAATAAATAGTAAAATTAATTACAAGGAAAAAAATATGATTAAATGGTAAAAATATAAACCAATTACACTTTAAACCTAATTAAAATGATAGTAAAACTATATAAATAAATCAAATGAAAAGGATTTTTTGACATAAAAGGTAGTATTTTTCACTATTCATTATAAATGAACTTTTTGAGAAAAATTCCAAATATTTACCCAATGTAAATTTTGATGTCCCTTTTATCAAGAAAATATTTATTTTTTCAAATAAAATATATAAAACTGTTAAAAACTAGATTTAAAAGGGGTTCTCTATCAAAAGCATTAAAAAACCATTTAATAATATTAGAGTTTTTCATACTTAAAATCAGATTCATTCTCATTTTACGAATTTAATTATATTATATAAATGTAGAAACATTTAAAAACATGTATAATAATATTATAGTCAGTTCTATTCATTCCCTCTAATAAAATGTCTAGGTGTTACCTAACATTTATAATAATAATATATTATTATTTTGCTGTATGAATCAGCGTTTTGTGCAACATGAGATTTTGAAGGGACCCATTGTTGTGTTTCAGGTACACCATTAAACATAACATCCTAAATAAAAAACTCACTTTAATAAAATGTCTAGGTGTTAACTAACATTTATAATAATAATATATTATTATTTTGCTGTATGAATCAACGTTTTGTGCAACATGAGATTTTGAAGGGACCCATTGTTGTGTTTCAGGTACACCATTAAACATAACATCCCCTATAAAGTGAGTTTTTTATTTAATTCCTAAATATTAATAAATATAAAAATATTATATCCTTTATTTACCAAGGATGTTACAACCTTCCCCCTTTTGAATATTGCATCCCCACAATTTTTATTCAAATATAAAATAGTGGAGGTATTTTTCCCTAATACTATTCTCAGTTTCCCATGTTTCCTCTTCAACCATATGGTTTTTCCAAAAAATCTTTACCAGATGAATAACCTTATTTTGAAACACTTGATCTCTTTATCCATAAATCTAGACAAGTTATTCATCATAAGAATGATTATCTTCCAACTAAGCTACCTTTGGAATCAAAACATGAGAAGGATCTTTCATAATTTTTACCAACATTGAAAAATTAAAAACATTGCATACCAAGGATAAACATGGAGGTAATTCCACTATGTAGGAAATTGATCCAACATTCTCCAGGATATCATAGGGTCTAATGAAGCTCATACTCAGCTTTCCCTTCTTACCAAAATGCATGAATGTTTTCCATGGAGAAATTTTGAGAAAGACATTATCACCTATCTCAAAAGAACGATCCTTCCTCAGGTTATCCATATTACTTTTCTACCTACTCTGAGTTGTTCACATGTTCTTCTGAACAAACTGAACTTTATCTTCCATCTCTTCTACCAATTCTAATCCCATCAACTTCCTTTCACCTACTTCATCCCAAAAAACTATAGTTCGACACTACTTTCTATATAATACCTCAAATAGAGCCGTCTCTATACTGGAATGAGAACTGTTATTATATGAAATTTCATCCAAAGAAATTTGTTTGTCTCAACTTCCTTGATAGTCCACTAAGAAGACACATAGCATATCTTCCAATGTATTAATTTTTCATTCTGACTGCACATCTGATTGAGGATGAAAAGATGTACATAAATTTTATTCAGTACCCAACGACTTCTGAAGGAATTTCCAAATGTTATAAGTAAACATGGGATCATGATCAGATATAATGGAGAGGTTAAATCCATGAAACATGACTATATTTTTAACATAAAACCATGAAAGTTTATCTGGGGATATAGTTTATCAAATAGTAAGGAAATTAAAAGATTTATACAATCGATCAATAACAACCCATATTGCATTGTTTCCACGAGATGCCTTTGGTAATCCCACAACAAAGTCCATGTATATATTTTCTCATTTCCACTCTAGCACTAGTAAAGGCTGAACCACCCCTTTCGTTAATTGATACCCTAAATTAGCCTATTTACAAGTCAAACACTTCACAATAAAGTCAAAAATATATCTTTTCTTTCCATCCCACCAGTAATAATCTCTAAAATATCTTTACATCATAGTAATTCTAGGATAAACTGAAAACAGATAACTATGAGATTCAAATGACAACACTTTGATTAACTTTGAATCAAAAGGAACACATAATCTCTTTCCAAATCATAAAATAAAGTCATTTTCAATGTTAAATTCAGGCAACATAACTTTCTAAACCAACTCTACCTTTTTTGTATGACTCACTCTCTTCATTTTGCTTATTGTAAATTTTTTCTGATAGAGATGATTTCACTGAAACCTGAAAAAAATAGAGAAATTTCATGCACCAAAAACATATATTCCAATCTTTATAAAATCAATAATCAATGGAGCTTATTCCAAACGTAACATGTTTAATGTAAAATTACTTTTTTCGAATCAAAGCAACAACCACATTATTTTCTTTTTGTGGATGATAATGAATCATGCAATCATAATAATTTATTCATCCCAACCATATCCTTGTTATGATTTTCAATTTTTTTTGAGTGAATATATATTACAAACTTTTATGGTCATTATATATTTCACATTTTACTCTATACAGATGATGTGTCTAAAATTTTAAAGCAAAAAATAGTAGCTAATTCCAAATCATGATTAGGGTAATTTAACTCATATGGTTTTAATTGACGTGAAGCATAAGAAATTACGTGATCATTTTTCATAAGGAAAAAACCATGTCCATTAAATGAAGCATTACTGTAGATAACAATTTCACTATATCTGGAAGGTAATTCCAAAACTAGAGAATTCACCAATCCCCTTTTCAATTCCTAAAAACAATATTAACATTATTTTTTCCAAATTAACATAACACCTTCTCGAGTTAACTTAGTCAGTGGGATAGATATCTATGGAAAACATTCAGAAATACTTCGATAATAAAATTCTAAACCAATAAAACTATGGATATCGATTATATTTTTGGGTCCTTTACATTATTTAAAAAATATTTTTTTAGCCAGATAAAAAATTATGCAATATATTAAAACAATGTGACCAAGGAATGAATTTGGTTGTAAACAAAACTCAAACATGCTTAATTTAGAATAAAATTTATTTTATTTTATGGTTTGTAAGATAGAATTCATAATACATTCACATTCATCTTTACTTCTATAATAATCCAAAATATCATCAAAAAACACAACCAAAAATTTATCCTCGAACTAACATAAAATTATATTCATATGAACAATTAATACAGAAGGTGATTTGGATAACCAAAAAGTCATAACTAAGAATTCATAAGGTCTATATATAGAATGAAACACAGTCTTAGAAATGTATGATTCATTTAATTTCAACTGATTGTACACCAAAATCAGGTCAATCTTTGAGAAATACTAAGCTCCCTGGAGATGATTAATCAAATCATCGATAAGAAGAAAATTATACTTTTTTTATTAGTGATGCTATTCAATGCTCTAAAATCAATGAAATGTCTCATTTAACCATCATTCTTTTTGACAGACAAAATAGGATAACCCCATGGTGATGTACTACGTCGAATGAATCCTTTATCTAATAAATCCTGCAATTGCTTCTTTAACTATAAAATTTCAATTTGAGTCATTTGATATGGTGGTTTTAAAATTGTCATAGCATCAGGAACTATGTCAGAAGTAAATTCAACTTCCTGAACAGGTATTATACTAGGAAACTCATTAGAAAAAACATCAATATACTCATTTTCCATTAACACTTCATTAATCTAAATAGTACCTTTAGTTTCTATAATAAGTGGAAGGTAACATTCATTTCCATCATTTTTTAGTTTCTCAGCTTTCAAGTATGTTATAAAAAGTAAGAGTTCATTATTTTACAAAAAATGAAATTATTTCTAAAAATAAACCTCTATAGATCTTTAGTAAATCATAGCAGGATAAATGTAAATCCAATCCATGCCCAAAATAACATCAAAATCTACTAGAAGAAAAATGAGAAGGTTTGAATGTAGATTCTTTCTGTACATAAGAAAAGGATGAATCTTATAATTTATTTTTGTCAGAACATTTCCTCGCACTATTTTTACCATATGATTTGGATATATATATTGAAATGTAATTCAAAATTTACTAAACAATTTCTCTCAAATGAATGAACATGTAGACCCTAAATCAAAAAACACATTGAAATAATCTGAATAAAAAACGGTGTACCTGATACTACATTATTCTATAGACCAACATTTTATGATGTTGTTTCAATGGATTTCATCACCCCTTTCTGATTATAGTCAAGCTATATTCCCTCTATTGAGTTCTTTTCTAGACACTCATTTTCATAATGACCAATTTCATTGCACTTAAACCATTTTACTAACTCTAAATCAAATTTTGTCTTACCATTACCCAAAACAATATTAGTGCAATTACGAGCCTTGTGTACCATTTTACCACATAGATGTCACTTAATTGAATTCAAATGGCATTACCTATTGTTCTTTTAAACAAAAATTTTACAAACTATAAACATACATTTCATACCATAAGACTTTTTTGAATTGTTCTTCGCTTTCGTCTGCCACCTCGACCTCTTATTCTGTTGTTTTTCAAAAAACACATGATCATCAGAAAACTCCATTTCCACCATCTCCACACATCAAAATTTTTTTTTTGTAAATTTAAACTCATGTGAAGTTAAATCTATTTGATAATTTGTCTGTAATCTTGAGTAAAAGAAATTGATTTTACTATCAATATCTCATATGAAATTTTGAGCATACCAGGTCAGTCGAGTGAATTATTCTTCATAAGTAGCCACTGAGTAATCCTCCTACAACAATTCTTGGAATTTTTTTTTATTCCAAGATGAATCACCTTAGGGAAATATTTATCATGAATCATACCTATGAATTATTCCCAATCATGAGCATCAATCTCCTCACTATCCCACATATTTTTCACCATCAACCACCACTTATTGGTTTCACCTTAAAAATGGTAATCAACAAGACTACCCTTCTGATGTTCTTAACACCCCATGACAACAAAAATCTTTCCTAATGCTATAATCAAATGTTCTTCTAAAACATGATCAGATGATCCCTTGAATTATTGGTGACGTTGACCCATGAAATGATCTACTACAGACATGTTCCTATTTGGTTGATCTTTCTGATCTCGTGCATGGATACAAACACCATTTATAGCATGAGTCAATTGTTCCATCACTCCAAAAAATGGATTAGTTCTTATTCTGACCATTTATGGTTGATAATTTGGAAGGTTGTTTTCCTCTTGATGTCAGCCCATCACATCTTCCTTTCATTCTTTGAAAAAAACAATTTTGAACAACAAAATATCCTAGGTGAAGCAAAATGGTAATCATTAAATTCTATATCATTTAAATATTACCATAAATTAATTTATGGATGTTAATTTAACAATATCCTAACTTATAACATTTTCTAAAATGGCCTTTTATACCAACTATAAGGCCCCAACCTTAAAGATCACATAATATTGAGTTAAGTTAAGAATTCACATTGAGGATCTTTTTAGGTTTATATTTTTAGGCAATTAGGCCATAATAATTATATTACATCTCAAATATTACAAATTAGAAACTTATATATAGTAAAAAAAATTCATAAAAGAAAAACTATTGTATGAAAACATGAATTATTTCTTGGTATAAATCTTCTTGAATTCTTCTGTTCTCTTACACTACCTTATACCCTGTAATTTTTTTTTAAAAACATGGGATGAGCATAAAAATATCAGTAAGGGTTATAAAATAATGAAATAAATCATTATTCCATCAATACACACAATAAATAAACTTTTTAAGACCCCTTATGAAATGATATGATTTAATAATAACACACAGAGATCATTAATCATAAAGGTAACTTGTGGCATCAATAGCAACTTACGTTGTAGCCTTCATAACTATGTAGGGAGTTACGTTTGGAATACCCATCAATATATATTCCCAAAATCACTTTATAGGAACATTAACATTTTCCTATTTCATGTTACCCAATGAAATGGAGAGCTATATCAGGCTCACCTACCCCTGGTTTAACACAGAACCACCTATATACATAAAAAATTCCCATGAACCATAACATAATCCTACAAAATAACACAATCATAAAGAAAAGATAAAATTTCCACATTTCCATCATAATATATCATTTAAATATATTGACATAATTAATTCATTCTCAAAACCATTTTAAATAACCAAATAAAAAAAAGAGTATATGGTATTTATATTCTTTTTAAAAACATTACATCTTGTTAATAGAATGAAATATCAAATATTTGTCACGATGACGGAAAATTTATTGTCACCACATACATTTAAAAGAATAATTTTTTTGTATTTGAGTAAAACTCCTCTTAAAAGAAGATTCCTTTTGAATAAAAGTAAAATTAAAAGGGGTTAATTATACATCGTATAAAATAACGTCATGTATTAATAAATGTATGCCTCAATTAATGGAGAATGTGATAAAGTTCCTTACCTCGTGTCTGAATTGAATCATTCGTTATTTAATATTTTGAATTATAATCTAATGCTAATATATTCTTCCATCAAAACCTTTTTCATGTTTAATATTTGTTTCATATAACTTATTACCATTTTATAAACATTACATAAACATTTTAGTTAATAATGGTTTTGTTTTGTTGATATTAGTTACTTGAGTTAAAAATGAACTTTTTATAACTACAAGTTGTCCATGTGGAAAAAAGTCCATTTTCTACAGAATGATATTAATGATTTATATATAATATATATCTTATATATCTAGTGTATATATATATGTGTATGTGTATTTATAATAGTACATAATATTTAGGGACATAAATGAAATGCACCGTTCATGGAGACGGTAAGTCATACGTACACATTAACACTACTTTCATTTATATATTATATTTAATGAAACTAAAACATAATGATATATAGGTATATTATAATTCTAGTATAATGTCATATATAATTTTATTTACTCCATCCTCTAAACGTACCACATATGGCATGAACGTGTAATATAACTTTGAGGGTGCGGTAGTCCGCACTTTCTCAAATTAAATTATCGTATTTACCCATTATGGAAACAAAAATGGTTTGATATTAATGAAAAATAAAGATAAATAAAGACAATATCTATCATATATAAATAAATTTACATTATAATGGCCACCATGATAGGCGATAGGATATAATCGAACAATCATTGTTTCATGAGGCAGTAGTTCACCGTCCATAGAATTTGTATGTTTATATCCATTAGATTGAGGTGTGTGGAAGTGTAGTTCAAATAATTATCACAAAAATCCTATTATATTGAAGATACCATTTTTGTTATAAAATATTGGAATAAATAGTGTTTAGGGTGTTTGAGAAGAAAAATAAAAGAAAAGAACTTGAGAGAATATGTTATCTTTAAATCCGGTAACTCACTTTGGTTTGAACTAAATGGCTTTCTTGAATTTACTTCTTACCAAATTAATACTTCATGGAGAATGAATTGAATTTTTTCTTCTTATTGGAGCATATTTTGGATGATCCAAGTGGCATGAGAGGTGTGAGTAGTGGGTTAGAGGTGGTTGCCTTTTATAAAAGGGAGGATGTTTTCTTTAGAGAGTTAAAATAATTAATTTATTATAAAATGATTTTCGACTCCCAATGGTTTTATAGTAATTAAATACGAATATTTGATTAATATAAGTTGAAACAATATCATACAATAATAATTGGATAGTTTTTTAATAATGTTTAATCCTTATCATTGGAATGTAACTGTTTTTCACACTTACTGTTTTATCAATCTTTTAACACTTTGAGAATAAAAATAGATATCAAAACAAGAAAACAATCCAATTAAAGATTCAATAAAAAAATTTAGACTAACGATATCTATTTGTATGAATCATAGATTTTTGGTAATTTTATAATATTTAATAAAATATATTATATTTTAAAATATGAACAATATCAATTTTGACACTATTCATATAATGACTTTTTAAAATTCTATAACAACTTGATTAATTCGAAAAACCATCATTATTAAAATTATATCATGTATCTATTTTCCATAAAATTCAAGGATGATATCAAAAAAAGATATCATATTTATTTTAAGATTTATAAAATCCTTTATTTGAATCCTTTATTAATGATACAGTCACTGCATCACCATTGTGTCACAATTAAATATATATATATATAATGTCTCAAATTTATATAGAAAATACAATGATTTATGAAATCATTTCATAATTTTAATTAATTTTTATATTCGATAATATAACTTATATAACCCCATATAAAAATTGTTTTACAAAAAGATATATATTTATGTTACATTTTCCTTAATTGTAAATTAATTTGTATAAAATGTCATTGTCACAAAAATGTGGCTCCATGGGGAACCAAAATCGACCCAAGTATTCACATGTACATAAATGTATCATCCAAGAGGGTTATGACATGTATTAGGGTTATTTAATATTGCTATAATATTATTTCTTACACTTATTTACAAGATTTACCCTTTAACCATGGTAAATAAAATATTTACTAAAGTTAATATTCATAATGTATAAAAATAAATGTTAACTATTTGAAAAACTTAGAACTCTTGATTCATGATAGGTAATCCATTATTACTAATTTAAAACGCATAAGTTTCAAATTTAAATTTAAAATTAATTCTTGTTGTAAAAACACAAAAGCGTGTTTTTTAGAAATAATAAATATCAAATGATTCACATGTGTTTATGTCAAATTAAAAATTGAAATCAATTAAAATCACCAAAATATAATTAAATTGTAAAAATATCATCTAATTAAACATTAAAATAAAATAAAAAGACACTATAACTATAGAAATTAATCATATGAAATGATTTTTTTGACTTAAAATGCAGAATTTTTACTCTTCATTAAAAAATAAACTTTATTAGAAAAATAAAAAAATTGACCCAATGTAAATTTTGATGCCCCTATTCTAAAGAAGAAGTTTATTTTGTGAAATGAAACATATAAATGTACCAAAATCAAGATTTAAATGGGGTTCACGTCAAAAGGTGGTAAAATGTTCTTTTAAAAATATTAGAGTTTTTTATGCTTAAAATCATATTAATTCTCATTTAAAGCCTCTAAATTATATTGGATAAATGTTAATTAATTTTAAAAAAATCAATAAAAATATTTTAGTTTGTTATGTTCATTCCCTATAATACAAAGTCTATATGTTAACTACCATTAATGTAATATTATATTATTATTTTTCAGTATGACTCACCCTTGTGTTCAACATGAGATTCCGGAGGGACCCATTGTGGTGTGTCAGGTATGCCATTGAACATTGAATCCACTATCAAGAAAAGTTAATATTTAATTCAAAAATATTAATAAATATGAATATATAATATCCTTTATTTACCTCATATGTTACAACCTATTCTCTAAGATGATATTTAGATGAAGCATGTCGAGGAAGAGGTAATCTCTTCCACTAATTCATTCAAAAATCTTTATTATTATACATACTTTTCATCTATTGTTATATAATAAACTAACAAAATTAGTCTCACTCATATAATATTATGTTATTATAATTATAAAACAGTAATATTCAGCCTCATATTTATCCTACAAAAAATGAAATCACAACGCGTGTGTATATACGACTTTTCATCTCTATGCCATGGTGTAATATGATTTTCACCACCACCTTACTTAGATGGGTATAATGATGGAAATAATAAGTATATATGACTATTATATAATTATACTGATTTGGATATATTATATGCCATACACTTCATTATTATTCAACAATTATAGGAATGATATCGTCGCTCCTGTGTCTGTACGACCCACCGTCTCCACGATGCGATGTGATTCATTCTAAAAGATCATCATTAAGAATAGATATTATAAATGAATGGAATTAATAAATTTGATATCTATTAAACTTATATCATTATGTAAATTATATACCTATATCATATGAAGTGGAACAATAACTTATTCAACAAAACTTGTATAACTATATAAAGAATTTAATATCCAAATAATGGGTGACAATGAAATGTTACTAACAAACGGATATTAATATTATCATATATGATATCATGATAATTACTTTGATTTTGGTAGAAGTCAATAACATTATTTAAATCATTTTATATGAGGTTCAGAGACATGTGAAGGATATGAGACCTAATGTAAGAGACTATTTTGCAATATCATTATTATATGAGATTTTATATATATAAGTATTTAATAGGATATATTTTACATCAATGTCCATATTTCATGAGAATGTAATAATATTTTAATTATTCTATAATTGTGTAATGTTAATTTTACCCATTGTTAAAAAAAATTTAAATGGTATGTAATTAATGTTTTTTATTCGAAATGAGGTACATATTGACTTTTCTGACCAAAGTACAAGGAGATTGTTTTTAAACATTACAACATGATCAGATTTTTAAAACTTCATAATTCCTTATTTATATGAATATTCCATTTCACTATTTCAAGTTTATATACAAAAACATTATTTTCCTTTTTAATTTTATGGAATTTATAGAAAGGAAACTTTTTTTTAAAAGAAGGATATTTTCCCCATTAATTAATTTCAAGTGTTTTGTCAAAATTATTTTTCCTCTAAGATGATGCTCTATAAATAGAGCTATGTTAATATCCATTTTATTACTATTATTTTATTGTGTTAATGATTTAATGATATTACATATGGATTATTTGATAATGTAATTATGTTTAAGAAAACAATTTCACTTATTTGGTTATTCTATGATGAATGATTTACGTTTTTGTTGACCAAGTAAGAATGATTTCATTATGAGATGGGTGGGAAAAATATTTCCCACCAATACATAGGATAAAAATTTAAATCACATGAGATATACATTACTAGAACAGAATTTAAATCCATTTCAATAATACAGGGTTGGAACTCCATGTAAACCTAGTTTAGTAATCTATATTTTCTACTATGATGGTCATAAAAATGAGCATTGAATAATATAAAATGACTTTATTTGATGATCTGTATAACAAAAAACATTAATACATATGTTATGACTTTTTGAATTATTTCGATTAATTATTATGAACTTTTATCACATGACATGATATCACGATCTTTCATATATAGGATAAAACTTCAAAATATTTTTTTCTTATGTCTTATTATTTTGATATGACTGATATTTCAATTTTTCACCCTTAATGATAATTTGATCTCACAGTTTCATATATTTCCTTTCACTAGGTCATGAAAAAGGTAAATAGGTTTCATATATCAAAATGGTGTGTAGATGTGAAGATATAATTTAGAGAAAGTGTAGATGTTTTAGGAACCAGTAGTTTATGTTTTCAAATTTTAAAGACACTATACCTATATGGTAATTTTTTTTCATTATTATAGGTTTTAATGAATATAATTTAATATTTAATTAATATCAATTTTTGTAATGAATGGGTCATTATAGTTGGTATCAAAGGAAAGGTATAATAAAATTCTGGATACTAGGATGAGAAAGCCTTAGTAAGAACCCTTAGAATATTTCTAAGCATATGTTGCAATCATAATATTTTAGAAATGACCATAAATAACCTAGGATAAAACCCAGTGTTTCCTAATTTTTTTTTAAATTCTTGATTATTATGTTATCCCATTGTGATTAGTGTTGATTACACTATTCCTCTGGGTTTTAGTCAATTTCTAGAACCTAAATGCGCCACATTAATGATGAATGTGAATGGAAATTAAATTATTTTCCTACTGAGAAACTAAATGTTATGGGAGATGGAATTTTAAGACTTGTAGCTTTTATCACAAAAATTTCTCAGGCTATAAATCAAGAAAGACATCCAAACGAGCAATTGAGGGAGAACCATTATGTTGATTCCTTCGTGAGGTAGCATCCCCCATATTTCAGCTGCTCTTTTGATCCATTAGTGGCAAAATAATGGACCAGTACCATGAAAATGATATTTTCAGTTCTAAAATGTTCTGAAAATTTAAAATTCATCATTTTAGTCTATCGTGAGGTTGTTGAAAATGATCAATGAAGGAATATTTTCCGCAATACAAGGAAATGATATGAAATTGATCCCATAGAATGTGATGAGTTAAAGAACATATTTTTCAATAAGTATATTCCTCGTAATCTTAGAAAAAATATAGATAATTAGTTCCTTGAACTTAAGAAAAAGGATGATGATTATATTGGTACATATGACGAAAATTTTACAAGACACTCAATGTACAGATATGGAATTAATATTCAACCTGAGAGTAAAATTTGATCTATTCATTAGTGGATTAAAACCAAGTCTCTAAAAGGTTTTATCCATAAGGGAATTTAATAGCTATGATTAAATCATTGTTTGTGATCTCTAGATTGATATTGAGATCAGAATAACCCATTAGTTATATGGGTTTGAAAATAAGTGAAAATGGAATTCAAAGTAAAATCTATAGACCACACTAAAAAGGATATGAGTATCCTCTTATGCTTAATGTGTTGAATGAAACATGGTGTACTTTTTAATAAAGGGACTATGATATTTTTTATTCTTAGAAAAGAATGTGATCGGGAAATTGAATACTGATGTGATGGGAAACATATGTCTAATGATGCAAATAGATAAATGGATACACAGTATTTACCTCCTACAATTCAATGCTACAATTGGAAGTCAATGGGGAATTATTCCAATATATTCCCTAATCTAATGGTTATTGATGATGAACAAAATCAATAAACTCTTTAGTCCAAAGACAAAGGAATGTACATGAAATCAGTTTCAGTGATGTGGGTTTGATAATAATGTGGTAAAATGTACCCTTACCATCCAATCTAAAGTACAAAATTATTTATTTTATTCTGTATCCACCCAATCATTTATTTCTGAATAATATTTTAAGGGTATCACCATATTACGTCAACAATTACATGTTTAGTTATTTGTGGCAACTCTTAATGGCACAATGGTTGCATCAAACATTTATAATTCTTCTTCAGTTGATATTTGTGAGAATTTGATTCCTCTAAATCTTATGATCTATCCTATAGTGGAATTTGATGTGATTATTGGCATGGATTGGATTTCTCTATTTGGATATAATATCAATTTCCATGGGAGGGAAGTCACATTTCATATTCCACACCAATCTACGATCATCAATCAATGAAAGAATGAATATAACTTTCCTCTATAAATTTCATCCATCTAATGGGTTTTGATCACTATAAATGAAGGTTATCTATCTTAAATGGTTTGGAATAAACTGAAAATTAAGAATACACTCATTGTAAAAGATTTTGATGATGTATTTCTGGAGGAATATCCTAATATTCAACCAAATTGTGAAGTGGAGTTTTTAATAAAACTCATAACTAGTGCTATTCTTATTTCAAATACATCTTATAGGATGGCCCAAATAATTTGTAGGAATTGATGTTGAAAGTCCAATATAATCTTGATATGTTATTCATATTCCCTTGTGAGTCACCTTGGGGAGCACTATTTTTGTTTTTTAATAATAAACATGGATCAATTAGACTATACATTGATTATTGAGAACATAATAAGATCACTATCAAGAAAAAAAAATATCAACTTCCCCGCAAAGATGACTTGTTCGACCAACTACACCGAGATCAATACCATTCCAAGATTTATCATCATTCAGGATATCATCAATTAAGGGTCTTGAATGAGGATATAATAAAGAAAAATTTCATAAAATATATGGATGCTGTTAATTTCTAGTAATGCCTTTTGGTATTAATAATTCCCCCTATATATTCATGGATCTATGGAATAGAATCATCAGAAACCATCTTCATCAGCTTTTGGTAGTCATTATTGATGATATTCTTATCTATTAGAAGGGAAATGATGAATACTGAGACCAATTTATAATTGTACTGAAGAAGATGAGAAAATATTATCATTATTAAAAATTTACCAATTATGAATTATGGCCCTAGAAATTTTCAATTTTGGGTCACTTAATCTCAGTAGATGGGATATCTATGGATCCATAAAAAATAGATGTATTTGAATATATTCTAATATCACTAAAGTAACTGAGATTAAATGATTTATTTTATTGGCTAGATAATATCGACATTTTTCAGAAAAAGTTATCAGGATTATCTAATCCAATCACCATGTTTTCTTAGAAAGAAGATAATTTTGTATGGATGGAGGAATGTGAAGATGATTTTCAATATCTAAAAAATAACGTTATCCAGTGAACTTGTGCTCACACTTCCTTATAGTAGATAAAGGTTTGTAATCCAAAATTATGCATATATGTAGGGTATAGGATGTTCCCTCATGAAAAAAGATATGGTGATAGATTCTTCATCATGGCATATGAAAATCCACGAGAAAAATTACCCATATCATGATTTGGAGTTAGATGTGATAATCATTTCCTTAATGATATAGAGGCATTATATGATTTTGTGAAAGGAGTAATATTTATAGTTATCAAAAAAATATTAATGTATATTTTCACAAAAAGGTATGTGAAATGTGCCCATTAAGATGGTTGGAGTTTACTAAATACAATGAAAACATAATACATTACAACCTGGGGAATGTGAACAGTGTGGAAGTTGCTTTGATCCAATAAGACCATGATAGCCTATCCAACATGATGATCACAAATGATTCGATATTTATGAATTTTCAATTGATGGATCATGAAATTTTAATTGAAGGGGATAAATATTATCATTCTCACATGAATTTTCACCTATCTAATCAAAGTTAAGATTAAGGAGGAACAACATGAAGATCTATAAATTAAAAATATGTTGAGAAATGTTCCTAAATTTATCCTTTATTGTGATATAATAATAATTTTTATGAATCATGTTTGTATTCCTCTCATATCACAATTAAAAAAAGGAGCTATTCGATTAGGCTAATATTTCTTCATTCTATATTCACACTGGAAGCACAAAGTTATAAAAGGACCTAATTTATTGTCCTGGACCTCTCCGGTCCACTCCATTGTGAAAATGTGGCGCAGGAGGAGTTCTGGGAAGTCAATGTGACTTGGGGGTGCGTTTGGGTGGACTTTTGAGGAAAGTTAAGGGGCAATAGCTTTCGCACGGTTTTCTTAAATTGTGTGGACAAACCGTTCAAGGCTGGTCTTGAAGGCAGTGGCTGACACATGGTTAGAGCACATTTTTCCTAACCATGCTGACTAACTGTGCGAGGAGGGGTGGATGAGGCAAAAGCTAGCACACGGTTAGCACACAGTTTGTTAAACCGTACGGACTAACTATGCGGGCACTTAATGTTAGATCCTAAAATTTTGGATCTAACTCGTTTTGCCTTTAATAACCTATTTTAAGCCCCTAATCGGCCATAAATCTGGATTACCCTCCCTTGGAGGTGGAAGAACCTCTCCCAAGTGTTTTGAAGGTGATTCGGAGGCTTCTCTTCGTGAATCGAAGTCGGTTTCTCGAGGTAAGTGATCCTTTTTGTATGGATTTCTAGATCTACATAGATCTACTCCTACTTTTCTCTTGGGATCTTAGATCTATGCCTTTTATGGGTAGATCTAAGTGTGTGGATGAAATTTGGGATGAAATTTGGTCTTGGTTGTGTTAGGAGAGGATATCTAAGGGGGATTCATGGATAATCGACCTGGTTTCTTGGGCGTTCATCAACCGTTGTGGTTTTCTTCAAAAACCCTAGAGGTAGGGGATTCAATGGATTCTCTAATTGTTTATGTACAATCATAGAGTTAAAATGATTTAGTTATTTGGATCACAGTGGAATTGACCTAATTAAATACTTCAACCGAATAAAAAGAATTGGTGATCGCATGTTGTTTCTTTGTACCATGATAATGGTTCTCCTCTTGATATGCTAGATAGTGTGATATCTATGCCTTGCTTGTTAGCATGATTCTATTGATGAAATTGATAAAGAATGTAAAGCCAAAATTAATTGATAATTATTTGGGTAAAGATAAAGAAGCATGTAAATGAATCTGGTTGTTGTTGTAGTGGATGTTGTTCCAAATTTATGTTAATCAAATTGATGCGGATGTAAATGATTTACTTAGTTGGTTGGTAAACCTGAAATCTGTTGGTGCTTGTTTTTTGAAGGCTAGATGCCTTGTTAAAGGGCCAAGAGAACAATTTGATGTTATGTTTTTTTCTTGCTTCTTGTGTTGTACTATGACCCTGGAGGGGTTTTCTGATATCTTATGTTATGATGTGACCCTGGAGGGGTGTTGTGATATGTGGTGGTAGAGAGACCTTGTGGTTGTGGAAGCATATGACGCCTAGAGTGGAGAGATGCATCTATTTATGCATGTGGGTGTCGGGGAGGAAACCATGGATGATGGAATCGGATGGATGTGTTTGTTGGATGCTTGGTGGTTTGATTGGTTGTTTGTCTGCTTTAAATTTCCCCACTGCTCAAGGCAGCTAGTCTTACTTACCCTTCATCCGAAGGAGGCGAAGACACGCGGGGTCTGCCACATGCTTTCCGTGTTTATCCTCTCAAGGTAGAAAGGGTCTATACTCTTGATATAGGTGGAAAAGACTCGACGGGTAGTACGTCTACTCACCGTGTTAAGCCCCCTTGTGTTTAGTAGCATAGGTTACTTTTCTAGAATTCCTAGGAATATGGGAATTTAATTCTGTAATGAATGTTCGAATAAATGATGTTAACCCATGGGGTTGGATTTTGATGAAACATAATGATGAGGTTGAGAACTTTTGAAGGGACAGTTGATTTTGAATGTGATGCCAATTAAGTTTAATGTGGGTTGTTCGTGGTTACTTAATTATAGAAGACTTAATTAACGTAAAGTTTAATTGATGAAAAAGGGAATGACGTAACCTAATGAAGTTCTTTAATTGGTTGTGTTCTTATAGGATACCTAGTCTTAGAAATAGCAGCCGGAGTCCGAGAGACGTTAGCTACAGTTGATGCTAAGACTATTTTATTCCCATATTGTGGATGTGAGTTATATTTATATTCTGTACTTTTTTTGTTTCTATACGCTACTCCACCCTATCGGTAAGGTAAACTGACCCTCTGAGGATTCTGAACCCTGGGGGGTGTTTTCCCCAACATTCATATGGGAGGGTGAATGGCTGACTACCCCCTTTTGACCCCTCTCTCTTCTCTAGGTAAATACCAGTGTTGTTGGCACAATGGTTAGTTTTCCCCTTTTATGTGTGTAGAGGGATGTAATGGATAGTGGTTATTTCAAACACATATATTCTGGTTATAGTGTCCTATGAACTACTATAGGTGTAACATGTATGGGATGTGATGGATTGACGATCCTTACTCGGTGTATGGGCTGTAATGGATTGAGGTATAATACTCAACATATGATACACATTATGCGAGTTATGGTGGATCTCAAAAACTACCTGGTTACTTTTGGTTTTGAGGATGGTGTTGTGCTTAGCCCAGGTGTTTTCGGGAAAGCCTTTGTGATACACATGGTGCAGATTCTGGAGCTTAGCACAAGTTTATACGGGCAAGCCTTTGGAGAGAGATGCACAGGACGTATGTCGTTGGGGCAAAGCGGAAAACCAGTGGGGAAGTAGTATCGGGGTACCATTGAAATTCATTACTATATGCTACACTCTAGTATGAGTTACTTGGTGATAGTTTCCATGGGGAGGTTTGGAACATAGTATACTTGTTAGGTGATGAGTTTGTTTCACTGTTGTTCACTGTACTTTAGCATGCTTTCCTTACTTTCTTACGAGAGGCTTCGGGGTGGATCCTACTGAGTATGCTATTATACTCACCATACATATACATAAACTTTTTTTCAGGTCACTTGGAGCAGGTTAGAGATTAGGCTGGTTACTACTAACTTGCTGTTACAGTAGGTGTTCGGGATTGTGTTTGCTGCTGTTTTACTTTCTTTTGGGTACTTGTAGTTTTCCCTTTTTAGTGGTTGTACTGTTTCATGGTATTTCAAATATGTACATGGTTTTTTCTTATATTTTATTTCTGAGTTGGAGTTGGTTGGTGTCTATCTTATCTCTCTCTTCCACATGTGTTCTCATAGAGGGTAATGCCTCCCATTTGTGTGTTTACTATACCCTCGGTGCTAGTCGCCAACTCGGGGCCTACTAGAGGCGTGACTCGGGGGTCATTATCTCCCATCTCACATTGCAAGACCAGGAGGGGTACACATTGTGTGGAGGGGGTCATGATAGAGTGGTATCAGAGATCTCGTTGAGGGATATGATGGAGTTTGGAGCTAGGCACATGTGAGGATGCATGTGTTTGTAGGGAAACAGTGTCATCCATGTTTAAAAAGTGGGGTAAACACTGGAGACCTGTAGAGACAAATGCGTTTAGGGCCCCCTATGATATGTTGCATGAACCTTTATGTTTACAATGGTTACTAAACAAGGTGATACTGGTTGCAGGGTAGAGACCTAGGAAAGGATCATGCACCATTATTCTTTGTGCCCATATTTGAATTGGTAGACCTTGGGATAGGTTAACATAAAATGAATGAAATAAAACAATTAATTAACGAATGTTGAGTCTTACATATTCTCGGATTAGGAGCTCTAATTGTTTATTATTTTGCATGTGTGGATGCTAGTCGACGTCCTCGTCAGGTTTGCGTAGATGTCGTTCAGGAGGCTGTTCCAGTAGGTTGTCGTAGGGTAGAGGTTGATGACAATGACACTTGGAGGAAGTCACTTCGAGAGTTTCATCACCAGAATCTGCAGAAGTATGAGGGCTCTATTTTAGATGCAGTCACTGAAGACTGGTTGGAGGAGGTCGAGATAGGCTTCAATTCAATCTGTGCTCTGAAGGAACAATGGGTGTTCTTGGTTTTGATGATGCTCCATGGAGCAGCAAGGCACTGGTGGTTGTTGTTATTCAGGGATCATGAGGAGTAAGCAATTTCATGAGAGGAGTTCTGAGACAACATTAGAGTTGTGTTTCATTCTTCGAATGTGAAGGCGTCCGGTCTTTAGGAGCTTCTTACCCTTCGGTAGGGGAGCTCCAGTGTTCGAGAGTTTGGAATCTGTTTCAGGAACCTTATAGGATATGCTTTAGACCTGTTACCTGATGAGGAGACAAGGGCGAGGCATTTTAAAGAGGCTTTGCGTCCAGAGATCCAGCGCTAGGTCACCCCATTTATGATGAAGACATATCTTGAGGTGCTTACAAGGGTGGAGGTTGTTGAGAGGACTTTGGCTTGGACCAGATCATCATGAGAGGGGAATCAGCACGATTCCTCATGGAGCAGAGCTGTGGTCTGGGGTTCTTGGTTTCTAGGGCAGAAGATTTTCCGTTCACCTAGGGGTAGGTCCCAACACTTTCCATCTCGTTTCTCCAGAGCCAGCAAAATATCAGGCATATGCCAAGGTATCAGGTGCTTGTTTTTATTGTGGTGGTCGTGGTCATCAGTTATGGGAGTTCCTGGCCATTCAGAGCAGTCATCATGCACCGGGCACTCCGCTCCAGGTTCCTCCACTGAGGCAGTTCCAGCAAAGGCAGCAACATCTTGTTGCACCAGCTTTTGATCAGCAGAGGGTAGATGGGGATGGCAGAGGACATCCCCATGACGCTCCTCATCCTCAGATAGTAGAGCACGACCATGGTGGTTGTCGTCATCGGGGCCAGAGAGGCCGTGGAGGAGGTCGTGGTCAGCTTCATGCTTTGGCGTTGCTAGCACCAGACGAGCCAGATGTTGTTTGAGGTACCCTTTGCTGATTTTCTACCATGGTGTATGCCTTGTTTGATCCAGGAGTGACACACTACTTCATATCGCCTACCCTTGTCCATGATTAGGGACTTGAGGCAGGGAGGCTTCCAGTTCCCTTCGCGTTTACTATGCCAGTTGGAGGATGAGCTAGCTTGTTTGAAGTATGTAGAGACTGTGAGCTTGTGTTGGGGAAACACCACTCCTAGGGAGATTTCCTATTTTTACGAATACATAAATATGATGTCTTACTTGGCATGGATTGGTTGTATTCGGTGCAGGCTATTTTGGATTGCTTCAGGAAGAAGGTCATTTTCCTTGGTGTCGATGGAGAGCAAGTGGTGTTTGTTGGTTTGCGAGATCCTCAGATGGGTCACATGAAAGTTCCATCATTATCTACCATGGCGGCTGTGATGATGCTGAGTTATTCAGAGGTTCGGATGTTTTCGTTTCCTAGGGTCATAGAGGAGTACCCTGATGTTTTTCCAAAAGAGGTTGTAGCCTTACCCCCTCGACGAGAGACCGAGTTTGGGATCGAGCCACAACCAGGAGCGTCTCCTATATCTATGTCTTAGTATAGGATGGCCCCTTCGGAGTTACGAGAGCTACGTTTATAGCTCGATGGTCTGTTTCAGTGTAGTTTTGTTCAACCAAGTGTGTCACCATGGGGTGCACCGGTTCTATTCGTGAAGATGGTCGACGACAATTTGTGGTTGTGTGTCGATTATCATCGCTTATGCAAAGTGACAATATAGAACGACTATCCTCTTTCGTGGATCGATGACTTATTCAATCCACTGAAAGGTGAAAGTTGGTTCTCAAAGAACAACTTGCGGTTAGGATATCATCAGATGCATGTGAAGGATGAAGATATCCCAAAGACTGCTTTCCATTGTCATCATGAGCATTATGAGTTTGTTGTAATGCTGTTTGGTTTGATGAATACTCCATATGTATTCATGGGATTGATGAGTGTTATATTCCATGATTTCCTGGTCATGTTCGTTTTAGTTTTCATCAACGACATCGTTGTGTACTCCACATCTAAAGAGGAGCATTCAGAGGATCTACGAGCCGTTTCAGGAGTTCTTCGTCGACATCAGATCCTCAGAAAGTTGTCGAAGTGTGTTCTTTGGGATCGATAAGTCCTTTTCATGGGGCATGTTGTGTCCCAAAAAGGATTAGTTGTGGATATATTGTTGATAAAAGCAGTGGTGTCTTGGGTAGCCCCCAAGACAATGTCAGAGCTATGCAGTTTCCTTGGTCTCATAGGATATTACAGGAGGACCGTAGCCAATTTCTCCCGAGTTGCAACTCCTCTGACAGCTTTGACCAGGAATTATCAGGCTTTCATATGGACTGATCAGTTTCAGGTAGCTTTCAGGTATCTAAAAGGGCAGTTAGTAAGTGCTCCAGTCCTTTGTATTCCAGCTGAGGGAGTTCAGTTTGATGTTTTCTGCGATGCTTCACATCTGGGGTTAGGTTGTTTCCTCATGAAGAAGAGGTCAGTTGTTTCTTATGGGTCTCGGCAGTTGCATCCCCAAGAACGCAACTATGCCACCCATGATCTTGATTTAGATGTTGTGTTGTTTTCTCTGAAGTTGTGGATACATTACCTCATTGGTTAATGATTTGTGGTTTTCACTGATCATAAGAGTTTGAGGTATGTTTTCTCCTAGTGTGACTTGAACTTACGACACCATCAGTGGATAGAGTTCATACAGGAATACGACTTTGAAATATTGTATACACATGGAAATGGAAATGTTGTAGCTGATGCACTGATCTGAATGTCACGTAGTGATGCTGTGCGTGAATTTGGTGATTCCTGGAGATTAATGGAGGAACTGTCATATTTAAATCTTGACATGGGAGAAGTTGGGGGTGGATGTTTTCTTTTCCAGATGATGGTACATGCATCCCTAATGTAGAGGGTGGAAGAGTCCCAGTTGGGGGATCATGAGGTGGAGGTCTGGAGAGACTGAGTTGTTTGGGGTGAGGCCCATGATGGTTGGTCTGAGGATGAACAACATAGAGTGTTATATAAAGGAAGGATTTTTCTTCCATTGACGATGCACAAGACGGTTCTCAGAGAGTTCCATAGTTCACCTCTAGCAGTACATCCTGGTTTGACAAAGATGTACCAAGATTTGAGGAGTCAGTTTTGGTGGCATGGGCTGAAGCGTGTGGTTGCAGAGTTTGTGTCTCGATTTTTAGACTTCCAGAAGTTAAAGGCCGAACACCATGTTCCTAGTGGTCTTCTCTAGCCATTATATATTCCTTAGTGGAAGTTGGAGGACATCTCAAGGGTCTTTTTTACAGGTTTACCTCAAGCTCCGGGAAGACATGATGCTATTTGGGTGGTAGTGGATTGTTTAACAAAATCGGCCCACTTCATAGCAATCAAGGAGTCGAGCTCAGTGGAAGTTTTGTTGAGGAAATATCTAGAGGAGGTGGTGAGACTTCATTGAGTCCCTAGGATGATCATATCTGATCGATATCCTCGTTTTACTTCCAGGGTGTGGAGGGGTCTCCAATATGGTTTCGGTTCTCAACTATGCCTTAGCACTGCTTTTCGTCCTCAAACAGATGGCCAGACAGAGAGAACCATCCAGAGTCTTGAAGACATGTTGCGCTCTTGTGTTTTTGATTTTGGAGGATCATGGATGAGGAACTTACTCTTGGTGGAATTTTCTTACAATAATAGTTTTCATGCCACCATCAGTATGGCTCCATTTGAATCCTTTTATGGTCGGCCTTTCCGTTCTCTATTTTGCTGGAATGGGTTCAGAGAGTCATCAATTCCCGGACCGAAACTAGTGCAGAATACAACAGATATGGTTCAGGTGATTCATGAGAGGTTGAAGGCAGCACAAGATCATCATAAATCATATGCTAATCAGAGAAGGAGACCCTTTGAGTTTAATGTTGGGGATCATGTGTTTCTGAAGATGACTCCCCGTCGTGGGTGGTGAAGGTTTAGTCAGGGGAGTATGCTTTCTCCCCACTTTGTTGGGCCTTTTGAGGTGTTAGCTCATATTGGATCTGTAGCGTATGGAGTAGCACTTCCCCCTCAGATGAGTCGGATACATGATGTTTTCCATGTATCACAACTACTTTGTTATCTTCATGAAGACTCCAACATCATCGATTAGGGGGAGATCAATGTTGATGATGATGCCACCTTTGAGGAGCGACATGTGGAGATCCAAGACCGCAATGATAAAGTGTTGCGCAGACGTTCCATCCCCTTAGTTCATGTCTTGTGGCGACACAGTGGCATGGAGGAGAGTACTTGGGAATGTGAGTCACAGATACGTGCTCAGTACCTAGAGTTTATTGATGTTTAACTCTTTTCATGTATCATTGTAAATTTTGTGGTTATGAAACATTCATGTTTATCAGATGGCTCCCTTTGTTGCTTTGGTGGCTTGCTCCCTTTTGAGAGGTATCTCGAGGGGTGGTTGTTCATACACTGTTTCGTTTTTCTCTTTAGGTGGGTTTTGGATTCTCGAGGACGAGAATGTTTTGAGAGGTATCTGATGTAATGGAATGGACCTCTCAGATCCATTCATTTGTGAAAGTGTGGTTCTAGAGGTGTTATAGGAAGTCAATGTGACTTGGGGGTGTGTTTGGGTGGAAATTTGATGAAAGTTAAATGGTAATAGCTTTTGCACAGTTTGCACACGGTTTGCCTAAACCGTGCAGCCAAACTTTGCGAGGCTGGTCATGAGGGTAGTGGCTAACACACAGTTATTGCACCGTTTTCCTAACCATGCGGACTAACCATGCGAGGAGGGGTTGTCCAGGCAGAAGGTAACACATGTTTAGTGCACAGTTTGATTAACCGTGAGAACTAACCATGCAGGCACATAAAGTTAGATCCTAAAATTTTGGATCTAACTCGTTTTGCTTTTAATCACCTTTTTTAAGCCCCTAATTTTCCATAAGTCGGGATTACCCTTCCTGGGAGGGGGAAGAACCTCTCCCAAGCATTTTGGAGGTGATCTGGAGGCTTCTCTTCGCGAATCGAAGATGGTTTCTTGATGTAAGTTATTCTTTTTGTTTGGTTTCTTAGATCTACCTAGATCTAGTCCTCCTTTTTTCTCAAGATCTTATATCTACGCCCGTTATAGATAGATATAAGTGTTTGGATGACGTTTGTGATGATCTTTGGTATTGGTTGTGTTAGGAGAGAAGATATAAGGGGGATTCATGGAGAATCGACCCGGTTTCTTGGGTGTTCATTGACCGTTGTGGTTTTCATCGAAAACCCTTGAGATAGGGGATTCTTGGCTTCTCTAATTGTTTATGTGAAATCGTATAGTTAGCATGATTTAGTCATTTGGATCACAATGGAATTGACCTAATTAAATACTTGAACTAGATTAAAAGAATTGGTTATCGTATGTTGTTTATTTGTACAGTGATAAAGGTTCGCCTCTTGATTTTCAACATAATGTGATATATATGCCTTGCTTATTAGCATGTTTCTATTGATGAAATTAATAAAGAACGTAAAGCCAGAATTAATTGATAATTAATTTGCTAAAGATAAAGATGCATGTAAATAAATTCGTTTGTTGTTGTTGTGGATGTTGTTCCAAATTGATGTTAATCAAATTGATGCCGATGTACGTGATTAACATAGTGTTTGGTAAACCTGAAATCTCTTGGTGCTTGTTGTTAGAAGGCTAGATTCCTTGTTAAAGGGCCAAGAGCCCAATTTTATGTGATGTTTGTTTTCCTACTGCTTGTGTTGTGTTGTGACCCTGGAGGGGTGTTGTGATATCTTGTGTTGTGATGTGACCCTGGAAGGGTGTTGTGATATGTGGAGGCAGGGAGTCCTTGTGGTTGTGGTACAGGATGATGCCTAGAGTGGAGAGATGCATCGGTTTATGCATGTGGGTGTCGGGGAGGACACCGGGGATGATGGAATGGGATGGATGTGGTTTTTTGATGCATGGTAGTTTGATTGGTTGTTTATCTTCTTTACTTTTACCCACTACTCAAGGTAGCTGGTCTTGCTTACCCTTCTTCCAAAATAAGCAATGACACACGAGGTATGCCACATGCTTTCCGTGTTTAGCCTCTCAAGGGAGAATGGGTCTACGCTCTTGCTATAGATGGAAAAAACTCAACCAGTAGTACATCTACTCACCGTGTTGAGCCCCTTTGTGTTTAGTAGCATAGGTTTCTTTTATAGAATTCCTGAGAATATGGGAAACTAATTCTGTAATGAATGTTTGAATAAATGATGTAAACCCTTGGGGTTGGAGTTTGATGAAACTAAATTATGAGGTTGAGAAATTTTGAAGGGACAGTTGATTTTGAATGTGATGCCAATGATGTTTAATGTGGGTTGTTCATGGTTAATTAATGATGGAAGACATAACTAACGTACAATGGAATCGATGAAAAAGGGAATGAAGTAACCTAATGAAGTTCTTTAATTGGTTGTGTGCTTATAGGATACCGTGTCTTAGAAATAGAAGCTCTGAGTTCTAGAGACGTTAGCTACAGTTGAGACTATGACTAGGTTATGACCATAGTGTGGTTGTGAGTTATATATATTCTGTAATTTTTTTGTTTCTATATGCTAATCCACCCTTTCAGAAAGGGAAACTAACACCCCAAAGAGTCTGAGCCTTGGGGGGTGTTTTCCCCAACATTCCGATGGGAGGGTGAATGGCTGACTACCCCCCTTTTGACCCCGCTCTCTTCTCTTGTTAGATACTAGTTCCATTGGAATAATGGTTAGTTTTCCCCATATATTTTTGTTGAGGGCTGCAATGTCTTGTGGTTATTTCACACACATATATACTAAATATAGTGTCCTATGGACTACTATAGGTGTAACGTGTATGGGCTGTGATTACTTGAGGATCCTTACTCGGTGTATGGGATGTAATGGCTTGAGGTATAATACCTGACGTATGATACATGTTATGCGAGCTGTGGTGGCTCCCAGAAACTACCTAGTTACTTTTGTTTGTGAGGATGGTGTGGTGCTTAGCCCAAGTGTCTGCGGGCAAGCCTTTGTGATGCATGTGGTGCAGATTGTGGAGCTTAGCCCAAGTTTATACGGGAAAGCCTTCGGAGAGAAATGAAAAGGATGTATGTCGTTGGGGAAAAGAGACAAAACAGTGGGGAAGTAGTAGCAGGGTACCCTTGATATTATTTACTATATGCTATACTATTTTATGCGTTACTTGGGGAGAATATCCATAGTGAGGTTGGGAACATAGTATACCTGTTAGGTGACGAGTTAGTTTCACTGTTGTCCACTGTGCTTTAGCATGCTTTCCTTACTTTTTCACGAGAGGCTTCTGGGAGGATCTTACTAAGTATATTGTTATACTCTCCCTACGTATACATAAAATTTTTTTCAGGTCACTGGGAGCAGGTTGGAGATCAGGCTCGTTACTACTAGCTTGTGGTTGTAGGAGTTGTTCGTGCTTGTGTTTGCTACTGTTTTACTATCTTTTGGGTACTTGTAGTTTTTCCTTTTCATTGGTTGTACTTTTGCATGTAATTTCATATATGGACATTGGTTTATTTTATATTTCAGTTCTGAGTTGGATTTGGTTGCTGTCTGTCTTATCTATCTCTTCCGCATGTATTCTCTTAGAGGGAAATGCCTCCCATTTGTGAGTTTACTACACCGTCGGTGCTAGTCGCCAACCCGGGGACTACTATAGGCGGGACTCGGGGGTCATTATATCCCTTCTCACATTTCCGTCCCTGGAGGTGTACACTTTGTGGGGAGGGGGTCGTGACACCTAAAATAGTATTTATGATGAGATTAAATGAAAAGAGATTTTTCCGAATATGTCTCATGAAAATTGGTTTGTTTTCAAGTTATGGATGAGAGACGGAAGTATAAGGGGATTCTACAACTAGTGTCTATAGAAAAATGGAAATTGGAAAACATCCCTACAGAAATTGTCATCAGACTTCCAATAACATCCAAAGGCAATAATTATATCTAGGTTATAGTTTATCACCTTATGATGTCAGTACACTTCATTGAAATTATAGAAGATTTTTCTCTTGATCAGTTTTCCATTATATATATAAAGGAAGTGGTAAGATTACATAATATATATATATATATCTATTTCCATTACATCTGATCAGGATATGAGGTTTACCTCGATACTTTGGTAATGTCATCATCATGATCTAGATGCAATGTTATGTTTCAGAACATCTTATCATCCTCAGACATATGGTCAGTCTGGAGGAAAATTCCTATTATTGAAGACATGTTGAGAGATTTCACTATGAATTTTAATGGTTTTTGGAATCATCACTAA
Source organism: Viscum album (assembly GCA_963277665.1). Classification (NCBI taxonomy): domain Eukaryota; kingdom Viridiplantae; phylum Streptophyta; class Magnoliopsida; order Santalales; family Viscaceae; genus Viscum; species Viscum album. The sequence goes on along the minus strand of OY728155.1, from coordinate 113,541,145 downwards.
CCTTCAGTGGAATTTTAATACAAAAATAAGTTTCAATATAGTATTTAGATGGATCCTTAGAAATCCCAAAATGGAACGAAGTGAATAACTCCAACATGTTGGGATGAAGTTGGGGAAAGAAGGCTATTAGGACCAAATCATGTTAAGGAAATGGAAAAAAGGGTTTGATTGATTCAAAAACACATAAGTGTAACTCAGAGTTTAACAAAAATTTTTGATTACAACTAATGAAATGAATGAGAATTTTATGTGGGAGATAAGGTGTTTCTATGAAAAATATCATTGGAAGAGAGTAATGTGATTTGGAAAAATGGGAAATCTGAGACCTAGGTATATCAATCTTTTTGAAATTGTTGATCATGTTGGGAAGGTATCTTTCTGATTGGAACTTCCAATAAATCTCACTATAGTTCATAATGTGTTCAATTTATATCTCCTGAGAAAGTTCATACCCGATCCTTCACATGAACTAAACTCATAAGTCATACCACTGGAGCAAGATCTTTCTTATAAAGAACAACCGATAGAGATTCTGGATCAAAAGAAAAAAATTCTACAAAACAAAACCACTCACATGGTTAATGTTTTATAGGGGAACAACGAACTTGAAGAATGTACATGGGAACTTAAGGATATGATGAGGGAGAAGTATCCTAATATGTTTGTTTCCAAGTAACTAATTTTGATGGGAAAATTCAGTTTAAGGGTGGTAGAATGTAACACCCAGAAGTTTTAATGAAATGTTTTATTTAAATAATTTTCATTCTTCAGTAGCTTCAATTACACGTAATCCTGAGTTTAAATGAACCATGAGACTCCATTAATATAGAATTATCGTTATAACCTATAGGTCAGGTTAGTGGGAAATTGTATAACTGAATTTGGAAAAAGCTTTTTGAATTCCTCGACTTCGAATTATATATGAAAAATACAAATCAGTTACATATTTTTATTTTTGAATGAATTACTATTGGAAATGAAATTAAAAAATATATATAATTTATATGATTAATAAAATGTTTTTTTTGATATTTATCCAATTTTTATTTTTATCATAGGATAGAAATATACTCTAATTGATGTTTAGTAACCAATATTTTTTAAAGGATAATTTTACACCATTGAAAGATAAACTCTATTTAAATTAAGAATTTTACGCATTAATAATTTATATATGATAAGATAAAAATTTTCTTTTTAAGAAGGACAAAAAAATTACTTTGGATGAAATTTTTATATATTTCTAATAACTTTTGTTTTTTGATGAATACTAAAACTATACTTAATTTTATGAAAACAAATTTTTTTATCAAAATAATAAATACACTTAAATTATAATTTTTAATGGTTTTAATTTGCAAAAAGAATATATTTTTATCATTTCATATAATGTATGTTATTATTATTAATCTTACATTCAATTTGGATGTAAAAAAATATCAATATTTCAAAATTTTTTATTTTTTAAAATATGTTCTCCCTTTCCGATGATGGGATTCAAATTAAATTAATTTATAAAACATTGGTGTTTTGAATTTTGAAAAATTGATTTCATATTTGGAATCTGTAAGTCTAAATTATGTAAATAGAATTATTTTATTTTTGGGCATTACGAATAAAACTTCGGTAATTTTTATTATTAGGGTAAAAGTGTAAATCAGGAAATTAATGGTAAGAATAATATTATAACTTTACCCAAAACTTTGTATTAATATATTTTTATGAGTTTTTTCAACCAAAATCATCTTTAGGTATAAATTTTATCCATTTGAATCCACTTGAATTAGATTAAGTCATTTTTTTATTGTTTTTAAGAAACGATAAATATATCTCACTGTAATTTTAATAACTAATTAATTTTTAATATAAGGTTATAATAAATATAATTTTGAATTATAAAAACTCATTCAAAACCTAAAATATTTTCCTTTATACTGTTTATTTATGAGTAATTTTTTGGAAAAAAATAATTACTATAATAAATTACATATTGATGATGCATAAATTATATAATTGACGAAAAATAAATAATATTATTTTTATTTGAATAGTAATACCCATTAGAAGATCCAAACATTTTAATAAGTCCCAGTGGTTGTGTATATCTTGAATATAATAATCCAAGGGTCGTGTTATGGACCATTTGGAGCCTTATAGAAGGGACTATGACACTTATATTATTTAATTTAATGTGATGTTAATGTTGTCACCTTCATAATTTACTAAGTACAACATTTTAAATATTATATTTTCTAGAAGTAGAATGATAGTATATTTATCTTCATCATAGTAATTTGTTATTAATTTTTATCCAAAAAATAATCTTATAAAATAATCACACAAAACTCTTGTAGTAATTATTTTATTAATAGAAATATCAAATAAATGTTATTAAAAATGTTAATGAAATTGTAATTTGGGATAATTATTATGTCTAATTAATTTTATATAAAACCATGAAATAATATTAATATAATTTTTTTTGTAATTTATCTTGTTATATTAATTTTTTGTAAAAATAATTTAGTTGAATAGTGCCAAAATCGATACAATTGATTGTTTATGAATATAAGGTTTTATTTAATTATTTAAAAATAATTAATTTTTTTAAAACATATAATAATTATGATATTTTAAAAATGATCTAATATATTTATTTATGGTCTATTTTTCTTCAAATAAGTAAATATTTCACAGTTTTAATGTTGAATTATTTTTTACCCCAGTTGAAAATTAAATAGAATAACTAAGTGTAAATTAAAAAGATAAGGTTTATATTGAAATAAATAATTGTCAAAAAATTATTTTTTGATGTGATTACAACCCTATATCATATCATATTCTAATTGGGATATTTTAGAGGGTTTTAGGTTTGGTTTGATTTTGTTATATAATATTATTTATGGTCTTAACAAAAGTGGCCCTCCCCTCATTTATAAATGGGCACCTCCTCCCTCACCTTTCCTCCTTAATATGAGCCTTAAATCTTGTACATACCCTGAAAAGGGTCCTTTTAAACTTCCATATTTAACAATATAATGAATATGTTAAACTTCAAGGAACAACTCTAGTGCTATAAAAAAAGATTTAGAGGAACCACACCGAGGAAGAGGTGATCTATTCTACCAAATATTTCAATGTATTTATTATTATTCTCCATATTTACTATTTATTTCATTATAAAGTAAAAAAATAAGTATATATCATATAAATATATCTTATAATAATTATTAAACATCCACATTCCACATTCTATCCATCCTATGAAAAATGAAATCACTATGCAAGCATATGTACGTCATACCATCTCCACACCGTATTGTAATATGTATTTGACCACCACCATACATAGATGTGTATAATGATGGTAATAATAACTATATATTATTATTATAACATTATACTTATTCTAAAATATTATACACCCTCCACAACAATACCATTCACTAATTATGGGAATGATATTGTCGTTTGTGCGTACGTACAACCTACTGTCTCCAAGATGTGATGTGATTAATTATACATTATATTAATTAAACCATGATTATATAAATGAATGGAATTAATAAATATGATATATATTATAATTAAATAAATATTTATATTATATAACAATATCCTAATATGTGGAACATGAACTTAACTAAAAAATATTTCTTTATAACATAAAGCATTATATATCTGAATGACAGGTGAAATTAAAAAATTACTAAAGAAAGTAATAATATAATCATATATGTATCATAAAAAATTATATTATTCAGGAATATGTAAATGAAATTAATTATATCATTATACTAAGATTCAGAAACATATAAAGGATATCAGACCTATGGTAAGTGATTATTCTTTAATGTCATTATTATTTGAGATTATTTATACGTTAGTATTTACTGGGTTATTCATCAATGTATATGTTCCCCAATTATGTAATACTATTTGTATTATTATAAAATTGATTAATGTTAATTTTACCACTTCTAAATTTCTTGTAAATAACACTAAAGGAATTTTTTGTCATTATTCGATATGAGGTAATTTTTTAATTTTCCAGAAAACGTACGAGGAGAATGTTTATTAACGTATACAACGTTATCATATTTTTATGGCCTCATAAGGCCTTATTTCAATGAATATTCCATTACATGATTTCATTTTTAAATTCATATAAGTTTATTTCTTTTAAAATTGGCAGTCATTTTTAGAAACGAATTGTTTTTGAAAAAGAACACATATTTTTCTCAAGAATTAATTTCATGTCTTTTATCAAAATTATTTTTCATATATGATGATTCTATTTTAATAGTGTTATTTTAGATCCTTATTATTACTTTGATTTTAATTTTTAAATGGTAGAATGATATTTTATATGGATTATGTTATAATTTAATGATGTTTAAGAAACCCATTTTATTTCTTAGGTTATGCTAAGAAGAATGATTTATGTTGTAGTGGCACATGTATGAATGATTTTATTATGATATGGGTGGGACATATATCTCCTTTAAAGTCATTGGGTAATTATTTATATGTCATCATATATACATGAATGGAATTTCAATTAAATACAGTTCAGTAAAAAAGAGATGGAATGACAAGTAAATCATGTTCTGTAATAGACATTGTCTGATATGATGGTATTAGCAATGAGACATCAATAATATGAAAAGGTATTTATTGCTTATGTGTATTCCAAAAAATATAGTGTCTTATTTTAGGAATTTTGGTATTATATTCATTATTTCTTATGATATTATAACATATTACATGATACCACAATATTTCATATGCTGGATAAAACAACCAAATGTTACGTTATTATGTCTTATGATTTTGATATGATTGATATGTTCCATGATTACCATTACTGGTCATTTTAGCTTATCCATTCATAATTTTTTTTACCCATTTCATGAATATAGGAATTAAGTATAGCTTTTAAAAATGTAATCTAGTTATGAAGATACATGTGGGGGGAAATGTAGTTGTTTCATGAACTGGTTGTTTACATTTCCCAGTTCCTAGACTGACTATATTTATACGGTCCTATCGTGGCTTTATAATATTTTGTTTTGAATATAAATCAATATTGAAGTAATATCATTGTATGTAATGTATGTTTAATTATATTTGTTTCTTTTGAAAGAACTTTATGGCCCCCTAAAATCATTTTTGTAATTTTTCAACTACCTACACCCAGTTGTACAGGTTCCCAGAAAAAGGTTCTACAAATAAAAATCACCTAGGTCTTGGAGAGAGATTTAGTGGAGTGGATTAAAGGATCTTTGTGCCCTTAACCACTATATATATATTTATTATTTTTTAAATTTATTGTATTAGTTTTACTCACCTTTTATATACAAGTAAATACCGAAATTAATATCAAAATAAAAGTATAGTTTTTATGAAGCTTTTATTGTAATACAGTTCACCATCCATCTAGTGTCTTCAACATTTCCACTCTGAAATAACACATTTGGGTTTGTATTCCAAAATAATCATATTTATTTTATAATTATCAAAAAATTTCTCCCTTTTTCAAATTTTAATTACAAATTATTCCACTTGAGATAAGTATGATATACTAGGAATTTATTAGCAATGTTCATATAGTAAATACAAAATATGACTATATGGTAGAACCAATATTACAAATTAAGAGTGCATAACCATGGTTTTCAGTAGTGTCTATAAAAAATCATATATGTGATACCATTCATATTTCATCATTTTGGGGTAAATCAACATTTATTTTTAAAAATAAAATTATCTTTCAAACATGTTAATAAATACATAGAAACCATTCATTATAATGTCTTAAATCTCCCCCTTTTTTCTCATTCATTCATCTTACAACAGTACACATTAAAAAAACAAAAAATATATAAAGATTAATTGAATTGATCAATATCAATGTGTAATAGGGATATCAATAAATTCATGATTTTCTAGATTCCCATATCTTGTGAAATTTTTATCACTCCACCACATGGTTTTCCCTCTAAAGGGATGCACTCACTTACTTCACAAGATGTATATTAATTCACATAATCCTAATATTGTTTTATCTACTATTTCTATGTTCATTATTACATAATAAATAGAGGGGTTATGTTAAATTAGATATAAATTAGAAAACAAATCCATATAGAGATTCTAATGGTTCTATTTAGATAACACAAGTGGACACAACATGTACCATTATATACATGTTGTGTACCCATGTTTCGTGACTATATATCACATCGATATTGGACTAGACGAATAAAATAATAATAGTGATCTATAATAGTTGATTAAAATGTATATATGAGCAAGCTATCATATAGTTTTAATACAAAAATTCCATTTGACATGGATACATTATGTTTCATCATCATATCTTATGGATGGATAAAATAGGGGTCCAATAATGTTTTGTATATGCTACATGACACAAGGAATAATAAAAACTGAAATGTCAATGACACATGTATTGCAATAAGAAGACCCACCGTGTACCTTATATAAATTTTTGGCAGATAACATGCTCATCCATTGGGGTGTGCAATAGACACATGCAAAATATACCACATGTTATGTTACCAATTACACATTGTTTTGTCTTATGTATCCCGTGTGGTAAATTTAATGTATATCAAAGAAATATTTAAAATAGTGTTCATATTCACATGTGTTAAATGTTTTATTTATTTTACAGTACACACTATATCATTAAAATAGTAATTATATAATGAATTAATTAATATATTAAATTCTAAACTACATGTTGTCTATCGTCTTTATTTATAGTGTATTTCATGTATATTATGAGATCAGATGAAGTATAACTCACATTTTTTATTTGATTGATAGTACATGTCAAATAATTACCAATCATGACACGTGTGTTGGATTCAGATAAAATTCTCAAGTACAAGGACCATGATAGTTTTTTAGTTGATTACATGTCCTGGCCAACAAGTACACTTGTGTACACTATTCTTAAAAATAAACTTTCTTAATTTTTTAAACATTATGAAAAATATGAAATTTAATAATTCTGTGATGGTATTAAGATAAAATGAATAAATTGAATTAATTCATGGTGTTTTATCATATTTAAATAACTAATTAATGTATTATATAAATAAATTGAAAATTTATGTTCATTTTATTCTATGTGGATGATTATAAATTAGTTTAGGATTATAGTACTGATTGGTTTTCTTTTCGTTTATTATTTTTAAATAAAAATGATGGCCAATTTGTTATCTACCCTCATTTTGTAAGGGTATTAATGACTATACTTTATTTTATATAAACCCACCATCTCTGATGTATTGGACCCCTTGAACAAAAAATCAGTATATACATATGTAAATATTGATGTAACATATTTGATAAGGAGCTTCTAGTCCACAATTCGATGAGAAACTAATTGATGTGATACATATGAATAGAGGTTGAATTATACAACTTAAAACAATATATTTTTCCTGGTTTTTTTACTTGGTTCAAGGGGTATTTTATCAAATTCGAGATAAAATAACTATTAGTTAATATGATGATCATTTATAGTGATCCAATCCTCTTAAACATATCATTTCTTATTTTTTCGAATAAATATCTAATAAAAACAATTCACAAATCATGAGGATTAGTGTATTTGGAAGACTTGTTTAATTATACATCAAATAGAAGCTAAAAAATAATATATTTATTATATTCTTAAAAGTATCTTTTAAATCACTCAAAGATTCTAAATATCCATAATATAAGTTTAGGAATACATAAAAGAATGGGGCTAGCAATAAATCATAGAAAGGAAATATATATGATAATAAAGCATAACATGTGAGTCAAATTACATAACATGATATCATAAGATATAAGGTCTATAAAAAATCATATGGTGAAAAAAATAAATAAAATGTAATCATAAGATTATTGGATCCTAGTAAAGTTTATAAAACAAAAAACTTGACATAAACATAATTCAAGTCTAACTGCCAAGACAACATCACATAGTATAAAGACTCCCATCATGGAGTAGGTTAACTCTCTAATACTATACATATCATCTGATCAGAAAAAAATTATCCAATGGATTGAAGACCTAACTTGGATCACCCATCCTTACAAGAAACTTTTTACATATTCCACAAAAGAAAATCAATCAGAAGGAATAAACATATGAATTACTCATGGAAAGAAATGAGTTGCATAATAATACCTCATTTGATAATAAAAGGAAATTTTATAATGTTTAGAAAGAGAAAATGGAATTATACTATAATGTTTATACCTAAAATACCCCATTATTTGATCTAATAATTAATGGGTATTAATAATTAAAATTATCGCAACATAAATGGATTACGGGATATACACAACCCAAAATCAGGATCAGTTTTAAAGAATGAAGTTGAGAAATGAACTTATGTAATGTATTAACCAATAAAATAAAGGGTAAATAATATATGTATATATGTAATGGATATATATAGTGAATTTAAAAAAATTATATAACATAAATCAGAGAGAAAATACATGTTTGATGCAGAAATGTCTAAAGATAAAGGAAAAGTGGCGTTTTGAGAGATCCCTTGCATTATGTTCTATAATATTTCCACACTTGAACACAAAATATTTTATATTTTTTTGATTAATTACATAGTTAAACCACTTTTCAATATTTATTTTATTTAATATAAATTTACTAGGTTGATTTATAATCATTTAAATGTGTTATGAAACCTAATTTTTATTTTTTGAGGGTATTTTTCTCACGGTACTATGGTCGAGTAACACATGGATAGATATTGATATTCTTGTAAAATGGGTCAAAAAATATCGAATAGAAATTAAATTGTATTAATATACTCCATGAAATTAAAATGCTGACTATTATCCCTATGTATTATGACATTCAAATGATTCATTTTTGTAAACCTGTTAAAGTTAAGGGATTAGTTTACTTAGAAAGCATTCCAGACCGTTACAAACTATATTCATTTTATTTAATATTAGGAACATATATTAATTACATAATATGAAATAATTTATAACATTCTTATTATTATATTATTTATCGATAATAAATTTTTTATGGCTAGCCTTGAAGGAGTGGGAGAAAAACGAAGTGTGTGGTTCTTCGGTTTGGTGAAACAACTGTATTATAAACAATGTCTTAATTTAAGGATCAAATGATGTGAGGGTACAAGAAGGATATTATAGTAGCATAATAAAATTACAGTTTTTGTATCATATTCAAGTCATTAATTCATGTTGGATGAGGTAAATGAAGAGAATTTACAAGAAGAAATGAATTTAAAATAGGTAAAATTAAATATTACCTCTTATGCATTATCACAATGAATTATTTTTATGTCACTTATAATTTCTCATTTACGGAGAAAAGAATCACTAGCATGTTTATGATAGAATCACGTAGTAAATTTAGAGGAAATTGTGAATGATACAAATAATAAAAGGCAAGATGAGATGAGGTTGTGAGGGTGGTATTTTCAAGGGGAGGAGAGGGGTATTTTTGAATATTATATTATTTAGTTTATTTTTTGGCTCAATAGTCCAAAAATAATTATTTATTGTGACAATATATAGTTACTTGTGAATGTGAGTTTGAACTATTGGGTTCTTACATCATCTATGACTCAAAAATTCATGTTAAAGATAACTATTCACAAAACCTTAACTATTTTATACATATATGAACAATTAATCCAAATCATACTTAAATGTATATAAGTTTAAAATGAAGCGTATTTTAGGGAAATAAATTTTAATATATTTAAATTTTATTTTTAAAATAAAATCCTCATTTGTTTGAAAATTTAAAATTAAATATTATAATGAGTTTTATGAACCATTGAAATGTATCTTAAAGACTCATAAAATTATAATATCACTATGATTAAGCATAGTATTTTTTCATAAAACCATTTTATAAAAATGAAAATGATTTTATATTATTATATTATCAATAAAAATGAAAATAACAAATACATGTTTAAAAAATATGAAAAGTTATTTTGTCAATTTTTTTAAAAAATTATTTACTTTTATTATGATAAAAATATATTATATGATCATTTTAAAAATTACCTAAATATTTTTTACACTTCCACTAGTGAGGATACTATTCTAATGTGTAGGTCAATATTCTTAAAATTCATATTAATATTCCAATTTCGTGGCTACTATTATAATGACCAGATTACTATTTCAATGATCAGATTATTATTCCAAAAATTTGACATAAAATCCAAACATTTTTTAAATACCTCATATTTAAATAACTCATAGTTGAATTATATTTTCATTCATGGGTATATATTTTCATTTTAAAAATTACCATTTCATTTCTAATATTATTCATTATTTCTAATGTTTTGTTCAGGAGTGTGGTTATTGTATGTTCTGGGTGCAATGTCAGTGCATTTATTGGTGTACACAACATTAATTTTTCCATTAAAACTGGACAATACCAGACCCATCACGATGATAAAATGTCAGATCTTCGTAATAGAACAATGAAGAAAAGGAATGATGGAAACCTCAAATCCATGGAGATGATCATCAAATGTATCTTATAATTAATATAATTAAAATTCATGAATTAGCTTAGTAGATTTATATCTCCATTGATGTTTCTGTTCATAATCCAATGTGATATATCGTTGTATCATATAAGACATGTTTAGGATTTCTCTAGAAATAATCCACATGTTCTCCACGTATATCTAGATGTCACTGAAGGGATCTCTGTGTTCTAGCCTAGAAGATCTTTCAGTTGATATGTAACCCTTCGATCACCTTAAGAGCCACATTCAAAGAACTCTATGTTATCCAGTGAAGGATGATCTCTCTCGTAACATGAGAGCGTTCTTGGAGGAATGCAATTCTCTCTTGGCTTGCGATCTTTCTCTATATCCATTGTTCACAACCATAAATAATGTCTAGGCTTGATGAGAATAACATAATTGGGATTTTATTACATAGAATAATAAAATGCAATAATTACCAAAAAGAATTTATTCATTTCATTTAATTCATAGTAAGTCCCCATGTCTAATAAAAACCGTTGACTATTATCACATGTCATGTGACCTACGAATTATACCTAAAATAATATAATTTAATAAATAATAATATTACTCTGAAATCCTTAGAAAAACTACCCGACATGTATATTAATATACAAGGTGTGTACATTTGTTATTTACATTTTCATTATTTCATCCTCTACATTAATTAGACCTTGAATAATGACCATTTTTTTCTCAAGTAAATATAAATTAACTTCTCACTAATTAATATATTATTTCTCATATAATATATTCTATCGAATAACTAGGGTTGAATGAAATGAGATCAAGAATCCTTCAATAAATATTATAGCATGGTTGGGGTTAATCTTTATTCAACTTGTTAAATGAATATTTAACTAATATACTTCGATACACATTGTGTGTGACCCTATAGGCTTTTTTCTTAGTCGAATTAAGTAGAGAATACCTAAATTCCAAGGTTATCATCTAGGAACATGCCAAGGTACCCAAAGAGAAAGAAGTTAACACCGCAATGACGTGTCACCTCATACGAACACTTATCATGTAATGTAATTCTTCTGTCTCCATATCTCCAATCAAGCAGATTTCATTCTAGTGCTATCAACCAATTTTCTCAGTTATCCATTCTTTGACTTCCCAAAAATGGACTCTCCCATTACTTACCATATCCATGGATTTATTTAGGCTATATTAATTCCCTCAATGGGACTGAGATATCAACTTCTATAATAGAATGGACAAATCCTTTCTCACATTATCTATTAATATAGTATTGCTCATGACACACCCAATATACCCTACCTCAATGTGAACAATGTCTCATCATAAAATTAATCAATACATCTATGTGTGTGAGTTGTAATACCAATTTATAATAATATTAATGTCCAGGGACCAATACACACGTCCACATATAGGAAAATCCAATGACTCTTAGAAATGTGAATTTCCAACTGGCAGTTCTTGTTCTCATAATATTCTAATGAATATTAAAAAGGAAAAACATCATAAGATGGTGACTCATTGTTTTATGATTCCCCATTCCTAATGGCCTATATTATTTGTGTCCTTTAAATAACATCATTTGGCCATAGAAAGCATATTGAAGAATAGTGTTATGGAACTTCATAGTTCTCATCACAGTAGGGATCAGCTAAGGTCCATTAGTAAAACATATATCCTAAGGAAATTATCACGTGCATTATCACACAGAAGAACAATCATGACTTGATAAAGTATTTATTAATACAACATTATCAAAAAGTACAAATTAGTTGGTTCTAGGCCACCAACTCCAAGATACTCCCATGTGGACTATAACCAACTGCAAAAAACCTTTAACCCAATAGCTCTCACATGATATTCATGCTCTTGTTGAGATAGTAATTTAGTCATGTGGTCTTCCATGTTCTCTTATGTGGAAACTATTGTCACTGCAAAATCCCCTATTTGATAGAAATCCCTCAATAAGTGTTACTTATAGAGAATTTTCTTTGTCCGTTGATGTGACTATGGTTATTTTGCAATATCCACCATGGCAGTATTATCACAATACAATTTGATCGGGTCTATACTACTAGGCAGAACCTCAAGATCATTTAAAAAGATCTGAATCCATAGGGCTTCCTTAGATGCATTAGAAGATGCACTATATTCAGACTCCACTATAGAATCGATGAAAATGGCTATATTTAACTCTTCCAGCTCACAACTCCTCTGTTAAGATAGAAAGCATATCCTGATTTCGAATTTAGATCATCCTGAACTATTTGAATACCAACATCTACATTCCCTTTGATATCAAACTCCTCGTTTACTATATACACTAAGAACATCTCCTTAGTTCTTCTCAGATACTTAGGGATATTATTAACAACAATTCAATGTTGTTCTCCTAGATCTGAATGATATCTTCCTACCATGCTCAGTTCATAGGTAACATCAAGCCTAGAACACAACATGGAATACATGATAGAACCTATATCTAAAGCTTATGGGATCTTAATCATCCTATCATTCTTCTATTTTGTATGAGGAAACATTCTCTAGGAAATATATAGGCCATGTGACACCGAAACAAATATACTCATTGATTATTCCATACTAAATCTCATTAGTATCTGATCAATGTATATACATTTACATAGTAAAAGATGCCTCTTGGATCTATCCCGAATTATTATTATCCCTAGAATGTAGGATGATTCATCCAATTTCTTCATGGAGAAACACTTGTTCAACCACTCCTTAACTAACGGTAAGACTGATATATCATTTCAAATATGTAATGTGTCATTAAAATATACTATATTGTTAATAACTGCATTCATATTAAATGACTTATAAACACAATTCTCATATTCATTATTATGGTGACCAAATTATTTTATGGATTCATCAAATCGATTGTTCTATGACCTATATTCTTTCATTAATCCCTAAACTGATTTATGCAACATGATAACCCATTTGGATTCACTTGGTGCCACAAACCCTTATAGTTGTGTTATACATATATCTTCCAAAAGGTTAAAATTAAGGAATATTGTTTTGACATATATTTACCAAATCACGTAGTCATGGTAAGCTTCTATGGATGGTATGATTCATATGGATTTAAACAAGGATACATGCAAGATGGTTTCATGATAGTCAATTCCGTAATGTTTTCTGAATCCTTTATCCAATAGCCTTGATATATAGGTGATAACTTGAACATTCATTCCCTTCTTTCTCTTGAACCACCACATGCATACAATAGGATTTATATCAAATGACTCATCGACCAGAAACTAGACATGGTTATTGTAATGACCCGAACATTTGAATAATTTTTGTTTTCAATTTTTTTTTGTGATTTTATTTTATACTCAACAAAACTATTTCATTTATTTAATGAATTGAGATTAATTAAAATGATAGTGTTGGGTTTTGAATTTTATATGACCATTGACCAATATAACCGTTGGAAATGAAACTCTTAATGTTGCGATAATTGTTTATAAATACATGTGAACTTGGTTACAGAAAGAAGATTTGATGGCCTCATCTAGTAGTCTCGGGCCATTCGAAGCCCATCGGACAGAACATGCAAAGGTGGTAGCATTACTGGGACTTCGTCTGGACCAAACCCAAGCTGAACTTCATAATGTGAAGCTTGAAAATAATCACCTATGAGAGAAGTTCATGCTAATAGAAATCAGCACTCAGGAAATGTTGGGCGAGCTTCCCCATGATTCTATCACCTTAGCACATCTTACACATAAATCTTATACTGGTGTTATAAAAAGCAAGGTAATGAGACCTTTGATACATTGTGTAATCCTTTGATATAAATAAAAATTGTTATTTGTTCTCATCGTGAAGTTTGTAAATATCAAATGTCTCAATAAATATAGGATGTATATTATTGATGGATTTTGGAAAAGTGATATCTGAAAATATTTCTGTAAATCGTAAATAATTAATAATGTTTAATAATGTTCAAAAAATTTTCTTCTGCAGTTATGTTTAGTAAGAAATTTAGTGTCTAATAAGATCAACATAATTTTTATGAATAGTAAATTATGAATAGTAATTTTACGCTTATGAATAGTAATATGACAAAATTTACTAGTAAACTTACTTACGAAAGTATTAATATAGTTTAATAAATTTTATTAGTTAATGTGATTCAATAAAATCAGTAAATAACTGTTTCAAGAATTATTATTTATGTATTAGTTTGTTGAGGTGAATAGTGTTTTTATTTAAAAATTAAATTAAAAATATATAGAAAATTATTTTCATCAAATGGAGTTCATTATCGAATTCAGAGAATCAATATTTGGTTAAGGTGAATTTTCACAATTTTTCTGAAATATTTGAATTTCAGTGAATAGTTTTTTTATTTAAAATTTAAATTAAAAATTTATATAAAATTATTTTAAAAAAATGGAGTTCATTTTTCAATTTAGAGCATCGGTATTGTTTAAGGTGAATTTTTTAGATATTTCTGAAACAGCTGAATTTTCAGTGAATAGTTTTTTTATATAAAAATTAAATTAAAAATATTATAAAATTATTTTCATAAAATGAAGTTAATTTTTAAATTCATATCATCGATATTTGGTAAAGGTGAATTTGTGTGATTTTTCAGAAACAAATGAATTCTCAGTGAATAGTAGAAATTACAGTTTTGAGATATAAGTGTTTAATAACATCATTAATGATGTAATAAGTATGTAATCATTCTACTCGACTTATTATTATTAAAATATGCTATCAGGTGTCCCAAGTGGCCAATATCATGGGCAAATACCATGGGCCAGCCCAT
The DNA here is from genome assembly GCA_963277665.1 of Viscum album. Taxonomy (NCBI): domain Eukaryota; kingdom Viridiplantae; phylum Streptophyta; class Magnoliopsida; order Santalales; family Viscaceae; genus Viscum; species Viscum album. The sequence goes on along the minus strand of OY728155.1, from coordinate 113,525,755 downwards.
GGTTTTTCCAATACCATTGATGAGCTGTCTCTTGGAAATTAATGATTTGTTCCCTCACTTCTCCTATAAATACCATGACATTATCTCATTCATTTCATTTCCAAATCCTCCCCAACGATGTTATGATCTATTTACCTCCCTATAAATTCTCCCAAGAATCCATTAATCCTCCCAAGGTCCCGACCTTCAAGCTTTCGAAGTAACTCTTTAAGTTAAGGAAATCTTTCACCCTCCTCTTTTAATCCATGACTTCCTTTTTGTTTTGTCTTCTAGTTTCCATCTATTTATGTGTTGGGTATGTTCTTATATGTTCTAATTACTGTCCATTTCATTTCTAATTGTTTATAGAACCTTTTCGCTCCAATTAATTTGTTTTCTGAATTTTTAAGTGACGTCGTTAGGCTACCGAATTTATCATTAAAAAAATCACATCTTATCTTCTCTTTCATTTTTCTTTTTCATCTGGTATGTCATTCAAATACCCATACCATGATCTTATTATGTACCCATCCAATATTATGAATTATTTTTGAGTGTTTTATCCTTTTCCCAATTCTTTTCAATGTTTTCAAATACCATGTTATATAGCCATTATGCTGGAGAAATTTCTCCTAAAAATTTCTATCTCTTTCTATCAAGAAATTCTATTGTTTTATTTATGTGAATACCCAGACCTATTTCATTTCAATGGTTGTTCATAAATATATAAATATGATATATTGAATTTTTTAATTGACATACACAAATATTTAACTTCTTTTCCATGGGTTATAAATGACATAATGATTATATTGTTTAAGAACTTGTAAAACGTCAGGATCATGAAATGAAATGCATTTATTTTATTCTCCATGCGATATTTATGAAATTTTTGATTATGATCAATTTGGATCACATGAATGTAAATACATATTAAGTGTGCGCCCTGATAGTTCTCAAATGCATTGGGTAATGAATTAATCTCCAGAGATGACAAGGTTCACGAAACCATGGTGAACAACATTGGTAATTTTTATGACACCTTGGGGATTAACCTTGGTGATATGTTCATGAATTTCTAAATGAAATATTTTTTCCACATATTCATGTTATGTTTCATGTTATTTTCATTATGATATTCCTATACTCCCATTTCTCATGCCTATATTTTTATTCAAGTTCTTATTGACATTACAAGTACAGTGATTCCCTTGTTTACCCTTACTAGGCTCTCTGCTCACCCTTTACATTGAAGTATGTCTCCAGGATATGAGAAAGAATAATTTTAAAATGGATGAAAATATGATGAAGCCTTAAATGTGGATTAGAAGAATGTTTTATGTTTTTTTCATGTTTTATGTCCTTGATTTCCAAGACACTAGACATTAAAGATCCTCTGTATATAAAATGTAATGAGAAGTTATGTAATAAAAAGGCGGGATGCCATAGTTGGTATCAAAGGATAGTTTAGTTATATATAGAAATTAGTATATATTAAATTTAATAATAACCCTATAGAAAATTATAAATATACGAAAATTTCCTTGTATTTTGGTGTGGATTGAGTAGGTGGTTTATCCAGGAAATACATCTCTATATGGATACAAGCAGGTAGAGGTGCCTCTGGAACATATGTACATAGGGGTAAAACTCGAAAAAAATGCTTTGAGCGAGACTCTAATGGGAACTGGTACACGATAACAGGCATTACTGCCCTCTTAGTTATGACACTCTCGGGGGATAAGTTTGGTTAATCACAATATTTTTACGAATCATTACAAAGGAATTATTGATAAATGTAATGGTCTAAGCATTAAGTTTGATGACATAATATCCATTATAGTTAAATGATTCATAAATGAAATAAGTTTCTCACTAAGGTTTTATTATTTTAGAAAATGGTGGGTAATATGAGGAACCGTGAAACTGGTGACCACAGTGAACCATGTGATGAAGACCCTCCGATGGAATCCCGAATGGAAACATTCATGCGAATGATGATCCAACTGACTGAAGTTATAGGAAATAACATGAATCAAGCCGAGAGGCCAATATCACCACAAAGGGAACAACATTTTGTTGAGTCCTTTATGCGTCAATGACCACCAACAATCAGTGGATCGACTGTCCCATTGATTGATGAGCAGTGGATCATCTCCATAGAGAAGATCATTTCTCTGCTATGATGTTCAGAGAAATAGAAGATCGACCTGGCTGTCTATCGCTTAGAATGGGAAGCTAATAAGTGGTGGAAACCGATTAAAAACACAAGGAGAAGTTTGGAAGTCGAAGCTATGGAGTGGAAATAGTTAAGAGGTATCTTTTTCAGTAAGTATTTCTCTGGTTCCATGAGAACAAGAATGGAGGAGGTGTTTGCCAAGCTGAAGCAAAAGGAGAATGAATCTATGGGAAGCTACAAGATGAACATCACAAGGCTTTCACAATATACCTCTATCATTTTCATAGATCTAAATGGTAAGGTTGATATATTCTTCTATGGACAAAGACCTCTTATACGGAAAAATCTAGCCAACTGAGACTATGATAGCTATGAGATTATTGTGAAGAGTGCGATGAAAGTCGAGATGGAGTTTGATAAGATGGAGTAGTCCCATAAATAAAATGACAAGAAGAGATCTATGGAGACCAACATAGGTAGGACTTTAGATTAGGGAAGAGGAGGAAAGAAAGTGAAACTTTCCAAGTGTAATAAATGTGGGAAGAACCATTCAGGGAATTGCCTGCTCTAGAGATGGAAATGCTACAAGTGTGAAAAAGATTTCCATATTGTGAGGAATTATCATAGTGATATGAAACCTCATCTTCCTAACACAAAGGAAATGAGGAAGTTGGTGCATTCCCTACCTAATGTCCAGTGCTTTAATTGTGAAAAACTTGGGCACTTTTCCAATGACTATCCAAATCCGAGTGCAGTGATGGGGAACCAATGTCAACCTTAGAAATGTCCAAGGGAGAAAGGCTGTGCTTTTTCTATCACAATAGCTGATGTTGAAGCTCCAATTGATGTGGTAATAGGTACTGTTGTTGTTCTCTCAAAGATAACAAATACTGTTTTTTATTCTGGTTCTACGTATTCCTTTATTTCCTCCAAGTTGGCAAAGAATTTTAAAATCAACCCCTTGTTTTCTAAAAGTAGAGTTATTAGTCATGTCTCCTGGTGGTATTATCCAAGCATCATCAGTGTTTATATACTCCAGTATCTACTTTGGTGAGCACAATATTATCACAAATATAGTAGTCATTCCCATGCTAGAATGTGATGTTATACTAGGGATGGACTTGCTCTCAAATTATAATGCTAAGATCAATTGTAGAAGTAAGAAAATATTAATATTCTTGAATGAAAAATCTACTGTTATCTTCCAAGGAGAGATATATCAACCTGATCAATATCTAAAAGACCCCCATATATCCTTCTTTATGGAGTTGATGGATGAAGAGGAAAATGGAGATGAGATTTTAAGGATAAAAAATGTCCCTATCATCCAGGAATACTTTTATGTATTTCTTGAGGAGTTACCCGGACCTCCCCGAGAAATATAGGTAGAGTTCTCCATTGAACTCATACTTGGATCTCTCCAATATCAATGACCCCTTATAGGATGTAAAATATGGAGCTGGAGGAATTAAAGAAAAAACTCCAAGATATTTTGGAGAATGGGTTTATCCAACTGAGTGTGTCTCCATGGGGAGCAACAGTTCTCTTTGTGAAGAAGAAGGATGGATCAATGCGGCTATTCATTGATTCTAGCGAACTAAATGGGATCAGAGTAAAGAACAAATACCCTCTTCCAAGAGTTGATGACTTATTTAAACAACTTCATGGGACTCAATTCTTCTCTAAGATTGAAATTTGATATGGTTATGATCAATTGAGGGTGAAGAAAGAAGATATTCTAAAAACTAACTTTCAATCAAGATATGGGAATTATGAGTCTGTTGTTATGCCCTTTGGACTGACTAATGCACCTACTATTTGTATCGATTAGATGAAAATAGTCTTTAAGGACAACCTTGAAAATGTTGTGGTTGTCTTTATTGATGATATTCTTATATATTCCAAAAATACTAAGGATCATGAAGATCATATAAGGGTTATTTTGAAAACTCCACGGAAGGAGAGGCTTTTTGGAAAGTTTATTAAATGTGAATTCTAGTTACAACAAGATTCTTTATTAGGAAACATTTTTACCAATGAAAGAATCATAGTTGACCCTATAAAGACAAACGTTTTGGAGGAGTGGCTTTATCCTACAACAATAACTGATATTTGAAGTTTCCTTGGATTGGATGTATATTTAAGGGGTTTTGTGAAAAGCATTTCATGACTTTCTAATCCACTAACCAGGTTAACTTGAAATGGGGTCATGTTCCTCTAGACAAAAGAGTGTGAGAAATGTTTCCAAGTGCTGATGAAGAGATTGGTTACTTCACCCATGTTAACTCTTCCCTCAAGTGGAGAAGGATTCATTATTTTTAGCAATGCTTCCCTCAAAGGGCATGGGTGCGTCCTCATGAAAAATGACAATGTCATTTCTTTTGGATCTCGACATTTGAAGACTCATGAGATTAGCTATCCCATACAGGATCTGGAGATGGCTGCTATCATTTTTTGCTCTGAAGATAATAAGGCACTATCTCTATGGGTAGAAATGTGATATATACACATACCATCAAAGTTTGAAATATATTTTCCCACAAAAGGAATTGAACATGAGACACATGAGACAATTGGAACTTCTCAATGACTATGATTGTAAAATTCATTATCACCCCAGAAGAGCAAACAATTTTGCTGATGGATTAAATTATAATGACCCAGTTGTTCTTTACATGATGAGGATTCAAAAAGATCCTTTGATCAATGACAAAGTAAAGTTGGACATGGGAATTATAAGGGAAGGGACATCATCAACCCTAACCAAAATGATTTCTAAACCATTGTTACTAAAGAATATCAAGAAAGCTCAGAAAGAAGATCATTTTTATAGAATATGTTTGAGGCTGTAAAGGAAGGGATGTTTCCTGAGTTAAATGTAGAACCAGAAGGTGTACTAAAATTTTGTACCAGAATATGTGTTCTATCTATTCTGTAAATAAAGAAGGAGTAGATGGATGAAACATATATCTCTACTTTCTCTATACATCCTGAATGAAACAAAATGTATAGGGACCTTCTTGATCATTATTGGTCGGATAATATCAAAAGGGAGATTGCTGACTACACATTAAGTTTCCTGGTATGATAGCAAGTGAAGGCAGAGCGACAACGTCCTAAAGGGTATTGAAACGGTTACCCATACCCGCTTGGATATTGGAAAATATCACAATGGACTTCATCACTGGTTTCCCGAGAACATAGAAAGGAAACAATGCCATATGGGTTATTGTGGACCGTCTCACCAAGACTGCCAATTTTGTCTCCATTAGGGAATATTTATCTCTTGATCAACTTGCCAGGATTTACCTGAAAGAAGTGGGAAGGCTTCATGGAGTTCCACTTTCTATCAGATCTGGTCATGATCCAAGGTTCACATCAAAATTTTGGACAAGTCAATAACATGCTCTGGGAACTAAATTTAATTTCTGTATGGCCTATCACCCCCAAACTAATGGCCAATCTGAAAGGACTATTCAAACACTCAAGGACATGCTGAGAACATGCTCAACGGAATTTAAAGGTTGATGGAATCAACATATCCCTTTAGTTGAGTTCTCTTACACGAATTGCTTCCACTCGAGCATTCAAATGGAACCCTATAAAGCACTATATGGGAAGAAATGTAGAGTTTCTACTTCATGGGATGAATTTGGTGAGAGAAAGCTTCTTGGGCCAGATCTTGTCCAAGAGATGACTGAAAAGGTCCATGCCATCCAACAACACATTAAGGCTGCTCAGAGTCAGCAAAAGAGCTATGTTGACAAACATCGAAGGTACTTGGATTTTTATGTTGGTGGCAAGGTCTTTCTTTTAATTTCACATTGGGAGAGAGTCATGAGGTTTGGGAAGAAAGGGAAGCTCAACCCTAGGTACATTGGCCCCTATGAAATCTTTTATCACGTATGAGCAGTGGCCTATCGGCTTGCACTCCTTCTAAATCTAGCACAAGTTCATGATGTCTTCCACATATCCCACTTGAGGAAGTACATACCTGACCCTTCGCATGTACTAAACCTAGAGGTGGTGCAACTGGAACATGAACTCTCTTATGAGGAGCATCTGGTGGATATCTTGGATTGTGGAGACAAGGTTTTACACAACAAGACTGCCCACCTTGTTAAGGTGTTATGGAAGAACAAAAAATATGAAGAAGCCACATGGGAACCTGAGGAATCAGTGAGATAGAAGTAACCACACCTTTTATCTACTTAGAGTACAAATTAAAATTTTGGGGAAGAAATTTATTAAGGGGGGAAGAATGTAATGACCCGAACTTTTGAATAATTTTTTTTTCTATTTTTGTGTGTTATTTTATTTTATACTCAACAAAAAATTTCATTTATTTAATGAAAAGAGTATAATTAAAATGATACAGTTTGGTTTTTAATTTTATATGACAGTTGGTCAATATAACCTTTGGAAACTAAACTCTTAATGATGTGATTATTATTTTTAAAAACAAGTTAACTTGGTTACAGAATGAAGATTCGATAGCCTCATCCAGTAGTCTGTGGCCGTTCGAAGCCCATATGATGGAACATTGGATGGAAGAAGCAACCCTAGTCTTTTCTTTTCATGGTGATGTTTCTAAGTCTCAAATTTCCATATAAAAATATGATGAATATTATTGGTGAATTTTGAAAAAATAATATTTTAAAATATTTTATTAGACCTTAAATAATTAATAATGTGTACAGATTTTCAAAATATGGCCTTTTATAGTTATATTCAGTAAAAAAATTTATATTCTAATAAGAGAAACATAATTTTTGATGAATAGTAAATTAGTAATAGTAATTTTACCCTTATTTATAGTAATATGAGAAAATAGATAAGTAACTTCACTTAAGAAAGTATTTATACAGCTTAGTAATTTTTATTAGTTAATGTGATTTGACAAAATAAGTAAATAATGGTTTCAAAAATTATTAATTAAGTATTAGTTTTTTGTGTGAATAGTGTGTTTATTTAAAAATTTAATTAAAAAATATTTAGAAAGTTATTTTAATAAAATGAATTTCATTTTTGGATTCAGAGCATCGATATTTGGTTAAGGAGAATTTTTACAAATTTTCTTAAACAACTGGATTTTAAGGGAATAGTGTATTTATTTAAAAATTATATTAAATATATTTAGAAAATTATTTTCATAAAATGATGTTCATTTTTGAGTTCAGAAAATCGATATTTGGTTAAGGTGAATTTTTGAGATTTTTCTGAAACAACAATATTTTCTGTGAATAGTGTTTTTTAAAACTAAATTAAAAATATTTAGAAAATTATTTTCAAAACATGGAGTTCATTTTTGAATTCATAGAATCGATATTTGGTGAAGGTTAATTTTTGTGCTTATTCTGAAACAATAGAATTTTTAGTGCATAGTAAAAATTACAGTTTTGAGTTTCAGGTGTTTAATGACATAATTAATGATGTAATAAGTATTTAATAATTCTGGTCTACTTATGAATAATATTATATTCTATTATATTTCCCAAGTGGCCAATACCTTGGTAAAATACTATGGGAATGCCCATGGTTTTTTCAATACCACTGATGAGGTGTCTCTTGGAAATTAATGATTTGTTCCCTCACATCTCCTGCAGATACCTTCCCATTCCCTCATTAATTTCATTTCCAAATACTCCCCAATGACGATATGGTCTCTTTACCTCCAATGGAATCATCCCATGGTTCTCTCATGTCTCCCATGGTCCCATATTTTAGGTTTTCGAAGTTACTCTTCATGGTAATGGAATCTTTCACCATCCTCTTTTAAGCCATGACTTTTTTTATGTTGTTTCATCTAGTTTACATCTATTTAGTTTGACAGTATGTTCTTATAAGTTATAATTACCATCCATTTCATGTCTAATTGTTGATATACCCTTTCCTCTCTCATCACGTTGTTTTATGAATTTTTAAGTGATGTCGTTAGGCTGTCGAATTTCTCGTAAAAGAAATCACATCTTCTCTTATCTTTCATGTTTCCTTTTCATGTGGTATGTCATTAAAATATCCATTCCATGATATTATCATGTTCCCATAATGTCTTATAAATTATTTATGAGTGTCTTACCCTTGTCCCCACTCTTTTCAATGTTTTCTAAAACCATCTTATATAGTCGTTATGCTGCAGAAATGTTTCCACAAAAATTCTATCTCTTTCTCTCTAAAAATTGCCTTGTTTTATTTATGTGAATACCCAGTCCAATTTCATTTCAATGGATGTTAATAAATATATAAATATGATATATGTTATTCTTTAATTGGCATAAATATAACCCTCACACCCTTTCCATTGGTTAAAAATGACATAATGATCTTATTTTTAAGAACTTTTAAAATGACACGATGTTGAAATGAAACCCATTTCATTTATTATCCATGGGTTATTTATGAAATGTTTGATTATGATCTATGTGGATCAAATAAATTTAAATACATATTAAGGGTGTTCCCTGATAGAGAACTAATCAATTGGGTAAAAAATTAATCTCTAGAGATGACAGGTTTCATGATACCTTGGTGAACAACCTTAGTAATTTTTATGACACATTGGTTATGAACCTTGGTGATATGTTCATGAATGTATAAATGAAATGTTGTAGCCACATATTCACATTATGTTTCGAGTTCTTTTCATTATTATATTCTTATAATTCTATTTCTCATGTCTTTGTGATTTTATTCATGTTCTTATTGATATCACAAGTACACTTATTCCCTTATTTACCTTTACTGGGCCTTCTGCTCACCCTTTACGTTGATGTATGTCTGTAGGATATGAGACACAATAATAGTACATAAGATGATCATATGATGAAGCCTTGAAATTGTATTAGGAGAATGTTTTATGTTGGTTTCATTTTTTATGTCCCTGATTTCCTAGAAACTAGATTTTAAAGATCCTCTGTTTGTAAAATGTAATGAGAAGTTATGTAATAAAAAGGCAGGATTCCATAGTTCTAATGCAAGGAATCTATATCAAGAATTCATAGATTCTATAAATCTTGCATATTATGAACTCCCGACCACATCCATGTGGGATACTGGTTCATCATTGTCCAACAATAATGGTTCACCATCATCGGTGACTAGGAAAACAAATATATCTGGTTCTTTTACATCTTTTGAGATCATACAAAGTAATTGTGTTTCTGGAACCTCTTCCATAGAAACCTATGTAACTCGTTAATGTACCAACTTTTATGTATTTTGGGTATCAAATTCATCGAATTTAATCTATCTCCCACTATCCTTTTTGAGTATCTACTATCTCTTATGAAATACGACTTGTATTGTGACAATCACATTCTTCTCTGAAGGGTTATATAGGTAATATCCATTCTATTCCTTTGGATATCCTATAATGATACACCTCATTCTATGAGGGGAAAGATTGCTTCCGAATAAGGCCTTAAAAACTTTCTTGAATCAACATACTCGTGTGTACAACAAAATAGGTTTCTTTCCATTCAATAAATAGATGGAATTCCATTTCATTCCTTAGTTGGATCTCAGTTTTATGTGTATGATGTAGTTTGTAATGCATATCCCCAATAAGATAATGGAATATCTGCATGACACATCATCAACCTCACTGTTTATAACAAGGTGAAGTTCCTCCATTCACTAACACCATTCCACTATGGTGTATTAGGAGGAGTGAGTTGATATAGAATCCCAAACTCCCATAAAAGGTCGATGAACTCTTGGTTCATATACTCTCCAGCTTTATCTAATCTAAGTTTCTATACCTTTTTACCAATATGATTCTCAACATAATTATTTAATTCCATAAATTTCTCCAAGGACTCTTACTTATACCTCATTATGTAGATGAAGTCATATCTTCTCAAATCATAAAAAAACATAATGATGTATGAATTTTCACCTCTAGATTCTACTAGAAATGGTCAACACATATCTATGTGCACCAATCCTAGAATCATTGTGGCCCTTTAACCCATTACCGAGAATGTTAGCTTGGTCATTTTCACTTGTAAACAATAATAAAATCTATCAATTGGTTTTAGCTCAGTAGATTCTAAATAAACATCTAGGTAGATCCTTTTCAAGAGATTCTCATTTACATTAATGAGACGATGATGCCACAATTGGGTGTAGTGTGAGTCATGTGAGATTGTATTGTTACCAATTTCCTACACAAGGTTTTCAAAATTTAATTCAAACAAACCATTATTTAAATTCCCTATAGCATAACATACATTGGTCATATAAAATAAGTAAACCTTATTTCAACACATGAAAATAAATCCATCCACATCCATACATGGTACAAAAATTATGTTCACGGTAACACTAGGAACATAATAATAGTTATGTAAGACCAAAAACACCCTAGTTGGAAATGGGAGATGGTAATTAAAAAATACCAGTATAACCAACCTCAGGCCATTGGCAACTCTAAGATCCACCTATCCACTAGAATTATTTCTAGATATACTTGTTTCTTGAGCTTGATTATAGATGTGAGCCCCACAAGCTATAATTAATACCCAATGTATAGAATTAGAAATATTACACTAAAAAACACACCTATAGAGTCCCTACGATTCTGGGTGTAGTTTCTCTTCCAGTGTCCTATCATACCACATGACAAACACATCACATATTATTTTTTGACCTACCTCTGGATCTCCCCCTTATTGGAGGGATGATTCTCAAAGGCTTCATACCATTTATAAATCCTTGGACCCTTTTCCTTGTCCTTCCTTATCTTATTCACCATTAAGTATTGTGGGTTTTTTCATGCCCCATGTCCTTATATACATAGATAATTAAGATCAGAAGTTATGATATACTATTCTAAATATAAATCACGTTGTAGTAGACAATAAAGCTAGATAAGGTCTTGGGAAGTAATGATAGGATAAGATATTTATGCAACAAATATAAAAATATAATCCCTAATATTCCCATGTGTTCAATGTATTCTATAAGCAACACTACATGTGAAATAACTGGTGTAGTCTCTCCAAGCATAGTCATGAAAAAAGCATTTGATATCTCACATCAATTCTGTCTCACCTTCTCTTGATAATGTTCCTTAGATTGAAACATCATTCTATACACATCCATATATTCATGTTGCTTCAATATCTCATTAGACATGGCTAATAGCATGAAAAATTGGACATTTTTTTCATCATACAAATGTTTCATATACAGAGATATTTCATCATCATTGGTCTTGCTTCAAAGTAAAATAGGAATCAGATCCTCTAGCACATACAATTTCATAATGTGGCATTAGGTGATTCATAAACGCCTCTGCCACTCAAGGAAATTAGTTCCAGTGAGAAGGTTTTCATTCTCTAGTATGCTTCAAAATGATATGTTTGAATACATTTCTCATGTAGTTTCTAAAAAATAAGATGTGGAAATATTTTATAACGTATCCTGATAAAACTATGACAAATAAATAAATTAATACTTATTAGTCTCCCACTATTTTATTAAAATTCAATATCCCTCACCATTGAAATCAGAATATTTTGTTGACTATATATTCTAGTGGAGGAGATCAATATTGACCTTTGGATTACCCCAACCAGGGATGTTCATGAAACATGAAGAGTTTTAGATTTAAATTCAAAATTCCATCTTCAGTAACTCACAACTCCTTGATCTGCTAAGAGGACTACCCAGTCCTGAAATCCTTATATTTTTTATTTCTTCAACATTTTCCTATTGGTCACACCATGTCCTACTATGGTAGTGAACACTTGATGTGAACCAAGAAAATTCAACCCAAAACCTTTAATTATAATTCAACTATAATTGAAAGGCACCCCATCTTTTGTTTTCAAGCACATTGAATAATTGTTCGATTCAATCCTAAATTATGGAAGGCCATACCGATATAATATTTATTTGTGGGGTTTTATCAATATACATAAATTTCCATTTTTTTATCTTTCCTATGTGTTTTAAAATATTAAGTGGGATATATTTACATGATTAAACATGTATAAAATAATATTTACGTATAATCTTGTGTAATTTTATTTCCATATTTCATTATTTAAAAATTCATTAATTGTTTTATCGCGACAAAACACCCACAATAACTAAACCATGAAACTGATAGATATAAAATAAATGGAATGATCATGATTATATTTTATTTGTTATTTTTATAGAATTTGATAAAATAACCAAATACCTAAGAGAGAAAACACCTTGAATCTTTTAGGTTCATGTTTTGCAGCTTTCTACCTGCCCGCCTATGTATCTCCTTAGGTTGGTTTCACCATAGATCCTAAATTGTACTACCTTAACTATCTTGGGAGCTCCACCTATTACATATTCATTTATCTGACATGCTGATGAAGGGTAAAATGGGGTTTTACATAAATGAAACCTTGGGTATGCATGCTCGGTATATTAATGAAGTGAAGGATCGCATGATAAAAAATTTAATTTAATTAAATAAATTAAAAAAAGCATCCATATTCATAGGTTTTGGTCTATGTAACAATGTTATATCTACAAGGCTGAATACCCTGAGAGGGGGGGGGGGAGGGGGTGAATCATGGTATGACTAATTTAAAATTAAAGCTTGTTCTGATCTTGTTATGCTATTAAGAAAAACACTCTTCTCTCCCTTTCCTATTACACAATATAAACAGAAAGTAAAGCAAGAAAAAGACACATCAATTTTACTTGGTTCACCGATAAGGGCTACATCCAAGGAGCATACGCCGACAAGTTTCCGGTTGTACCAAATTCCACTATACTTCACTAGCTATGGATAACAAGGTTTGGGCACAATCACTATGTCTCAGGCTTACTGCCGTTACATGTTTTTGGGTTTGCTCACTACTTTCCCAAGGGCTACTCCCTATTTCTCTCTCTCTGGCTCACTGCCAGTGGAGAGGATCACCTTCTTCCACTTCTATTTCTCACTGCTCTATAGGGAATCCATTCAGAGTTTATAGACCTATAGGTCTCTTCATTTTCATGAAATAATGCACCATCCTCTGTATGTAGATGCCCTGTTGAAGTCCAACATTCACCCGCTGATGAATCTCACATTGCACCGGGTGTGCCGAGAAACCTCAAATTTTACGCGCAACCTTTACTGAGCCTTACGCGTAATTCCTTTACCTTGAATGAAATTGAATTTTCACGCAACACCCCTTTTACGCGCAACCTCCAAATTTTACTTGCAGCCTCAAAACTGCCTTGCGCATAATTTTCCTGACATGCGCGAAATCCTCTTTTCACGCAACACCCCTTTTACGCGCAACTGACTTCTTTTGCACGCAGCCTTAGATTTTCGCGCAACACCAGAATTTATGCCCGAACTTAATGTTTATGAGAAACTCCCTTGCAAACTTAAATTTCACAGACCAGATCTCAGACATTTTCCATGACTTGAACTCCATTGAATGGAGGGGGGTCACTTCATATTAATAGGAAAAATTGACCCCGTGTGAAAAACCATCCTTGAGTGTGTAATTATCTTTGAGTGAGAAAAACAAAGCTTCTGCATTATACCATTTTTCAAGCACTGCTCTTATATTTCGCGCACCTTATGCCTTTCCCATTTTTCTAACTTCGGACCTCGAAACACCTCTTGTGTGAAAAACATCATCCCTCTATTTCACGCATCCTGCACATATTGCATGCACCGTGCAATTATTTCACACATCCCAGTGATTTTTTATGCCACACATACTTCTTCGCGCACCACTACAATTTTGCGCACACCTCCCTTTGCCAAAAACAAATCTATCTATTTTCTGATTTTAAGGCCCAAAAATTTGGAAAACACTGGAAAATGGTGCCACCTTGTATCTGCTCTTTTTGTACTGCCTCTAGATCATCCATTCCTTTTTCAAGGTTCTTCAATCAATCATGGATTGTTGAAAGCATCCCTTGAAACTGAAAAATTACCATGTAAACCCCCTTTTTCGACACAAACATATATCATGGCCTAGATTGTCAACAAAGACAACAAGGAGGCGTTCTTTGTTAACAAACACAATCACCTCAAAAATGCCTCAATAGAGACATGAGGGATTTTTTCCCAACAATCTCCCACTTTTGGTTTGTTGATAACTCTTCTAATAAAATTTCCCTACACATTGATATCTCATTAATGCTCTTTCTAGCTGCTACCACCATTCATCTCTTGTGATTCTGATAGCGTTCAATGATTCACTTAACACATACTCTACGCCCACATGAGCAATGCTCGGTGTGATAAACAAGACTAAATTAAAAGATTCTCAATGTATCACTTCATTGCGGACACCAACCTATGATACCAAACTGATACCAATTGCAAAACTGTTACCAATTGTTGAATCACTCTAATACCAATTGGTGATAGTTGGAATGCTTCTCACACCATCCCAACACATCTATTCTGCTTTTATCACGATCCTAATTAGCGTGATATCTATTCTTTTATCGATAAATTATAGCATCATCAGCTTTAATTCGCTCCCCCTTTCTCATTTATCCCCCTTTCTGGATGCTCCACCTATTAGCTTCTCCCCATATCATTTATGATTTATCAAACTGCCGCACTGTCTCCCCTTTGAACAATCACTATTTTCTCCCCCTTTGTCTACGAACCCAAATGTCACTCCTTTGTAGTCTTTAACAGAGTAGTGAACACATATCATTACATCAGGAAAAAACACACATCATACCTCTAGGAGAGGGGGTCCCACATCAATACTCTTTTAAGTGCAGGGAGTCGACTAAACTCCCAGAACCAGTCGATGCCTCTCAAAAGCTTCCTTGAGTAAGGCCTTTGTCAGAATGTCTGCAACCTGTAGCTTTGTAGGCATGTACTCTAACTTCACGATTCCCTTCTCAGCTTTCTCATTGATAAAATGATATTTTATCTCAATGTTATTTGTCCTTGAGTGATGGACGTGATTTTTACTGAGATTTATAGCACTTGAGTTATCACACTGGATTCCGATCGGATACTTCACTTCAAATCCCATATCTTCAAGCTGCTACTTCATCCATAATAACTGTGTGCATGCTTGAGTGGCTACAATATACTCAGCTTCCACGGTGCTCAATGAAATGAAATATTTCTTCTTTATAAGCCAATAAATACACAATCCACCAAGATAGAATTCACCACCTGACATTGATTTTCTATCAACCGCTGAATCGGCCTAATCTGCATCAGTATATCCCAATAACTCTGTCTCAGATTTCTCAGTTTATGTCAAGCTGAAATCCATTGTGCCCCGGATATATTGAAATATTCTTTTCACTACAATCATATGACATTCCTTTGGATCACTCTGATATCTCCCTGCTTGGCATGTGGAAAATACAATATCAGGCCTTGTTGCGGTCAAGTATAGCAAGTTCTCAATAATTTTCCTGTATTCAGTAATATTAACTGCCTTGCCATCATCATCCTTTGATAATTTCATCCGGGTAACAATTGGAGTCCTCATCTACTTGGAATTATCCATTCCAATCCATCTCAAAACCTCCTTGGCATATTTGGATTGAGAAATGAAAGTTCCATTAGTTCCTTTTGTCACCTGTAAGCCAAGGAAAAATGTTAGCTCTCAAATCATTGACATTTCAAACTCATTTTTCATGAATTCAGAAAACTGTCTGCATTGAGATTCATCTGATGCACCAAAAATTATGTCATCGACATTCACCAGCACCATCATCCTTTGATTACTGTCATTGCTGAAATAGATATTGTAATCAACTCCTCCATGATGGAAACCAATCTTTTTCAAGTACAAATCAATCCATGAGTACCATGCCCTTGGTGCTTGTTTCAGCCCATGCAATGCCTTCTTCAGCCTGCAAACTTTGTTATCATCCTCTTGAAAGAGAAAAACATTTGGCTGCTCAATATACAATTCCTCTTCCAGGACACCATTCAATAATGCGAATTTGACATCCATCTGGAACACTTTGAACTTTCTTTGCACTACTATGGCCAAAAATAATTTGATTGTCTCTAGCCTTGCTACCGGTGCAAATGTCCCATCAACATCTATTCCCTCTATCTGGGAGTATCCTTTGCACACTAGCCGCGCTTTTTTCCGAATCACTATGCCATATTCATTCATATTGTTGCGATAGAACCATTTAGTTCTGATGACATTCTTGTCTGATGGCCTCGAAACAATCTCTCATGTCTGGTTCTTCTCATTCTGATCAAGATCTTCATTCATAGCCTGATCCCAGTTTTCATCTTCAGCTGCATCGGACAAACATTTCGGCTCCACCTGAGATAAAAATGATTTTTTTGTGATAACTTCATTCTTTGAGTCTGAAATGGAGCTATGTGATACACCAATGATATTCTGCCTATCAATTTCAGCTCGAATCTTTGGCTTCTTGGCAGATTCAGATTTTGTTTCCTCTTGCTCATCATCAGTATCTTCTTCTGAGTCAGCCTTGGCCACTTCTACTCCCCCTGTGTTGCTTAACTCATCATCAATTTCATCTAGAAACTTTTAACTAATTCGCTGAGTATTATGTTCATTTTGTACTATAGTGACATCATTTCTCTCAATAATATTTCCCAACGTCTTGTTGAAGCATTTATATTCTTTGCTTTTCCCTGAGTATCCAAGGAATATCCCCTCATCTCCTCGTGCCTCAAACTTCCTGTGAATTTATTTGTTGAGAATGAAACACTTAATTACAAAGATTCAAAAGCATTTCAACGTTTGATTCTTTCCGTACCATAGTTCATACAGAGTCTTCCTTTGCCTCGGACTCAACAGAGACCGGTTTGAAACATAGACCGATGTCAAAACTACTTCCTTCCAAAATTTCTCGGGTAGGTCGTTATTAATAAGCATCGTTCTGGCTATGTTGTTGATGATCCAATTTCTACATTAAACCACTCCATTCTGTTGGGGAGTTATTACTGATGAAACTTGATTCCTTATCCCATGTTTCTCGATATAGTTTTCAACTTGAATGTTTGTGAATTTCGTACCGTTATCAGTACGAAACCTCAGAAATTTCTGCCCAAGCATCTTTTCTGATTCCCTCCTATACTGCTTTATGCAACTGAACACCATTGTCTTATGGGTAATGACAAGTACCCAGGCCATTCTGCTATAATCATCAATTAAAAGGGCATGGTACCTTTGTCCATTTATGGCTCGTGGTGAGATTGGTCCACAAACATCTGCATGTACCAGTTCGAGCACTCTGGTTGATTTCTATTCCTTTGGCCTATATATTTTTCTGATGATCTTCCCTTGTTTACAAGCATCGAATATATGAATATGATCACATGATAGTTTGGGAAGGTCTCTAGCAACATCATACATTACCAGATCTTTCATAGATGGTTGTCATAGATGACCAAGTCGCTAATGCCACATCTGGTTTTCTTCCTTTCTGGATGAAAGAAATATATCTTCTTCCCCACTTACAAGGTAAATATTTACCTCTATCTTTTTCCTTGAAAAACAACTACTCCATATTTTCCCATGACAGTACAGGTCTTCTTGGTAAACCGTATTGAATGCCCTAAGTCACACAATTGAATGACACTGAGCAAATTGCGACTAAGACCTTCTACAACCAAGACATCAGCACGTCTGATTTCTTTTCCACCAAACATATCATTTCCTGATCCAATTATCTTCAGTCATTCATCATTTACAAACTTTAAAACTCCTACATTGTCATATTTTATGCCTGTAACCAGATCCTTGTTTCCTTTCATGTGAGACGTACAACCACTATCAAGAATCCACACACCAAAATGATATGTTTCTTTAATGGAAATTTCATCAATGACTTCGTTCTCTGCCCTCTTCTTCTTGGTCCATATTTTTGTCTCCATACTCAGTATAGATTGAGACTCATGATGATTCTCAGAGTACGATGGAACAGCTTTATCTTGCAGAGATGTAAAGCTGTTCTGAACTTTTAACTCACTTGTCGGTTTATTGATATACTGCTTGCGATCATTTTGATTCTACTTTGGCACATTTCTATAAATGGTCGAAATGTAGTACCTATCCATGTGGCCAAATCCTCTGCACCAAAAATAGTGTCCTTCGAAATATGTTCTGGAAAACTGTTCTCTGTTTGGCTGCCACCCATGTTCTCATTCCCTTCTATATCTCTTGGCTATGGAACACACATACTGTGAATGTCTCATCTCCCCACAACAATAACACCTGATATATGGTTCATTCCTGTGTGTCACTTCATCACTACGATTTTCCCTTTGGGATCTATGAATATATTGATTTTTATTTGTGCCCAAATCAACCTTCAACTTCGGGACGGGTGCTTGCAGTCTGACCTCAATTGTCACAGATTTTTGTTTCTAATTATGCCCTAAAACAACCTTAACTTCTGAGCTCAATTGATTCTTCTTCCCTGATGTAGTACTAGGCTCCTATTTCATCTTTTTAGTCTTTGTAACAACCTGCCTTCCAAGGAATGTGTTAGGAATCAATGTTTTTTCCTGGTCTTTGACTTTTCTCCGCATACCGACAACTTCCTCTTCATGCTCTTCGTTACGCTTGATGTGATCTTTCACTTTTCTGTTCAAGCCATCGATCTCCCTTTTTTGTTCTTCAATTTTGAGCTTGTGATCATCATCCTTTTTTGTGCTCTCTAGCCTCGAAGACATAAGGTTCTCTATTTCTTTTACTATCTCATACTTCTTTACTTCCTTCTATTGCATTTAGAGTTTGGCATCATGTACCACTTTGTTGGCTTCATTTGTTTTTGCTCTCCAAATATCTATCTCTTCAAGAGCTACTTCTAATTCAGCATCCATGTCAACTCTACCTTCAATTTCTTCTTCTTCTTCACCAGTGTCGGTTTCTTCCTTTTCTTGAGCACTACCGACAACAGCCACAATTGCATTTTGTCCATGATATTTTAAATTTTCAAACTCCTCAACCTCTTCATCCTCAGACTCATCTGAAAATTCTATTTTTTTTGAAAGAAGATTCTTCTACTTGAAGAAATCTCTCTTGAATTGTTTCTTCCCTTTCACAAATTCTGAAGGCTTATTCTTGGGAATTTCGACTTCATCATCATCATTATCATGAAACTTTTTGGGGAACCTTGCCGTAATATGACCAACCATTCCACATCGAAAACACTCTAGTGGATGTTTCCCATTAAAATTTCCTTTTCCTCTTTGATGATTTGAAGAAAGGAATGAAATCACCTCATTTGTCTCTTCTTCTTTCTGAGAATCTTCAATGGTGAGCTTCTTCATGGCCTTAAATGCCATCTCTTTGGATTTACCCTTTTCCACAGCCTCGTTATCATCATTCCTCATTTCATATGCAACCATGGTACTGTGTAAATTATCCAATGTCAGCTCATTGGGATCTCAATCTTCCAGTATCGAAACTTTCAGATTGAACCGAGGTGGAAGCATCCTCAAGATGCACTTTACGATCTTTATTTCTTCAATGACTTCACCAAGTCCTCGCATATATTCCACAACAATATTTACCATGTCAAAAAATGCATCAAGAGACTCATTCGATTTCATCTTAATATCTTCATACTTATTCCATAGCACTTAAAACATTGCCATTCTGACCTTTGTATCTTGTTCATATACATTAAAAAGTTTTTCCCACATGGCATGGGACATTTTTCATGACATCACCTTTGTGTAGATGGGATTAGAAAGGGATCCTCCTAAGGCATTGATTGCTTTTGCATCAGCATCCAACTCTCTATGCTCCGCTTCTGATAAAGCACCACTATTAATATTAGATGTGATACCATGCATAGCTGCTGAAAACACATCCATTCCCAAAGATCAGAAACAATGTTGCATCTGATTATTCCATATCTAAAAATTACATTCATCTATGATCGGAATCCCTTTATGATTACTGACCTCCACTGGGAGAAGAACTAATTTCAACCTCCCCCTAATACCGATTGTTAGGTCCACAAGGCTGAATACCCTGAGGGGGGGGGGGGGGTGAATCAGGGTATGACTAATTTGAAATTAAAGCCCATTATGATCTTGTTTCTGTGTTAATCAAAACACGATTCTCTCTCTTTCCTATTGCATAATATAAACAGAAAGTAAAGCAAGCACATGACACAACAATTTTACTTGGTTCACCGCTAAGGGATAGATCCAAGGAACATATGCCAACAGGTTGCTGGTCGTACCAAATTCAACTATAATTCACTAGCTGTGGATAACAAGGTTTGGGTACAGTCACTATGTCCCAGGCTCACTGCCTTTATACGTTTTAGGGTTTGCTCACTACTTTCCCAAGGGCCACTCCCTGCTTCTCTCTCTTTGGCTCACTGCCGGTGGAGAGGATCAACTTCTTCCTCTTCCTTTTCTCACTGCTCTAGAGGGAATCCACTCACAGTGTATAGACCTATAGGTCTCTTCATTATCATGAAGGAATATATCTTCCTCTCTATGTAGATGCCCTGTTGAAGTCCACCTTTCACCCGCAGATGAATACCACTTTGCACTGGGTGTACCCAGCAACCTCAAAATTTATGCGCAACCTTTACTGGGCCTTGCGCGTAATTCCTTTACCTTGCGCGAAACTGAATTTTCCTGCAACACCCCTTTTACGCGCAACCTTTAAATTTGACGCACAGCCTCAAAACTTCCTTGCGCGTAATTTTCCTGACTTTCACAAAATCCTCTTTTCACGCAACACCCCTTTTACGCACAAATGACTTATTTTGTGCGAAACCTTAGATTTTCCCGCAAAACCAGACTTTACACCCGAACATAAAGTTTATGTTCAACTCCCTTGCGAACTTCAATTTCGCGCACCAGAGCTCAGATATTTTCTATGACTTGAACTCCATTGAATGGAGGGGGTCACTTCATATTAATAGGCATAATTGACCATTGCAAAAAACCCTCCTTGAGCACGTAATTCTCTTTGAGCGTGAAAAAAAAGCTTCTGTGTTATGCCATTTTTTGTGCACTACTCCAATATTTCTCTCACCTTATGCCTTTGCCATTTTTCGAGCGTCGGACATCAAAACACCTCTTGCATGAAAAACATAATCCCTCTATTTCACGCAACCTGCACATATTTCATGCACAACACAATTATTTCGCGCATCCCGCTGATTTTTCTCGCCACACATACTTCTTCGCTCACAACTCCAATTTTGCGCGCACCTCCCTTTGCCAAAAAAAAATCTCTCTATTTTCCGATTTTCAGGCCCAAAAATTTGGCAAACACTGGAAAATGGTGCCACCTTGTATTTGCTCTTTTTGTACTGCCTCCAAATCATCCATTTCATTGTCAAGGTTCTTTAATCAATCATGGATTGTTGAAAGCATCCCTTGAAAATGATAAATCACCATGTAAACCCCCTTTGTCGACACAAACATATATCATGGTCTGCATTGTCAGCAAAGACAACAAGGAGGCCTGATTTGTCAACAAACACAATCACCTCAAAAATGCCTCAATGGTGACTTGAGGGATTTTTTACCATTAAACAACCTAGAAAATAAATAATATTTCATTTTCATATTTAATAATATTTTTGAATTAAAATCTTATTTTAATGGGGATTCTATATTCGATGGCGTACCCGATATGCAACAATGAGTTTCTTTGAAATATTCTGTTGCACACTAACAATATAATATTATTATTGTAAATAGTAGTAAATGCATAGTAGTTGTATTGAAGGGAATAAAAAAACTAACCACATTATGATTAAATATTTTTCATAAATGTTTTTACATTTATCCTATAAATTTTAGAGACTTAATATAAGAAAGATTATGATTTTAAGCATAAATACTCTAATACTCTTTAAAAGGTCAATTTACCACCTTTTATAGAGAACCCACATTAAATCTAGTTTTGGTCACATATATATGTTAAATTTGAAAAAAAATTATAATTTATAATTGGGACATCAAAATTTACTTTGGGTATATTTTTGGTATTTTTCTAATAAAGTTCATTGTTTATCAATAACGAAAAATACAGTATTTTAATTCAAAACGGCCTTTTCATCTAATTTATTTATTAGGATAGATTATATTTTTAATTGGTTATAATGTGAAATTATATTATTTTTTACTATTTAATCACTTTTTTTATTGTAAGTAATTTCACATTATAAATGGACATAAATAAGTGTTAATCTTTGATTGTTAATATTTATTAAAAACACACTTTTTGTTTTGACAGCAGGAATTAATTTTAATTTTTTTTCCACATATGAGTTTTGATAATGGAAAAATGATTCCATATTTTGAATCAAGATTTACAAATTGTGTAAGTAGGTAAATTTTATTTTTAGACAATATGAATAATTACTTCTGTAAATATTTTATTTACCATGGTTAAAGGGTAAATTTTGTAAATAAGGGTAAAAAAATAATATTTTAATAACATTAAATTACACTAACATGTGTTCTAATCCTAGTGGTTGATACATTTCCGACCATTGGTATCCTTGTATAGATTTTGGGACCCCATTGATCCACTTGGAATTGATAATGACAATTTATATTAGTTAATTTAAAGTGAAGATAAAAATGACATAAACATATATCTTATATTAAATAAATTTTTACATTAGATTATATAAGATATCTTTTGAACTATAAATATTAATTAAAACTATAAAAATATTTTCAACATCATGATATTTATTTTATAATTTTTTATATAAAATAAATAAAATTATTTATGACATAATAATGATTCAGTGATTACCACATCAATGAATGTTTTAAATAAATAAAATTTTAAAGATTAAAACAACATCCAAAACCTGTCCAATTCTAATTGTATGATTTTATTTCTAACACCAGTCATCTTATTTCACACTTTGATATGTTTTCGACATTTGGAAACCAAAAATAATTATATAATTAAATAATATTTTTAAATATTCCTAAAGAGCCCCTCATCCCTCTTATAAGAAGTGCTCACTTGTAACCCATTCCCAACACTTCTCAAGAACCTTGGAATGTCCAAAATCTTCCCAATTAATATCCCTACATCCCTATTATCCTCCTTGATGAATTAGTAAATGAATAAGGAAACTCAAGTAAAATGTTTTTTTCAAACCAATGGAAGATACCAGATTTAAAGGTAATGTCTTCTCTTAAGTTCATTTGTTTTATTTTACTTCGTTGACCCCATAAACTCAATTGATTACTTTATTTGTTGAAAAATAAATTATACTAAATATACTAAGTTTTTTTAATGTTATTTATTTGAACCACACTTACACAAACCTCCATCTAATGCTTAAACAACATTCTGTTTCATGGGATGACAAACTACTCCCTCACGAAAAGATGATTTTTCAATTATCTAATAACACCTCTCATAGTGGCCATTATGATGGAACTGTATTTATATATGATATATATTAGGTTTAAGTTTTCTCTATTCTTTTGTAATTATTATATACAAACATACCTTTATGCATTCCAATATGTGTAAATACGATAATTTCATTTGAGGAAATGCGGACTAAAGCCCCCTCAAGGTGATATGATTCATTCATGACATACATGGAACGTATAAATTAATTAATTAATTAAATAATGTAACAATATATATATATATCATATTATATTATACTGTAAATAAATTAGAGTTATCTTTCATTATGTTTTAATTCCATTAAATATGGAATTGAAATGAAAGTAGCGTTCATTCCTATGTACGTCTTACAGTCTCTATGAACAGTGCATTTCATTTGTTTCTCCAAATATTATGTACTATTATAAATACATATATATACTGAATATATATGATATATATGATCTATAAATAATTAATATCATTCTGGTGATAATGTAATTTCGACCACATGGACAATTTATAATTATAACAAGTTCATTTTGAACTCAAGTTCCGAACATCGAAAAAATGCCTGATATGAAATATAATAATGAAATAATTGTTATTGAATGGTAATAACTGATATAACAGTAATAATAAACTTGAAAAGGGTTCTTAGGAAATTAGAAATTAAATTTATTTTATTATTCAGGATATTAAATAAAGATCGAGTCAAATTAGACACAAGGTAAGGGGTTTCGTATCTCACTTTTAATTCGGTGTGATTTCCTTTGTTCACCACATATTTATTGAATGTGGTGTATTTTGTACATAAAATTGATATATATTATAATGATTAACTTTATATTCATGGTATTCTATTATTTATTTTGTGGATATTAATTTTTTTTCTTACGAATTGATTGATTACAACGTGGTAAGGGGTTTTCATCTCACTTTTTATTCCAGTGAGATTCTTGCTATATTTTACACTCTTTGAATTTGTGTGGTGTATATACCTCCCATGACTATATTATTTGTATAATATAATATAATTTATTGGTATTTACATCTTCATTTTATGATCCTCATTTCATTTGGTGAATTTTTCATATGTTACAAAATCAGTAAGAGAACCTTTTACAATACTCTTTTCGTCAAAGATTTTTTTTGTTATGTCTTTTAATTAACATTTTCTTATGTTGGGATATGTTATTATATATTATTATTTCTATAAATTTTTTATCCATGTTATGAGATACCCTTTTTTCTCTTATCAACTCATTTTATGAATTTTAATGTGATGTTGTTAGGCTATAGAATTTTTTTATGGGAACTTCTTTACCCAATATAAATTCTTTGGTTTAATATTATAATTTATAATTATGTCATGCTATGATTATGTATGGAATGAATATTTATTTATTTATGGCATAATTTTTACTCCCCTTTTTTTGGATATACTTTTGATACATATAAAAAATCCATTGATAAATTATCTTATCATCGATATGAACTTGATAAGAGAAATTTTAACTCCATATCCATTCATTGAGTTAAACATGCATGTCATTGGTGTTTTTTATGAAAATATTTTTGACTGTACTCTAATTTATTTACACTAAATATCAAATCATATTGAGTGTATTTATATTTTTCACACATTATTATATAATTTATTTATCCTTAATCTAAGGATAATTTTTTTATATGGGATTTCGTCTCAATTTACATTCCAATGAGACTTCATTGTTGTTATGCACAAATTCACTTTTATATGGTGTATATATTTCCCTTTGGAATATTATATCATGATTTCCTTTATTATCATGATATTATAAATTTCTGATTAAATGTTATTTCTCAAATATTATTATTCAAGCGTCTTTCATTTTGTTAAAAACTCAATCTAAAACATCCTTTTAAATGTTCTAAATATTTATTCTTATAAATATTTATCATTAATGTCCAGGTTTTAAAAATGTTTTTGATGGTTTATTTATATGGAGTTTAATGTTTTCAAATGGAAATTCATTTAAAAGTTTCAAAGTGGTATGGGAAACTTTGATTCAAAAATATATTTATTAAATGTTTTAAATGATTTTGAAACGTGTTTGATAAAGAATTGATTATGTCAATATCTTGAAATGATATATTTGTATTGAAATGTCGAAATGTTGTCATTCCATAATCCTTGATTTATGTGTTATTAATATGTTATGGTTATTGGGAATTGATTACGTATATGGGTGGTTCTGTGATAAACCTAGGGTGGGTGAGCCCATGATAGATATCCAATTCATTGGGTAACATGATAGAGGTAAAATTTAATGTTTCTACAAATAGATTTATAGAATATTCTATGATGTGTATTCCAAACATAACTCCCTACATATCTGTGAAAGCTACAATGTAAGTATGTTATATATACCTTAAGATACCTTTATGATTTATGATTTATTTTTTTATTCAAAAATCTTATGATTTCATAAGGTATATAATGATTGAAAAGTATGGTTTCATTGAATTTTATTTATTCATGGGATAATGTTTTCAATCCGTATTTTATATCCCTTACTGAGCTATTTTACTCATACCATGTTTCTGAAATGTTTTCCATATGTTAAAAGTGGAATAGGATCATGGATGGGATCAAGAAAAAGTCATGTTGTCTAAAACATGGAACTAGTCATGTCTCTTTTTAAGAGTTTTTATTTTGGGAAAAAAACGTAAACTGGGTTGTTGTGTCTACCTGTAATTTTCATGTAGATATGTAATAGTTATTGCCTAATTCACTAAAACACTAAAACTAAAAAGATCCTCAATGTGAATTAATAATTTAATTCAAGATTATGTAATTCTTTAAGGAATGGTTCTTATAGTCTAGATCATGATCATCCATATATTCAATGATATTTATGAATAAATAAAAATTCCATTCCACTAATTAAGCATTCATGTTTAACATAAATCACGCTCGAATTAATTAATTATATTTAATCAATAAATCATGTAATCTCAATCCCTTTTCTGAATTTCCTTGAGATTCTCATCCATCATAATTTTAAATAAAGAAATTCATTTAGAATTATCATTTTTCATAACTTGTACCATGGAGGAAACTTGGTGACTTTATGCTCATAATTACCCGATGAGTAGAAATGAACATTACAGATATGTTAAATCTAATCACATATGTATATAATAAACCAATCACGTGTCGTGCCTCAACCTTACACCCGCGCCATGGTAAATGAGTAAAGGTTTTGTATAATATAATACTAAATTTTAATAAATCATGGTAATTTGGATGAGTACACGATGTGTTGTTCCAACTACACAGTGTGTACTACTGATCATTTTCTGTCCTAATTACAATCCCAAGAATAGTGTTTGTGAGTGTAATTTGGAAATATTTGGAGTAAATAGTGTGTACAGTTGTCTTCACTCCATTTAGTGTCTTCTTTACAAAGACTCTAGCCGAGCAAGCTGTGGATGGGGTACACAATCCATCCCAAACACGAAGGGAAAACATATTCTATCCAGTGGGAACCACAATGTGTAATATGGAAACCACATGGCACATGTTCACGGTCAACACATTACATTACTATGACATAGAAAAAATGTTAATGATATGGATTGGTTAGGCATACCATACCAAATTCAGTGAACATTGACTACACGATGTGTATTTCTGAATACATGCCATGTGATCTAGTGTAGTACGACCACAAATTTTGGCACCTCTAGATTAGATATAATATTTTTTAGAAAAAATTAAATGAAAACATCATTTTTGTAAGGTGAACAAGGAACAAAAGAGGTGTAACAAATCTCTTGATTCAAATTTGTAGAATGATTAACATGAATTAAAACAAATAAATTATTTAATGTGTAAATCATCAAAATAGAAAATAAATAATTATAATAAACAAGATGACCCATTTGATTCCACTTGTAGGTACTAGGTGTAGTGGAAGAATGTGGATGGGTCTACGAAAAAATAATTTTTAAATTAACAGCGATCAATCTGAGATCCGCCACGGTGATAAAACACTGGATCATCAGAACAGAATAATGAAAAAAGGAAATATGGAAGTCTCAGAACCATGGAGAGGATCATCATATACCTGCTATAATTTATTTGATTAATATATAATAATTACCATGATGGGATTATATCTCTGTTGATGTTTTTGGTCACGATACAATGTGATCTGTCATTGAATCATAGAATCCAAGTGTAGGTTTCCTCTAGCTATGATCCCCACAAGATCCACAAATCTCTAGATGTCTCCTAAGGGATCTCAAGGTTATAGTGCATATTCGCCTTCGATTGTGATGTCCTAATTCTATATACTTGAGAGAAACTTACAATGTGCTCCCCCTGATCTAGTGGGGGAGGATATCTTTTGTAACATGAGAGCATTCTTGGAGGACAGGATTTCCCACTCGTCTTGAGAGCTTTCTCTAGATCTGTTGTGCACAACCACTATGAATGGAGAGGTTTGATGAGAATAATGTAATTGGGATTTTGTAAATAAGAATAAAAATACTAAATAATTAACTGAAATCATTTATTAATTTCATTAAATTCATAGTAAAACCACATTTCTATTAATAACAGTTAAATATTAATATCACTTGACATGCACCCAAAATATTACATCAAATATTTTCTAATTAAATAAATATTATTATTTCTCACAAATCCCTTGAAAAAATACATGGAATATATATTAATATTCACTGTGTGTACGTTTGTATTTCCATTTTTTTATTTCTTTAACCACATTTATTAGACCTTGAATAATGAATATTTATTTCTCAAATAAATATCACTACATTACTCAGTAAAAAATAAATTACTTCTCCCACAATATATTTTCTCAAATAACTACTATAGAAATAAATTTGATTCGGAATCCATGAATAATTATCAAACCACATATGTGATTAATCATTTTTCAACATGTTAAATGAATAATTAACTAAGATACTTAGATTAACAAAGTATTTAACCCACTTTTCCTCTTTAGTAGTGCAATTAGGTGGATCATACCTATAGTCCATGGTCAGAATCTAGAAACACATCAAGGAAACTACAAGGAAAAAATTTAAAACCATAATGATATGTCACATCCTACAAAGGATTATTGTGTAATTCCCTTGGTCTCAATTTCTCAAATCATACAGGTTGCATGCTAGTTCCATTAATGATTTTCTCAATTATTCATTATTTTACATTCTAGATTTAAACATTCCCATTCATTACCGTGGACATGAATTTATTTAGGCTATTTAAATTCCATCAATTTTCCTGAATTATCAACATCCTTAAGGGAATATAAGGGGAAAATCCTTTCTCACGTTATCTATTAATGAATTTTTACTCGTAACTCACCCAACATATCCTACCTCACTACGAGCAGTGTGTTATCATTGTTTTTGTAAATAAATCTAACTGAGAATGTTTTGAAAACCATTAATAATAATCTTATGTTTAATGACCAATACACATGTCCATAGATAGGAACACCAATGACACATAGAAATTGGAATTTCTTACTGGCGTGTCTTGTTATCCTAATATTAACTATGATTTTACCAAAGGCGCACACTAGAAGAAGGAACCTCATTGTTTGATGAGTCCTTAAACATAATGGACTATATTATTTATATCCTTAAAAAAATCATTCTCCCATAGAACATATATCCAAGAATAGTGTTATGGAACATCAATGTTCTTATCATAGAAGTGATCCTCTATGACCCTTTAGTGTAACAATTATCCTTTGTTCATTATGAAATTCATTGTCATGCATAAGAATAATAATGAAGTGATAAGTTTATTATTAATACATGTTTATCATAAAGTAAAATGTAGTTGGTTCCGAGCCACCAACTCTAACAGTTATTCTGGTGAATCTAGATGAAAGAAATAATCATATTTCATTATATTAAGTTCTATTTTTCCCTGTTATAATATTTGTAATTATTTATAATATTATAATTTTATAATTTTATTTTTCTAATTAATATAATGAAAAGAATTTGGTTTTATCATTTGGTTCATGTGAATTATATAATAAATATTACAAAATTATATATTCAGATGGGAAATTATATTGATTATAGTTTGGGTCATTACATTATACCCCGTAATGAAATTTAATGTTTAATATTTATTTTTACATAATCCGGTGAAAACATGTCAGAGTACATTTTCTTAAATTCTTCTTCTAGTTACCATGTCTTTTCATCATACCAACAACTTCTCTAAATTACAATTACTAAGTGGGTTGTCTTATTTTCCAAAACATTATCTATATGGTCTATGATCATCACCATATTTTCCTCACAAGTGAGAATATATTATAGTTGTACCACTTATGAATATAGAAGACGTGATATATTTTCTATGTACTTCCTCATGTGGGATATATGGAATAAATATTATATATGAGTGAAGGATGGTAGGAGTACTAGTTGATGGGCCAATGCTCTGATCCGATCAAGAATCTAAAATGGTATGATGTACATGGGATATAACATTCCATTATTCTAAATTCAAATGAATCTCTTCAATGGATATTTATAAAGGAACACTTTATCTAAAACCCAAATCATTAGTTATCATCAATTATTGGTAGGACATCTCTTATATTGACATTTAGAATCCTTAATGTGATTCTAAATAGTTTTGAGCTTTTCTACCATTTCCTCAACATTTTTTGGTCTGAGAAACATTGATTAAACAATTTTTCCAAACACATAGTTTTGATACATATCTTCTCACATAGGGCTTCATATATAGCTATTTATATTCTTTCATTAAACCAATTATTATATGAGAACTCAACTGGAGGAATGTTTTGTTCGCATTATCTTAAATGTCCATGATCATGGTCTCAATATATAATCTTTTTGGACATTCTATTCTAACTGGAGATAGTTTTTGTATAATAATCCATATTTATTTTTAAATATGTATTAATATCTTGTTATATAATCTAACAAAACAAAGAGTTAAATCTTATATCACAGTCAAATACAATTGATAATTGTTTTTCATTCAACCTTACTACTTCATTGATATATATCCTTGATTCTTGATCACGAGAGAATTCACCTATAATAGTAATAAACTGATATTTCGTTGTAAGATATTATTCAAAAAACCCATATAGCATTTTTTTAATATTCATAAGATCAATGTAAAAGTCTATGGAGATTTTTCCTATTTCCATGTAGGTATGGGTAATGGTTAAATCCTCACCTTATACATTTAACTTTCAACCTTCACCAGCTGACATACTATGAATTTTGATATATATTCAATGATCTCATTCATCATATTTTTTTTTAAAAATGATGCTCTTAGAGATATCGATTCCTTTTCATTCTCCTTTGGTAGATATAGAAGGTTGATCCATGTTCATCATTCAATAACTCCTCTATCTCAGTATTTTTTACTAAACATTGTCATTACACAAATCTCACAACCCTTTATTCATTACTTTTAATCTATTTGGATTTCCATTTACATATAGATCCAAACTTATTTTGTATTTCCACTTCATCTCTTTGATAATCCACTATATTCACCAAAAGGGATGGTTGAGAAATTATTTAAGATAGGAGTTATAATTTTACTTACATTATGATTTTCATGTAATCTATTTTCAAGTCTAATATTATTGGATCCTTCTAAATTCTCATCATTGATATGTTTCTAGTTCCTTTATTCATAGAGCATCCAAACATTATATGATTTCTTATCATAGTAATAGATCAATCAGTTATAATACTCGATCTCCTCAAACCAACTTCTATAGATCATATTAATATTCTTCTTTGTAAATATATATTTTTTGATCTTATGAACCATATATATATCATACTTCCCCACATAGAAATAATGATTCCAGATTTTCAATGTGAATATCACTACAACCATTTCCAGATTAGGAATTATATAGTTATTCTCGTGAACATTGAACTATAATGAGTTTTAGGAAATCAGATTTTCATTTTGTATTTGTGAATAGATTAAAATATTCTTTTATGAATAAATATATATAATGAAAAGGTATTCATCTAAGGTAAGTTTAAGGAATAGGAAATATAAGCCAAATTCTCATCTATTTGAAGCTCTCATCACACTCACTATCCATCTTGGTTAGCATATTTGGTAGTCATGACACGTTTATAAAAAATTAGTGATAATACCTCATAGTCTAAGGAAACTATATATCTCCATTATAAATAATGATCTATCCCACTCATTAATTTTTTTGTCTTATAAGGGTCCACATATATCCTTTTTGGGTGATAAAATTCTTCAATAATGACACATCCTACATTAATAACTCACATTCATTGTAATTTTTATATAGGTTCTCTTATCACAAAGTCTTTATCAATGTATCCAAATGACTTGTATACCAATCCTTGTTTTTTTGGCTATACCAGAATATCATCTAAAAATATAACAACAAATTTATTATGGTAATATCTAAATAATATATTTATTAAATCCATAAATATTTCTAGAAAATTATTGAGTCTTATGGTCATCACTATGAACTCCTAGAGTCCATAAATTTTTAAAATGTATACTTCTAAATATATTATCTATTCAGCATTAATTAGAGATATCCCAAATGAATGTTTACATTAGAAAAATAACATACCTAGCATTGTTAATTAAAATACCCATTTATCCATGGAAGGGGATACTTGTTCTTTATCATGATTATTTATTCAAAATAATCATTGTATCAGAGCACTGACCCATCCTTCTTCTTTAGAATCATGACTGAAAGAGTCCACAGTGAATCACTCGATCATATGAAACCCTTATCCAAATTCTCTTCAATTTACATATTTAGTTCTACTAACACAATGGGATATATTCGATAGTGAATCATGGAAATATTTAGTGGTCTTGGAATAAGTTTACTTGAAAACTCTAAATTGTAGTCTGAAAGAAGTCCCAAAAACTCTTTATGGAATACATCTACATATTATCTCAAGATGGGCATGTCTTAATGTCTGATTCCAACCTTTATCGTAATCAATTTAGAATTTTTTTACTTATAAAGAAATAATATCTATTATTTAGAAGAATATTACAAATAATATTCATACTCCTCCTTACACATGTAATGAAATAGTGGATGACTCAAGATGTGAAGACTAATCTCCCTATCTCAATAGTTCATATTGGATTTGTATAAGGACAGTAATTCCATGATTAATATATGATCAAACTCTACTATAAGATATAGGAAAATATTTTATTTTAGATTTATTCCACAAACATTGACTGAGTACATATATATTTGGGATGAAATAATTTCCCCATTTTTTATTCTCATAGATAACTCAACATCCATTTCTTGGTTTGATGTTTAAATAGTTATACTAGACTACATGATTCTAAATATTGTGTAGAACCATAATAAAAGTATGTTCTATATTTTTTAAGGAATAATTAATATACCTATCACCAAATAAATGTCAAGATATACATCCGTAGTAGTGATAGCATATTCCCTTACATTATTTCTAGGACATGGATGTTTATTTTGTTTTTTATTGTTTCTGGCCTTATTTTTCTTAGGTTTTTGGTTCTCGTAGTACATGTATTCATTATAGTTGAATAATTATACTATAATAGGTGTGTTGATAGAGATATTTATGTCTTCTACCACATTAGTGGAATTATTAATCACTTTCCAACATTTACTACCCTGATGCCATTATTTACTATATTTGAAGCATCTCTAAATTCCCATAAGATAGTTTATATGATACTTCTTCCCACAATTTTTATTCACAGGAAGTTGTGTTTTATTCCATCCATGAAATTTATTATTCGAACCTGTAGAATTAAAATCTATTTTATTCTTTTTATATCCATGCCCTTGATAAAAATGAGAGCCACTAATCACTATATCAGTCATATGTGCAAACAAGAAAATATATTCATAGTTGTCAAATTTTTGAATCTCTACTACATTATTGACTCATTATCAACCTCATAAATAAATTGAGCACCTTAGTTTTAGTATTGTTGAAAATACCAGAGGAAAACCATTAAATACATGTGATGTTTTTCTTTATACACACAGATAGAATCTTCATACTTTTGTTTCAGTTTTGGGGAACTGCCTATCCATATTTAAATAAAGATTTTGGGGAAAATATTTTATTTTAATCTTCTTATTCCATGGAATAAATTTTCCATTTGTACTTTATTTTATTGATTGGTGTCCAATAGTAATTAAATTCCCCTTTATTAAAATATACAACTAATATGAATTTATATTGTTCTAGGCATTGGTGGATAGATAATATCATCTAAACAGAGTTAATAAAATCATCAATGATGAGGGGATCAAAAGAAATACCAAAGGTAGTAGGCTTTTGTCATATAAAGGACATGACTAAAAATTTATATTTATTAGGAGAATAAGAGAATTAAAAACAATACATGTTATTATTTATAATGTGATTTATCTTTTCAAGTAATTTTATTATTTTCAAAACTATCCCTCTCATAAGTTTATGTATATCATTAGAGAAATCATCACATTTCTTATCACATTAGTTGTTGGATAACTTTATCATATTTTATACCATTAACTAAAAATTATGTAAAAAGGAAAAAATATAAATAAAAATGAAATCACTTATAAAGGAAATTTAAAGGTTAATTTATTAGTCATCAGGTTCTTATCTAGAATATATATGGTAATTTCCTAATTATGTTTTCTAATCCCAAAAGATACACCCATCATAATGGTTCATAAATGGATTGTGAATATTCCAAAGCATATCCCGTGTGAAGGTCAAACCTGGTGTATAGAAGGGAATCATTGTCACACACTATGTGAGAGAATAGTTAGCAAAAAATGTTACCTTTTGGGGTTATTATTCTTTTGAAAAAATGTACCAGATCTATATACTATTATAATATCCATAAAGGGATGCAATTTCATGTAATCCACTCTCACTATAATACATAAAAATACAACGATACATGGGTATACATAAAATTAATCCAATGTTTATCACTGATGTATTCTTGTGTGAATATGAAAAAAATAACTATATCGCTCTCTAATACAAAATATAGAGACAATATCCTTTTACACATACTATTATATGATAGTTAACATAAATATCCAATAAACACAACCTAAATATCACGAGGATTAGTGTCTTTTAAAGGTAATATTGATAATAGTCAAAAATAAAACTAAAAATAAATATTGTTATTTTATTTTCATTACATATATTCTAATTCCATTTGATCTTCAATAAATTCAAAGGATAATATGGGAAATACATTAAAAAAGTAATTATTTATAAATCCTAGTAAGGGAATATTGTTAATATCGAAGCATAACATGTGATTAAAACAACACAACATCATATAATTAAATATAATGATCACGAATAATCAAAAGGATCATAACTTGAATAACATGGTATCCAACTTTTATGAAATAATTGGAAAGTAGTAGAAATATATCTCATTACATAAAAATATTTAAAGGGTATCCACCATGAGAACATCACATGGTTGAAATATTTCTATCAATGATTACTTTTACTCCTCTGTCCCATACATATCAACTCATGAGACACAACAATTACCCAATAAATTGGATCACTATTTGTGTTCACCCATCATTTCATTTACATAATTAGGTGATCCATAAAAGTAAATCAATCATAAGGCATAAAAATAAGAATTACCCCTAAAAAGAAATTGTTTCTATAATATTGAATCATATAATAATCAAAGGAGCATTCATCATGCTACATAAAATAAGAAGAAATTTGACCATAATGGTTATAAATACAATATTACTTAAATTTATTAAATAATGAATTTTAATAAATACATAAAATAGGAATATATAAATGGATAAATAATATAAATTATCCTCTTAATCAAGTTTTATTATAAATAATACATTTGATAAATGAACTAAGGGAATTAATTTCCCTATCAATGGATGATAGAATAATCAATGAATATGTGAAGTAGATATATATACAAAATTTATAATCCTTATATAACATTAAATAGATATATAGTGAGAATTTGTTAGAAAAGGGTAAAACCCAAATAAAAAGGTTGGTTTAGAGAGATCCCATACCTTAGGTTCCATAATCATTCTACACTTTCACATAAAATCATATACAGTCAAATTAGATTAATTAATTACTTAATGTTGAAAACATTATATGTATTTATAATAAATATTTGTTGTGTTCATTTTTAACCATTTAAATGATATATAACATCTAATATCTCTTTTCTGGGGTGTTCATTTCGTAGTTCCAAAGTCATATCCCATGACAATATTTATTTATATTATTTTCGAACAAGGAAAAAACACTAGAAGTTAAATGAAATGTAATTCATGTAGTTTTATAAATTTAAATGGTTCAAATATAATTATTATTCCCAATATATAGATGATCCATTTAGTAAGAAATTTTACATAACATGGTTAGTTCATTAAGACGGTTTTATTGACTGTTATGACTTAGATTTGTTTGATTTACAATTATGGACATATATTCATTAAATAAAATGATATATGTTATAATATACATATTAATATTTTATTTGACCATAATAATATTTTTATTACTAACTTTGATGTCGGTGGATAAAAATTAATTTCCGTGTTCGAGGGGGTAGTGAACCAGCCATATGATGAAAAGCATATTCATTTAAGAATTGATTTAATAGAGGGTAGAATATGAATATTACATTAACACAATAAGTTTAATGAATATTTGTTATATTTACATGATAATGAAATATTGTATGAGGGAGGCGGTGAAAAGGTAGAAGATGAAATTAATTTAAAAGAGGCAATTGAGAATATTATCTCTAAAGTGTGGTCTCTTTTAAACACTCATTAAGGCACTATTCATTGGTATTTTAGTTAGCCAATAGCACTAGAACATGGGTTATTTTATTAATAATGAAGATGTGAATAAATTTGGAAATCTATAAGTGTTAGAATGTATGAGGAGATGAGGTTGTGAGAGGTGATATTTACAAAGAGACTAGAAGAGTTTTCTGAATAGTTTAATCATTAGTTTATTATTTTAGATTAATGAAACCAATATTATTCATTATTATGAAAAAATAATGGAACTAGTGCCCATAAATTTAAACTAATGAGTCCCCACATCACACATGTCTCATAAATTCATGTATTTAGTTTACAATTATAAATATCACATTTTATAATATTTCACTATTCATAAAAAAGTTAATGTTTTTTGAATAATAACAAAAAAACACCCATACCATTTTTAATAAGGTTATTTCAAAACAAAAATCTCTTTAATGAAAATAATTATATAATTTTTGTAAATCAAATTTACAAACAAAATTCACATTTATCAATCATATAATAATTCTAATATTATAATGAATTTTTTGAACCTTTGAAAAATGAATTTAGGTATCATAAAATTATATTATAATTAAAATAAAAACATAATAATTTATAGGCTAATTTAAGGAAAATATAATTTTTTTATTCATTATATTTATTATAAAAATGAAAATAAAACATTGATGTTTTACGAGAATATGAAAACTTATTTTATTTTTTTTCAGAAATTATTTACTTTTATCATGAAATAAATATTTCATATTATCATTATACCCTAATTTTATATAAACATTAATAATTGGAAATAATATTACAGTTGTTATGTTAAAATTCATAATGATTAGATTATTATTCCGATATTCAGGTTACTATTACAATGGTAAGATTACTATTCAAATAGTTCAATTACTATTACAATAGTCAAATATGGGATCATTAATTTCTATAAATAACTTATATTTCATTCATTAATCATTAAATTATATTTTAACTGATGTATATATCGATTATTAAATTGATATTTTATTACTAATATCCTGCATTACTTCTATACATTTGATCATGAGTGTGGTTATTACGGTCAATCGAGCATATCAAAAAAGTTATTATTTCCCATGTTTAATATTTTATCCTATTATTTTATTTTGAATTCTCATGAATATTTTTATTCAATAATGATAATTTTGAAATTAATATAATCAAATGCATTTGGTTTTATAATGTGGTCTGTGTACTTTAAATAATAAAAATGACACAATTATATATCATGAATATAATTTCCATTGTTAATATTCCTGGATGATACATAATTACACAAACATAATAATGTTTTTTGATTATATGGTGGATTATTTATGTTTATTTATGATACATGATTACATAAAAAATTAATTGACAATACTTTGTGATGGTATATAATAAAATCAGATTAACCTTGAATACTATCATAAGAGGTTAATAAATAAATTAAAATTCACATGATTTTAACATATAAAGTGATAAGATAAAACCATATTTTTTAAAAATAGTGATAAAAAACCCACAGAATAAAATATTAAGTCTGTATATCCTTCCAACACATGATTTATAGTTGAACTCAAAATTTAATGTTCTTAACCAACCCAAGTCTGGGTGATTTGAGTTATAGAATAACTTTTACCATAATATTTTGGATTGATTTTTCATGGTTCATAACAAGGATTGAATTTATTACATTGAAATGTAATATGTTAGGGTAAAGGGTAAATAAAATATACATCAAGGATTTTAGGGTTGGTGAGTCCACTCAATAGATCAAAGAACTATGATTTAATGATGATGACATGTTACACATACCTGAACCCCGTTAAATAACATGCCAGGACAAACTCTATGTTATTAAAATGGAAAATGGTCTCATTCTATAATGATATCTATGAAATGTGATATTATGAAACTAATTTTGAGTTAAATCAGGTTTTTATATAATTTACATAGATTAATAAAATCAAATTCTAAAATTTATTAATCTTATTTGGTAGTTAAGGAAGTACCAAACAATTTCTATAAATTCTTATATAAATAGAAAACCACATTACCTAGACAATATCATTGTGATAAATACTTGATAATGATAACCCTATCACTTGGGTGAATTTACCTAAAAGTTATAGCTTCTTACAAGTTATAGTACACCACAAATGAAAATTATATATACATGAAACTCCATTTCTGTAGACTCTTGGGACTGAATCTAATGAGGAAGAATTAAATATCTACTTTTAACATGTGGAGGATGTAATGAGTGTCCAAATTTTCATGCAATCATTCTTTTAGTATGATATTATAACAAAATATGAAGACATGGATGAATATTACATAATATCACACCTTTTTTATCTCTATTAGGTGAAGTAGAGAAAAGAGAAGCGTGATATCTTCAATGAACTATTCACATGCAAGTATGGAGAGTCAAAATAAATTGCGGTGCTTGTTTTCATGATTATTAAATAAATATATTTCATAGAAATATCCAAATTTAAAATCATTGATTATTTTCACAAATAACTCATTCTTTCCACACCACCTAACACATTTTACAATATTGTTGTAAATTATAATATGAGAAATAAAAGTTAAATATATTTAAAAAAA
Organism: Viscum album; assembly: GCA_963277665.1. Lineage (NCBI taxonomy): Eukaryota > Viridiplantae > Streptophyta > Magnoliopsida > Santalales > Viscaceae > Viscum > Viscum album. The sequence goes on along the minus strand of OY728155.1, from coordinate 113,486,714 downwards.
TATTACTATCATTATCAATATTGATAAACATATCAGTCTTGATAAACCTCTGATATTTATAATGAATAATAAAATTAATTATAAATAAGAGGGACCAAATACTCATTTTGTGTATAAGGATCTAGAGATCCTTCCATCCAGAGGAAGATGAAGATATAATGGAAATAAAAGGAGGAAAACTTGTTGTGTTTCGCATGTGGAAGTTAAGGAACCTGGAAGAGGAAATACACCCAACCAAATATGTAAGGGTAATATTCTAGTTCATTCATATATAGTTACAACCTTCCATATATACATGTTTGTTATAATATAAGGCATGTGTTTCTCATATTTTTATCTAAAAACTAGAACAAAGTAGATTTTATAAGGTTTATTGTGGATATATGTATCTATGGTCTTAAAATGGGGTGAAGATGGATGATATATTCTTTAGAGATGACCATTACATATTAACAACGCGATTGATTTCAGTTTTATATATCCATTATTATGTCCCTATTGTTACTAAGAACACCATCTCTATTTACTGTTTAGACATGGTTGGATTTATTTTTATCTTGGGAAATAATAGATTATAATTTTATAAAGATAGAATATATTATGGAACATTATATCTTAATGAAATTCTTTATTTATGAAATTAATGGAACCAAATATTATAAATAAATAATGAATAAAATTCACATAACTCGTTTTATAGTTATTTGTATAATCACTATTTTTTCACATAAACAATAAAAATTTGATAATGAATTATCAAGAAAGTTACATACATACTATTGATCTTAATCCATTTGAATGATGTCATGATGTTCAATAATGAATGATGAATAAACCACTATTTAGATGTCAAGGTGAATGGACCAAAAAGATTATAGGCTTGGTACACACCGATGTGTGCAAGAATTTTTAAGTAGAAGATAAATGTGAATTTTCATAATTTATTAAATTTACCAAAATCTTGAGATGTAATGGTTACATATACATAATGATTTATAATTATGAATCATTTGAGAAGATTAATGAGTTCCAGAAAAAAGTTCATAATGAAATTGTTGAGAATATAAAGAAAAATTTATCTTATTAAGGTGGTGAATATCATTAAAAACAATTTATTGACTTTATACAATATTATGAGATTTTAACTCAAATTACTCCATATTAGACACCTTAATTTAATGATTTCAATAAAAGAATGAACTATAACATACTGGATATGTTAAGGTGAATTATGAGTCACAAAATCCGTATATTATTTTTTTCGATATTAATTACACATTATAGCATACATACTATCCCAAGCCCCAACTAAATAGGCATAATGTATCCACATTATGTTATAGAGTTGTAAGAAACCCATTTTTTCACACGTTCTATAATGACGGTGAGAGGAATCTATTATGGGTACCTCAATAAACAAACTGAAACCCCGATGTATGAATTTTGTTTTTAATAAAGTTTAGATAAATGGAACTAAAAATATAAAAAAATTATACAATAGACTAAATTATGTTATTTTACATTTCCCCTTTGAAAGAGGGGAATTAGATCAATAGGAAGTGTTTTAGAGTAGATTCAAATTTCATCAACCACCCCATTTCCTACAAGTCCATCAGAAATATAATTAGATCCACAATAAAACATGAATTATAATGTAATTAAATAATGAGATATTATTAATTAAATCAGACCATCTGAACATCCACTTCCATGAGAGATGAATTTTCCCAGTTGAAGTGGACTAAAATATTTCGGTGCTATCACATTCAAATCAAATATTGTTCAAGTTCCTTTCACTTTCGATTTGAATAACAATAACCAACATGATCATTTCCACTTCCAAAGTAGCACTGATACCACAACAACAAAGTATGGATTCAGTGATATTTCCATTTTGAACTCTAAAGACAACCCCATAGCTCGATGGTCCAGGTCATCCCCTTGATGCACCGTATAAGATTCAGTTGAACCATCCATAAAATGGTCGGATCAAGAAGACTTCAAGAATTATAGGGTGGGTGGAATGTTACCTGGAATTTTCAGTCATGTTAGCATAGTGAATTCATAGACTAAGTTGATGTATCATGATTTCCTAAATTTTATATTTAGAGGATACCCCAAGGAAAAGTTATGATAATACCTATATGACCCCTCAGATAAAAAAGTATAGATTATAGGAAAAATAAATTCCATTAGAGTGATTAAATCCTAAAACATTTAGCGTGAGAATGATTTACATAGATGAAGATGATTTCCAATAATCATAAGTGTTTGTACATGGAAAAAATTCATTCTTCATTATGTAATATGTATTTCCTAAAAAACCTATTGTGTATGTTTACCAAAGATATTAGAGAACCAAAATGATATGCTTTTCAAGTCATAGAAGTTGGTGACTCATTATTAGTTCAAAAAATTGGACCTCTGTCCTTGAAGCAAATAATATAGATGTCAGATGAAATAACATGGAAGGAATCCATGAATTATTAGATGGATTCTAGGTATCTTAACCATTTTTGGATTCAGTTTGATCCACAAATTGAGGTAAATCATGAAGGGTGTAAATTATTATCCAAGATAAAGTTTTACATAGATGATCATTTTAGTAACTATAATGAAGATCTAGTGGCTAAAATGATTACATAAAATGAAATAATTGACTATATTGAAAAATTTCGTCTATTTTCTATGATTCTATCGATTAGAATGTTACTTTATATATAAAATTTGTATGAATGTAACATTGATACATAGATGTAAAAACTTTTTTTCTTAATGGTAAACATTAAGAATATGTGTCCATTTATTTACTATAGTATGTGTCTTGTTCCGGGAATATTCAGTTTAATGAAGATAGAATGAATTTGGATTCATTAAAAATATGTTTGTAACTTGTGACTATAGGTGGTTTTGTTGGAGTATGGTCTTTTTCCTAGTATTGAATTATCAAACTATAATACTAATTAGAAATGAGACACTAGCTTTAAAAGAGGTCAATAAAATGTTGAGATGGTTATTTTATATAAACAACATTTGTTACGAAGCCTACATCCTTATGATCAATATATTAGGTGATATATAAAATGGATTTCTTAGATTAAATCAAAAAACATTAAAATACAAGATACTAAATAGGTTTGTTATTGAATAGTCCAATATGGAATTGGTTCCAATGGTATAAATATTTCTAAGAATATGTATCATGGGATACAAAATTAAAGAGATATATTGAGTAAGTCCTCATATTATTATCAGATGGGTTCGGTCATGTAGTCCTTATTATATATGGCATTTGATGATTACTATTCTTCTATCCTGGTATAAGTATATCAAGATGATCTTGGTGAACATCATTGGAATACTATTAATATTTTTTATAGGTACATGAGGTGAACTATGGATGATTCCCTATTGTATAGAGGAGATGTAGATCTAGTCATCATGGGTTAAACAAATTGTAGCTTTTAGAGAGAAGATAACGATATGTCATTATAGTAATGATGTTCCTTTTGTATTAAATGAAGAGCTATGATCTCGAGGATTTCAAAGTAAATTTTTTTCACTAATTATACAGTGGATACTGAATGTATTGTAGATTGGGATTTAGCCATTAATGCAGATTGGATTTATAAATTTTCTTATGAGCTGGACGTGTTGCCCAATAGTGAATACAATATCTTATTTTACTCTGATAACAATATAGAGATGTCTTTTACTGAATTGAAGGAAACATATTTAGAAAAATCCCAAACATTGAAATTTTCTTCTCCTAGGGGACTTTTATCTCTAAAGTGATATTATAAGGAGTAGAGTTTCCATGGAGGAAAATGCAGTAGACCCTATTGTGAGTGCTCTATCACAATAGAGGTATTAGTATTATTTGATAGATTGTACCCTGAATGTTGTTAGATCTAGTTAATGTTGGAGCCTTTTGTAGTTATTTTTCTATAACCAACATCTAATTACATGATTATATCAATTCATTTCCTTAAATTTTAATGAAGTTTCTTATCACATAATGATTATTCATATGCATGTCGTAGTATTTGATAATGTCCAGAAAATATATTTTGAACTAAATGGTCATAGAAATTTACATGTATAATGAGAACATGGAGGTTCCATGATGATATTACTGAATAAATGTTCTATAATTGTATTATATCATTTAATGAGACACAAATGAAACATTCTATTCGGAGTAGAGACTCATAGGACATTTGAGACACCATATCATGGTGTGTTCCCTTTTTAATCTCAAGTGCAGAGGTTTGTAAGAATGATACCCACTAGTATGATATCAATATTTATATTTGTCATTTGACAGACCAATTTGGTGGATTTGGGTATTGATCATTAGAATTTATTATTACCATTAATGGATAATATATGTTATGTACTTTGATGTAATGATGAAAACAAGGATGATATATTCTCATGATGATGTAGGATATAATGAGTGAATCATGAGTGATAATAAATTTTTGTATAATGTGTGACTGTATTTATCCCTTTTGACCTTTCAATGGATCTTGATATCTCAATCCCATTGATTGGAATGAAAAATCCTAGATAAGTTCATGTCATAGTGTCCTACTATAATGCTCATTAATGAAAATTAAAACATCGAAATATTGACCAATTATGTTTATGAAAACATTATAAAAACTATTGTATTACCAGATACTATGATGAAGGGATTATATTACACTATAAGTATTCCTAGGAGGTTATATGCCAATAATACATTAAATTTTTTCTTTGTGAGATCTTTAACATAATGATAGCTGATAAACATGGATTTGAGGTTCTTCTCCCTAATTCCTCTATCATATTGGCCTATAGTTCCATAAACTATGTGTATCCTCAATCTCAGAATAATTCAATGTTTATTTGAAAAATACAGAATAAATATTATTCTTCCTTTGTGTTTTATTATTTATTTTCATTTGTTTGATCACCAAATTATTGTTACATGTTATCTGAATGAATAAGTGGGTTAAATAATAATATTATTATTTATTTTCAATGTTTGGAAAGTATAATATTTCTAATATTCATCATTGAATAATAGATTGATATTTTTTATTAAACAAAATTTCAATATTCAAGGATTTATAAATATATAGGAGGATTAGTGGGTCGTGTTTAAATGTTATATATGAAATGACAAAAATTATATTCAATTATTCTTAGTTGATTCTAATTAAAATTGAGAAATAATTATATAATTATTATTAGAATTGGGTTCACTATGGAATAAATGAATGGTAAGGGATTTATGTTAAAATATCTTACCCTAATCCTAACAAAAAGTATATATAATTATATCACATTAAATAGAGACACATATTGTACGCAATGGATAGATGGATGATTTATAAATTCCTAGAGAGTGTTATGTAGATATAATGTGTGATCTCTCAAACTCTTATCTTAACCAATTGATATAACAATAAGAATTTTTCAAATGTAATACTATTAAATTCAATCCACAAACAAAACAGGTGATTATGATTGACTATCCTATCACCTAATGATTCTATAACAATGTTCCTAGATTTTAATTCACATGAATTTCATCATTAATATAATTCTATACTTGGATCCTATAGTGAAATGATTGTATATTTAGGTAAATTCATGCACATAATCAATGAAGACAGAATTAAATATTCATGCTATTCTAGATATACAAATAAAAAAATTATAAATTACATGTAATGACCCCCTCTTCTGGTTTCATCATTTATTAATTCATGTAATATAATATTTATGCCCCTTGAAAATTTCATCATTCTTCAATTTTAACAAATAATATTCATAATCTAATACTAATGTATGAGTTGTATATTCCATAGAGGTGCATTCCCTATGTTTGGGACATATATGTGGTATCATACGGATTTCATATTTAATTTACATGTATCTATTAAAAATTTGATGAATGGTACACATTTTAATATTCTATTACTTCAAATATATTTTTTATTATAATACAAAGATCATTTTTAGTCCCCTTCATCGTTTTCATTCAACTAAATAAAAAAATATTTAAGTTAAATCAATGTGGCATCCGAAAAAACACCATGTAGAGATGCCATAGTTTTTTTCTAGTAACACCAACATACATTGATTGTGCCCCTATCTCTATGCAATATACCCTTGTACGATGACAATTTCATACATATATATTTTAAAATAAATATAAAATTAGATTGATGATATGATATAATTCGATCAACACATTGATCTGGACAGGTTTTTTAATGGTTTCAAGAACCACATGCCATGTAACATGAATACATGGAGTTTCATCCTCGTAACTTTATGTCAGAGAACATAGGGGGTTAAGTGATCATTGTATCTACTACATGACACAAGGAATGATAAAACATGAATATTTGAGGATTCACATCATGTATAATGGAGACACACTATATACCTCATAAATGTTCACAGTAGGTTACACAAACTGTACCTTGGTGTGTGCAACAGACATAGGCAGAAGAGACCAAACATGGTGTAAACAAGTACACACCATGTAGTCTACTACATCCGTTATTATATATTTAATATTTATAGATAAATTACTTTTGCAATTTTTTCTATTCACATGAAATTCATGTTATTTTTATTTTATTGGACCCAAAAGTTTCAAATGACTGTAAATTTTATTTTTAATGAAATCCTATATTAAATTTTAAACTATAATTTATGTATGGTCCTTTGTATAGTGTATTATACATGCATCAAGAGCATCACATGTAGTGTAATTCAAATGATTTCTGTGTGCCATATTTTTTAAAGTGCATGTTATGAAATTACCAATAATTTAACATGTATGGTTTTTTAAGGAAATGCACATGTAAAATGATTATTCCAGTTAGTTTTTACATGCACATATCATTTCCTCCAAGTAATTTTGTGTACTATGTAAAATTTAAATGATATTTTTAAAATTTTTAATGATGAATTTTTAAAGATTTGAAGACTGTGTTATGAAAAAAAATTAATTGAATTAATTCATCAAATTTTAACTTATTTAATGAAATAATTAATTTGATTTATCGATAAATTGATAATTTACATTCCTTTCATACTTTGGGGTTGATCATGAGATTATACGAGATCTATGAATGTTATTATCCTAATTTTAATTTGTTTTGGAAATTAAAATGCTGGATTTTGTGTCATACCCTACTCTTAATTAAGTAAGGGTCTATTTGAAGAGGTTTGTTTTATGTTATACCCCTTATCCAATACATTATATCCTCTCACCAACATGTGATAAAATGATTATGTATGGATATAGCTCACACATGAGAGGATTCTATCTGAGTACTCAGATCGAGGTGAAATCAATCAAGGCAATACACATGTGTTAAAGAGGAATACAACATCAACCAATATGCGACTTAAGTTGTTTTCCCTAAGGCAAAGGGTTACATTATCATTAACTGTATAAATAACCAATATATAATCTCATGATCTTGATACTTATATTTTACTTCTATTAATTTCATGGTTGATTATATAGGTTTCGTGTATGATACATGATCATATAATAATTAAATTAACAAGAAGATGAGGTGAAATAAAATAAATCCATATTAAGAGTAAATTTGATCAGATGTGGTTAATCACTTATGTAAAATCAATTTAATATAAATAAGACATGTGATAAGAATAAAAATTTCTTTTATGCATTAGGATAAAAATCCTTCAAACTAAAATATTAATTTGGAATAACCATAAAACATGTGATTTAGGGTCAAACCAATTTTTTAAATTGCATGAATATCATAGTATAGTGTACTTTCATTTACATAGGAACTTTTAACTTCATATTAATGGTATACATTACTTTGTTCACATCATTGTTTGACTACCCAATGAGGGAACATGTAACTAAGAGTCAATGGTTGAGGAAATATTTATCATGTATTTTATGATTGGGGTGTCCATTCAATAGATATTGAAATTGTGATTTAATGGAATTGGAAAGTTACACCTACCTAAAACCCTTAAAATAACTTTTCACTCCATAGTCTGGGTTATGAGAAGGGAAATGTGTCATTTTTACTATAATATCATTGAAATAGTATATTCCAAAACTAATGGAGAAGTTTATTTAGATTCAAAAATATAGTGGGAGATTAATTTATTTCAAAATTAAATAATTATTATTCTGATTTGGTAATCAATGAAGTGATAATAATCTACTGTTAATATTTATAGAAATACGAAACCACACTGCATTGACAATATAACTACATTCCATACATGATTGTGATACCATTCTCATTAAAAATAATTTCAATGAATGGTATAAGTAATTTTGTGTTATACTATGAAATTAATTTAAATCATATATGTTGGAAAACTCACATAAAAATTAGTTTCTGAATGATTCTAATTCAAATGAAGTGTCTCTCTACGTAAATCATGTGAATGATGTAATGGATTTCCAATTATTCATAACATCCTCCATGAATAGTGATATTATAAAGAAAATATGAGAATATATATTAATATATTATAATAAATCAAATTCTGGATCTATATCAGGAGAAGATTAGAAATTATAAATATGAGATCTCTAATTCATTGTTCACATGTATGCATAGAGAGTCGGTGCTACCTTGGTCTCACGTATTCTAGATAACTAACTATACATAATGCTTATACATTACATAGTTTATCAACCCTAGTGAGTTTCACATAGATCTCATTCATTCGTCACCATCTAAAACCATATCTAGATTTATTTTTAATTATAATATCAGAAATTGCATGAAGTCTCTTTATTATCATCATAATCCAATTTTATAAGATGATAAATTCATGGGGATTAGTAAACATGGAGTTCTGTTGGGGAATAATAAAAAGAAAATCAAGGAAAATGTCATAAAGAATAATTCCATGTCTAGGAACTAGATCATAATATTTCGATGATTAATAAGATCTAAGGGTAGGAAAATGAGAAAACATTATATGTTTTTATGTGGGAATAAAGGACACTAGAATAAGAACTATACCCTTCAAAAATGAAAGGGAAGGCTTCAGTTTAATTCATTTTCTACTGTAGTATTTAAATATATATAAGTTAAGTATTAAAAACTGTGTGTGGTGATGATATCTATATCAATATACATTAATCAAGTATATTTCGTAATGTTTCTAGAGGTTTAGTAGATCTAGTGGATGATAATGGACTATTTCTGGCTACTCTATCCATTAAAGAAAATCATCTCCCATTTCCAACATGGTTTATTTTTTTAAATATCTTTTATTATATTCATATTGTTACTCAAAACATCATCTTTATTTCTTTTTTAGGAATTGATGGATTTAGTTTTAGATTTGAAAGTAATAGTTTCTAATTTTATAAAGATATCTATGTTATGAATTTAAATATGTGAATAATTATATTTATATATTAAATTAAAAAACTAAAATATTATAAATTTACAATGATTGAAATTCACCTTTGTCCTATAAATAAGAAACATCTGAAAAATATCTATCCTGATGGTTAATTAAATAATATTATTCTTAAAAAATGAAATATATCACACTTTTTTATAATAAAATATGATCTAACCCTAATTTAGTGGCTAAGGTGAAATATCTATTGAGATTCTAGAATTTTTACACATTGATGGGTGCTGACCATTTCATGTAGATGTTAGAGGTTGATTTTCATTCATTATTACTTTTTTCAAGACATGAGTATGTAAAAATATGTCAACATTATGTTGTATATGTAAAAATATTTTTTTAAGTTCAAGGATTTCATTATTTATGTTTAGAATTATCAGAGTTATAAGATAATGAAACATTGATTAGATCAAAGTGGTGAATATATTAACAAAATTTTTAACAAAATTAAATGTGAGTATGTGATTTTATCTATACACAATATTCCTTATACAATGCATTGAAATTGTGTTAGTGAAAGGAGAAACCATACCAAAATGGTTATGATAAGGTCAGTGATGAAACATATAATCCATTCCTTATCATTTTGGGGATGTTCATTATACATAAAAGATGAAAAATCAAACCAAGTACCTACTAAAGAGGGAAATGGTATTAACTTTATTTTATAGAGCGAAAAGAAACCCATTTTGTCCCATTTTTATGAATGGGATTGTAGGGTGTGTATTAAGGCTGTACAATATAAAAAACTATCAACCTAGGGAATGAAGTGTACATATATAGTCTACTCATGGAAATAACAGGATATTAAAAATATGATCTTATAGATAAAAGGGTAATAGTTTCTAGGAATCATTTATTCCATGAGTGTGAGAAATCCTCAAAGAGGATAGTGGGAGAAACATTGAATTAAATGATGTTTATGATCATGGTATATAATATTTTTTAAAGGAATAAACTAAAAATTTCATTGTGTAATATGTAGTTCCTAAAACATAGGTAATGCATTGGATCACTGGGGAGGTTAGAGAACATGGAATTTATTTTTTTTCTAGTAACAAATGTTGGTGAATCATTATTAGATTATAATAATGACCTTCTATCATATAGGGTGGATGTATAGAGCTCAAAAGCTATAATATGGAAATATTCCATGAATTATATGATGGATTCATTGTCTATGAAACTATGTTGGGATTTTGATTGACCTATATGTTGATGTAAATGTTATTTTGTGTAAATGTGTATTAAAGAGATAGGTCAACATACAGGGTCAGGATAGTACTTACAAATCATGGATAATGGCTAAATGGTTTGGGAAACATAAAGTTATTGACTATGTTATCATTTTCTATAGTATTTATTTCTAAATTCATCATAATTCTACTTGATATATATGCTTTCCATGAATATGATATTTTCATATGGATGAAAAAAATCTATCCATAATGGGAACCTTTATTAATATGTGTACATGAACAATAAGAAGGGATGATGAGTCCATGAAATATTTTAATATTTCCATAATCAATATATAAATTAAATCAATAATCCATGTCATAGAAAATTTGATATGATAACACAGTAAAAGAATTTCGATTCACTAAGAATGTGTGTGGTCCATGATTATAAAAGTACATTAATTAGAGTAAATTCATTTTCAATATTTTATATATTGATTGTATATTACTAATTTGAAATGAGATACCAACCATACTAGAATTTGAGTCATGGTTGAGCCAGTGCTTCTCCATGGAGGACATGGGATATGTAGCCAATATCCCTTGGATCTAGATCATGAATGATAGACCATGTGGATTCTTGGAATAAGTCAATGTAAATACATTTACTATTTATTGAAAAGGATTAATATAGAACACTCAAAGAGGCGGTAAGTTACTGCATCACATGGTATACATATTTTCAAGAAGATGTGTCCTCTTACATAATAGAAAATAGAGAGAGTGAGTTAGAACTATTATGATTGTGTGTTAGGGTATGTCGTGTATTATATGTTATATATGTGTCATGATGTAGCCGATGATTTTATCATAGTCTGGATATATCAAGATGATCTTGGTGAACATTATTGGGCTAATTTTAAGACTATTATTGAACATTTGGGATGTAGTAAGGATAAATTGATGGTGTATATATGAAATGAGGAGATAGTCATAAATAGATATTTAGATGCCACCTATTAGAAGGATCATAATTATTTAAAGACACAATCATTATTTTTGTTTTGTCTCAATGGAGGAGTTGTAAAATGGAAGAGATAAAAGTTTAATGTTCTTTTTCTATACATAGTCTACATATATTATGGTTTCTAGAGTAACCAAGGAAGCATTCTAGATTTTCATCAATATCAATTGCTTGATAGAACCCCTAGAATTTAAGATCGTATCATAGTTTACTATGATAAAATAGAAGTAGTTCTACTATAAAATGATACAAGGAAACATCAAATGATAAATAATATAATTTAGAAGTTTACTCTTGAAAGGATTTTTTAATGTGGTGAATATTTAGTCGGAGAAGTACCTATAGAAGAAAACATATCAATCCCCTTGATGGAGGCTCCATATCAGTAGAGGCAGGAGTATTATATGAGGGATTATGGACTCATGGTTTTTCATAGTTAGATCTAGTGAATGTGGTATTATATTTGAGTTGGTTTTGTATAACCAACTTCTAAGTACTTGATTATATTTAATAATTTCATTGAATTTTAATGATGTTTCTTATCCCATCATTTTTGTTACTCTACATGAAATTTTAGATGATATTTTTCCAAGAATATATGTAACACTACAAGTTCATAGAAGTTCCCTACTATTATGAGAACCTTGATGTTCCCTGATAATATGTGTGATGAATTTCACAGAGAAAAATGATATCATTTGATGGGAAATAATTGATATTTCATTTTACAGGTGGATTCTCACACAACATTTAGGAACCCTTCTCTTGTCATGATCCCTTCATAATTTCAAGATAAAGTGATTATGATAATGATACACATAAATAAAAAATAAACATTTATATATTTCATTAGATATTCAAATATTCATATATGTTTATTGATTCATAGACATTAATATTTTCCTTTATTAATATATAAAGTTATAAAATTTTATATATTTGTGAAAACATGTTGAAATATGTTCATCAACAATTTGGATATGATGGGTGTTTTATAAGTGATATTATATTAATAGATAATGTAAGAAAGGATTTATCCTGTTTTTATTTTTAATAGATCTTAATATCTAATTGACATTGATTGTAATGGAACATCATAGAAAAATCCATTTCTATGGTGTTTCATGGGAATATTGAATTATTTAATTTCAAAAAACGATACATTGAATACATTGTTTTATGAGACTAGCATGAAACCTGCCTGTTTAAGATATATCATAGTAATTGGATTATATTATATTGTAAAAATTATAGAGAGGTTTCATGTCATTATGACATTAAATTATTTTTATATGGGTTCCATTCAATTATTTCTAGATACTAACCTTATAATTTATATGGCCCCCCTAATGTTACTATGAATCATGCCTAGAAGGTCACAAACTATGTATATCTCTAATCTCAAATAAACTGAAATTTGAGGTTGGCAACTTATAATTCATATTATAACTAATTTTTGGTTTAATATTTATGTTTATTTGTTGATCACAATGATTTAATAATAAATTATTCAAAATCATAATCGAGTAAAATATTAATAATAATAATATTTATTTTCATGTTTTGGAAAATATACAATTTATTATATTTTTTATGAATAATTCATAAATATTTGTTTATTAAATAAATAGATATTTTTTCATGATTCAGTAAATGTCAATGAGGATTAATAGACTGGGATTAAAAGTTCAATAAAAAATAATGTAAATGATATTTTATTACTCTTATGTGATTCAAATATCAAGTGAATAATACTTTTTTACAATTATTTTACACGTGGATCAGAAAGAATAAAATTAATGGTATGAGATAAATGTGAAAATTTATAACCCTAAACCTACCATAATATATATTTAATCATATCACATTCCGTAGACATGTTTTTATTTCACAATAGATTGAAAGGAGATCTCTTAATTTATAAAGAATGTCCTAGATATCTACGGTTCTATCATTCCTCATCCTCTCTTAATAAATCTGTAGAACACCGATATTTTTAATAATAGAATTCAGTTATGATCAATCCAAAGACAACACATTAATTTGGGATCAATCATGTGAGAACTTGATAATTCTATGGAGATGTTCATAGGTTGTGGTGCATGTGTAGACCACTACTATCAAGATTTTCCACATCGATTCTACAACTAAATGGTGGTATGATAAGATCAAGTCAATAAAATTATCATTGAATAAATTATTAGATGTTTAGGTTATTCTAGATATTCTTATAAATTAATTATATATTACATTTGATGGTCATCCACTTCTAGTTCCCGAATATTTCAATTCAGATAATCTGTAATTTTCATGTATTAGTCATTTCATCATTCATCACATGAATCAACTATAATTCCTAAATTTATACATAAATATGAGTTTTATATTTCATTCATGATGTTATTCTATGTCTAAAACCCACACTCTATACAAGATAATCAACTTCATTAAGTGATTTTTAAGATTTTTCCATAATTTCCGAATTTTCATTATGATTGGCGACTCAACCTCCTCATTAAGAAAAAATAAATCCTCCTCAACAACAATATTACTCTTTCAATCCTAAACTTCTTTAAGAAGATTTTAGTGTTCATATAGATTATCAATGGTGTTAATTATCTCCCATTAAAGATATTCCACATTAAAATACTTATCCTTCACTATGATACAATACTCTATAACTTTGTATGAATAATCATACATATATTTATGTGACTTGGCATGGATAATGAATAATTACGAGATATCATTTTCCTATATAAAAATTCGATGAAATGAAGTACCTTATTCTTGATAATGAACATTCTCTTTCATAACATAGTGTATTATAATGTAATTAGGTTCACAAAATCCCATGTTGACAAAAATAAGAGATATATTCCCTAATTGAATTGTCAGATCCTCATGGGGATTGTCAAAATCAGTTTTAAAATCCTTTTCAACACAATTTAAAACTACATTTTGATAATTATTCTTTATCTACATACTTTTGAGCATCAATCACTATGATTGGTATATATGTTTGGATCAAAATAATAATTTAAGGCTATGTTGCAATAAATACTAATGGGTGCGACACTAAGATAGGATTTCCCTATATGTCCTCATAAATTTTTGATTTTTATGAAATGATATCTCTAATTCCATGTAATTATGGATTGTGTCACGAATATTCAAAACCAATAAATTATCTGTCAATGAATACTACGAAATAAATCATCTGATGAATGATTTAGAAACTCACTCTAACTTTATGAATGGAAAGTACATAATCATAGCCTCCCCACTTTATGTTATGAAATATTGTATTCTTGATAGACGATATTTATTTAGATCTAGGGTTGACTGGGTTCACACTTCTGGAAGTGTAACTGGTTTGGAAGGTCTTTTCGACCTCGGAACAAGTTGGGTTATATTATGGAAACATGTTCAAGGAAAAATATATATTAATTGTGGTAATATGAAAGTAATGATTAAAATATTTAAATGTTATAAATTAATGTATATACACACTAAAAAGGCCACAACATACTAAGGATTTTTAGATAAGGAAACAACATCCAAGAGATAATATATCATTGTTAAGCTAGTTGGGGTGGATGTCGACATGTTCAAATCAATAACTAACTCATGCCCCCACTAGTGTTCACATTTTATATCTTCCTCTGACGTCAATTGGTTTACACCCTTCATGGAATGCCAAAATGTCCCTTTGGAAAACACATGATTCTCATATTCTTATGTAACAGACACTCCTATCTCTGAAGAACAAAAATAAACATGTAAATTGGATTCCATAGTAATAAAATGTTGAAGAAGATGATGAAGTGAAACGTGGTAACAAATTACCTAAAAGAATTAAAAAAGTTAAATTAACAATAGTTTCACATGTTATGGGATAATAATTTTTCTATTATTTTCCCATGAGAAGGATTATTGGATTTGAATCTAGAAAACTTTAGGTGGGTCAGAAATGACCACACTCA